>OX596340.1:0-667805 GCA_951394405.1 Coprinellus micaceus | reverse complement strand
TTCACGATCTCGCGGTTCCCTACTCCTTGCTTCGCTACCTTGGCGGCTTCGGCTCGGAAACGCAAAACGAATTGCAGAGCGTCAGTCGGTCGAGCCATGGTCACGGTCCTGAACTGGTCGCAAAGGTGGTGGAGCTGTGGGAGCCCACCCTTCTGCTCTCGAAGGGCACTTGGGTGATAACTCATGACTTCGGCCTTGAACTCGTCGTACGTTCCAGTCAACCATTTCGCCAAACTCTTCCATACGGCCTGCGTAGTGCGATCGAGATAATGAATCAAGATTTTCTTTTTGACCCTCTCGTCCGTGACCTTGCACGCGTTCATCACTTCTTCACAGCCCTTGATATAGTCAAGGACCGACACCGGGTGGTCTGCGTCGTATCGGGGACGATGCGTCGCATATGTAGGCGGGAACGCCTTATTTTCCGAAGGCAAGACATTGCCTTCAGCTTCAAGCTCAGGGTTAAGCTCGGGATTGGGATCAGCCATCGTGGTAGTGGGCTTTGAAGGCTTTCTACGGTTACGACTGCGTTTGCCTCTGAGGCTAGAGTTCGAGGATAATTGGGTTGGCGAAGATAGGTTCTCTTCACTCGAAGAGTTAGATTCAAGGCTCGTGAGTGCAGAAAGCTCGCTCGTTCGACGTGAAGGACGCTTGTCTTCTGGGATCGAAGGAAGCCTGTTAGGGACTCTCTTCGAGGTGGATGCTAGTTGCGATGTTCGCGAAGCGTTACGCGCACTCGACGAAGCTACTGGGGGGGCAGATGTCGCTCTCGACTTCTCTTGGGATCTCGCGCTCAACCGTCTACCAACTGTACTGGTTGGAAGGACGGGTCTCGAAGGGGGTTTTGGGATAGTTGGTACGCTCGGTGCGCGCCCGAAACTTAGTCCTGGAAGGACACCTGCTGCTTTGGAGTTGTTGGTTTGACGAGGTTTAGCTCGACGAGGTGAGCTCGCGATTAACTCTGTCTTTGCCGACTCTTTGGTAGAGGCTTTAGGGGCTTCGTTTCTCAACGCGGCTCGTTTCGCAGTTTTGGCACTCGCGAGCTCAATGGGCTTCGAATTCCTCGGTGCGAACGACGTTTTGACTATTCCTCAACACAGCTTCTCGAACTTGGATTCACGCGGATACGCGCCTTGAAAAAGATGTAATAGATTGACTTCTAAAACTATCCCCCTCGCGGTGGGCTCCAGATGATGCGGGTGCTACGGGCTAGACGCGAAAGCGTGCACACAACCACAACCAACAAACACACAACCAACACACACTCTCTCTCTAGGGGGGGGGATTGGGGATAATACACGTACGTGAGTACGGGCGGGGAGTTGGTTTACAGCTGCGATGCAAGATCAACAAACTAGACGCAACAGGACGCGAGTGCGAAGGGGGAACGTAGGAGTTCTCTAAGCAACTTCAAGCGTAGGTCCGAGGAACACGAAGCTCGACTCAAGGACTTCAAGATCTCACAAAATGCGAGATGGCACACACAATCTTTCTTGGGACGGTCCGACACACTTCAATCACAACTCTGAGCACAACTTGATCACGATTTCGCTAAGATAGACAGGCAAACAGTAATGTCCGATTTCACTAAGAGCCGCCGAATCACAGTCGCGCGCACTCGAACCAAAACAAACAAATCTGCACTAGGGCCGCTATGGTATTTTGCGTCTATGGATCGCTAGGTTATATACAGGTTTTCGTGGCTGTGCGTAAAGATAAGAGATACGAGAGAGTGAACATATAGACAGACAAGGATCGAGATCGAGACCAAAAACATAACGAGATAAACATAAACATGTGGATAAAAGATAAAATAAAAAGAAATGAGAGGGACGGGAAACTAGCACACGTTGGAGTGGCTATTATTAGTCTCGGCGTTGAAGCCGTGAGTGGGACGCACAAGGGCATTCCTTGGCAAACCGCCTATCTCCAGGCCTACGCTCCAGCAGTATTCACGCTCGTGATCTCGACCCCTGTGTTCGCATGCGGGCGCTTATCAACCATGCAACTTCCGATCATTACTCGGCTAGCTGGTGGTTACCGGTGGTACCTGTGATCGTGAGGCTATCCGTGTGCGAGGTTTCTCCGACCGCCCCTATCCGCGACCCAGCCCCGTGTACCGTTCGTGAGTCCGTCAGTGACAATAGATATTCCCTATGCACGCTCGTGTGTGTATGGCTCGTACGTCTCTCGATGATCTTTACTCGTCTCGGTATCTACACGTCTTCTCGATCTCTACGCGTCTTCGTGGATTTAGCATTGGTCCCGTGCCTGGGCATGCCCTGTTTGGTATGTGCAGGATCACGACTCTCGCGTGCCAGGCGGACAAGTCGCTTCCCTTCGGTTCTCGGTTCTCGGCATCTCGTATTCGGGTGCGATAAGATCACGAATCTAATCTGCTAAGCGCCCATGCTCGATCTCCTCGTTCCGGGGTTCTCCTTAGCACAGCTGTCGAGTGGGGCGTCTCACAGCTTTCGTTGTCCCTCAGTCGTTCACGATCGGGAGTTAGGAACGCGAATATGATGACAATTGGGTATAATTCGCGTTTTTATACGGGTAGCCTGGAACCAGGCGTATCACCGCATCCTCCTTGAGGGTGCGGCCCTTGATACGCTCAGCATAGTTGCTGAGTTTGATGACTGAGGACAGCGGATAGTGATCCGAGGTCCCCTTGAGGTCCTGGTCCCTTAGCGGCGCGGCTGAGAGGACGTAGGCAGGTTGAACGAACACCATGTCTATTACAGACTTGATATTTGCGTCGGCGTGGGACACATAGGTGGGTCCTGGATTGACAGGTGGGGAGTACTCCACACCTAGACGGGCTGCTGTTTCCAGCAGTAGAATAGCTGTATCTCCATGGTTTGGAACAGCATCGTCCCATTCCCTGGAGTGACAGTTGAAGTCTCCTGCCATGTAGTCCATGGCTGGGAGTGATTCTGCGCGGCGATCGAGCAAGCGAATTGCTCGGTGGTCGGCGTCTGAGTATACATTCATGAGGTGCATGGGCTCATTCTCTGTAAACAGAGTGATAACCATCACATCTCGGTCGTCGATCAGGTCTCGACGGTAAGTCGGACGTAGTACGTCCAATCTCTTATTTACGTAGGCCATGACACGCGGGCGTGTCTCAGGCTCGGTGGGAGGGACCATGCAGGTCCACTTAGGATGACGGGGCGAGCCCCACACTTCCGTACCTTCCTTATCATGCGCAGAAGGGGCGTGGCGAACGAGCCTCCACGGAGGCTCTTGCAAGAAAACGATATCCAACGATTTACATTGAGTTTCGAGTAATACAACGAGAGAGTCCCAAGACTTCGCAACGTTAAAAGACAGAACCCTAGTCTTCCGTAATGTTGTACTAGACATTAGGAAGGACTGGGTTAGATTGAAGCCGTCCACGATCTTGACGATCACGTACCTGCTTGTTGAGAGCGTCGATCTGGGCGCGGTTGAACCTCGCGTACCAGAACGGACAGTTCGACGACTCGGCGTCATGGCCTTCCTTCCTGCAGTTGATGCAACGTACACGATGGGGGCAGACTTTGATCTCCTCCGCAGTGGGGGGGATCGGCTTAGGGAGTTGCTTGGGCTTGCCCTTGCAACAGCTCGCGTGGTGGCGATGCTCGTCCCGAGTATGAGACTCGCCGCAGATGGGGCACCTGCGACGGGTCCGGCACATGAAATCAGGATGTCCCCACTTGCAGCAATTCTTGCAGAAGGGGACGCCGGGTTGACGAGGAGTGGACCTGATGAGGCACTTCCTGCCGAGGATATTGATGGTCTTGTTGTTCAAGGCCTTCGCGCGGGTCCCTGCTTGGGAGTCCCAGATGTTGAAGTACACAGTCACCGACGTGGATGACTTGGACTCGGAATTGATCACCCGGGGGCGGGCGGTCGGAATATAGTGCTCGCTCAAGGGCGACGCCTCGAAAGCACTGTCGATGTCAGAGTAAACCGTTAGGTTGCCCCCGACTTTGTATTTTGGAACACCATGTATCGCGAGATAACTGGTGGACTGCGGAAGCCCGACCCACAGATTGCGGGACCAGGCTGGGAGGACTTGGGTGATCCAACCGCGCGCGGCATTCAAGTCACGCTCGTTTGGAACATCCGTCGTTCTGAGACTCCAACCCCCATAGGCCTGACTGCCTGAGAGGACTCGGAGCTCCGATCCAGCACGTTGAAGGATGTCATTCATCCCCCTCACAACGAACCCGCCGTCGATCGTGGGAATCTGACCATCCTTCTCGTTGAAGAGGACCATGATCTGCGTGCGAGGCGGACCCTTGGTCGTGGATGCAGGAATCACCGTCTTCTTCTTCTTCTGCTTCTTCCCGCTCGAGACGGGGCCGGCAGAGATTGGAGGAGGGTGAACCTGGGGTAGAGGAGGTACAGGGCCGCCGTTGATAACCTTGGCGATCTGCGATGGAGTTAAATCAGGTCGAGCCTTCCCCCACATGGCGGCAGCCTCGACGTAATTCATCTTCGTCTTGCCCCCCCTGGCAACGACGTTCCACGGCCTAGGGGCCGCGGGTTTAGAAGGCTTCTTAGGGCCGGCCGGAAGGCCGACTCTCTGGAAGGGGACGGCGGGGGCTTTAGGCTGCGGCCTTGGGCCTCCGTCGTGCACACGCTTCCGTGTAGCCGCAGAGAACGGGAGGCTCGGGTTCGGGCCGGGTACGGCCGGTTCCTGAGCGTCCCGAGAATCTTCGGGGCGTTCCTCCACAGGGGCGGGACGTTCCGGGATGGGGTCCTGGTCCACTCGGATGGGCGAGCCAGTGGGTTTACGCTTGCCACCCCCGGGGGGAACGACACGCGCGCGTTGCTTGTTCGTCTTGGAGGGAGCGAACGAAGGAGGAGGGTTCTGAGCGGGGTACTCCGGAGGTGGTGTGTCCGCGAGGCCCTCTCGGATCTTGCGAGCAGACGCCTCGGTGTACTCTCGCCAGTAGCGAAAGCCCTTGGGAGGAGCTGTAGATAGGGGGGAGGGGGGCCGCCCCAAGGGGTCAGCCTTCCCCCAGCCTTGGGGTACGAGCGCCACCTGTAAAGATGACGGCTCTTGAACCGCTGGGCTGACGAGCACGTCCTCCATAGGACGTGGTGTAGTAGAGTCCTGGAGACTCTCACCGGGAGGTACAACCTCGCCGCTGAGCATCTCCTCGACGTTGGCAGCCCAGGACCCGATTGCAGGGTCCGAGGCATAGATATCGTCGTCCTCCTCTTGCACCTGCATGGGGTGTAGGGGGGGGGCGTGTGCGGTGTCGCCGACGGGTCGGCTACTGAGAGGATCCTCGCTCTCTCCACGTCCAAGGGGAGGGATCCTTCCGAACTGAATCGGAGGGGATCGGATCCTCTGGGCGCGGGGAGTAGCTTGGGTGTGTGGAGACGGCGGACGGGTGCCCGGTGGGGTCACCATGTCGTCGTCGTCCATGGATTCGAATGCTTTCCTCCAGGCAGAACCTTGGATGGCAGCATCGACTCGGTCCCAGGTGAACCGTAGAGTATTGACCGCCTCGTACTCCTCGGCGGGGGGATCCCGTCTGAGGAAGAACTCGGCAGCCCGATTGAGGGAGGAGATGGCGTCTTCTAGGGTGAGAGTGTTGGAGGGTGCCGGGGTGGGGAATTGGGTCCTGGTCGCTTCCGAGCCAAAACTCACCGCCTCCTCGTCATCCTCGCTAGTACTCTCGCTCCCATCCTTCTCCCTGTAGACTGTGGACGGTGGTACGGTGGCAGAGTGGGCGCTCTGGTCCTCCGTTCCTCCTCCGCTGATGTTCAACGGGTCATCGTCACTCTGGGCGGCGGTGCTCGTCGATGTTTGAGATGGACCGTGCGGAGCCCGAAGGGTCGGCACGTCCGGTGTGTATCGTTGGCGGGCTTGCGCCCCTAACGAGGTGGACTGAGGGTCCTGCGACAGGTCCCTGTTGGAGTGCAGAGAGGCGGCCCTCGAGGGGGGCCTCTGTGTAGAGGAAGCCGGATGGCTGGGATCTCGGGACGACGTGCGGGATCGGCCGCCTGGTGGGGACGACTTCTCCCGGCGCGGGGCGGATTTTTTCTTTGTTGAGGACATCGGTGATGCCCTCGGTGGTCGTATACCAGCCTAGCAGTCGGCGGTACACCTTCCTGGCGACGGGGTAGAGAGGTTGCGAGTGTGGAGATAGGTCGGCCCGATTAGGAAGGTGGTGGTAAGAGATCAAGAAGCGTCGTTGGCCTTTGGAGAAGTGGAAGAGTTCCGTCTTGTTGTGTTCCAAGACGAGCCCTGCCTTTGTAAACATGTCGAAGAGACACTGGTAAACATGTCGAAGAGACACTGGTATGCATGGTAGAGATGCACGCAGTTCTCCTCGATATCGCGAGACTGGACGATGATGGTGCCATCGTCCACATATGAGATTAAGGTAGCGAGTTTCCCCTCTGGCCTCAATCGGAAGAGCTTCATGATTGGAGCTATGACAAGGGCAGATAGTACGGGTGAGAGGGCAGAGCCCTGTCCCACCCCTACGTCCGCCCGGAACGGATCCGAAGTAGAGCCATTCCACACGTAGGATGTGTGGCGCTCCACCAGGTAAGATTCAAAGAAGGTCACCACCATGGGGTGGAAGCCTTGCTTGCGAAGTACCTCGAGTAGGAACTCGTGGTTGATGGACGGGAAGAACTGGGCGATGTCAAAAGCAACAACGCTTGTCTTTAACCCTGCTGCCCATCCCGTTCGCACCAAGTGCATCAGGAACAGGCCAGCGTCTTCGGTGGAGCGTTGACGCACCCCTCCCATTTGATTTGGATCGACGAGATCATACTTGATCATGTCGAACTGAATGCGGTTGGAAATCATCTTTTCAACCAGTTTTCCAAGGGTGTTCAGAAGCACAATGGGTCTGAACGCCTTTGGGGCAGAGTAGGACGGCTTGTTCGGCTTCGGTATGATAATCGAGAGCGAGTCCTTGAAATGTTTTGGCCAGTGCCCGGTTTTCAAACAGGCATTGGCCAAGTCCATCACTACCTTTTCACATTCAGGTACAGTGAAGATATACTTCAGGTGCTGCCATGTAACATGGTCAGGACCCGGAGCAGAGCGAGATGAGCATGCCTCAAGGGCTTGCCTCATTTCTAAGAGAGAGAAGACTGGCCATTCCCTAACAGGCTCGTCGGGGAGTTCGTCCAGAAGACTCAGATCGACCGGTCGGTCGTTGGCCGCGTTGTAGGTGCCGTGTAAGGCTCCCCAAAGCTGGTCGAGATTGTGACAAGGCTGTCTGTTATGTTGGATAGCCTCGCACGGGGGGTTCTTGCGCTCCTTGACCCAGTCCATTAGGTCCCAGGGGCGCTTGTCTGTTTCTGAGATATCCTTGATGCGCTCATCAAAGAATTCTCGCCTCGTCTTTTTTACAAGACGTCGAAATGCACCACGAGTTTCAGCAGAGTCATCCGCTTTCCACTCGTCGTACGCCTTCTGACATTTATCAGTCCACCACTTTTTTGAGCGGGGAGTAATGATGTACTCTTCCGAGTGGGCGAACCACGCATCAGAGAACACCTTTTCAATCGCCACAGAGAGTTCCTCCACTCCTTCTGCGGTGTTGAGATCGTACAGGTCGGAGAGCCCGGGCATCTCCTTTTCGACCTGCATGAAGAATGGGGCCACCGCATCCTCCTTGAGGGTGCGGCCCTTGATTCGCTCAGCATGGTTGCTGAGTTTGATAACGGAGGATAGCGGATAGTGATCCGATGTCCCCTTGAGGTCATGATCTCTCAGCGGGGCTGCTGAGAGTACATAGGCAGGTTGAACGAACACCATGTCTATTACGGACTTGATGTTCGCATCGGCGTAGGACACATAGGTGGGTCCTGGATTAGCGGGTGGGGAGTATTCCACACCAAGACGGGCTGCTGTTTCCAGCAGTAGAATAGCTGTATCTCCATGGTTAGGAACGGCATCGTCCCACTCCCTGGAGTGACAGTTGAAGTCTCCAGCCATGTAGTCCATGGCCGGAAGTGATTCTGCGCGGCGGTCAAGCAAACGAATTGCTCGATGGTCGGCGTCTGAGTATACATTCATGAGATGCATGGGCTCGTCCTCTGTGAACAGGGAGATGACCATTACGTCTCGATCGTCGATAAGGTCTCGACGGTAGGTCGGGCGTAGAACGTCCAATCTCTTATTTACATAGGCCATGACACGCGGACGTGTCTCAGGCTCGGTGGGAGGGACCATGCAGGTCCACTTAGGATGACGGGGGGAGCCCCATACTGCCGTACTGTTGTGTTGTGCTCAGTCGCAATCCAATGGCATAGACCTCTGCCCTCGTAGGCTCACAGACTGCCGTCAGCCACACATAGGTTCCCAGAGCAACCACAGTGTGCAACAGTCTAACCGAGCCTGGGCACGTCTAGCTTGGCTGTTTGGTACCCCATTCAGTTAGCAGTTCATGCAACCAAGACCGGATAGCTCAGTGGTTAGAGCATCCACCCGGAGATGGGAAGGTCCTTGGTTCAAACCCAGGTCTGGTCATTCTTTTCTGTCACTTGTGTCGCAACACGTACCTTCTTTGTCATGCGCAGAAGGAGCGTGGCGAATGAGCCTCCAAGGAGGC
Organism: Coprinellus micaceus; assembly: GCA_951394405.1. Classification (NCBI taxonomy): domain Eukaryota; kingdom Fungi; phylum Basidiomycota; class Agaricomycetes; order Agaricales; family Psathyrellaceae; genus Coprinellus; species Coprinellus micaceus. The sequence goes on along the minus strand of OX596340.1, from coordinate 659,226 downwards.
TCTTGCAAGAAGACGATATCCAACGATTTACATTGGGACTCGAGAAGTACTACAAGGTCGTTTGGAGACTTAGCAATATTGAAAGATAAAACCCTAATCTTCTGTAATGTTGTACTAAACATTCGGAAGGACTGGGTTAGAAAGAAGCCGTCCACGATCTTGACGATCACGTACCTGCTTGTTGATAGCATCGATCTGGGCGCGGTCGAACCTCGCGTACCAGAACGGGCATTTCGACGACTGAGCGTCGTGGCCCTCCTTCCTGCAGTTGATACAACGTACACGATGGGGGCAGACTTTGATCTCCTCCGGAGTGGGGGGGATCGGCTTTGGGAGTTGCTTGGGCTTGCCCTTGCAACAGCTCGCGTGGTGGCGATGCTCGTCCCGAGAATGAGACTCGCCGCAGATGGGACACCTGAGACGAGTTCGACACATGAAGTGAGCGTGCCCCCACTTGCAGCAGTTCGTGCAGTAGGGGACACCGGGGTGGCGGAGGGTCGACCTGATGAGGCAGGACCTGCCGAAGATGTTGATGGTCTTGTTGTTCAAGGCCTTCGCACGGGTCCCAGCTTGGGAGTCCCAGATGTTGAAGTAGACGGTCACCGATGTGGAGGCCTTCGACTCGGAGTTGACGACCCAGGGACGGGCTGTCGTGATGTAGTGCGGCTTCAAGGGCGATGCCTCGAACGCACTGTCGATGTCGGAGAAAATCGTAGGATTTCCCCCAACGCGGTATTTGGGTACACCATATATCGCGAGATAGCTGGTGGACTGAGGAAGACCGACCCACAGATCGCGGGACCAGTCAGGGATTACTTGGGTGATCCAACCTCGCACAGCATTTAAGTCGCGCTCGGTCGGGACATCCGTCGTTCGAAGGCTCCAGCCTCCATAGGCCTGGTTGCCAGATAGGACACGGAGGGTTGATCCGGCCCGCTGAAGGATGTCGTTCATACCAGCCATGGCGAACGCGCCATCCATGGTGGGGATCCGACCATCCTTCTGGTTGAATAGAACCATGATCTGCGTGCGAGGCGGACCCTTGGTTGTGGATGCGGGGATAACCGTCTTCTTCTTCTTCTGCTTCTTCCTGCTCGAAACGGGGCCAGCAGAGATCAGAGGAGGGTTAGCCTGGGGGAGGGGAGGAACAGGGCCGCCGTTGATAATCTTGGCGATCTGCGATGGAGTAAGGTCAGGTCGAGCCCGCCCCTAGGTGGCGGCAGCCTCGACATAACTTGGTTTCGTCTTGCCTCCCTTGGCAACGACGTTCCATGGCCTGAGGGCCGCGGGTTTAGAGACTGGCTTCTGAGGGCCAACCGGGAGGCCGACTCTCTGGAAGGGGACGGTGGGGGCCTTTGGCTGCGGCCTCGGGCCTCCGTCGTGCACACGCTTCCGTGTAGCCGCAGAGAACGGAAGGCTCGGGTTGGGGCCGGTTGGGGCCGGTTCCTGGGCGTTCCGAGGATCTTCGGGTCGTTCCTCCACAGGGGCGGGACATTCCGGGATGGGGTTCTGGTCCACCGGGATGGGCGAGCCAGTAGGGAGACGCTTGCCTGCCTTCTTCCTCTTCTTGGGCGGGACGACAATTGAGCGGGTCTTATTGGTCGTGTGACCAAAGTCGGATGTGCGGGCACCTGCATCGGGCGGGGGGGTGTGTGGCAGCTTCTCTCGAAGCCTGACACCCACGGCGAGCCGATACGAGTCCCAGGTGGGATGGCCTCCTGGCGGTGGGCCAGGTTGCTGTGAGGATGTAGTGTAACGGGGCTCTTCCTTCGAATTCTCCTTGACGGCCGCACGGATCGCCGCAGAGATCGAGGTCGAGTACTCGTCCCACGATTTGTACCCAGCTGGCAAGGTGCCGAGCTCGGGATGAGATGCTGGGAGTTGCGAGGACGAGGGAGGGGCTTGCGCCGGCTCACCTCCTCCTCCTCCCCAACCGCGGGGCACAAGCTCTTGCTGCTGCTGCTGCAGACGCCGAGCCTGTGGGGACACCAAAGGTGACGCCCACTGGCTGGCCTCCGCCTGCCGCCGCTGCTCTGCTAGTGCCTCCCAGTCGAAAGTCGCGTCCCCTTGGGGACGTGTGGATAGAACGCCGCGCATGATGTCGGCCGGGACGCTTACGTCCTCGTCCTTCATCTGCTCGACGTGAGAAGCCCAGTCCCCGACGGCGGGTTCCGAGGCATACATACTGTCCTCGACGCCCTCCTCGACCTGCATAGGGTGGAGTGGGACGTCGTGGGCGATGTCGCCAGCCTCTCGGCCGGCTAGAGGATCCGCACTATCCCTTTGCCCGAAGGGTGGGATCCTTCCAAACTTAATCGGAGGGGATCGAATCCTCTGGGCGCGGGGAGTAGCTTGGTTGCGAGGGGAAGGAGGGCGAGTACCTGGCGGGGTCGCCATGTCATCATCGTCCTCCAAGGATTTGAACGCTGTCCTCCAGGCAGAGCCTTGGACGGCGGCGTCGACTCGGTCCAGCGTGAACCATAGGGTTTTGAGCGCATCGGGTTCTGCTGCGGGGGGATCCCGTCTTAGGAAGAACTCGGCGGCTCGGTTGAGGGAAGAGATGGCGTCTTCTAGCGTGAGGGTGCTGGAGGGTGCCGGGGTGGGGAATTGCGTCCTGGTCGCTTCCGAGCCAAGGCTTATCTCCTCCTCGTCACTCTCGTCGTCATCCTCGGTCCCATCCTTCTCCCTGTAGACCGTGGACGGTGGCACCGTGGCAGAGCGGGCGCTCTGGTCCTCCGTACCTCCTCCACTGATGTTCAACGGGTCATCGTCGCTCTGGGCTTCGGTGCTCGTCGATGTTTGAGATGGTCCGTGCGGGCCCCGAAGGGTCGGCACGTCCGGCGTGTAACGTTCGCGGGCTTGCGCCCCTAACGAGGTGGATTGAGGGGCCTGAGACAGGTCCCTGTTGGAGTGCATAGAGGCTGCCCGTGAAGGGGGCCTCGGTGTAGAGGAAGCCGCAAGGCTGGAATCTCGGGTCGACGTGCGGGATCGGCCGCCCGGTGGGGTCGACTTCTCCCGACGCGCGGCGGGTTTTTTCTTCGATGAGGACATCAGGGATGCCCTCGGTGGTCGTATACCAGCTCAGGAGTCAGCGGTACACCTTCCAGACGACGGGGTAGAGATGTTGCGAGAGTGGAGATTAGTCGGCCCGAATAGGAAGGTGGTGGTAAGAGATCAAGAAGCGTGGTCCGACTCACCTTTCGGAGCGGGGCGCTCGCGATAACTTCCGGAGGAGGAAGGAACACCAGGTCTATGACGGATCTGATATTCTCATCAGCTCGGGACACAAAGGTAGGCCCGATGTTCTGGGGTGGAGCGTATTCCAAGCCCAGAGTAGCAGCAGTGTCCATGAGGAGCACCGCCTTCGCCCGGTGGTGAGCGACCTCGTCGTCCCACTGGCTCGAGTGACAGTTGAAATCCCCTGACATGTGGTGCATTTGGGGAAGTTGATGCGCACGTTCAGCAATGAGGTCGATTCCTCTATGCTGATCGTCGGAGTAAACATTCATGAGATGAATAGGCTCATTCCCCACAAAGAGGGAGATGATCATAACATCCCGATCGTCGATAAGGTCTCGACGGTAGGTCGGACGCATAGTGTCCAGACGCCTAGAAATATAGGTCAAAACGCGAGGTTTAGTCCCAGGGGCCACGGCCGGCACGAGGCACGACCATTGTGGATGGCGAGGTGAGCCAATCACCTCGGAGCCCTCCTTATCCGTAGCTGAGGGGGCATGTCTTATCAATCGCCAGGGCGGCTCTTGGAGAAATAGAACATCGAATTTATTACATTCGCGCTCGAGAAATACATTGACAGACTCGTAGGACTTAGCAACGTTAAAAGTACACACACAAAGTTTACTGATTACCGATCTAACCATTAAACAGGGTGTGGGTGAGCGATTTGCCTGCCGTGTTGTTGAATGACACGTACCTTGGCATAAAGAGAATCGATCTTGGGACGATCGAAACGAGCAGTCCAGAACTCACACCGCCGATCCGTGGCGATGTGACCTTCCTTGCGACAATTGATGCACCTCCGAGTGTGAGGGCAGGCGGTGACCTCCGGGGGAGTGGGGTCGATAGGGGGGTTAGCCTTGGGCTGACCCTTGCAGCACGTCGCGTGCGAGCGATGCTCGTGTTCGCGATGAGGCTGGCCGCAAATTGGGCACCGTGCGTGAGCTCAGCATCCGACAGTAGGGTGACCCCAACGCCAGCAGTTCTGGCAGAGAGGGACACCGGGCTGGGGGGTTGCTCCACGAATGAAGCACTCCCTCCCGAGGACGATGATGCGCTTGTCGATCAAGCACTTCGCGCGGGATCCGTGTTGGGAGTCCCAGATGTTGAAGTAGGCCGTGGCAGAGGTGCTGCGGTCCGACTCCTTGATAACCCGAGGCATAGCCGTCAGGTGGATGTAGACGGAGAGGGGGGAGGCCTCAAGGGCGGTCCTGATATCTCCGGCAGTAGTAACGTCGCCGCTCGCGTTGCGGTAACGAGGACAGCCGACTATCTTGAGGTAAGATGTCGACGAAGGGAGACCCGCCCAGATCTTCTTGGCGAGGTCAGGATAGGTGGCGTGTAGCCATCCGCGAATGACATCGAGGTCGTTCTCGGACGGTACTTCCGTTGTGGTGAGGGCCCAGCCCCCAGTGGTGTTGCTCCCGGAGAGGATGCGAATCCTCGATTGCCGGACTTCGAGAGCTGTGTTGAGACCGCCTTGCACGGTTTCCCAAGGAGGGGCAGGGGCCTTAACGCCCTCACCGAAGATGACGATGACTTGCCTTCGGGAAGGCCCGTCGATCGTGAAGGGAGCCTTCGCAGGCTTCTTCTTCTTCGACTTCAAAGAACCAGAAGCGCCGGAAGGCGAGGGGTTCGCGTCCACCATCTTCGCGATGGAAGCCGCAGGGAGATCGGGGCGAGCTTTTGCCAAGATGGCAGCAGACTCGGCCTTGGAAAGGTTGGCAGCCTTGCGTGCAACGACGACAAAGGTTTGCCGAGCCTTGGGTTTTGTCGCCCCGGCCCGAGGGCCAGCGGGGAGACCTCCACCCGAGGGAGGACGCTGGAACGGGACCGTCGGTCTAGCCGGTTGGGCGTGGACAGGGGTCGCTCCAGCGATCGGAAGGGTGGGCCGGTCCTCCGGGCCTTTTGCGGGCTTGGGGGGAGCGGCCGGAACTTTGGCCTTGCCCTTCTTCCGGGACGCCGCTGGGAACGGACGACTCGGATCGGGGGCCGGGGCCGGAGGTGGGGCCTGGGCCGGAGCCTGGGCCGGAGTGACGTCCAGATCCATCGCCGATGCCGCCAGAGCGGGCCGGGTCTGGTCTGTGCGCCGGGTGGGGGTTGGGGGTCTAAACACCCTACGCCGCACCGTGGGATTTTCCCCCTGATCGTCCCAGTCAGAGTGCTGGGGATCGGAGAGGAGAGGGAAATCGTCGGCGTTGGACATTTGTCCACCCGCCCAGAAGAGTTGCTCATGCACCATAGGCGCGTAGACCGCAGGGGGGTTGAGAGCGATAGAATCAGCCCAGGTAGAGCCCCGGACTGCAGCAGTCAGCCTGTCGAAGGCTGACGAGATGGGCTACTCAGGCACGCAACCCAGATTATCTAGGGCACCAGTTCATGGTGCTGCGCGACCCCAAGGGGAAGCCAACTCGTCCGACATACTCCAATGGGGGAATATGGCTCCGACATGTAAATGAGAGTAATGCGCTTTGTGCACGTATGTGCAGAGCCATTCTCAACCACGCGCCTACTGGAGAGTACTACTCCCGGTTCCGCATACCTGGCCATGACGATCACGAATGTGAATGCGGCTGTCCGGTGCAAACTCGGCACCATATCTTTACGCAGTGCGGAGTACTGCAAACATACGATCGGGATCCCCACTTTGTGCGAGAACTCGTTTGGTTTTTAGAGGACAATCCAAAGGCATTCGCCTTTGGATTCCAATACGCCCCACGGGGGGATGGTTGAGAGGAAGCGGCCTTGCTTGGGCTGGTCTGATTCGTACTGGTTAAAGGCCTCGCGCGAAGGGAGCTGGGTAGGTACCCTGACGTGTCAGTCCTTGCAACTGATGCGGATGAGGGGTACCCGAAGCGCGGTTACCGTGAGGAACACCGTTCAGGGGCAGGCAAGGCATGCCCCCGGGGCCCATAAACACCTTGTGGCGGACCGGTACTGGTGGGGATTGGATTGGACTGGGTGGGAATGCCGAATCGAAATACTGATCTGTTGGTGTCGCAAGGCCCTTCATCGTCTGTCTGCTGGTTGAGGGTAAAACTTCAAGCAATGGGCGTCTCCAAATCGTCAATCTTTGTGTTTCATAATTGCAGTAGTACTTAGTTAGTGACGCTCGCGCTCTCTTTGTATGTTGATAGCGACCGGACTGCCATCGTGCCCCGGTATATAAAAGCTGATTTCAAAAAAAAAAAAAAAAAAAAAAGAAGGCTGACGAGATAAGGTCGACTTCTTCGACGGCCATGTCTTCCGTTTCTGCGTCCTGGGACGGCGGGGGAACCTCATGGTCGAGGAAGTAGGCGGCGAGAAGGTGGAGGGCGTCAGAGGCCTCTCGCAGGGATGTGATAGACCTCGTAGGGACCACAGTCGACGCACGACTGAAGGTATCCTCTGTGGTTGGAGCTCCCGGCTCTTGACGCATCATCTCCGAACTCGCAGAGCCCCTAGGGGTCTGCGACGCCTCTGCTCGGGCGGCTTCCAGGCGAGCCTGGAGGACCTGAGCAGAGAGCGGAAGTGTGTTCAACGGATCTTCATCATCGCCGCAGCAGCAGCTGCTGAGCTCAAGGACACTTGGGAAGCGAAGGGTATGGAGATGCAGGATGCCTGGGATCAGAAGAGCGATAAGGCGGCTGGATGGATCTGGCTGTCTCTAGAGGAGGATGTCAGGACGTTGGTTAGAGGGTGCAAGGATGATCCCCAGGTGATGTGGACGACGTTAGAGGAGACCTACCACCAGAAGAAGGCTGGTAACTGCTTCAACGCCTACGATGCCCTCTTCTCGATTCGCAAGCAGGACGACGAGTCCCTCCAAACCCTCATCAACCGTGTGGACGACGCCCTGACGCTCTGTCAGGCCCTTAGGCCTCTGGAGTTCGATATCACCGCTCTCGACAAGGAGCTCTCATCCATGGTCCTTCTCCGTGCCCTCCCAGAAGACTACTCGCATTTCGTCACCTCCCTCCTCCTCCTCGACAAGCTCGACAAGGCCACGATCACCCAGGCCTTCCTCACTGAGGAGACTCAATGTCGACGCCGTGCTGCAGACGCCCTCTCTGCTGCTGCCCTCTCTGTCTCGTCTTCTGCGTCTTCGACTTGCGCATTCTGCACCCGTTCTGGCCATACCCAGGCTGACTGCCGTGCGTTTGCTCGTGCCCAGAAGAACGCACGCGAGTACGTGGCGTCTGGACCCTCCCAGAAGCGTGGACACCAGTCCAAGAAGGCCCAGGAGAAGACTCAGGTCACTCACATCCTGTTTAATGGTTAGATTGGTAATCAGTAAATTGCGTGTGTGTACTTTTAACGTTGCTAAGTCTTACGAGTCTGTCAATGTATTTCTCGAGCGCGAATGTAATAAATTCGATGTTCTATTTCTCCAAGAGCCGCCCTGGCGCTTAATAAGACATGCCCCCTCAGCTACGGATAAGGAGGGCTCCGAGGTGATTGGCTCACCTCGTCACCCACAATGGTCGTGCCTCGCGCCGGCCGTGGCCCCTGGGTTAAAGCCTCGCGTTTTAACCTACATTTCTAGACGTCTGGACACTATGCGTCCGACGTACCGTCGAGACCTTATCGACGATCGGGATGTTATGATCATCTCCCTCTTTGTGGGGAATGAACCTATCCATCTCATGAATGTCTACTCCGACGATCAGCACAGAGGAATCGACCTCATTGCGGATCGTGCACATCGTCTTCCCCAACTACATCATATGTCAGGGGATTTCAACTGTCACTCGAGCCAGTGGGACGACGAAGTCGCTCACCACCGGGCGAAGGCGGTGCTCCTCTTGGACACTGCTGCTACTCTGGGATTGGAGTATGCTCCACCCCAGAACATCGGGCCTACCTTTGTGTCCCGAGCTGATGAGAACATCAGGTCCGTCATAGATCTGGTGTTCCTTCCACCTCCGGAGGTTATCGCGAGCGCTCCGCTCCGGAACCTCCCCCTTCAAGGAGAGTCGGACCACATTCCGCTCACCTCCGTCATCCACCTCGACCATGCTGTCGAGAGGATCCAAGGTCGTCGACGCTTCTTGATCTCGTACCACCACCTTCCTCTTTGGGCCGCACACTCTCCACCTCGCACATCTCGCCACTCGACATATAGGAAGACGACGCTTAGCGTTATCGGTACAACGACTCGCATTCGACATCGCTGATGTCAACACCGCACCGCCGCGACCCGCCCCGGTCGTCGTCGTCCCCCCCGGGGGCTCGATCGCGATCGCGGGCTCAGCCCCCCGAGACTCTCCCTCCTCCTCACTCGCGTGCTACCTCCCCTGGGGGTAGACACCAGCGCAATCCGACCGCCCGTGTGGCATCTACCGTCTCTACGGAGTCGGGGGTGTCTTTTGGGTCGTCTCAACCTCGCGCGTCCTCCACCAGGGACCGCTATCGCCCGGACGTTCCCTCCCAGCGAGGAACGGTCAGGCCCCCCTCTCGTGCTTCAACGGATGGAGATGAGGAAGATCCGTTGAACACACTTCCGCTCTCTGCTCAGGTCCTCCAGGCTCGCCTGGAAGCCGCCCGAGCAGAGGCGTCGCAGACCCCTAGGGGCTCTGCGAGTTCGGAGATGATGCGTCAAGAGCCGGGAGCTCCGACCACGGAGGACACCTTCAGTCGGGCATCAACTGTGGTCCCTACGAGGTCCATCACATCCCTGCGAGAGGCCTCTGACGCCCTCCACCTTCTCGCCGCCTACTTCCTCGACCATGACGTTCCCCCGCCGTCCCAGGACGCGGAAACGGAAGACATGGCCGTGGAAGAAGTCGACCTCATCTCGTCGGCCTTCGACAGGATGACTGCTGCAGTCCGGGGCTCCACCTGGGCTGATTCTATCGCTCTCGACCCTCCTACGGTCTACGCGCCTCTGGCGCATGAGCAGCTCTTCCCGGCGGGCGGACAACTGTCCAACGCCGACGATTTCTCTCTCCTCTCCGATCCCCAGCACTCTGACTGGGACGATCAGGGGGAAAATCCCACGGTGCGGCGTAGGGTGTTTAGACCCCCAACTCCCACCCAGCGCACAGACCAGACCCGGCCCGCTCCGGCGGCGTCGGCGATGGATCTGGACGTCACTCCGGCCCAGGCTCCGGCCCAGGCCCCACCTCCGGCCCCGGCCCCCGATCCGAGTCGTCCGTTCCCAGCGGCGTCCCGGAAGAAGGGCAAGGCCAAAGTTCCGGCCGCTCCCCCCAAGCCCGCAAAAGGCCCGGAGGACCGGCCCACCCTTCCGATCGCTGGAGCGACCCCTGTCCACGCCCAACCGGCTAGACCGACGGTCCCGTTCCAGCGTCCTCCCTCGGGTGGAGGTCTCCCTGCTGGCCCTCGGGCCGGGGCGACAAAACCCAAGGCTCGGCAAACCTTCGTCGTCGTTGCACGCAAGGCTGCCAACCTTTCCAAGGCCGAGTCTGCTGCTATCTTGGCAAAAGCTCGCCCCGATCTCCCTGCGGCTTCCATCGCGAAGATGGTGGACGCGAACCCCTCGCCTTCCGGCGCTTCTGGTTCTTCGAAGTCGAAGAAGAAGAAGCCCGCGAAGGCTCCCTTTACGATTGACGGGCCTTCCCGAAGGCAAGTCATCGTCATCTTCGGCGAGGGCGTCAAGGCCCCTGCCCCTCCTTGGGAAACCGTGCAAGGCGGTCTCAACACTGCTCTCGAAGTCCGACAATCGAGGATTCGTATCCTCTCCGGGAGCAACACTACTGGGGGCTGGGCCCTCACCACGACGGAAGTACCGTCCGAGAACGACCTCGATGTCATTCGCGGATGGCTGCATGCCGCCTATCCCGACCTCGCCAAGAAGATCTGGGCGGGTCTCCCTTCGTCGACGTCTTACCTCAAGATTGTCGGCTGTCCTCGTTACCGCAACGCGAGCGGCGACGCCACCACTGCCGGAGATATCAGGACCGCCCTCGAGGCCTCCCCTCTCTCTGTCTACATCCACCTGACGGCCATGCCTTGGGTTATTAAGGAGTCAGACCGCAGCACCTCTGCCACGGCCTACTTCAACATCTGGGATTCCCAACACGGATCCCGCGCGAAGTGCTTGATCGACAAGCGCATCATCGTCCTCGGGAGGGAGTGCTTCATTCGTGGAGCAACCCCCCAGCCCGGTGTCCCTCTCTGCCAGAACTGCTGGCGTTGGGGTCACCCTACTGTCGGGTGCCGAGCTCATGCTAGGTGCCCAATCTGCGGCCAGCCTCATCGCGAACACGAGCATCGCTCGCACGCGACGTGCTGCAAGGGTCAGCCCAAGGCTAACCCTCCTATCGACCCCACTCCCCCGGAGGTCACCGCCTGCCCTCACACTCGGAGGTGCATCAATTGTCGCAAGGAAGGTCACATCGCCACGGATCGGCGGTGTGAGTTCTGGACTGCTCGTTTCGATCGTCCCAAGATCGATTCTCTCTATGCCAAGGTACGTGTCATCCAACAACACGGCAGGCAAATCGCTCACCCACACCCTGTTTAATGGTTAGATCGGTAATCAGTAAACTGCGTGTGTGTACTTTTAACGTTGCTAAGTCTTACGAGTCTGTCAATGTATTTCTCGAACGCGAATGTAATAAATTCGATGTTCTGTTTCTCCAAGAGCCGCCATGGCGCTTAATAAGACATGCCCCCTCAGCTACGGATAAGGAGGGCTCCGAGGTGATTGGTTCACCTCGTCATCCACAATGGTCGTGCCTAGCGCCGGCCGTGGCTCCTGGGACAAAGCCTCGCGTTTTGACCTACATTTCTAGACGTCTGGACACTATGCGTCCGACGTACCGTCGAGACCTTATCGACGATCGGGATGTTATGATCATCTCCCTCTTCGTGGGGAATGAACCTATCCATCTCATGAATGTTTATTCCGACGATCAGCACAGAGGAATCGACCTCATTGCTGAGCGTGCGCATCGACTTCCCCAGCTACATCATATGTCAGGGGATTTCAATTGTCACTCGAGCCAGTGGGACGACGAAGTCGCTCACCACCGGGCGAAGGCAGTGCTCCTTCTGGACACTGCTGCTACTCTGGGCTTGGAGTACGCTCCACCCCAGAACATCGGGCCTACCTTTGTGTCCCGAGCTGATGAGAACATCAGGTCCGTCATAGATCTGGTGTTCCTTCCCCCTCCGGAGGTTATCGCGAGCGCTCCACTCCGAAACCTCCCCCTTCAAGGAGAGTCGGACCATGTTCCGCTCACCTCTGTCATCCACCTTGACCATGCGGTCAAGAGGATCCAAGGCCGCACCCTGAAACCCAAGTCGGATTCAGAGACGGAATTCTTAGTGCAAGTCATGCAAGATTTGCCAGCGCTTAACGGCGTACACGACCTCGGTACCAAAGAGGGGATTGACTCCCTCTCCTCTGCTATCGTGGACGTATTCAACGGAGCGTGGCTCGCCCACTCTGAAGAATACATCGTCACTCCTCATTCCAAGAAGTGGTGGGATGAAGAGTGTCAAAAGGCGTACGACGAGTATCAAGGGGATAACTCCCCCGAGACCCGTCGTGCATTCCGGTCTGTTGTAAGAAAGACCAAACGCGAGTTCTTTGATGAACGCATCAAAGATATCTCAGAAACTCATGCCCGTCCTTGGGATCTTATGTCCTGGATCAAGGAGCGCAGAAACCCTCCGAGCGAGGCTATCCAATTCAATGGAGAGCCTTGTCACGAACTCGGTCAGCTTTGGGGTGCCTTACACGGCACCTACAACGCAGCCAACGATCGTCCGATCGATACGAGCGTACTGGAACCGCTGGAGGACCTCGATGTCCGAGAGTGGCCCGTATTCTCATCCTTGGAGCTGCGAGAGGCACTCCAGGCGTGCTCGTCACGCTCCGCTCCAGGCCCTGACCATGTAACGTGGGCTCACCTGAAGTACATCCTCGCCGCACCCGAGAGCGAGCGTCTCATTCTCGATTTGGCTAATGCATGCATGGAGGCGGGGCATTGGCCGAAACACTTTAAGGATTCGGTATCGGTTATTATCCCCAAACCGAATAAACCGTCCTATGACACGCCGAAGGCGTTCAGGCCCATCGTGCTCCTGAACACCCTTGGTAAATTGGTTGAAAAGATGATTTCCAACCGTTTCCAGTTCGACATGATCAAGTACGATCTTGTTGATCCTAATCAAATGGGAGGGGTGCGTCAGCGCTCCACCGAAGACGCCGGCTTATACCTGACACACTTGGTGCGGACAGGTTGGGCCAAGGGGTATCATACGAGCGTGTTGGCTTTCGACATTGCTCAGTTCTTCCCCTCGATCAACCACGAGTTTTTACTTGAGGTACTTCGCAAGATGGGCTTCCACCCTCGGGTGGTGGCTTTCTTTAAATCATACTTGGTGGAGAGACACACGTCTTACGTGTGGAACAACTACACCTCGGAACCATTCCGTGCAGATGTTGGAGTGGGCCAGGGCTCTGCCCTGTCCCCAGTCCTGTCTGCACTCATCGTAGCTCCTATCATGAAGCTATATCGCATACGGGAGCGGGGCCTCGGCACCACTCTCATATTTTATGTGGATGACGGATCCTTCGCGGCTCAGTCTCCAGACATCGCAACGAACTGCGTGATGCTTCGCCATGCATACGCGGTTATGTTCGACTTATTTACAGCAGCGGGCTTGGTGATGGAACACACCAAGAACGAGCTGTTCCACTTCAGTAGAGCGCACTCCGGCTGGGATCGCCCTATCGACCTCGGGTTCGCCCCCTTCACAGGGGACACCCCTCTCAAGCCCAAGAAGTTTTGGAGATACTTGGGCTTTTACTTTGATCGGAAGCTCACTTTCCAGGAGCACGTACGATACTACACCTGCAAAGCACTCACCACCGTCATGGCGATGAGAATGCTGGGCAATTCTACTCGAGGGTTAACTCCCAAGAACAAACGGATCTTATTCCGTGCTTGCGTCCTTCCGGTCGCAACGTACGGACATAGACTCTGGTATTATGAAGGAGCCAAGAACGTTGGCGCCCTCAAAGCTCTGACCACCATGCAGCGTAAAGCCGCGTGCTGGATTGTGGGGGCGTTCCGCACGTCCCCTACTGGAGGAGTCGAGTGCCTTGCAGGCCTCCCTCCCATTCGTCTCCATCTCCGAAAGCTGTCTCAACGGGCGGTCTTCAGGACGGCGACACTCTCGGAAACGCACCCTCTCCGCTCCCTCTTGCCCGAGGAGTTCCGGAAGGGGGCCGATCCACATTACGGTTCATCTGTCTGGCTTCCACTTGAGAAGCAGGGCAAGGTGCGTGACGCGATTACTCAGACGGCCAAGAATCTGGGTTCGCTCACGGAGGTCTTCTCCCCTGTCGCGGAGGAGGCCTTGCCAGGTCTTCGACTCATGGACCTCTTTGAGGCCCAGGTCAAATTCAATGAGTACGATACCTATGGTGAGGAACCCCTCAACCGGAGGCGTACCGAACTCAACACCCTGTTCAACGTCGCGCGTGGGCAACCGCGCACGGTGTGTTTTGGGACGGATGCGTCTGTTCCCAAGACATCGACCAGGCATCATGCGACTGCGGCCTTCGTGTTCGAAGGCCCGGTCGACCTATCTGGCTCGTCTGCTTGGGCAGCGGGCAAGGTGCTGGCGTCTGACGCCGAGCTCTTTGCGATCCGGAACGCAGTTCTTAAGGGTTCGTCCCTCGAGGACTGCGACCGGATAGTCATTTTCACCGACTCTATTGCCATGGCAAAACGAGCGGTAGATCCGTCTGTCCACTCAGGACAGGCACATTCGCTTACCGTCTGTCGGAAGCTAGTCACCTGGCTGTCAGGGTTCCCTGACCGCAAGGTTATGTTCGTTGAGGTCCCCTCCAAGTTGGAATGGGGGATTCAACATCAGGCACATCTTCGTGCCCGCAGCCTCCCTCCTATCGTTTTAGGGGAAAGGCCGGAAACTTCGTTGGATGGCGTGCGCAAGCACGTTGCCGACTCAGCGTTGGATGCGTGGACTACTCTAGCCTGCGACCCTGACTATCTCGGACACCAATTCCTGGTGTTCAGCGACCCCAAGGGGAAGCCTCTTCGTCCCACGTACGTCAATGGCGGTACGTGGCTACGTAATGTCAACGAGGACAACATACTCTGCGCTCGCTTTGCCAGAGCCGTTCTCAATCATGCCCCGATAGGCGAGTACTATCGACGGTTTAATATTCCAGGCCATGACACTCACGAATGTGAGTGCGGTCACCCGACGCAGACCCGGCGTCATATCTTCACGCACTGCGGAGTGCTTGAAACTCTCGATCGGATTCCTCGCTTTTTGCGAGAGTTTGTCGGATTCTTGATGGAGAACCCGCCCGCATTTTCATTCGGGTTCCAATATCGTCACCCACCGCCAGTGGGTATTGGATGAGTGGCTTGCGGCCTTTCCTGGACCAGGCTGTAAAGGCCAACGGTTTACGTGCGTAGGACTTGGTAGCTGGCTCGACGTATCAGTCTCCACAACTGATTGCGGATGAGAGCTGGACTAAGTTGGGTGCTTCTACGGAGGTGCCTGCCGGAGGGTGTGGAGAACCCGCCGGGAGCCTGGATCGAAACGTGTTTACTTAGTAGCCGGTCGGCTAAGTCTGGGGAGGGGCACCACGACAAAACTTATCCTTCTGGCGTCGCCTACCAAGGCTTCGCACACGAGTCTTGAACTTCGCTTCGGGGGAGTTCTATCTTTCGCCCTATCGCTGCGTTTATGCGTCTGTTTGTAAATGTTGGCTGTATGTATTGTAGAAATACTCTGTGTAGTAGCTAGCGACCGGACTGCCTGTGTGCCCCGGAATACAAAAGCTGAATTCAAAAAAAAAAAAAAAAAGGAGAAGACTCAGGAGTCGGCCGCCACATCTGGTGTGACCGAGTTTGCTGGAAATGCAAGTGCTGTTCCGGATCTCGCAGATCCTTCCTCCCCCATCCAACCCCATGCTGACTTTCGTTGGAATGCAGACTCAGGCTGCACTTCAACAATGACGCCGCACCGGCACTGGATTCGAAATTATCGTCCTCTCCGTGTTGGTGTCGAGTTAGCAGATGGCAGTATCATCTACTCTGCTGGGGTTGGGACTGTGGTCATTGACCCAGTGGTGGACGGGAAGAGGATTCGATCCGTAGAGCTTACACGTGTTCTCCATGTACCCCAACTTCGTTCCAATCTCCTATCATGCTTGTTCCTCACTCGGTGCTGCGGTTTCTCCATCCTCATCGACTCGGCCTTCATGCACTTCATGCGTAGCGGTATGACGCTGTTTCGAGCTCGAATCACGTCCAACAATGCTGCCTTCATCGATGGAGCCACTCGAACGGCTGTAGAGTCTGCGAACGCCCTTACGACACGTCCCCTTGACCTCCAGCTCTGGCATGAACGTCTCTGCCACCACAACACCGCCGACATTTCGAAACTCATCTCTGGCGGTCTGGCTACTGGCATCTCCCTCTCCTCTTCTGCGAAGCGAGACCTCATCTGCGAGCCCTGTCTGGCAGGCAAGATGCACTCTGGGTCGTTTCCCTCGACTGGGAACCGTGCCTCGCATCCCCTTGACCTCGTCCACTCCGATCTGTGCGGTCCCATGTCCGTCTCGACCCCAGAAGGCTTCCGTTACTGGTGTGTCTTCATTGACGACCATACACGCTATCGGGTCACGGTCATGCTCAAGCGGAAGAGTGACACGTTCGCCGCCTTCAAGCTGTTCAGGGCTCTTGCTGAGACGCAGCTGGGTCGAAAGATCAAGGCTCTGCATGACGACAAGGGTGGCGAGTACATGTCCACCGAGTTCAACACATTCTGTGACAACTCTGGCATTCTCAGACTCCATACAACTCGAAATCGTCCTCAACAGAACGGTGATGCAGAACGAGCCAACCGGGTCATGCTAGAGGATGTGACTGCAATGCTCCACCAGGCCAAGCTGCCTCCTAGCTTCTGGGGTCGCTGCCTTGCCACCCAGGTGAAGGTCTGGAACTGCCTGCCTACCTCTGCGCTTCCGGGTAAGACACCCTACGAAGCCTGGTACAGCAAGAAGCCAGATCTGAGCCGCTTCAGGGTGTTTGGATGCACTGCCTACGTCTTTGTGCAGAAGGACAAGCGCAAGAAGCTGGAGTCCCACATGCGCAAGTGTCTCTTTGTGGGCTATCCGTCGGATTACAAGGGCTGGAACTTCTACGATCCCACCACCAAGCAGTTCTTTGTCTCTGAACGTGCTGAGTTCGACGAACGCTACTTCCCTGGTCTCAGGATGAACAACTCCATTGACCACAACCTCCTCCATCTTCTTGGACAACCACCCACCGCTCCCATCCCCTCTGGCGCCCCTGCTGCGTCCCCAGAGGTTCCTGACGACGTTGAGCTTCCCCAGATGCCTGTGCATCTACCTGCTCACATTGAGCCACCCCCAGCACCTCGAGGTGCTTCACCGGTTCCAGTCCCCCTTCTGAATCTGCCTGCTCCTCAACCGCCTGCCCCTGCTCCTGCCCAGCTTCGTGGTGCGAGTCCTGCCCCTCAGCCTGTCAGACGCACAGGACGGCAATCAAAGCAGCCAGGGGAGTGGTGGAAGGTGGCCAAACCGGTTCGACGTGGTGCTAGCCTCAGTGATTCTGACTCTGAATCTGAACGCTCGCCCTCTCCTCCTCCGGCACCTGCCCTTCCCATGCCTGCACTTCCTGTCCCAGCTCCTGCACCTGCACCTGCACCGCCTCTTGCTGCCCCCGCACCTCGTCCTCTCACTGCCCCTGCCCTTGGCCGGGCCCTTGCACCGCAACTCGTCCCTGCTCCCCCAGCTCTCTGGGAAGCCAGGGAACCGAGTCCTGCCGTTGAGGATGAGAGTGATGACGACATGGGTGGATATGGTGAAGTCAACGACTTTGCAGGTGTCTCTGCCACTGGTGACCCTCGTACCTACAGGGAAGCCCTTGCTCGGCCTGACAGTCAGCACTGGGAAGCTGCCGCATGCGAGGAGATCCTCACCCTCACAGGCAATGGGACTTGGGAGCTGGTCGAACTGCCTCCTGGAGCCAAGGCCATCCCCTCTGGCTGGGTCTTCAAGACCAAACGCACTCCTGACGGCAAAGTCGAACGCTTCAAGGGTCGTATTGTGGCCAAGGGCTGCAGCCAACGTCCTGGGATCGACTACTCTGAGACCTATGCCCCCACCTTCCGTCCTGCTGCCTTTCGTAACGCCCTTGCAGCTGCTGGGATTGAGGACATGCACCTTCGTTCCTGCGACTTCTCCTCTGCCTTCACCAACGGCGACTTGGACGAAGTCATCTACATGCGCCAGCCTGAGGGCTTCCACCAAGGTGGTCCCAACATGGTCTGCCTGCTCAAGAAGTCGCTGTATGGCCTCAAGCAAGGTGCTAGGCAGTGGAACAAGAAGCTGCATGCCACACTTCTGGACATGGGATTCACTCGACTCCAGTCTGACTGGTCTGTCTACATCTACGCTCATGGAGATGTCCACATCATCCTCCCTGTCTACATTGACGACGTGACTCTGGCCTCCAAGAGCAAGGAGGCACTGGATCGAACTGTGGAGGAGCTCTCCAAGCGGTTCAAGCTGCGTGACTTGGGTGAAACCAAGTTCATCCTTGGTGTTGAAGTCATCAGGGATCGCCCCAACCGGTCCATCTCCCTCTCCCAGCGCCAGTACATCATCGACATCCTTGCTCGTTACGGTTTCGAGTCCTGCAGCCCTGTAGGCACTCCTCTCCCTCCTGGGATCAAGCTCTCCAAGTCCATGGGTCCTATCACCCAGGAAGAGATTGAGTTCATGCGCAGCATCCCCTACCTCAGCATCCTTGGTGCCATCCTCTACCTTGCCACCATGACTCGTCCTGACATCTCCTACGCCGTTGGCTTCCTTGGCCGCTTCAGCGCCAATCCAGGACCTCGTCACTGGGCTGCTCTCAAGCACCTCCTTCGCTACCTCAAGGGCTCTATGGATTACAAGCTCACCTACAGTGGAAAAGGCGTCAACTCGGTCACATTTGAGACCTACTGTGACGCCTCCCATGGTGACTGCCTTGATTCTGGACGCTCTACTGGTGGTTATGTCACCACTGTGGCTGGAGGTGCTGTGAGCTGGTCCAGCAAGCTACAGACCATCGTTGCTCTCTCTAGCACAGAGGCTGAGTACATGATTGCAGTTGAGGCTGGAAAGGAGATCCTATGGATGCGCAACATCCTTGGCGAGTTTGGCTTCCCCCAGCATGGTCCATCCACCCTCCACATTGACAACCAGTCCGCTATCAGTGTCAGCAAGAACCCCGAGCACTTTGGACGCATGAAGCACCTGGATCTGCGGTTCTTCTGGTTGCGAGACATTGTGGAAGCTGGTACCATTGCCCCTGTTCACATCAAGGGCACTGAGCAGCCTGCAGACTGCCTCACCAAGGCCCTTCCTCTTCCAGCCATCCGACTTGCACGAGAACGACTTGGACTCCGTGCAGATTAAGGGAGTGTGTTGACTGAAGGGAGTGAGTCTCAGTCAAGGGAGTGTGTTGGAACTTGGTGACTTGGTGACTCCACCCTTATCCTTTTTTTTTTCTTTTTTTTTTCTTTTTTTTTTTTGAAATCAGCTTTTATATACCGGGGCACGATGGCAGTCCGGTCGCTATCAACATACAAAGAGAGCGCGAGCGTCACTAACTAAGTACTACTGCAATTATGAAACACTAAGGATTTGACGATTTGGAGCGCGAGACCTTTAACCAGCCAAAACCAGTCCAAACCACGCAAGGCCGCCTCTTCTCAACCATCCCCCTGTGGGGCGTATTGGAATCCAAACGCAAAAGCCTTTGGGTTATCCTCTAAAAACCAAACGAGTTCTCGCACAAAGCGGGGATCCCGATCGTAGGTTTGCAGCACTCCGCACTGCGTAAAAATGTGGTGACGAGTTTGCACCGGACAGCCGCATTCACATTCGTGATCGTCATGGCCAGGGATGCGGAACCGGGAGTAGTACTCTCCAGTAGGCGCGTGGTTGAGAATGGCTCTGCACATACGTGCACATAGCGCATTACTCTCGTTTACATGTCGGAGCCATACTCCCCCATTGGAGTATGTCGGACGAGTTGGCTTCCCCTTGGGGTCGCGCAGCACCATGAACTGGTGCCCTAGATAGTCTGGGTTGCGTGCCTGAGTATGTTGCGACACAAGTGACAGAAAAGAATGACCAGACCTGGGTTTGAACCAAGGACCTTCCCAACTCCGGGTGGATGCTCTAAACACTGAGCTATCCGGTCTTGGTTGCATGAACTGCTAACTGAATGGGGTACCAAACAGCCAAGCTAGACGTGCCCAGGCTCGGTTAGACTGTTGCACACTGTGGTTGCTCTGGGAACCTATGTGTGGCTGACGGCAGTCTGTGAGCCTACGAGGGCAGAGGTCTATGCCATTGGATTGCGACAGAGCACAACACAACAGAGTAGCCCACGCGTCCAGTGCAGAGTCGGCGACGTGCTTGCGCACGCTGTCGAGAGAAGTAGCGGGTCTCACCCCCGCAGGAGTGGGAGGGAGGCTCCGCGCGTGCAAATGAGCACGATGTTGAAGACCCCACTTCAGCTTTGAAGGGGTCTCAATGAAGTCCACCCGTCTGTCCGCCTTGGCGGCAAACCAGGTGCGGAGGGCCGTACAGGTTGCAAGCGAAAACGCCTGGCCCGAATGGATCCCCGGATCGACTGCTCTCTTAGCCATGGCCAGAGAATCAGTGAATATCGCAATCCGATCGCAGTCTTCTAGGGCCGTAGCCCTTCCAACTGCCATACGAATCGCTAGGAGTTCGGCGTCCGATGACAGGACACGTCCTGCCACTGTGACTCCCTTGCTCCGTTGGTTGCCTAAGCCTTCGTAGACGTAGGCCGCGGTCGCATTATGCCTAGTGGTCTTGGGGACGGACGCTTCCACCCCCATGCACACCGTGCGGTTATTGGTGCTCAAAGAGTTCCATAAAGTATTCAGTTCCTGCCGACGACGCTCGAAAATATCTTCGCCGTACCGCTGGAAGCTGTTGAAGTGGACTTGGGCCCCATAGAGGTCCATCATCCTCGATCCTGGAGTGTTTTCGACCGCACATGGTGTTGTGTTGTGCTCAGTCGCAATCCAATGGCGTTGACCTCTGCCCTCGTAGGCTCACAGACTGCCGTCAGCCACACATAGGTTCCCAGAGCAACCACAGTGTGCAACAGTCTAACCGAGCCTGGGCACGTCTAGCTTGGCTGTTTGGTACCCCATTCAGTTAGCAGTTCATGCAACCAAGACCGGATAGCTCAGTGGTTAGAGCATCCACCCGGAGTTGGGAAGGTCCTTGGTTCAAACCCAGGTCTGGTCATTCTTTTCTGTCACTTGTGTCGCAACAAGTTATGAGCCCCGGACGCTACCGCGCCCTGACAGATTGGATTGCATCGGATCAAGGGGCTGTGTTGTGTTGTGCTCAGTCGCAATCCAATGGCGTTGACCTCTGCCCTCGTAGGCTCACAGACTGCCGTCAGCCACACATAGGTTCCCAGAGCAACCACAGTGTGCAACAGTCTAACCGAGCCTGGGCACGTCTAGCTTGGCTGTTTGGTACCCCATTCAGTTAGCAGTTCATGCAACCAAGACCGGATAGCTCAGTGGTTAGAGCATCCACCCGGAGTTGGGAAGGTCCTTGGTTCAAACCCAGGTCTGGTCATTCTTTTCTGTCACTTGTGTCGCAACACATGGCTCGAACTTCTCTGTCAATTTGGGCAGACCTCTGAGGGTCTGGCCTATAGCGTCCTTTACACAGCCGCGGTTCACCGGAGAGAGGTGGCAGGCGGCCCCATAATGGGGAGAGGCACTACCCCTGTGTTCCTCTGGTAAGAGGGAGCGCAAGGGGTGTGTGTCAGATAATGTCGCCGTTCGGAACACAGCACGCTGTGAGAGCTTCCGAAGGTGAAGACGAATGGGTGGGAGGCCTGCAAGGCACTCCACTCCCCCAGTAGGAGACGTACGAAATGCTCCTATTATCCAGCATGCTGCTTTGCGCTGCATGGAGGTTAGAATTTTGAGTGCGCCTTGAATCTTGGCGCCCTCATAGTACCACAACCTATGTCCGTACGTGCAGATGGGAATCACACACGCTCGGAACAAGATTCGTTTGTTCTTGGGTGATAGCCCTCGAGTAGAGTTACCAAGCATCCTCATAGCCATTACAGTGGTGAGAGCCTTGGTCGAGTAGTACCGGATGTGTTCTTTGAAGGACAAGAACCGGTCGAAGAAGAAGCCCAAGTAGCGCCAGTACTGCTTGGGTTTCAGAGGTGTGTCCCCTGTGAAGGGGGCATATCTGAGATCCAAGGGCATACGGAAGTCCGTGTGGCCCTTGGAGAAGTGGAAGAGTTCTGTCTTGTTGTGTTCCAAGACGAGCCCTGCCTTTGTAAACATATCGAAGAGACACTGGTATGCATGGTACAGATGCACGCAGTTCTCTTCGATATCGCGAGACTGGACGATGATAGTGCCATCGTCCACGTATGAGATCAAGGTAGCGAGTTTCCCCTCCGGCCTCAACCGAAAGAGCTTCATGATTGGAGCTATGACAAGGGCGGATAGTACGGGTGAGAGGGCAGAGCCCTGTCCCACCCCCACGTCCGCCCGGAAAGGTTCCGAAGTAGAGCCATTCCACACATAGGATGTGTGGCGCTCCACCAGGTAGGATTCAAAGAAGGTCACCACCATGGGGTGGAAGCCTTGCTTGCGAAGTACCTCGAGTAGGAACTCGTGGTTGATAGACGGGAAGAACTGGGCGATGTCGAAAGCAACAACGCTTGTCTTTAACCCTGCTGCCCACCCCGTTCGCACCAAGTGCGTCAGGAACAGGCCAGCGTCTTCGGTAGAGCGCTGACGCACTCCTCCCATTTGATTTGGATTGACGAGATCATACTTGATCATGTCGAACTGAATGCGGTTGGAAATCATCTTTTCAACCAGTTTGCCAAGGGTGTTCAGAAGCACAATGGGTCTGAACGCCTTTGGGGCAGAGTAGGACGGCTTGTTCGGTTTCGGTATGATAATCGAAAGCGAGTCCTTGAAATGTTTTGGCCAGTGCCCGGTTTTTAAGCAGGCATTGGCCAGGTCCATCACTACCTTTTCACATTCAGGTACAGCGAAGATATACTTCAGATGCTGCCATGTGACATGGTCAGGACCCGGAGCGGAGCGAGATGAGCAGGCCTCAAGGGCTTGCCTCATTTCTAAGAGAGAGAAGACTGGCCATTCCCTGACAGGCTCGTCGGGGAGTTCGTCCAGAAGACTCAGATTGACCGGTCGGTCGTTGGCCGCATTGTAGGTGCCGTGTAAGGCTCCCCAAAGCTGGTCGAGGTTGTGGCAAGGCTGTCCGTTATGTTGGATAGCCTCGCACGGCGGGTTCTTGTGCTCCTTGACCCAGTCCATTAGGTCCCAGGGGCGCTTGTCTGTTTCTGAGATATCTTTGATGCACTCATCAAAGAACTCTCGCCTCGTCTTTTTTACAAGATGTCGAAATGCACCACGAGTTTCAGCAGAGTCATCCGCTTTCCATTCGTCGTACGCCTTCTGACATTCGTCAGTCCACCACTTTTTTGAGCGGGGGGTAATGATGTACTCTTCAGAGTGGGCGAACCACGCATCAGAGAACACCTTTTCAATCGCCACAGAGAGTTCCTCCACTCCTTCTGCGGTGTTGAGATCGTACAGGTCGGAGAGACCAGGCATCTCCTTTTCGACCTGCATAAAGAACGGGGCCACCGCATCCTCCTTGAGGGTGCGGCCCTTGATACGTTCAGCATAATTGCTGAGTTTGATAACTGAGGACAGCGGGTAATGATCCGAGGTCCCCTTGAGGTCCTGGTCCCTCAGCGGCGCGGCTGAGAGGACATAGGCAGGTTGAACGAACACCATGTCTATTACAGACTTGATGTTCGCATCGGCGTGGGACACATACGTGGGTCCTGGATTGACAGGTGGGGAGTATTCCACACCTAGACGGGCTGCTGTTTCCAGCAGTAGAATAGCTGTATCTCCATGGTTTGGAACGGCCTCGTCCCATTCCCTGGAGTGACAGTTGAAGTCTCCTGCCATGTAGTCCATGGCTGGGAGTGATTCTGCGCGGCGATCGAGCAAACGAATTGCTTGATGGTCGGCGTCTGAGTATACATTCATGAGGTGCATGGGCTCATTCTCTGTAAACAGAGTGATGACCATCACATCTCGGTCGTCGATAAGGTCTCGACGGTAGGTTGGGCGAAGAACGTCCAATCTCTTATTTACGTAGGCCATGACACGTGGGTGTGTCTCAGGCTCGGTGGGAGGGACCATGCAGGTCCACTTAGGATGACGGGGAGAGCCCCATACTTCCGTACCTTCCTTGTCGTGCGCAGAAGGGGCGTGGCGAACGAGCCTCCATGGAGGTTCTTGTAAGAGAACGATATCCAACGATTTACATTGAGTTTCGAGTAATACAACGAGAGAGTCCCAAGACTTCGCAACATTGAAAGAAAGAACCCTAATCTTCCGTAATGTTGTACTAGACATTAGGAAGGACTGGGTTAGATTGAAGCCGTCCACGATCTTGACGATCACGTACCTGCTTGTTGAGGGCGTCAATCTGGCCGCGATTGAACCTCGCGTACCAGAACGGACATTTCGACGACTCGGCGTCGTGGCCATCCTTCCTGCAGTTGAGACAACGTACACGATGGGGGCAGACTTTGATCTCCTCCGCGGTGGGGGGGATCGGCTTAGGGAGTTGCTTGGGCTTGCCCTTGCAACAGCTCGCGTGGTGGCGATGCTCGTCCCGAGTATGAGACTCGCCGCAGATGGGGCACCTACGACGGGTCCGGCACATGAAATCAGGATGTCCCCACTTGCAGCAATTCTTGCAGAAGGGGACGCCGGGTTGGCGAGGAGTGGACCTGATGAGGCACTTCCTGCCGAGGATGTTGATGGTCTTGTTGTTCAAGGCCTTCGCGCGGGTCCCTGCTTGGGAGTCCCAGATGTTGAAGTAGACGGTCACCGATGTGGAGGCCTTCGACTCAGAGTTGATCACCCGGGGGCGGGCGGTCGGAATATAGTGTTCGCTCAAGGGCGAGGCCTCGAACGCACTGTCGATGTCAGAGTAAACCGTTAGGTTACCCCCGACTTTGTATTTGGGGACACCATGTATCGCGAGATAACTGGTGGACTGCGGAAGCCCGACCCACAGATTGCGGGACCAGGCTGGAAGGACTTGGGTGATCCAACCGCGCGCAGCATTTAAGTCACGCTCGTTTGGAACATCCGACGTTCTGAGGCTCCAACCCCCATAGGCCTGACTGCCTGAGAGGACTCGGAGCTCTGATCCAGGACGTTGAAGAATGTCGTTCATCCCCCTCACGACAAACCCGCCGTCGATTGTGGGAATCTGACCATCCTTCTCGTTGAAGAGGACCATGATCTGCGTGCGAGGCGGACCCTTGGTTGTAGATGCAGGGATCACCGTCTTCTTCTTCTTCTGCTTCTTCCCGCTCGAGACGGGGCCGGCAGAGATTGGAGGAGGGTGAACCTGGGGTAGGGGAGGTACAGGGCCGCCGTTGATAACCTTGGCGATCTGCATTGGAGTTAAATCAGGTCGAGCCCGCCCCCAGGTGGCAGCAGCCTCGACGTAATTCATTTTCGTCTTGCCCCCCTTGGCAACGACGTTCCACGGCCTGAGGGCCGAGGGTTTAGGGAGAGGCTTCTTAGGGCCGACCGGGAGGCCGACTCTCTGGAAGGGGACGGCGGGGGCTTTAGGCTGCGGCCTTGGGCCTCCGTCGTGCACACGCTTCCGTGTAGCCGCAGAGAACGGGAGGCTCGGGTTCGGGCCGGGTGGGGCCGGTTCCTGAGCGTCCCGAGAATCTTCGGGGCGTTCCTCCACGGGGGCGGGACGTTCCGGAATAGGGTCCTGGTCCACTCGGATGGGCGAGCCAGTGGGTTTACGCTTGCCGCCCCCCGGGGGGACGACACGCGAGCGTTGCTTGTTCGTCTTGGAGGGAGCGAACGAAGGAGGAGGGTTCTGAGCGGGGTATTCCGGAGGTGGTGTGTCCGCGAGACCCTCTCGGATCTTGCGGGCAGACGCCTCGGTGTACTCTCGCCAGTAGCGGAAGCCCTTGGGAGGAGCTGTTGATAGGGGGGAGGGGGGCCGCCCCAGAGGGTCGGCCTTCCCCCAGCCTTGAGGTACGAGCGCCACCTGCAACGATGACGGCTCTTGAACCGCTGGGCTGACGAGCACATCCTCCATGGGACGTGGTGTAATGGAGTCTCGGAGATTCTCACCGGGAGGTACAACCTCGCTGCTGAGCATCTCCTCTACGTTGGCAGCCCAGGACCCAATTGCGGGGTCCGAGGCGTAGATGTCATCGTCCTCCTCCTGCACCTGCTGTTGAAAGTGTAACTGGGGGCAGGGACACTGAAGCCTCTAGGTCAGAGTACTGAACTGTTGATATTGGGGCATACTGCTACTCACCTGAAGCCTCTAGGTCAGAGTACTGAACTAAGGGGCCTCAGGGCAATACATGGAGTGTTGATACAGAGGAATCAGGTCACATGATGCTAGATGATCCAGATATGATAACTAAGTCCAATTAGATCAAGATAACTGATGAAGGGCAAGATCATGATGGATAAGGGTGATCTGTGAATGGATAAGGATGGATAAGGGTGGAGTCACCAAGTCACCAAGTTCCAACACACTCCCTTGACTGAGACTCACTCCCTTCAGTCAACACACTCCCTTAATCTGCACGGAGTCCAAGTCGTTCTCGTGCAAGTCGGATGGCTGGAAGAGGAAGGGCCTTGGTGAGGCAGTCTGCAGGCTGCTCAGTGCCCTTGATGTGAACAGGGGCAATGGTACCAGCTTCCACAATGTCTCGCAACCAGAAGAACCGCAGATCCAGGTGCTTCATGCGTCCAAAGTGCTCGGGGTTCTTGCTGACACTGATAGCGGACTGGTTGTCAATGTGGAGGGTGGATGGACCATGCTGGGGGAAGCCAAACTCGCCAAGGATGTTGCGCATCCATAGGATCTCCTTTCCAGCCTCAACTGCAATCATGTACTCAGCCTCTGTGCTAGAGAGAGCAACGATGGTCTGTAGCTTGCTGGACCAGCTCACAGCACCTCCAGCCACAGTGGTGACATAACCACCAGTAGAGCGTCCAGAATCAAGGCAGTCACCATGGGAGGCGTCACAGTAGGTCTCAAATGTGACCGAGTTGACGCCTTTTCCACTGTAGGTGAGCTTGTAATCCATAGAGCCCTTGAGGTAGCGAAGGAGGTGCTTGAGAGCAGCCCAGTGACGAGGTCCTGGATTGGCGCTGAAGCGGCCAAGGAAGCCAACGGCGTAGGAGATGTCAGGACGAGTCATGGTGGCAAGGTAGAGGATGGCACCAAGGATGCTGAGGTAGGGGATGCTGCGCATGAACTCAATCTCTTCCTGGGTGATAGGACCCATGGACTTGGAGAGCTTGATCCCAGGAGGGAGAGGAGTGCCTACAGGGCTGCAGGACTCGAAACCGTAACGAGCAAGGATGTCGATGATGTACTGGCGCTGGGAGAGGGAGATGGACCGGTTGGGGCGATCCCTGATGACTTCAACACCAAGGATGAACTTGGTTTCACCCAAGTCACGCAGCTTGAACCGCTTGGAGAGCTCCTCCACAGTTCGATCCAGTGCCTCCTTGCTCTTGGAGGCCAGAGTCACGTCGTCAATGTAGACAGGGAGGATGATGTGGACATCTCCATGAGCGTAGATGTAGACAGACCAGTCAGACTGGAGTCGAGTGAATCCCATGTCCAGAAGTGTGGCATGCAGCTTCTTGTTCCACTGCCTAGCACCTTGCTTGAGGCCATACAGCGACTTCTTGAGCAGGCAGACCATGTTGGGACCACCTTGGTGGAAGCCCTCAGGCTGGCGCATGTAGATGACTTCGTCCAAGTCGCCGTTGGTGAAGGCAGAGGAGAAGTCGCAGGAACGAAGGTGCATGTCCTCAATCCCAGCAGCTGCAAGGGCGTTACGAAAGGCAGCAGGACGGAAGGTGGGGGCATAGGTCTCAGAGTAGTCGATCCCAGGACGTTGGCTGCAGCCCTTGGCCACAATACGACCCTTGAAGCGTTCAACCTTGCCGTCAGGAGTGCGTTTGGTCTTGAAGACCCAGCCAGAGGGGATGGCCTTGGCTCCAGGAGGCAGTTCGACTAGCTCCCAAGTCCCATTGCCTGTGAGGGTGAGGATCTCCTCGCATGCGGCAGCTTCCCAGTGCTGACTATCAGGCTGAGCAAGGGCTTCCCTGTAGGTACGAGGGTCACCAGTGGCAGAGACACCTGCGAAGTCGTTGACTTCACCGTACCCACCCATGTCATCATCACTCTTATCCTCAACAGCAGGACTCGGTTCCCTGGCTTCCCAGAGAGCTGGGGGAGCAGGGGCGAGTTGTGGGTTGTGGCTGGGCTTCCACCCTCGGGTGGTGGCCTTCTTTAAATCTTACCTGGTGGAGAGACACACGTCCTACGTGTGGAACAACTACACCTCGGAACCATTTCGTGCGGATGTTGGAGTGGGCCAGGGATCTGCCTTGTCCCCAGTCCTGTCCGCACTCATCGTAGCGCCTATCATGAAGCTATATCGCATACGGGAGCAGGGCCTTGGCACTACTCTCATATCTTATGTGGATGACGGATCCTTCGCGGCTCAGTCTCCGGACATCGCAACGAACTGCGTGATGCTTCGCCATGCGTACGCGGTTATGTTCGATTTATTCACAGCGGCGGGCTTGGTGATGGAACACACCAAGAACGAGCTGTTCCACTTCAGTAGAGCGCATTCCGGCTGGGATCGCCCTATCGACCTAGGGTTTGCCCCCTTCACAGGGGACACCCCTCTCAAACCCAAGAAGTTTTGGAGATACTTGGGTTTTTACTTTGATCGGAAGCTCACTTTCCAGGAGCACGTACGATACTACACCTGCAAAGCACTCACCACCGTCATGGCGATGAGAATGCTAGGCAATTCTACTCGAGGGTTAACTCCCAAGAACAAACGGATCTTATTCCGTGCTTGCGTCCTCCCGGTCGCAACGTACGGACATAGACTCTGGTACTATGAAGGAGCCAAGAACATTGGCGCCCTCAAAGCTTTGACCACCATGCAGCGCAAAGCCGCATGCTGGATTGTAGGGGCGTTTCGCACGTCCCCTACTGGAGGAGTCGAGTGCCTTGCGGGCCTCCCCCCCATTCGTCTTCATCTTCGTAAGCTGTCCCAACGGGCGGTCTACAGGACGGCGACGCTCTCGGAAACGCACCCTCTCCGCTCCCTCTTACCCGAGGAGTTCCGGAAGGGAGCTGATCCACATTACGGTTCATCTGTCTGGCTTCCACTCGAGAAGCAGGACAAGGTGCGTGATGCGATTACTCAGACGGCCAAGAATCTGGGTTCGCTCACGGAGGTCTTCTCCCCTGTCGCGGAGGAGGCCTTGCCAGGTCTTCGACTTATGGACCTCTTCGAGGCCCAGGTCAAATTCAATGAGTACGATACCTATGGTGAGGAACCCCTCAACCGGAGGCGTACCGAACTCAATACCCTGTTCAACGTCGCGCGTGGGCAACCGCGTATGGTGTGTTTTGGGACGGATGCGTCTGTTCCCAAAACGTCGACCAGGCATCATGCGACTGCGGCCTTCGTCTTCGAAGGCCCGGTCGACCTCTCTGGCTTGTCTGCTTGGGCAGCGGGCAAGGTGCTGGCGTCTGACGCTGAGCTCTTTGCGATCCGGAATGCAGTCCTTAAGGGTTCGTCCCTTGAGGACTGCGACCGGATAGTCATTTTCACCGATTCTATTGCCATGGCAAAACGAGCGGTAGATCCGTCTGTTCACTCAGGGCAGGCACATTCGCTTACCGTCTGTCGGAAGCTAGTCACCTGGCTGTCAGGGTTCCCTGACCGCAAGGTTATGTTTGTTGAGGTCCCCTCCAAGTTGGAATGGGGGATTCAACACCAGGCACATCTTCGTGCTCGCAGCCTCCCTCCTATCGTTCTAGGGGAAAGGCCGGAAACTTCGTTGGATAGCGTGCGCAAGCATGTGGCCGACTCAGCGTTGGATGCGTGGACCACTATGGCCCGCGACCCTGACTACCTCGGGCACCAGTTCCTGGTGTTCAGCGACCCCAAGGGGAAGCCTCTTCGTCCCACGTACGTCAATGGCGGTACGTGGCTACGTAATGTCAACGAGGACAACGTACTCTGCGCTCGTTTTGCCAGAGCCGTTCTCAATCATGCCCCGATAGGCGAGTACTATCGACGGTTCAATATTCCAGGCCATGACACTCACGAGTGTGAGTGTGGTCACCCGACGCAAACCCGGCGTCACATCTTCACGCACTGCGGAGTGCTTGAAACTCTCGATCGGATTCCTCGCTTCTTGCGTGAGTTCGTCGGATTCTTGATGGAGAACCCGCCCGCATTTTCTTTCGGGTTCCAATATCGTCACCCACCGCCAGTGGGTATTGGATAAGTGGCTTGCGGCCTTTCCTGGACCAGGCTGTAAAGGCCAACGGTTTACGCGCGTAGGACCTGGTAGCCGGCTCGACGTGTCAGTCTCCACAACTGATTGCGGATGAGAGCTGGACTAAGTTGGGTGCTTCTACAGAGGTGCCTACCGGAGGGTGTGGAGAACCCGCCGGGAGCCTGGATCGAAACGCGTTTACTTAGTAGCCGGTCGGCTAAGTTTGGGGAGGGGCACCGCAATAAAGCTTGTCCTTCTGGCGTCGCCTACAAAGGCTTCGCACACGAGTCTTGAACTTCGCTTCGGGGGAGTTCTATCTTTCGCCCTATCGCTGCGTTTATGCGTCTGTTTGTAAATGTTGGCTGTATGTATCGTAGAAATACTTTGTGTAGTAGCTAGCGACCGGACTGCCTGTGTGCCCCGGAATACAAAAGCTGAATTCAAAAAAAAAGAAAAAAAAAAAAAAAAAAGGGGCGAGTTGTGGTGCAAGGGCCCGGCCAAGGGCAGGGGCGGTGAGAGGACGAGGTGCAGGGGCAGCAAGAGGTGGCGCAGGTGCAGGTGCAGGAGCTGGGACAGGAGGTGCAGGCATGGGAAGGGCAGGTGCAGGAGGAGGGGAGGGTGAGCGTTCAGATTCAGAGTCAGAATCACTGAGGCTAGCACCACGTTGAACCGGTTTAGCCACCTTCCACCACTCCCCTGGCTGCTTTGACTGCCGTCCTGTGCGTCTGACAGGCTGAGGGGCAGGACTCGCACCACGAAGCTGGGCAGGAGCAGGGGCAGGCGGTGGAGGAGCAGGCAGATTCAGAAGGGGGACTGGAACCGGTGAAGCACCTCGAGGTGCTGGGGGTGGCTCAATGTGAGCAGGTAGATGCACAGGCATCTGGGGAACCTCAATGTCATCAGGAACGTCTGGGGACGCAGCAGGGGCGCCAGAGGGGATGGGAGCGGTGGGTGGTTGTCCAAGAAGATGGAGGAGGTTGTGGTCGATGGAGTTGTTCATCCTGAGACCAGGAAAGTAGCGTTCGTCAAACTCAGCACGTTCAGAGACAAAGAACTGCTTGGTGGTGGGATCGTAGAAGTCCCAGCCCTTGTAATCCGACGGATAGCCCACAAAGAGACACTTGCGCATGTGGGACTCCAGCTTCTTGCGCTTGTCCTTCTGCACAAAGACGTAGGCAGTGCATCCAAACACCCTGAAGCGGCTGAGATCTGGCTTCTTGCTGTACCAGGCTTCATAGGGTGTCTTACCCGGAAGCGCAGAGGTAGGCAGGCAGTTCCAGACCTTCACCTGGGTGGCAAGGCAGCGACCCCAGAAGCTGGGAGGCAGCTTGGCCTGGTGGAGCATTGCAGTCACATCCTCTAGCATGACCCGGTTGGCTCGTTCTGCATCACCATTCTGTTGAGGACGATTTCGAGTTGTATGGAGTCTGAGAATGCCAGAGTCGTCACAGAATGTGTTGAACTCGGTGGACATGTACTCGCCACCCTTGTCGTCATGCAGAGCCTTGATCTTTCGACCCAGCTGCGTCTCAGCAAGAGCCTTGAACAGCTTGAAGGCGGCGAATGTGTCACTCTTCCGCTTGAGCATGACCGTGACCCGATAGCGCGTATGGTCGTCAATGAAGACACACCAGTAACGAAAGCCTTCTGGGGTCGAGACGGACATGGGACCGCACAGATCGGAGTGGACAAGGTCAAGGGGATGCGAGGCACGGTTCCCAGTTGAGGGAAACGACCCAGAGTGCATCTTGCCAGCCAGACAGGGCTCGCAGATGAGGTCTCGCTTCGCAGAAGAGGAGAGGGAGATGCCAGTAGCCAGACCGCCAGAGATGAGTTTTGAAATGTCGGCGGTGTTGTGGTGGCAGAGACGTTCATGCCAGAGCTGGAGGTCAAGGGGACGTGTCGTAAGGGCGTTCGCAGACTCTACAGCGGTTCGAGTAGCTCCATCGATGAAGGCAGCGTTGTTGGATGTGATTCGAGCTCGAAACAGCGTCATACCGCTACGCATGAAGTGCATGAAGGCTGAGTCGATGAGGATGGAGAAACCGCAGCACCGAGTGAGGTAAAGGCATGATAGGAGATTAGAACGGAGTTGGGGTACATGGAGAACACGTGTAAGCTCTACAGATCGAATCCTCTTCCCGTCCACCACTGGGTCAATGACCACAGTCGCAACCCCAGCAGAGTAGATGATACTGCCGTCTGCCAACTCGACACCAACACGGAGAGGACGATAATTTCGAATCCAGTGACGGTGCGGCGTCATTGTTGAAGTGCAGCCTGAGTCTGCATTCCAACGAAAGTCAGCATGGGGTTGGATGGGGGAGGAAGGATCTGCGAGATCCGGAACAGCACTTGCATTTCCAGCAAACTCGGTCACACCAGACGTGGCGGCCGACTCCTGAGTCTTCTCCTGGGCCTTCTTGGACTGCTGTCCACGCTTCTGGGAGGGTCCAGATGCCACGTACTCACGTGCGTTCTTCTGGGCACGGGCAAACGCACGGCAGTCAGCCTGGGTATGGCCAGACCGGGTGCAGAATGCGCAAGTCAAAGACGCAGAAGACGAGACGGAGAGGGCAGTGGCAGAGAGGGTGTCTGCAGCACGGCGTCGACGTTGAGTCTCCTCAGTGAGGAAGGCCTGGGTGATCGTGGCCTTGTCGAGCTTATCGAGGAGGAGGAGGGAGGTGACGAAATGCGAGTAGTCTTCTGGGAGGGCACGGAGAAGGACCATGGATGAGAGCTCCTTGTCGAGAGCGGTGATATTGAACTCCAGAGGCCTAAGGGCCTGACAGAGCGTCAGGGCGTCGTCCACACGGTTGATGAGCGTCTGGAGGGACTCATCGTCCTGCTTGCGAATCGAGAAGAGGGTATCGTAGGCGTTGAAGC
The DNA here is from genome assembly GCA_951394405.1 of Coprinellus micaceus. Classification (NCBI taxonomy): domain Eukaryota; kingdom Fungi; phylum Basidiomycota; class Agaricomycetes; order Agaricales; family Psathyrellaceae; genus Coprinellus; species Coprinellus micaceus. Next base: position 626,628 of record OX596340.1, on the reverse strand, counting down.
GGTTACCGGCCTTCTTCTGGTGGTAGGTGTCCTCTAACGTCGTCCACATCACCTGGGGATCATCCTTGCACCCTCTAACCAACGTCCTCACGTCCTCCTCCAGAGACAGCCAGATCCATCCAGCTGCCTTATCGCTCTTCTGATCCCAGGCATCCTGCATCTCCATAGCCTTCGCTTCCCAAGCGTCCTTGAGCTCAGCAGCAGCTGCTGCGACCTTCTTTGCTTTCGCAGTAGAGCCAGGGGTCGAAGACTCGGTTTCCAGAGTGGGAGGAGCAATAGAGGCAAAGGTAGGGCGAGCACTGAGACCTTTAACGATGCGCCACAGGCCACAGGCCTTGAGCCAGGCCTCCATATCGCCAGACCAGCAAGGGTAGTTGGTCCCACCGAGTTTCGGAAAGTTGGGTCCTGATGAGGCCATTGGGAGAGCTGCTACAGACAATCGAATATCGATCTGCCTGGGAGGGAGATGAGAGAGAGTTGAGGCTGGGGGGAAAGAATGCGTCACAGCGTCGAAGGGGCTGCAGTTGGCGGTTCAGTTGTTGTGGTGACGTGTCGAGGACGGTGCGAGGGATACGTTGAACGTTGAAGGAAGGGTGTGCGGGTGACAGCGGACTCGCAATCAGCAAAAGAACGCGAAGGGAGATCGGACCGAGTTGAGCACCCAGAATAGAACAAGTCGTACGACGTGGCAGGCTGCGGCTGACGTGTCCAAATCGCGGGAGCGCGTAGGGGACCGTACCGGTGAGCCTGTGCGGAAGCGAGGAACCGAGGGAACCGAGTAGCCGGTCCGAAATAGCGAAGACAAAGGGAACCCCAAAAGCAATGAGTTGGGGGTGGAGGAAGATGGGCCGATCCTGCGATGAGCTGGCAAGCTACGTGGCAGGGAACGAGAGGGAGGCTAGAAACGCTGGCGTCGAGTCGACTGGGGGAGACAGCAAGGGGCCAGCAGCAAAGGGAGGCCGGGAAACGAGGGTCGAAGTCGTCGAGAATTGGGAGGCCGATTGCGAGAGAACCGGCGGGCGTAGACGCGTGAAACGTTGGGGAACGAGTGAGAAACGTGTACGCAGTGGGGTGAACGCAGAAACAACGACGAAGGAGGTCTTCAGAGCGCGGGGCTCATAACTTGTTGAAAGTGTAACTGGGGGCAGGGACACTGAAGCCTCTAGGTCAGAGTACTGAACTAAGGGGCCTCAGGGCAATACATGGAGTGTTGATACAGAGGAATCAGGTCACATGATGCTAGATGATCCAGATATGATAACTAAGTCCAATTAGATCAAGATAACTGATGAAGGGGAAGATCATGATGGATAAGGGTGATCTGTGAATGGATAAGGATGGATAAGGGTGGAGTCACCAAGTCACCAAGTTCCAACAGTCCATGCCCAACCGGCTAGACCGACGGTTCTGTTCCAGCGTCCTCCCTCGGGTGGAGGTCTCCCTGCTGGCCCTCGGGCCGGGGCGACGAAACCCAAGGCTCGGCAAACCTTCGTCGTCGTTGCACGCAAGGCTGCCAACCTTTCCAAGGCTGAGTCCGCCGCCATCTTGGCAAAGGCTCGCCCCGATCTCCCCGCAGCTTCCATCGCAAAGATGGTGGACGCGAACCCCTCGCCTTCTGGCGCTTCTGGTTCTTCGAAGTTGAAGAAGAAGAAGCCGGCGAAGGCTCCCTTTACGATTGACGGGCCTTCTCGAAGGCAAGTCATCGTCATCTTTGGCGAGGGCGTCAAGGCCCCTGCCCCTCCTTGGGAAACCGTGCAAGGCGGTCTCAATACTGCTCTCGAAGTCCGGCAATCGAGGATTCGCATCCTCTCCAGGAGCAACACCACTGGGGGCTGGGCCCTCACCACGACGGAAGTACCGTCCGAGAACGACCTCGATGTCATTCGCAGATGGCTGCATGCCGCCTATCCCGACCTTGCCAAGAAGATCTGGGCGGGTCTCCCTTCGTCGACGTCTTACCTCAAGATCGTCGGCTGTCCTCGTTACCGCAACGCCAGCGGTGACACCACCACTGCCGGAGATATCAGGACCGCCCTCGAGGCTTCCCCTCTCTCTGTCTACATCCACCTGACGGCTATGCCTCAGGTTATCAAGGAGTCGGACCGCAGCACCTCCGCCACGGCCTACTTCAACATCTGGGATTCCCAACACGGATCCCGTGCGAAGTGCTTGATCGACAAGCGCATCATCGTCCTCGGGAGGGAGTGCTTCATTCGTGGAGCAACTGTTGCGACACAAGTGACAGAAAAGAATGACCAGACCTGGGTTTGAACCAAGGACCTTCCCATCTCCGGGTGGATGCTCTAACCACTGAGCTATCCGGTCTTGGTTGCATGAACTGCTAACTGAATGGGGTACCAAACAGCCAAGCTAGACGTGCCCAGGCTCGGTTAGACTGTTGCACACTGTGGTTGCTCTGGGAACCTATGTGTGGCTGACGGCAGTCTGTGAGCCTACGAGGGCAGAGGTCTATGCCATTGGATTGCGACTGAGCACAACACAACACAGCCCCTTGATCCGATGCAATCCAATCTGTCAGGGCGCGGTAGCGTCCGGGGCTCATAACTTTTGCGACACAAGTGACAGAAAAGAATGACCAGACCTGGGTTTGAACCAAGGACCTTCCCATCTCCGGGTGGATGCTCTAACCACTGAGCTATCCGGTCTTGGTTGCATGAACTGCTAACTGAATGGGGTACCAAACAGCCAAGCTAGACGTGCCCAGGCTCGGTTAGACTGTTGCACACTGTGGTTGCTCTGGGAACCTATGTGTGGCTGACGGCAGTCTGTGAGCCTACGAGGGCAGAGGTCTATGCCATTGGATTGCGACTGAGCACAACACAACAGCAACCCCCCAACCCGGTGTCCCTCTTTGCCAGAACTGCTGGCGTTGGGGTCACCCTACTGTCGGGTGCCGAGCTCACGCACGGTGCCCAATCTGCGGCCAGCCTCATTGCGAACACGAGCATCGCTCGCACGCGACGTGCTGCAAGGGTCAGCCTAAGGCTCACCCTCCTATCGACCCCACTCCCCCGGAGGTCACCGCCTGCCCTCACACCCGGAGGTGCATCAATTGTCGCAAGGAAGGTCACATCGCCACGGATCGGCGGTGTGAGTTCTGGACCGCTCGTTTCGATCGTCCCAAGATCGACTCTCTCTATGCCAAGGTACGTGTCATTCAACAACACGGCAGGCAAATCGCTCACTCACACCCTGTTTAATGGTTAGATCGGTAATCAGTAAACTACGTGTCTGTACTTTTAACATTGCAAAGTCTTACGAGTCTCTGAATGTATTTCTCGAACGCGAATGTAATAAATTCGATGTTCTCTTTCTCCAAGAGCCGCCCTGGCGACTGATAAGACATGCCCCCTCAGCTACGGATAAGGAGGGCTCCGAGGTGATTGGTTCACCTCGCCATCCACAATGGTCGTGCCTCGCGTTTTAACCTACATTTCTAGACGTCTGGACACTATGCGTCCGACGTACCGTCGAGACCTTATCGATGATCGGGATGTTATGATCATCTCCCTCTTTGTGGGGAATGAACCTATCCATCTCATGAATGTTTACTCCGACGATCAGCACAGAGGGATTGACCTCATTGCTGAGCGTGCGCATCGACTTCCCCATTTACATCATATGTCAGGGGATTTCAACTGTCACTCGAGCCAGTGGGACGACGAGGTCGCTCACCACCGGGCAAAGGCGGTGCTCCTTATGGACACTGCTGCTACTCTGGGTTTGGAGTACGCTCCACCCCAGAACATCGGGCCCACCTTTGTATCCCGAGCCGATGAGAACATCAGGTCCGTCATAGATCTGGTGTTCCTTCCCCCTCCTGAGGTTATCGCGAGTGCTCCGCTCCGGAACCTTCCCCTTCAAGGAGAGTCGGACCATGTTCCGCTCACATCTGTCATCCACCTTGACCACGCGGTCGAGAGGATCCAAGGCCGTACTCTGAAACCCAAGTCGGATTCAGAGACGGAGTTCTTAGTGCAAGTCATGCAAGATTTGCCGGCGCTTAACGGCGTACACGACCTCGGTACCAGAGAGGGGATTGATTCCCTTTCCTCTGCTATCGTGAATGTATTCAACAGAGCTTGGCTTGCCCACTCTGAAGAATACATCATCACTCCTCACTCCAAGAAGTGGTGGGATGAAGAGTGTCAAAAGGTGTATGACGAGTACCAAGGGGATAACTCCCCAGAGACTCGTCGTGCATTTCGGTCTGTTGTAAGAAAGACCAAACACGAGTTCTTTGATGAACGCATCAAAGATATCTCAGAAACTCATGCCCGTCCTTGGGATCTTATGTCCTGGATCAAGGAGCGCAAAAACCCTCCGAGCGAGGCTATCCAATTTAACGGAGAGCCTTGTCACGAGCTCGGTCAACTTTGGGGTGCCCTGCATGGCACTTACAATGCGGCCAACGATCGTCCGATCGATACGAGTGTACTGGAACCGCTGGAGGACCTCGATGTCCGAGAGTGGCCCGTATTCTCATCCTTGGAGTTGCGAGAGGCACTCCAGGCGTGTTCGTCACGCTCCGCTCCAGGCCCTGACCATGTAACGTGGGCTCACCTGAAGTACATTCTCGCCGCACCCGAGTGCGAGCGTCTCATCATCGATTTGGCTAATGCATGCATGGAGGTGGGGCATTGGCCGAAACACTTTAAGGATTCGGTATCGGTTATTATCCCCAAACCGAATAAACCGTCCTATGACACGCCGAAGGCGTTCAGGCCCATCGTGCTCCTGAACACCCTTGGTAAATTGGTTGAAAAGATGATTTCCAACCGTTTCCAGTTCGACATGATCAAGTATGATCTTGTCGACCCTAATCAAATGGGAGGGGTGCGTCAGCGCTCCACCGAAGACGCCGGCTTATACCTGACACACTTGGTGCGAACAGGTTGGGCCAAGGGGTATCATACGAGCGTGTTGGCCTTCGACATTGCTCAGTTCTTCCCCTCAATCAACCACGAGTTTTTACTCGAGGTACTTCGCAAGATGGGCTTTCACCCTCGGGTGGTGGCCTTCTTTAAATCATACTTGGTGGAGAGACACACGTCCTATGTGTGGAACAACTACACCTCGGAACCCTTTCGCGCGGATGTTGGAGTGGGCCAGGGCTCTGCCCTGTCCCCAGTCCTGTCTGCGCTCATCGTAGCTCCTATCATGAAGCTATATCGCATACGGGAGCGGGGCTTGGGCACCACTCTCATATCTTATGTGGATGACGGATCCTTTGCGGCTCAGTCTCCAGACATCGCAACGAACTGTGTGATGCTTCGCCATGCATACGCGGTTATGTTCGACCTATTTACAGCAGCGGGCTTGGTTATGGAACATACCAAGAACGAGCTGTTCCACTTCAGTAGAGCGCATTCCGGTTGGGATCGCCCTATCGACCTTGGGTTTGCCCCCTTCACGGGGGATACCCCTCTCAAACCCAAGAAGTTTTGGAGATACTTGGGTTTCTACTTTGATCGGAAGCTCACGTTCCAGGAGCACGTACGGTATTACACTTGCAAAGCACTCACCACTGTAATGGCGATGAGGATGCTGGGCAACTCTACTCGAGGGTTAACTCCCAAGAACAAACGGATCTTATTCCGTGCGTGCGTCCTTCCGGTCGCAACGTACGGACATAGACTCTGGTATTATGAGGGAGCCAAGAACGTTGGCGCCCTCAAAGCTCTGACCACCATGCAGCGTAAAGCCGCATGCTGGATTGTGGGGGCGTTTCGCACGTCCCCTACTGGAGGAGTTGAGTGCCTTGCAGGCCTCCCTCCCATTCGTCTCCATCTTCGGAAGCTGTCCCAACGGGCGGTTTTCAGGACGGCGACCCTCTCGGAAACGCACCCTCTCCGCTCCCTCTTACCTGAGGAGTTCCGGAAGGGCGCCGACCCACATGACGGTTCATCTGTCTGGCTTCCACTTGAGAAGCAGGGCAAGGTGCGTGATGCGATTACTCAGACGGCCAAGAATCTGGGTTCGCTCACGGAGGTCTTCTCCCCTGTCGCGGAGGAGGCCTTGCCAGGTCTTCGACTTATGGACCTCTTCGAGGCCCAGGTCAAATTCAATGAGTACGATACCTATGGTGAGGAGCCCCTCAACCGGAGGCGTACCGAACTCAATACCCTGTTCAATGTCGCGCGTGGGCAACCACGCACGGTGTGTTTTGGGACGGATGCGTCTGTTCCCAAGACATCGACCAGGCATCATGCGACCGCGGCCTTCGTGTTCGAAGGCCCGATCGACCTCTCTGGCTCGTCTGCTTGGGCAGCGGGCAAGGTGCTGGCGTCTGACGCCGAGCTCTTTGCGATCCGGAATGCAGTCCTTAAGGGTTCGTCCCTCAAGGATTGCGACCGGATAGTCATCTTCACCGACTCTATTGCCATGGCAAAACGAGTGGTAGACCCGTCTGTCCATTCAGGACAGGCCCATTCGCTTTCCGTTTGTCAGAAGCTTGTCGCCTGGCTGTCAGGGTTCCCTGACCGTAAGGTTATGTTCGTTGAGGTCCCCTCCAAGTTGGAATGGGGGATCCAGCACCAGGCACACCTTCGTGCTCGCAGCCTCCCTCCCATCGTTCTGGGAGAGAGGCCGGAAACTTCGTTGGATAGCGTGCGCAAGCACGTTGCCGACTCAGCGTTAGATGCGTGGACCACTTTGGCCCGCGACCCTGACTATCTCGGACATCAGTTCCTGGTGTTCAGCGACCCCAAGGGGAAGCCTCTTCGTCCCACGTACGCCAATGGCGGTACGTGGCTACGTAATGTCAACGAGGACAACGTACTCTGCGCTCGTTTTGCCAGAGCAGTTCTCAATCATGCCCCGATAGGCGAGTACTATCGACGGTTTAACATTCCAGGCCACGACACTCATGAATGTGAGTGTGGTCACCCGACGCAGACCCGGCGTCATATCTTCACGCACTGCGGAGTGCTTGAAACTCTCGATCGGATTCCTCGCTTTTTGCGTGAGTTCGTCGGATTCTTGATGGAGAACCCGCCCGCTTTTTCTTTCGGGTTCCAATATCGTCACCCACCGCCAGTGGGTATTGGATGAGTGGCTTGCGGCCTTTCCTGGACCAGGCTGTAAAGGCCAACGGTTTACGCGGGTAGGACTGGGTAGCCGGCGTGACATGTCAGTCCCCACAACTGATGCGGATGAGCGCTGGACGAAGTTGGGTGCTTCTACGGAGGTGCCTGCCGGTGGGCGTGGGGAACCTGCTGGGAGCCTAGATCGAAACGCGTTTACTTAGTAGCCGGTCGGCTAAGTCTGGGGAGGGGCACCGCAATAAAGCTTGTCCTTCTGGCGTCGCCTACCAAGGCTTCGCACATCAGTCTTGGACTTCGCTTCGGGGGAGTCCTATCTTTCGCCCCATCGCTGCGTTTATGCGTCTGTTTGCAAATGCCGGCTGTATGTATCGTAGAAATACTTTGTGTAGTAGCTAGCGACCGGACTGCCTATGTGCCCCGGAATATAAAAGCTGAATTCAAAAAAAAAAAAAAAAAAAAAAAAAAAAAAAAAAAGATGAGAGTGATGACGACATGGGTGGATACGGGGAAGTCAACGACTTTGCAGGTGTCTCTGCCACTGGTGACCCTCATACCTACAGGGAAGCCCTTGCTCGGCCTGATAGTCAGCACTGGGAAGCTGCTGCATGCGAGGAGATCCTCACCCTCACAGGCAATGGGACTTGGGAGCTAGTCGAACTGCCTCCTGGAGCCAAGGCCATCCCCTCTGGCTGGGTCTTCAAGACCAAACGCACTCCTGACGGCAAGGTTGAACGCTTCAAGGGTCGTATTGTGGCCAAGGGCTGCAGCCAACGTCCTGGGATCGACTACTCTGAGACCTATGCCCCCACCTTCCGTCCTGCCGCCTTTCGTAACGCCCTTGCAGCTGCTGGGATTGAGGACATGCACCTTCGTTCCTGCGACTTCTCCTCTGCCTTCACCAACGGCGACTTGGACGAAGTCATCTACATGCGCCAGCCTGAGGGATTCCACCAAGGTGGTCCCAACATGGTGTGCCTGCTCAAGAAGTCGCTGTATGGCCTCAAGCAAGGTGCTAGGCAGTGGAACAAGAAGCTGCATGCCACGCTTCTGGACATGGGATTCACTCGACTCCAGTCTGACCGATCTGTCTACATCTACGCTCATGGAGACGTCCGCATCATCCTCCCCGTCTACATTGACGATGTGACTCTGGCCTCCAAGAGCAAGGAGGCACTGGATCGAACTGTGGAGGAGCTCTCCAAGCGGTTCAAGCTGCGTGACTTGGGTGAAACCAAGTTCATCCTTGGTGTTGAAGTCATCAGGGATCGCCCCAACCGGTCCATCTCCCTCTCCCAGCGCCAGTACATCATCGACATCCTTGCTCGTTACGGTTTCGAGTCCTGCAGCCCTGTAGGCACTCCTCTCCCTCCTGGGATCAAGCTCTCCAAGTCCATGGGTCCTATCACCCAGGAAGAGATTGAGTTCATGCGCAGCATCCCCTACCTCAGCATCCTTGGTGCCATCCTCTACCTTGCCACCATGACTCGTCCTGACATCTCCTACGCCGTTGGCTTCCTTGGCCGCTTCAGCGCCAATCCAGGACCTCGTCACTGGGCTGCTCTCAAGCACCTCCTTCGCTACCTCAAGGGCTCCATGGATTACAAGCTCACCTACAGTGGAAAAGGCGTCGACTCAGTCACATTTGAGACCTACTGTGACGCCTCCCATGGTGACTGCCTTGATTCTGGACGCTCTACTGGTGGTTATGTCACCACTGTGGCTGGAGGTGCTGTGAGCTGGTCCAGCAAGCTGCAGACCATCGTTGCTCTCTCTAGCACAGAGGCTGAGTACATGATTGCAGTTGAGGCTGGAAAGGAGATCCTATGGATGTGCAACATCCTTGGCGAGTTTGGCTTCCCCCAGCATGGTCCCTCCACCCTCCACATCGACAACCAGTCAGCTATCAGTGTCAGCAAGAACCCCAAGCACTTTGGACGCATGAAGCATCTGGATCTGCGGTTCTTCTGGCTGCGAGATATTGTGGAAGCTGGTACCATTGTGTTGCGACACAAGTGACAGAAAAGAATGACCAGACCTGGGTTTGAACCAAGGACCTTCCCATCTCCGGGTGGATGCTCTAACCACTGAGCTATCCGGTCTTGGTTGCATGAACTGCTAACTGAATGGGGTACCAAACAGCCAAGCTAGACGTGCCCAGGCTCGGTTAGACTGTTGCACACGATGGTTGCACTGGGAACCTATGTGTGGCTGACGGCAGTCTGTGAGCCTGCGAGGGCAGAGGTCAATGCCATTGGATTGTGACTGAGCACAACACAACACATTGCCCCTGTTCACATCAAGGGCACTGAGCAGCCTGCAGACTGCCTCACCAAGGCCGTTCCTCTTCCAGCCATCTGACTTGCACGAGAACGACTTGGACTCCGTGCAGATTAAGGGAGTGTGTTGACTGAAGGGAGTGAGTCTCAGTCAAGGGAGTGTGTTGGAACTTGGTGACTAGGTGACTCCACCCTTATCCATCCTTATCCATTCACAGATCACCCTTATCCATCATGATCTTCCCCTTCATCAGTTATCTTGATCTAATCGGACTTAGTTATCATATCTGGATCATCTAGCATCATGTGACCTGATTCCTCTGTATCAACACTCCATGTATTGCCCTGAGGCCCCTTAGTTCAGTACTCTGACCTAGAGGCTTCAGTGTCCCTGCCCCCAGTTACACTTTCAACACTTTGAAGGGGTCTCGATGAAGTCCACCCGTCTGTCCGCCTTGGCGGCAAACCAGGTGCGGAGGGCCTTGCAGGTCGCAAGTGAAAATGCCTGGCCCGAATGGATCCCCGGATCGACTGCTCTCTTAGCCATGGCCAGGGAATCAGTAAATATCGCAATCCGATCACAATCTTCTAGGGCCGTAGCCCTTCCAATTGCCATGCAAATCGCTAGGAGCTCAGCATCAGACGACAGGACACGTCCTGCCACCATGACTCCTTTGCTCCGTTGGTTGCCTAGGCCTTTGTACACGTAGGCCGCGGTCACATTATGCCTGGTGGCCTTGGGGACAGACACGTCCACCCCCATGCACACCGTGCGAACGTTGGTACTCAGAGAGTTCCAAAGAGCATTCAGTTCCTGTCGGCGACGTTCAAAGATATCTTCGCCGTACCGCTGGAAACTGTTGAAGTGGACTTGGGCCCCATAGGGGTCCATCATCCTAGATCCTGGAGTGTTTTCGACCGCACATGGCTCGAACTTCTCCGTCAGTTTGGGCAGTCCCCTGAGGGTCTGGCCTATGGCGTCCCTTACGCGGCCGCGGTTCACCAGGGAGAGGTGACAGGCGGCCCCATAATGGGGGGAGGCACTTCCCCTGTGTTCCTCTGGTAAGAGGGAGCGCAAGGGGTGTGTGTCAGATAATGTCGCCGTTCGGAACACAGCACACTGTGAAAGCTTCCGAAGGTGAAGACGAATGGGTGGGAGGCCTGCGAGGCACTCCACTCCTCCAGTAGGAGACGTACGAAACGCTCCTATTATCCAGCATGCTGCCTTACGCTGCATGGAGGTTAGAATTTTGAGTGCGCCTTGGATTTTGGCGCCCTCATAGTACCACAACCTATGTCCGTACGTGCAGATGGGTATCACACACGCACGAAACAGGATGCGTTTGTTCTTGGGTGACAGCCCTCGAGTAGAGTTACCAAGCATCCTCATTGCCATTACGGTGGTGAGAGCCTTGGTCGAGTAGTACTGGATATGTTCTTTGAACGACAAGAACCGGTTGAAGAAGAAGCCCAAGTAGCGCCAGTACTGCTTGGGTTTCAGAGGGGTGTCCCCTGTGAAGGGGGCATATCCGAGATCAAGGGGCATACGGAAGTCCGTATGGCCTTTGGAGAAATGGAAGAGTTCTGTCTTGTCGTGTTCCAAGACGAGCCCTGCCTTTGTAAACATATTGAAGAGACACTGGTATGCATGGTACAGATGCACGCAGTTCTCTTTGATATCGCGAGACTGGACGATGATGGTACCATCGTCCACGTATGATATTAAGGTAGCGAGTTTCCCCTCTGGCCTCAATCGAAATAGCTTCATTATTGGAGCTATGACAAGGGCAGATAGTACAGGTGAGAGGGCAGAGCCCTGACCCACCCCTACATCCACCCGGAAAGGTTCCGAGATAGAGCCATTCCACACATAAGATGTGTGTCGCTCCACCAGGTAGGATTCAAAGAAGGTTACCACCATGGGGTGGAAGCCTTGCTTGCGAAGTACCTCGAGTAGGAACTCGTGGTTAATGGACGGAAAGAACTGGGCGATGTCGAAGGCTACAACACTTGTCTTCAGCCCTGCTGCCCACCCCGTCCGCACCAAGTGTGTCAGGAATAGGCCAGCGTCTTCGGTGGAGCGCTGGCGCACCCCTCCCATTTGATTTGGATCGACAAGATCGTACTTGATCATGTCAAACTGAAAGCGGTTGGAAATCATCTTTTCAACCAATTTTCCAAGGGTGTTCAGAAGCACAATGGGTCTGAACGCCTTTGGGGTGGAGTAGGACGGCTTATTCGGTTTCGGTATGATAATCGAAAGCGAGTCCTTGAAGTGCTTTGGCCAATGCCCGGTTTTTATGCATGCATTGGCCAAGTCCATCACGACCTTTTCACATTCAGGTACAGTGAAGATATACTTCAGGTGCTGCCATGTTACATGGTCAGGACCCGGAGCGGAACGAGATGAGCATGCCTCTAAGGCTTGCCTCATTTCTAAGAGAGAGAATACTGGCCACTCCCTGACAGGCTCGTCAGGGAGTTCGTCCAGTAAACTCAGATCGACCGGTCAGTCGTTGGCCGCATTGTAGGTTCCGTGTAAGGCACCCCAAAGCTGGTCGAGATTGTGACAAGGCTGTCCATTATGTTGGATAGCCTCGCACGGCGGGTTCTTGCGCTCCTTGACCCAGTCCATTAGGTCCCAGGGGCGCTTGTCTGTTTCTGAGATGTCCTTGATGCGCTCATCGAAGAACTCTCGCCTCGTCTTCTTTACAAGATGTCGAAATGCAGCACGGGTTTCAGCGGAGTCATCCTCTTTCCACTCGTCGTACGCCTTCTGACATTCGTCAGTCCACCACTTTTTTGAGCGGGGGGTAATGATGTACTCTTCTGAGTGGGCGAACCACGCATCTGAGAACACCTTTTCAATTGCCACAGAGAGTTGCTCCACTCCTTCTGCAGTGTTGAGATCGTACAGGTCGGAGAGACCGGGCATCTCCTTTTCAACCTGCATAAAGAACGGGGCCACCGCATCCTCCTTGAGGGTGCGACCCTTGATACGCTCAGCATGGGTGCCGAGTTTGATGACAGAGGACAGCGGATAGTGGTCCGAGGTCCCCTTGAGGTCATGATCTCTTAGCGGCGCGGCTGAGAGGACGTAGGCAGGTTGAACAAACACCATGTCTATTACGGACTTGATGTTTGCATCGGCGTAGGACACATAGGTGGGTCCTGGATTAGCGGGTGGGGAGTACTCCACAGCCAGGCGGGCAGCTGTTTCCAGCAGTAGAATGGCTGTGTCTCCATGGTTTGGAACGGCATCGTCCCACTCCCTAGAGTGACAGTTGAAGTCTCCAGCGATGTAGTCCATGGCTGGTAGTGATTCTGCGCGACGGTCGAGCAAACGAATTGCTCGATGGTCGGCGTCTAAGTATACATTCATGAGATGCATGGACTTGTTGCGACACAAGTGACAGAAAAGAATGACCAGACCTGGGTTTGAACCAAGGACCTTCCCATCTCCGGGTGGATGCTCTAACCACTGAGCTATCCGGTCTTGGTTGCATGAACTGCTAACTGAATGGGGTACCAAACAGCCAAGCTAGACGTGCCCAGGCTCGGTTAGACTGTTGCACACTGTGGTTGCTCTGGGAACCTATGTGTGGCTGACGGCAGTCTGTGAGCCTACGAGGGCAGAGGTCTATGCCATTGGATTGCGACTGAGCACAACACAACAGGGCTCTTTTCAGATTCAGAGTCAGAATCACTGAGGCTAGCACCACGTCGAACCGGTTTAGCCACCTTCCACCACTCCCCTGGCTGCTTTGACTGCTGTCCTGTGCGTCTGACAGGCTGAGGGGCAGGACTCGCACCACGAAGCTGGGCAGGAGCAGGGGCAGGCGGTTGAGGAGCAGGCAGATTCAGAAGGGGGACTGGAACCGGTGAAGCACCTCGAGGTGCTGGGGGTGGCTCAATGTGAGCAGGTAGATGCACAGGCATCTGGGGAAGCTCAACGTCATCAGGAACCTCTGGGGACGCAGCAGGGGCGCCAGAGGGGATGGGAGCGGTGGGTGGTTGTCCAAGAAGATGGAGGAGGTTGTGGTCGATGGAGTTGTTCATCCTGAGACCAGGGAAGTAGCATTCGTCAAACTCAGCACGTTCAGAGACGAAGAACTGCTTGGTCGTGGGATCGTAGAAGTTCCAGCCCTTGTAATCCGATGGATAGCCCACAAACAGACACTTGCGCATGTGGGACTCCAGCTTCTTGCGCTTGTCCTTCTGCACAAAGACGTAGGCAGTGCATCCAAACACCCTGAAGCGGCTGAGATCTGGCTTCTTGCTGTACCAGGCTTCGTAGGGTGTCTTACCCGGAAGCGCAGAGGTAGGCAGGCAGTTCCAGACCTTCACCTGGGTGGCGAGGCATGAGAATGCCAGAGTTGTCACAGAATGTGTTGAACTCGGTGGACATGTACTCGCCACCCTTGTTGTCATGCAGAGCCTTGATCTTTCGACCCAGCTGCGTCTCGGCAAGAGCCTTGAACAGCTTGAAGGCGGCGAATGTGTCACTCTTCCGCTTGAGCATGACCGTGACCCGATAGTGCGTATGGTCGTCAATGAAGACACACCAGTAACGGAAGCCTTCTGGGGTTGAGACAGACATGGGACCGCACAGATCGGAGTGGACGAGGTCAAGGGGATGCGAGGCACGGTTCCCAGTTGAGGGAAACGACCCAGAGTGCATCTTGCCAGCCAGACAGGGCTCGCAGATGAGGTCTCGCTTCGCAGAAGAGGAGAGGGAGATGCCAGTAGCCAGACCGCCAGAGATGAGTTTCGAAATGTCGGCGGTGTTGTGGTGGCAGAGACGTTCATGCCAGAGCTGGAGGTCAAGGGGACGTGTTGTAAGGGCGTTCGCAGACTCTACAGTGGTTCGAGTAGCTCCATCGATGAAGGCAGCGTTGTTGGATGTGATTCGAGCTCGAAACAGCGTCATACCACTACGCATGAAGTGCATGAAGGCTGAGTCGATGAGGATGGAGAAACCGCAGCACCGAGTGAGGAACAAGCATGATAGGAGATTGGAACGAAGCTGGGGTACATGGAGAACACGTGTAAGCTCTACGGATCGAATCCTCTTCCCGTCCACCACTGGGTCAATGACCACAGTCGCAACCCCAGCAGAGTAGATGATACTGCCATCTGCTAACTCGACACCGACACAGAGAGGACGATAATTTTGAAGCCAGTGACAGTGCAGCGTCATTGTTGAAGTGCAGCCTGAGTCTGCATTCCAACAAAAGTCAGCATGGGGTTGGATGGGGGAAGAAGGATCTGCGAGATCCGGAACAGCACTTGCATTTCCAGCAAACTCGGTCACACCAGACGTGGCGGCCGACTCCTGAGTCTTCTCCTGGGCCTTCTTGGACTGGTGTCCACGCTTCTGGGAGGGTCCAGACGCCACGTACTCGCGTGCGTTCTTCTGGGCACGGGCAAACGCACGGCAGTCAGCCTGGGTATGGCCAGACCGGGTGCAGAATGCACAAGTCGAAGATGCAGAAGATGAGATGGAGAGGGCAGCGGCAGAGAGGGCGTCCACGCTTCTTGATCTCTTACCACCACCTTCCTATTCGGGCCGACCTATCTCCACACTCGCAACATCTCTACCCCGTCGCCAGGAAGGTGTACCGCCGACTGCTAGGCTGGTATACGACCACCGAGGGCATCTCCGATGTCCCCAACGAAGAAAAAATCCGCCCCGCGCCGGGAGAAGTCGTCCCCACCAGGCGGCCGATCCCGCACGTCGTCCCGAGATCCCAGCCTTTCGGCTTCCTCTACACAGAGGCCCCCCTCGAGGGCCGCCTCTCTGCACTCCAACAGGGACCTGTCCCAGGACTCTCAATCCACCTCGTTAGGGGCGCAAGCCCGCCAACGATACACACCGGACGTGCCGACCCTTCGGGCTCCGCACGGACCATCTCAAACATCGACGAGCACCGCCGCCCAGAGTGACGATGACCCGTTGAACATCAGCGGAGGAGGAACGGAGGACCAGAGCGCCCACTCTGCCACCGTTCCACCGTCCACAGTCTACAGGGAGAAGGATGGGAGCGAGAGTACTAGCGAGGATGACGAGGAGGCGGTGAGTTTTGGTTCGGAAGCGACCAGGACCCAATTCCCCACCCCGGCACCCTCCAACACTCTCACCCTAGAAGATGCCATCTCCTCCCTCAATCGGGCTGCCGAGTTCTTCCTCAGGCGGGATCCTCCCGCTGAGGAGTACGAGGCGGTCAATACTCTACGGTGCACCTGGGACCGAGTCGACGCTGCCATCCAAGGCTCTGCCTGGGGGAAAGTGTTCGAATCCATGGACGACGACGACGACATGGTGACCCCACCGGGCACCCGTCCGCCGTCTCCACACACCCAAGCCACTCCCCGCGCTCAGAGGATCCGATCCCCCCCGATTCAGTTCGGAAGGATCCCTCCCCTTGGACGCGGAGAGAGCGAGGATCCTCTCAGTAGCCGACCTGTCGGCGACACCGCACACGCCCCCCCCCTACACCCTATGCAGGTGCAAGAGGAGGACGACGATATCTATGCTTCGGACCCCGCAATCGGGTCCTGGGCTGCCAACGTCGAGGAGATGCTCAGCGGCGAGGTTGTACCTCCCGAGGAGAATCTCCAAGACTCTACTACACCACGTCCCATGGAGGACGTGCTCGTCAGCCCAGCGGTTCAAGAGCCGTCATCTCTACAGGTGGTGCTCGTACCTCAAGGCTGGGGGAAGGCCGACCCCTCGGGGCGGCCCCCCTCCCCCCTATCTACAGCTCCTCCCAAGGGCTTTCACTACTGGCGAGAGTACACCGAGGCGTCTGCCCGCAAGATCCGAGAGGGTCTTGCAGACACACCACCTCCGGAGTACCCCGCTCAGAATCCTCCTCCTTCGTTCGCCCCATCCAAGACGAACAAGCAACGCTCGCGTGTCGTTCCCCCTGGGGGCGGCAAGCGTAAACCCACTGGCTCGCCCATCCGAGTGGACCAGGTTTTTTTTTTTTTTTTTTTTTGAATTCAGCTTTTGTATTCCGGGGCACAAAGGCAGTCCGGTCGCTAGCTACTACACAAAGTATTTCTACGATACATACAGCCAACATTTACAAACAGACGCATAAATGCAGCGATGGGGCGAAAGATAGGACTCCCCCGAAGCGGAGTCCAAGACTCGTGTGCGAAGCCTTTGTAGGCGACGCCAGAAGGATAAGTTTTATCGCGGTGCCCCTCCCCAGACTTAGCCGACCGGCTACTAAGTAAACGCGTTTCGATCCAGGCTCTGGGGGGTTCTCCACACCCCCCGATAGGCAACTCCGTAGAGCGCCCAACTTAGTCCAACGCTCATCCGCAATCAGTTGTGGAGACTGACACGTCACGCCGGCTACCGAGTTCTACGCGCGTAAACCGTTGGCCTTTACAGCCTGGTCCAGAAAAGGCCGCAAGCCACTTATCCAATACCCACTGGCGGTGGGTGACGATATTGGAACCCGAATGAAAATGCGGGCGGGTTCTCCATCAGGAATCCGACGAACTCTCGCAGGAAGCGAGGAATCCGATCGAGCGTTTCAAGCACTCCGCAGTGCGTGAAGATATGACGCCGGGTTTGCGTCGGGTGACCGCACTCACATTCGTGAGTGTCATGGCCTGGAATATTAAACCTTCGATAGTACTCGCCTATCGGGGCATGATTGAGAACGGCTCTGGCAAAGCGAGCGCAGAGTACATTGTCCTCGTTGACATTACGTAGCCACGTACCGCCATTGACGTACGTGGGACGAAGAGGCTTCCCCTTGGGGTCGCTGAACACCAGGAACTGGTGTCCGAGATAGTCAGGGTCGCGGGCCATAGTAGTCCACGCATCCAACGCTGAGTCGGCAACGTGCTTGCGCACGCCATCCAACGAAGTTTCTGGCCTTTCCCCTAAAACGATAGGAGGGAGGCTGCGGGCACGAAGATGTGCCTGATATTGAATCCCCCATTCCAACTTGGAGGGGACCTCAACGAACATAACCTTGCGGTCAGGAAATCCTGACAACCAGGTGACTAGCTTCCGGCATACGGTAAGCGAATGAGCCTGCCCAGAATGAACAGACGGATCTACCGCTCGTTTTGCCATGGCAATAGAGTCGGTGAAAATGACTATCCGGTCGCATCCCTCGAGGGACGAACCCTTAAGGACTGCGTTCCGGATCGCAAAGAGCTCGGCGTCCGACGCCAGCACCTTGCCTGCTGCCCAAGCAGACGAGCCAGAGAGGTCGACCGGGCCTTCGAAAACGAAGGCCGCAGTCGTATGATGCCTGGTCGATGTCTTGGGAACGGACGCATCCGTCCCAAAACACACCGTGCGCGGTTGCCCACGCGCGACATTGAACAGGGTATTGAGTTCGGTACGCCTCCGGTTGAGGGGTTCCTCACCATAGGTATCGTACTCATTGAATTTGACCTGAGCCTCAAAGAGGTCCATAAGTCGAAGACCTGGCAAGGCCTCCTCCGCGACAGGGGAGAAGACCTCCGTGAGCGAACCCAGATTCTTGGCCGTCTGAGTAATCGCATCACGCACCTTGCCCTGCTTCTCGATTGGAAGCCAGACAGATGAACCGTAATGTGGGTCGGCGCCCTTCCGGAACTCCTCGGGTAGGAGGGAGCGGAGAGGGTGCGTTTCCGAGAGTGTTGCCGTCCTGAAGACCGCCCGCTGGGACAGCTTTCGAAGATGGAGACGAATGGGAGGGAGGCCGGCGAGGCACTCGACTCCTCCAGTAGGGGACGTGCGGAACGCCCCCACAATCCAGCACGCGGCTTTACGCTGCATGGTGGTCAGAGCTTTGAGGGCGCCAATATTCTTGGCTCCTTCGTAATACCAGAGTCTATGTCCGTACGTTGCGACCGGAAGGACGCAGGCACGGAATAAGATCCGTTTGTTCTTGGGAGTTAACCCTCGAGTAGAGTTGCCCAGCATTCTCATCGCCATAACAGTGGTGAGTGCTTTGCAGGTATAATATCGTACGTGCTCCTGGAACGTGAGCTTCCGATCAAAATAAAAACCCAAGTACCTCCAAAACTTCTTGGGTTTGAGTGGGGTGTCCCCTGTGAAGGGGGCAAACCCGAGGTCGATAGGGCGATCCCAACCGGAGTGCGCTCTACTGAAGTGGAACAGCTCGTTCTTGGTATGTTCCATAACCAAGCCCGCCGCTGTGAATAAGTCGAACATAACCGCGTATGCATGGCGAAGCATCACGCAGTTCGTTGCGATGTCTGGAGACTGAGCCGCGAAGGATCCGTCATCCACATAAGATATGAGAGTGGTGCCGAGGCCCCGCTCCCGTATGCGATATAGCTTCATGATAGGAGCTACGATGAGTGCAGATAGGACTGGGGACAGGGCAGAGCCCTGGCCCACTCCGACATCCGCACGGAATGGTTCCGAGGTGTAGTTGTTCCACACGTAGGACGTGTGTCTCTCCACCAAGTATGATTTAAAGAAGGCCACCACCCGAGGGTGGAAGCCCATCTTGCGAAGTACCTCGAGTAGGAACTCGTGGTTGATCGAGGGGAAAAACTGAGCAATGTCGAAGGCCAACACGCTCGTGTGATACCCCTTGGCCCAACCTGTGCGCACTAGGTGTGTCAGGTATAAGCCGGCGTCTTTGGTGGAGCGCTGACGCACCCCTCCCATTTGATTTGGATCGACAAGATCATACTTGATCATATCGAACTGAAAGCGGTTGGAAACCATTTTCTCAACCAATTTACCAAGGGTGTTCAGGAGTACAATGGGCCTGAACGCCTTTGGCGTGTCGTAGGACGGTTTATTCGGTTTAGGGATAATAACCGATACCGAGTCCTTAAAATGTTTCGGCCAATGCCCCACCTCCATGCATGCATTGGCCAAATCGATAATGAGACGCTCGCACTCGGGTGCGGCAAGGATATACTTCAGGTGAGCCCACGTTACATGGTCAGGGCCTGGAGCGGAGCGTGACGAACACGCCTGGAGTGCCTCTCGCAGCTCCAGAGATGAGAATACGGGCCACTCTCAGACATCGAGGTCCTCCAGCGGTTCCAGTACGCTCGTATCGATCGGACGATCGTTGGCCGCATTGTAAGTGCCGTGTAAGGCACCCCAAAGTTGACCGAGTTCGTGACAGGGCTCTCCGTTGAATTGGATAGCCTCGCTCGGAGGGTTTTTGCGCTCCTTGATCCAGGACATAAGATCCCAAGGACGTGCATGAGTTTCTGAGATATCTTTGATGCGTTCATCAAAGAACTCGCGTTTGGTCTTTCTTACAACTGACCGAAATGCACGACGGGTCTCCGGGGAGTTATCCCCTTGATACTCGTCGTACGCCTTTTGACACTCTTCATCCCACCACTTCTTGGAGTGAGGAGTGACGATGTATTCTTCTGAGTGGGCAAGCCAAGCTCTGTTGAATACGTCCACGATGGCAGAGGAGAGGGAGTCAATCCCCTCTCTGGTACCGAGGTCGTGTACGCCGTTAAGCGCTGGCAAGTCTTGCATGACCTGCACTAGAAATTCCGTCTCTGAATCCGACTTGGGTTTCAGGGTACGGCCTTGGATCCTCTCGACCGCATGGTCAAGGTGGATGACAGAAGTGAGCGGAACATGGTCCGACTCTCCTTGAAGGGGGAGGTTTCGGAGCGGAGCGCTCGCGATAACTTCCGGAGGGGGAAGGAACACCAGATCTATGACGGACCTGATGTTCTCATCGGCTCGGGACACAAAGGTAGGCCCGATGTTCTGGGGTGGAGCGTATTCCAAACCCAGAGTAGCAGCAGTGTCCAGGAGGAGCACCGCCTTCGCCCGGTGGTGAGCGACTTCGTCGTCCCACTGGCTCGAGTGACAGTTGAAATCCCCTGACATATGGTGTAGTTGGGGAAGTCGATGTGCACGTTCAGCAATGAGGTCAATTCCTCTGTGCTGATCGTCGGAGTAAACATTCATGAGATGAATAGGTTCATTCCCCACAAAGAGGGAGATGATCATAACATCCCGATCGTCGATAAGGTCTCGACGGTACGTCGGACGCATAGTGTCCAAACGTCTAGAAATATAGGTCAAAACTCTAGGCTTTGTCCCAGGGGCCACGGCCGGCGCGAGGCACGACCATTGTGGATGACGGGGTGAACCAATCACCTCGGAGCCCTCCTTATCCGTAGCTGAGGGGGCATGTCTTATTAAGCGCCAGGGCGGCTCTTGGAGAAATAGAACATCGAATTTATTACATTCGCGCTCGAGAAATACATTGACAGACTCGTAGGACTTAGCAACGTTAAAAGTACACACACGAAGTTTACTGATTACCGATCTAACCATTAAACAGGATGTGAGTGAGTGATTTGCCTGCCGTGTTGTTGAATGACACGTACCTTGGCATAGAGAGAATCGATCTTGGGACGATCGAAACGAGCGGTCCAGAACTCACACCGCCGATCCGTGGCGATGTGACCTTCCTTGCGACAATTGATGCACCTCCGAGTGTGAGGGCAGGCGGTGACCTCCGGGGGAGTGGGGTCGATGGGAGGGTTAGCCTTGGGCTGACCCTTGCAGCACGTCGCGTGCGAGCGATGCTCGTGTTCGCGATGAGGCTGGCCGCAGATTGGGCACCGTGCGTGAGCTCGGCATCCGACAGTAGGGTGACCCCAACGCCAGCAGTTCTGGCAGAGAGGGACACCGGGTTGGGGGGTTGCTCCACGAATGAAGCACTCCCGCCCGAGAACGATGATGCGCTTGTCGATTAAGCACTTCGCGCGGGATCCGTGTTGGGAATCCCAGATGTTGAAGTAGGCCGTAGCGGAGGTGCTGCGGTCCGACTCCTTGATGACCCGAGGCATGGCCGTCAGGTGGATGTAGACGGAGAGAGGGGAGGCCTCGAGGGCGGTCCTGATGTCTCCGGCAGTGGTAACGTCGCCGCTTGCGTTGCGGTAACGAGGGCAGCCGACGATCTTGAGGTAAGATGTCGACGAAGGGAGACCTGCCCAGATCTTCTTGGCGAGGTCGGGATAGGCGGCGTGTAGCCATCCGCGAATGACATCGAGGTCGTTCTCGGACGGTACTTCCGTCGTGGTGAGGGCCCAGCCCCCAGTAGTGTTGCTCCCGGAGAGGATACGAATCCTCGATTGCCGGACTTCGAGAGCAGTGTTGAGACCGCCTTGCACGGTTTCCCAAGGAGGGGCAGGGGCCTTGACGCCCTCGCCGAAGATGACGATGACTTGCCTTCGAGAAGGCCCGTCGATCGTAAAGGGAGCCTTCGCGGGCTTCTTCTTCTTCGACTTCGAAGAACCAGAAGCGCCAGAAGGCGAGGGGTTCGCGTCCACCATCTTCGCGATGGAAGCCGCGGGGAGATCGGGGCGAGCCTTTGCCAAGATGGCGGCGGACTCAGCCTTGGAGAGGTTGGCAGCCTTGCGCGCGACGACGACGAAGGTTTGCCGAGCCTTGGGTTTTGTCGCCCCGGCCCGAGGGCCAGCAGGGAGACCTCCACCCGAGGGAGGACGCTGGAACGGAACCGTCGGTCTAGCCGGTTGGGCATGGACCGGGGTCGCACCAGCGATCGGAAGAGTGGGCCGGTCCTCCGGGCCTTTTGCGGGCTTGGGAGGAGCGGCCGGAGCTTTGGCCTTGCCCTTCTTCCGGGACGCCGCTGGAAACGGACGACTCGGATCGGGGGCCGGGGCCGGAGGTGGGGCCTGGGCCGGAGCCTGGGCCGGAGTGACGTCCAGATCCATCGCCGATGCCGCCGGAGCGGGCCGGGTCTGGTCTGTGCGCCGGGTGGGAGTTGGGGGTCTAAACACCCTACGCCGCACCGTGGGATTATCCCCCTGATCGGCCCAGTCAGAGTGCTGGGGATCGGAGAGGAGAGGGAAATCGTCAGCGTTGGACAGCTGTCCGTCCGCTGGGAAGAGTTGCTCGTGCGCCATAGGCGCGTAGACCGCAGGGGGGTCGAGAGCGATAGAATCAGCCCAGGTAGAGCCCCGGACTGCAGCAGTCAGCCTGTCGAAGGCCGACGAGATAAGGTCGACTTCTTCGACGGCCATGTCTTCCGTTTCCGCGTCCTGGGACGGCGGGGGAACGTCATGGTCGAGGAAGTAGGCGGCGAGGAGGTGGAGGGCGTCAGAGGCCTCTCGCAGGGATGTGATAGACCTCGTAGGGACCACAGTCGATGCACGACTGAAGGTGTCCTCCGTGGTCGGAGCTCCCGGCTCTTGACGCAACATCTCCGAATTCACAGAGCCCCTAGGGGTCTGCGACGCTTCTGCTCGGGCAGCTTCCAGGCGAGCCTGGAGAGCCTGAGCGGAAAGCGGAAGGGTGTTCAACGGATCCTCATCATCCCCATCCGTTGAAGCACGAGAAGGTGGCCTGACTGCCCCTCGCTGGGAGGGGATGTCTGGTCGGTAGCGGTCCCTGGTGGAGGACGCGCGAGGTTGAGACGACCCGAAAGACACCCCCGACTCCGTAGAGACGGTAGATGCCGCACGGGCGGTCGGAGTGCGCTGGTGTCTACCCCCAGGGGAGGTAGCACGCGAGCGAGGAGGAGGGAGGGTCTCGGGAGGTTGAGCCCGCGATCGAGATCGAGCGCCCGGGGGCGACGACGACGACCGGGGCGGGTCGCGGCGGTGCGGTGTTGACATCAACGATGTCGAATGCGAATGTTGTACCGGTATCGAGTGAACGACGTCTTCCTATGTGTCGAGTAGCGAAGGATGCGAGGTGGAGAGTGTGCGGCCCAAAGAGGAAGGTGGTGGTACGAGATCAAGAAGCTGCTGCGAGTGGACCAGGATCCCATCCCGGAACGTCCCGCCCCTGTGGAGGAACGCCCCGAAGATTCTCGGGACGCTCAGGAACCGGCCGTACCCGGCCCAAACCCGAACATCCCGTTCTCTGCGGCTACACGGAAGCGTGTGCACGACGGAGGCCCAAGGCCGCAGCCTAAAGCCCCCGCCGTCCCCTTCCAGAGAGTCGGCCTCCCGGCCGGCCCTAAGAAGCCTCTCCCTAAACCATCGGCCCTCAGGCCGTGGAACGTCGTTGCCAAGGGGGGCAACATGAAAATGAATTAGCTCGAGGCTGCTGCCACCTGGGGGCGGGGTCGACCTGATTTAACTCCAATGCAGATCGCCAAGGTCATCAACGGCGGCCCTGTACCTCCCCTACCCCAGGTTCACCCTCCTCCAATCTCTGCCGGCCCCGTCTCGAGCGGGAAGAAGCAGAAGAAGAAGAAGACGGTGATCCCCGCATCTACGACCAAGGGTCCGCCTCGCACGCAGATCATGGTCCTCTTCAACGAGAAGGATGGTCAGATTCCCAAGATTGACGGCGGGTTCGTCATGAGGGGGATGAACGACATCCTTCAGCGTGCTGGATCAGAGCTCCGAGTCCTCTCAGGCAGTCAGGCCTACGGGGGTTGGAGTCTTCGCACCACGGATGTTCCAAACGAGCGTGACTTAAATGCCGTGCGCGGTTGGATCACCCAAGTCCTTCCAGCCTGGTCCCGCAATCTGTGGGTTGGGCTTCCACAGTCCACCAGCTATCTCGCGATACATGGTGTTCCTAAATACAAAGTCGGGGGTAACCTTACGGTCTACTCTGACATCGACAGTGCTTTCGAGGCCTCGCCCTTGAGCGAACACTATATTCCGACCGCCCGCCCCCGGGTGATCAACTCTGAGTCGAAGGCCTCCACATCGGTGACCGTCTACTTCAACATTTGGGACTCCCAAGCAGGGACCCGCGCGAAGGCCTTGAACAACAAGACCATCAACATCTTCGGCAGGTCATGCCTCATCAGGTCGACCACCTGCCACCCCGGTGTCCCCTTCTGCAAGAACTGCTGCAAATGGGGGCACGCCAACTTCATGTGCCGAACTCGCCTCAGGTGTCCTATCTGCGGCGAGTCTCATACTCGGGACGAGCATCGCCACCACGCGAGCTGTTGCAAGGGCAAGCCCAAGCAACTCCCAAAACCGATCCCCCCCACCGCGGAGGAGATCAAAGTCTGCCCCCATCGTGTACGTTGTATCAACTGCAGGAAGGAAGGCCACGACACCGAGTCGTCGAACTGTCCGTTCTGGTACGCGAGGTTCAACCGCGCCCAGATCGACACTCTCAACAAGCAGGTACGTGATCGTCAAGATCGTGGACGGCTTTCATCTAACCCAGTCCTTCCTAATGTCTAGTACAACATTACGGAAGATTAGGGTTTTATCTTTCAATATTGCTAAGTCTCCCAAGGACCTTGTAGTACTTCTCGAATCGCAATGTAAATCGTTCGATATCGTCTTCTTGCAGGAGCCTCCTTGGAGGCTCATCCGCCACGCTCCCTCTGCGCATGATAAGGAAGGTACAGCGGTATGGGGCTCGCCCCGTCACCCTAAGTGGACCTGCATGGTCCCTCCCACCGAGCCTGAGACACGTCCGCGTGTCATGGCCTACATAAATAAGAGATTGGATGTTCTTCGTCCAACCTACCGTCGAGATCTTATCGACGATCGAGATGTAATGGTCATCTCCCTGTTCGCAGGTGACGAGCCCATGCACCTCATGAATATATACTCCGACGCCGACCATCGAGCAATTCGTTTACTCGATCGCCATGCAGACTCACTCCTGACCATGGACTACATGGCTGGGGACCTCAACTGTCACTCCAGGGAATGGGACGATGCCGTCCCAAACCACGGAGATACAGCTATTCTACTGCTGGAAACGGCAGCCCGTCTAGGCGTGGAGTACTCCCCGCCTGTCAATCCAGGACCCACGTATGTGTCCCATGCTGACGCGAATATCAAGTCTGTAATAGACATGGTATTTGTACAACCTGCCTACGTCCTGTCAGCTGCTCCGCTGATGGAAGAGGAATTGAAGGGAACATCGGATCATTATCCGCTGTCCTCAGTCATCAAACTCGGCTCCCATGTCGAGCGTGTCAAGGGCCGCACCCTCAAGGAGGATGCGGTGGCCCCATTCTTTATGCAGGTTGAAAAAGAGATGCCCGGTCTCTCCGACCTGTACGACCTCAACACAGCAGAAGGAGTGGAGGAGCTCTCTGTTGCAATTGAAAAGGTGTTCTCTGATGCGTGGTTCGCCCACTCTGAAGAGTACATCATTACCCCCCGCTCCAAGAAGTGGTGGACTGACGAATGTCAGAAGGCGTACGATGAGTGGAAAGCGGATGACTCTGCTGAAACTTGTGGTGCATTTCGACGTCTTGGAAAGAAGACAAGGCGAGAGTTCTTCAATGAGCGCATCAAGGACATCTCAGAAACAGACAAGCGCCCCTGGGACCTAATGGATTGGGTCAAGGAGCGCAAGAACCCGCCGTGTGAGGCTATCCAACATAATGGACAGCCTTGTCACAATCTCGACCAGCTTTGGGGTGCCTTACATGGCACCTACAACGCGGCCAACGACCGACCGGTCGATCTGAGACTACTGGACGAACTCCCTGACGAGCCTGTCAGGGATTGGCCAGTGTTCTCTCTATTGGAAATGAGGCAAGCCCTTGAGGCATGCTCATCTCGATCTGCTCCAGGCCCTGACCATGTTACATGGCAGCACCTGAAGTATATCTTTGCCGTACCTGAATGTGAAAAGGTCGTGATGGACTTGGCCAATGCCTGCATAAAAACCGGGCACTGGCCAAAACACTTCAAGGACTCGCTTTCGATTATCATACCGAAACCGAATAAGCCGTCCTATTCTGCCCCAAAGGCGTTCAGACCCATTGTGCTTCTGAACACCCTTGGAAAATTGGTTGAAAAGATGATTTCCAACCACTTTCAGTTTGACATGATCAAGTATGATCTTGTTGATCCAAATCAAATGGGAGGAGCGCGTCAGCGCTCCACCGAAGACGCTGGCCTCTTCCTGACGCACTTGGTGCGAACAGGGTGGGCAGCAGGGTTAAAGACAAGCGTTGTTGCTTTTGACATCGCCCAATTCTTCCCGTCCATCAACCACGAGTTCCTACTCGAGGTACTTCGCAAGCAAGGCTTCCACCCTATGGTGGTGACCTTCTTTGAATCCTACCTGGTGGAGCGCCACACATCCTATGTGTGGAATGGCTCTACTTCGGATCCTTTCCGGGCGGACGTGGGGGTGGGACAGGGCTCGGCCCTCTCACCCGTATTGTCTGCCCTTGTCATAGCTCCAATCATGAAGCTCTTCCGATTGAGGCCAGAGGGGAAACTCGCTACCTTAATCTCATACGTGGACGATGGCACCATCATTGTCCAATCTCGTGATATTGAAGAAAACTGCGTGCATCTTTATCATGCATACCAGTGTCTCTTTGATATGTTTACAAAGGCAGGGCTCGTCTTGGAACATGACAAGACGGAACTCTTCCACTTCTCCAAGGGACATACGGACTTCCATATGCCACTCGATCTCGGATACGCCCCCTTCACAGGGGACACCCCTCTGAAACCCAAGCAGTATTGGCGCTACTTGGGATTCTTCTTCGACCGGTTCTTGTCCTTCAAAGAACACATCCGGTACTACTCGACCAAGGCTCTCACCACCGTAATGGCAATGAGAATGCTTGGTAATTCTACTCGAGGGCTTTCGCCCAAGAACAAGCGCATCCTGTTCCGTGCGTGTGTGATTCCCATCTGCACGTACGGGCACAGGCTGTGGTACTACGAGGGCGCCAAGATTCAAGGCGCACTCAAAATCCTAACCTCCATGCAGTGTAAAGCAGCATGTTGGATAATAGGAGCGTTTCGTACGTCTCCTACTGGGGGAGTGGAGTGCCTTGCAGGCCTCCCACCCATTCGTCTTCACCTTCGGAAGCTGTCACAGCGGGCTGTCTTCCGAACGGCGACATTATCTGACACACACCGTCTGTGCTCCCTCCTACCAGAGGAACACAGGGGTAGTGCCTCTCCCCACTATGGGGCCGCATGTCACCTCTCTCCGGTGAACCGCGGCCGCGTAAAGGACGCTATAGGTCAGACCCTCAGGGGACTGCCCAAACTGACCGAGAAATTCGAGCCATGCGCGGTCGAAAATACTCCAGGATCGAGGATGATGGACCTCTATGGGGCCCAAGTCCACTTCAACAGCTTCCAGCGGTACGGCGAAGATATCTTCGAACATCGTCAGCAGGAACTGAACACTCTATGGAACTCTTTGAGTACCAACAACCGCACGGTGTGCATGGGGGTGGACGCGTCCGTCCCCAAGACCACCAGGCATAATGCGTCTGCGGCCTACGTATACGAAGGCTTAGGCAATCAACGGAGCAAGGGAGTCACGGTGGCAGGACGTGTCCTGTCGTCGGACGCCGAGCTCCTAGCCATTCGCATGGCAATTGGAAGGGCCACGGCCTTAGAAGATTGCGATCGGATTGCGATATTCACTGACTCACTGGCGATGGCCAAGAGAGCAGTAGATCCGGGGATCCACTCAGGCCAGGCGTTTTCGCTTGCGACCTGTACGGCCCTCCGCACCTGGTTTGCCGCCAAGGCGGACAGACGGGTGGACTTCATTGAGACCCCTTCTAAATTGAAGTGGGGTCTTCAACATCGTGCTCATTTGCACGCGCGGAGCCTCCCTCCCACTTCTGCAGGGGTGAGACCCGCTACTTCTCTCGATAGCGTGCGCAAGCATGTTGCCGATTCTGCACTGGACGCGTGGGCTACTCAGGCACGCAACCCAGACTATCTAGGGCATCAGTTCATGGTGCTGCGCGACCCCAAGGGGAAGCCAACTCGTCCGACATACTCCAATGGGGGAGTATGGCTCCGACATGTTAATGAGAGCAATGCGCTTTGTGCACGAATGTGCAGAGCCATCCTCAACCACGCGCCTACTGGAGAGTATTACTCCCGGTTCCGCATACCTGGCCATGACAATCACGAATGTGAATGCGGCTGTCTGGTGCAAACTCGGCACCATATTTTCACGCAGTGCGGTGTACTGCAAACATACCATCGGGATCCCCACTTTGTGCGAGAACTCGTTTGGTTCTTAGAGGACAACCCGAAGGCCTTCGCTTTCGGGTTCCAATACGCCCCACAGGGGGATGGTTGAGAAGAGGCGGCCCTGCCTGGTCTGGGCTGGTCTTTGCTGGTTAAAGGTCTCGCGTGAAGGGAGCTGGGTAGGTACCCTGACATGTCAGTCCGTGCAATTGACGTGGATGAGGGGTACCCGAAGCGCGGTTACCGTGAGGGAAGCCGCTCGGGGGCAGGTACGGCGTGCCCCCGGGGCCCATAACACCTTGTGGCGGACTGGTACTGGTGAGGGATTGGCCTGGGCTGGGTGGGAATGCCGATTCAATATACTGATCTGCTGGTGCTGCAAGGCCCTTCATTGTCTGTCTGCTGGTTGGGGGTAAAACCTCAAGCGCCGGGCGTCTCCAAATCGTCAATCCTTAGTGTTTCATAATTGCAGTAGTACTTAGTTAGTGACGCTCGCGCTCTCTTTGTATGTTGATAGCGACCGGACCGCCACCGTGCCCCGGTATACAAAACCTGATTTCAAAAAAAAAAAAAAAAAAAAAAAAAAAAAAGGCAGAGAGGGCGTCTGCAGCACGGCGTCGACGTTGAGTCTCCTCTTTTTTTTTTTTTTTTTTTAATTCAGCTTTTGTATTCTGGGGCACAAAGGCAGTCCGGTCGCTAGCTACTACACAAAGTATTTCTACGATACATACAGCCAACATTTATAAACAGACACATAAACGCAGCGATGGGGCGAAAGATAGGACTTCCCCGAAGCGAAGTCCAAGACTCGTGTGCGAAACCTTGGTAGGCGACGCCAGAAGGATAAGTTTTATCGCGGTACCCCTCCCCAGACTTAGCCGACCGGCTACTAAGTAAACGCGTTTCGGTCCAGGCTCCCGGGGGGTTCCCCACACCCCCCGGTAGGCACCTCCGTAGAAGCACCCAACTTAGTCCAGCGTTCATCCGCAATCAGTTGTGGGGACTGACACGTCACACCGGCTACCCAGCTCTACGCGCGTAAACCGTTGGCCTTTACAGCCTGGTCCAAGAAGGGCCGCAAGCCACTCATCCAATACCCACTGGCGGTGGGTGACGATATTGGAACCCGAAAGAAAAAGCGGGTGGGTTCTCCATCAAGAATCCGACGAACTCACGCAAAAAGCGAGGAATCCGATCGAGAGTTTCAAGCACTCCGCAGTGCGTGAAGATATGACGCCGGGTCTGCGTCGGGTGACCACACTCACATTCATGAGTGTCGTGGCCTGGAATGTTAAACCGTCGATAGTACTCGCCTATCAGGGCATGATTGAGAACGGCTCTGGCGAAGCGAGCGCAGAGTATGTTGTCCTCGTTGACATTACGTAGCCACGTACCGCCCTTGGCGTACGTGGGACGAAGAGGCTTCCCCTTGGGGTCGCTGAACACCAGGAACTGGTGTCCGAGATAGTCAGGGTCGCGAGCCAGAGTGGTCCACGCGTCTAACGCTGAGTCGGCGACATGCTTGCGCACGCCATCCAACGAAGTTTCCGGCCTCTCCCCTAAAACAATAGGAGGGAGGCTGCGAGCACGAAGATGTGCCTGGTGTTGGATACCCCATTCCAACTTGGAGGGGACTTCAACGAACAAGACCTTGCGGTCAGGGAACCCTGACAGCCAGGTGGCCAGCTTCCGGCATACGGTAAGCGAATGAGCCTGCCCAGAGTGAACAGACGGATCTACCGCTCGTTTTGCCATGGCAATAGAGTCGGTGAAAATGACTACAGTAATACACCGGTCCTTTATACACCGGGGGTCAGTTATACACCACACTAATCCGCCTATTTCTCGACCGTCAGCAAGTTGTTTCTCTCGAATATTTTATGAAGCGTGGCGCTTGCATGTATTCGTGTACGAGCACAACCCGTTTTTCTGTGACTGTATCTAATGAAATTTAAAAAATCAAACATGTCGGCAGGAGCACCATTTGATCTCTCCGATTTTGACCCTATTCCGGCCACAGACCTTGGTATTCTCCACCCCGAGCCTTAAAGGTTGGAATGTACGTCCTAGTAGCTCCTTTCAACATGCTAAGACCATCCATCCGCCGATATTTGTGGTTTGGGACTGTCAAACGGAGGTGTATAAGCTCACGTTATACAGGGCACCTCCGGGTTTTGTCACGCATTGTCACGCCACGCCAGGACTTCCCCGCCAAACTTGGCAGGGTCACGCTCGGTCACACGCGTGTATAAGGGACCCATAGAGGCCGGTTTTGACCACCTCGTCTTCAACAGCTCGTTGGATGCTACACAGGGCTTCCTCGCCTCTGAAAATATTCATGTGCGTACTCAAGAAGGTAGAGATGGGTTATCCGAAGACCAAAGCGGAATTGACACAGGAATGCCCTTCCCAGGGTCAAAATGCCACGAACTGTATAAAGGACCGGTGTATTACTGTATCCAGTCGCAGTCCTCCAGGGACGAGCCCTTAAGAATTGCGTTTCGGATTGCAAAGAGCTCGGCGTCAGACGCCAGCACCTTGCCCGCTGCCCAAGCAGACGAGCCAGAGAGGTCGACCGGGCCTTCGAACACGAAGGCCGCGGTCGCATGATGCCTGGTCGATGTCTTGGGAACAGACGCATCCGTCCCAAAACACACCGTGCGTGGTTGCCCACGCGCGACATTGAACAGGGTATTGAGTTCGGTACGCCTCCGGTTGAGGGGCTCCTCACCATAGGTATCATACTCATTGAATTTGACCTGGGCCTCAAAGAGGTCCATAAGTCAAAGACCTGGTGAGGCCTCCTCCGCGACAGGGGAGAAGACCTCCGTGAGTGAACCCAGATTCTTGGCTGTCTGAGTAATCGCATCACGCACCTTGCCCTGCTTCTCGAGTGGAAGCCAGACCGATGAACCGTAATGTGGGTCTGTGCCCTTCTGGAACTCCTCGGGTAGGAGGGAGCAGAGAGGGTGCGTTTCCGATAATGTCGCCGTCCTGAAGACTGCCTGCTGGGACAGCTTCCGAAGATGGAGACGAATGGGAGGGAGGCCTGCAAGGCACTCAACTCCTCCAGTAGGGGACGTGCGAAACGCCCCCACAATCCAGCATGCGGCTTTACGCTGCATGGTGGTCAGAGCTTTGAGGGCGCCAACGTTCTTGGCTCCCTCATAATACCAGAGTCTATGTCCGTACGTTGCGACCGGAAGGACGCACGCACGGAATAAGATCCGTTTGTTCTTGGGAGTTAACCCTCGAGTAGAGTTGCCCAGCATCCTCATCGCCATTACAGTGGTGAGTGCTTTGCAAGTGTAATACCGTACATGCTCCTGGAACGTGAGCTTCCGATCAAAGTAGAAACCCAAGTATCTCCAAAACTTCTTGGGTTTGAGAGGGGTATCCCCCGTGAAGGGGGCAAACCCAAGGTCGATAGGGCGATCCCAACCGGAATGCGCTCTACTGAAGTGGAACAGCTCGTTCTTGGTATGTTCCATAACCAAGCCCGCTGCTGTAAATAGGTCGAACATAACCGCGTATGCATGGCGAAGCATCACACAGTTCGTTGCGATGTCTGGAGACTGAGCCGCAAAGGATCCGTCATCCACATAAGATATGAGAGTGGTGCCCAAGCCCCGCTCCCGTATGCGATATAGCTTCATGATAGGAGCTACGATGAGCGCAGACAGGACTGGGGACAGGGCAGAGCCCTGGCCCACTCCAACATCCGTGCGAAAGGGTTCCGAGGTGTAGTTGTTCCACACGTAGGACGTGTGTCTCTCCACCAAGTATGATTTAAAGAAGGCCACCACCCGAGGGTGAAAGCCCATCTTGCGAAGTACCTCGAGTAAAAACTCGTGGTTGATTGAGGGGAAGAACTGAGCAATGTCGAAGGCCAACACGCTCGTATGATACCCCTTGGCCCAACCTGTTCGCACCAAGTGTGTCAGGTATAAGCCGGCGTCTTCGGTGGAGCGCTGACGCACCCCTCCCATTTGATTAGGGTCGACAAGATCATACTTGATCATGTCGAACTGGAAACGGTTGGAAATCATCTTTTCAACCAATTTACCAAGGGTGTTCAGGAGCACGATGGGCCTGAACGCCTTCGGCGTGTCATAGGACGGTTTATTCGGTTTGGGGATAATAACCGATACCGAATCCTTAAAGTGTTTCGGCCAATGCCCCACCTCCATGCATGCATTAGCCAAATCGATGATGAGACGCTCGCACTCGGGTGCGGCGAGAATGTACTTCAGGTGAGCCCACGTTACATGGTCAGGGCCTGGAGCGGAGCGTGACGAACACGCCTGGAGTGCCTCTCGCAACTCCAAGGATGAGAATACGGGCCACTCTCGGACATCGAGGTCCTCCAGCGGTTCCAGTACACTCGTATCGATCGGACGATCGTTGGCCACATTGTAAGTGCCATGCAGGGCACCCCAAAGTTGACCGAGTTCGTGACAAGGCTCTCCGTTGAATTGGATAGCCTCGCTCGGAGGGTTTTTGCGCTCCTTGATCCAGGACATAAGATCCCAAGGACGGGCATGAGTTTCTGAGATATCTTTGATGCGTTCATCAAAGAACTCGCGTTTGGTCGTTGAGTCTCCTCAGTGAGGAAGGCCTGAGTGATTGCACGCTTCTTGATCTCTTACCACCACCTTCCTATTCGGGCCGACCAGTCTCCACTCTCGCAACCTCTCTACCCCGTCGACAAGAAGGTGTACCACCGACTGCTAGGCTGGTATACGACCACCGAGGGCATCACCGATGTCCTCATCGAAGAAAAAACCCGCCCCATGTCGGGAGAAGTCGTCCCCACCAGGCGGCCGATCCCGCACGTCGACCTGAGACCCCAGCCTTTCGGCTTCCTCTACACAGAGGCCCCCCTCGAGGGCCGCCTCTCTGCACTCCAACAGGGACCTGTCCCAGGACTCTCAATCCACCTCGCTAGGGGTGCAAGCCCGCCAGCGATACATGCTGGACGTGCCGACCCTTCGGGGCCCGCACGGACCATCTCAAACATCGACGAGCACCGCTGCCCAGAGCGACGAGCACCGCTGCCCAGAGCGACGACGACCCGTTGAACATCAGCGGAGGAGGAACAGAGGACCAGAGCGCCCACTCTGCCACCGCTCCACCGTCCACAGTCTACAGGGAGAAGGATGGGACCGAGGATGAAGAGGAGAGTGACGAGGAGGAGGAGGAGGAGGGTCTTGGCTCGGAAGCGACTGTTGGAACTTGGTGACTTGGTGACTCCACCCTTATCCATCCTTATCCATTCACAGATCACCCTTATCCATCATGATCTTCCCCTTCATCAGTTATCTTGATCTAATTGGACTTAGTTATCATATCTGGATCATCTAGCATCATGTGACCTGATTCCTGTGTATCAACACTCCATGTATTGCCCTGAGGCCCCTTAGTTCAGTACTCTGACCTAGAGGCTTCAGGTGAGTAGCAGTATGCCCCAATATCAATAGTTCAGTACTCTGACCTAGAGGCTTCAGTGTCCCTGCCCCCAGTTACACTTTCAACAAGTTATGAGCCCCGCGCTCTGAAGACCTCCTTTGTCGTTGTTTCTGCGTTCACCCCACTGCGTACACGTCCCTCACTCGTTCCCCAACGTTTCACGCGTCTATGCCCGCCGGTTCTCTCGCAATCGGCCTCCCAATTCTCGACGACTTCGACCCTCGTTTCCCAGCCTCCCTTTGCTGCTGGCCCCTTGCTGTCTCGCCCAGTCGACTCGACACCAGCGTTTCTAGCGTCCCTCTCGTTCCCTGCCACGTAGCTTGCCAGCTCATCGCAGGATAGGCCCATCTTTCCGCAGGCCCAACTCATTCCCTTTGGGGTTCCCTTTGTCTTCGCTATTTCGGACCGACTACTCGGTTCCCTCGGTTCCTCGCTTCCGCACAGGCTCACCGGTACGGTCCCCTACTCGCTCCCGCGATTTGGACACGTCAGCCGCAGCCTGCCATGTCGTACGACTTGTTCTATTCTGGGTGCTCAACTCGGTCCGATCTCCATTCGCATTCTTTCGTTGATTGCGAGTCCGCTGTCACCCGCACACCCTTCCTTCAACGTTCAACGTATCCCTCGCATGATCCTCGACACGTCACCGCAACGACTGAACCGCCAACTGCAGCCCCTTCGACACTGCAACGCATTCTTTCCCCCCAGCCTCAACTCTCTCCCATATCCCTTCCAGGCAGATCGATATTCGATTGTCTGTAGCAGCTCTCCCCATGGCCTCA
The DNA here is from genome assembly GCA_951394405.1 of Coprinellus micaceus. Lineage (NCBI taxonomy): Eukaryota > Fungi > Basidiomycota > Agaricomycetes > Agaricales > Psathyrellaceae > Coprinellus > Coprinellus micaceus. The sequence continues at coordinate 592,119 of OX596340.1, read as the reverse complement.
TCAGGACCAAACTTTCCGAAACTCGGTGGGACCAACTACCCTTGCTGGTCCGGCGATATGGAGGCCTGGCTCAAAGCCTGTGGCCTCTGGCGCATCGTTATGGGTCTCAGTGCACGCCCTACCTTTGCCTCTATTGCCCCTCCCACTCTGCACACCGAGTCTTTGACCCCTGGCTCCACTGCGAAAGCAAAGAAGGCTGCAGCAGCTGCTGCTGAGCTCAAGGATGCTTGGGAAGCAAAGGCTATGGAGATGCAGGATGCCTGGGATCAGAAGAGTGATAAGGCAGCTGGTTGGATCTGGCTGTCTCTGGAGGAGGACGTGAGGACGTTGGTTAGAGGGTGCAAGGATGATCCCCAGGTGATGTGGACGACGTTAGAGGAGACCTACCACCAGAAGAAGGCCGGTAACCGCTTCAATGCCTATGATACCCTCTTCTCGATTCGCAAGCAGGACGACGAGTCCCTCCAGACCCTCATCAACCGTGTGGACAATGCCCTGACACTCTGTCAGGCCCTTAGGCCTCTGGATTTCGATATCACTGCTCTTGACAAGGAGCTCTCATCCATGGTCCTTCTCCGTGCCCTCCCTGAAGATTACTCGCATTTTGTCACGTCCCTCCTCCTCCTCGACAAGCTCGACAAGGCCACAATCACCCAGGCCTTCCTCACTGAGGAGACTCAACGTCAACGCCGTGCTGCAGACGCCCTCTCTGCCGCTGCCCTCTCCATCTCATCTTCTGCATCTTCGACTTGTGCATTCTGCACCCGGTCTGGCCATACCCAGGCTGACTGCCGTGCGTTTGCCCGTGCCCAGAAGAACGCACGCGAGTACGTGGCGTCTGGACCCTCCCAGAAGCGTGGACACCAGTCCAAGAAGGCCCAGGAGAAGACTCAGGAGTCGGCCGCCACGTCTGGTGTGACCGAGTTTGCTGGAAATGCAAGTGCTGTTCCGGATCTCGCAGATCCTTCTTCCCCCATCCAACCCCATGCTGACTTTTGTTGGAATGCAGACTCAGGCTGCACTTCAACAATGACGCTGCACTGTCACTGGCTTCAAAATTATCGTCCTCTCTGTGTCGGTGTCGAGTTAGCAGATGGCAGTATCATCTACTCTGCTGGGGTTGCGACTGTGGTCATTGACCCAGTGGTGGACGGGAAGAGGATTCGATCTGTAGAGCTTACACGTGTTCTCCATGTACCCCAACTCCGTTCTAATCTCCTATCATGCCTTTACCTCACTCGGTGCTGCGGTTTCTCCATCCTCATCGACTCAGCCTTCATGCACTTCATGCGTAGCGGTATGACACTGTTTCGAGCTCGAATCACATCCAACAACGCTGCCTTCATCGATGGAGCTACTCGAACCGCTGTAGAGTCTGCGAACGCCCTTACAACACGTCCCCTTGACCTCCAGCTCTGGCATGAACGTCTCTGCCACCACAACACCGCCGACATTTCGAAACTCATCTCTGGCGGTCTGGCTACTGGCATCTCCCTCTCCTCTTCTGCGAAGCGAGACCTCATCTGCGAGCCCTGTCTGGCTGGCAAGATGCACTCTGGGTCGTTTCCCTCAACTGGGAACCGTGCCTCGCATCCCCTTGACCTCGTCCACTCCGATCTGTGCGGTCCCATGTCTGTCTCAACCCCAGAAGGCTTTCGTTACTGGTGTGTCTTCATTGACGACCATACGCGCTATCGGGTCACGGTCATGCTCAAGCGGAAGAGTGACACATTCGCCGCCTTCAAGCTGTTCAAGGCTCTTGCCGAGACGCAGCTGGGTCGAAAGATCAAGGCTCTGCATGACAACAAGGGTGGCGAGTACATGTCCACCGAGTTCAACACATTCTGTGACAACTCTGGCATTCTCATGCCTCGCCACCCAGGTGAAGGTCTGGAACTGCCTGCCTACCTCTGCGCTTCCGGGTAAGACACCCTACGAAGCCTGGTACAGCAAGAAGCCAGATCTCAGCCGCTTCAGGGTGTTTGGATGCACTGCCTACGTCTTTGTGCAGAAGGACAAGCGCAAGAAGCTGGAGTCCCACATGCGCAAGTGTCTGTTTGTGGGCTATCCATCGGATTACAAGGGCTGGAACTTCTACGATCCCACGACCAAGCAGTTCTTCGTCTCTGAACGTGCTGAGTTTGACGAATGCTACTTCCCTGGTCTCAGGATGAACAACTCCATCGACCACAACCTCCTCCATCTTCTTGGACAACCACCCACCGCTCCCATCCCCTCTGGCGCCCCTGCTGCGTCCCCAGAGGTTCCTGATGACGTTGAGCTTCCCCAGATGCCTGTGCATCTACCTGCTCACATTGAGCCACCCCCAGCACCTCGAGGTGCTTCACCGGTTCCAGTCCCCCTTCTGAATCTGCCTGCTCCTCAACCGCCTGCCCCTGCTCCTGCCCAGCTTCGTGGTGCGAGTCCTGCCCCTCAGCCTGTCAGACGCACAGGACAGCAGTCAAAGCAGCCAGGGGAGTGGTGGAAGGTGGCTAAACCGGTTCGACGTGGTGCTAGCCTCAGTGATTCTGACTCTGAATCTGAACGCTCACCCTCTCCTCCTCCTGCACCTGCCCTTCCCATGCCTGCACCTCCTGTCCCAGCTCCTGCACCTGCACCTGTGCCACCTCTTGCTGCCCCCGCACCTCATCCCCTCACTGCCCCTGCCCTTGGCCGGGCCCTTGCACCGCAACTCGCCCCTGCTCCCCCAGCTCTCTGGGAAGCCAGGGAACCGAGTCCTGCCGTTGAGGATGAGAGTGATGACGACATGGGTGAATACGGTGAAGTCAACGACTTTGCAGGTGCCTCTGCCACTGGTGACCCTCGTACCTACAGGGAAGCCCTTGCTCGGCCTGACAGTCAGCACTGGGAAGCTGCTGCATGCGAGGAGAACCTCACCTTTTTTTTTTTTTTTTTTTTTTTTTTTTTTGAAATCATTTATATACCGGGGCACAAAGGCAGTCCGGTCGCTAGCTAATACACAAAGTATTTCTACGATACATACAACCGGCAATTACAAACAGACGCATAAACGCAGCGATGGGGCGAAAGATAGGACTTCCCCGAAGCGAAGTCCAAGACTCGTGTGCGAAGCCTTGGTAGGCGACGCCAGAAGGACAAGCTTTATTGCGGTGCCCCTCCCCAGACTTAGCAGACCGGCTACTAAGCCAACGCGTCTCGATCCAGGCTCTGGGGGGTCCTCCACACCCCCCAATCAGTTGTGGAGACTGACACGTCACGCCGGCTACCCAGTCCTACATGCATCAACCGTTGGCCTTTACAGCACCACCCAGAGAGGGCCGCAAGCCACTCATCCAATACCCACTGGCGGTGGGTGACGATATTGGAACCCGAAGGAAAATGCGGGCGGGTTCTCCATCAAGAATCCGACGAACTCTCGCAGAAAGCGGGGAATCCGATCAAGAGTTTCAAGCACTCCGCAGTGCGTGAAGATGTGACGCCGGGTTTGCGTCGGGTGACCGCACTCACATTTGTGAGTGTCGTGGCCTGGAATATTAAACCGTCGATAGTACTTGCCTATCGGGGCATGATTGAGAACGGCTCTGGCAAAGCGTGCACAGAGTATGTTGTCCTCGTTGACATTACGTAGCCACGTACCGCCATTGACGTACGTGGGACGAAGAGGCTTCCCCTTGGGGTCGCTGAACACCAAGAACTGGTGTCCGAGATAGTCAGGGTCGCGGGCCAAGGTGGTCCACGCGTCTAACGCTGAGTCGGCAACATGCTTACGCATGCTATCCAATGAAGTTTCCGGCCTTTCCCCCAAAACAATGGGAGGAAGGCTGTGAGCACGAAGATGTGCCTGATGTTGAATCCCCCATTCCAATTTGGAGGGGACTTCAACGAACATAACCTTGCGGTCAGGAAACCCTGACAGCCAGGTGGCCAGCTTCCGGCATACGGTAAGCGAATGGGCCTGCCCGGAATGAACAGACGGATCTACCACTCGTTTTGCCATGGCAATAGAGTCAGTGAAAATGACTATCCGGTCGCAATCCTCGAGGGACGAACCCTTAAGGACTGTGTTCCGGATTGCAAAGAGCTCAGCATCAGACGCCAGCACCTTGCCCGCTGCCCAAGCAGATGAGCCAGAGAGGTCGACCGGGCCTTCGAACACGAAAGCCGCAGTCGCGTGATGCCTGGTCGATGTCTTGGGAACAGACGCATCTGTCCCAAAACACGCCGTACGCGGTTGCCCACGCGCGACGTTGAACAGGGTATTGAGTTCGGTACGCCTCCGGTTGAGGGGTTCCTCACCATAGGTATCGTACTCATTGAATTTGACCTGGGCCTCGAAGAGGTCCATAAGTCGAAGACCTGGCAAGGCCTCCTCCGCAACGGGGGAGAAGACCTCCGTGAGCGCACCCAGATTCTTGGCCGTCTGAGTAATCGCATCACGCACCTTGCCTTGCTTCTCGAGTGGAAGCCAGACTGATGAACCGTAATGTGGGTCGGCGCCCTTCCGAAACTCCTCTGGTAGGAGGGAGCGGAGAGGGTGCGTTTCCGAGAGCGTCGCCGTCCTGTACACCACCCGTTGGGACAGCTTACGAAGATGAAGACGAATGGGAGGGAGGCCTGCAAGGCACTCCACTCCTCCAGTAGGGGACGTACGAAACGCCCCCACAATCCAGCATGCAGCTTTACACCGCATGGTGGTCAGAGCTTTGAGGGCGCCAACGTTCTTGGCTCCTTCATAGTACCAGAGTCTATGTCCGTACGTTGCGATCAGGAGGACGCAAGCACGGAATAAGATCCGTTTGTTCTTGGGAGTTAACCCTTGAGTAGAGTTGCCCAGCATTCTCATCGCCATGACGGTGGTGAGTGCTTTGCAGGTATAGTATCGTATGTGCTCCTGGAACGTGAGCTTCCGATCAGAGTAGAAACCCATGTATCTCCAAAACTTCTTGGGTTTGAGAGGGGTGTCCCCTGTAAAGGGGGCGAACCCAAGATCGATAGGGCGATCCCAACCGGAATGCGCTCTACTGAAGTGGAACAGCTCGTTCTTGGTGTGTTAGGAGATCCTCACCCTCACAGGCAATGGGACTTGGGAGCTTGTTGAACTGCCTCCTGGAGCCAAGGCCATCCCCTCTGGCTGGGTCTTTAAGACCAAACGCACTCCTGACGGCAAGGTTGAACACTTTTTTTTTTTTTTTTTTTTTTTTTTTTTGAAATCAGGTTTTGTATTCCGGGGCACGATGGCAGTCCGGTCGCTATCAGACATACAAAGAGAGCGCGAGCGTCACTAACTAAGTACTACAGCATTTATGAGAAGTAAAATTTGACAATTTGGAGACGCCCGGCGCTTGAGGTTTTACCCCCAACCAGCAGACAGACATTGAAAGGCCTTGCGGCACTAACAGATCGGTATGTTGAGTCGGCATTCCCACCCAGTCCAGTCCGATCCCCACCAGTACCAGTCCGCCGCAAGGTGTTATGGGCCCCGGGGGCACGCCTTGCCTGCCCCCGAACGGTGTTCCTCACGGTAGCCGCGCTTCGGGTACCCCTCATCCACATCAGTTGCAAGGACTGACATGTCAGGGTACCTACCCAATTCCCTTCACGCGAGACCTTTAACTAGCAGAGGCCAGTCCAAGCCAGACGAGGCCACGTCCTCTCAACCATCCCCCTGTGGGGCGTATTGGAATCCCAAGGCGAATGCCTTTGGATTATCTTCTAAAAACCAAACGAGTTCTCGCACAAAGCGGGGATCCCGATCGTATGTTTGCAGTACACCGCACTGCGTGAAAATATGGTGACGAGTTTGCACCGGACAGCCACATTCACATTCGTGATTGTCATGGCCAGGTATGCGAAACCGGGAGTAATACTCTCCAGTAGGCGCGTGGTTGAGAATGGCTCTGCACATATGTGCACAGAGCGCATTACTCTCATTAACATGTCGGAGCCACACTCCCCCATTGGAGTATGTCGGACGAGTTGGCTTCCCCTTGGGGTCGCGCAGCACCATGAACTGGTGCCCTAGATAGTCTGGGTTGTGTGCCTGAGTAGCCCACACGTCCAGTGCGGAGTCAGCAACATGCTTGCGCACGCTATCGAGGGAAGTAGCGGGTCTCACTCCTGCCGGAGTAGGAGGGAGGCTCCGCGCGTGCAAGTGAGCACGATGTTGAAGACCCCACTTCAGCTTTGAAGGGGTCTCAATGAAGTCCACCCGTCTGTCCGCCTTGGCGGCAAACCAGGTGCGGAGGGCCTTGCAGGTCGCAAGCGAAGACGCCTGGCCCGAATGGATCCCCGGATCGACTGCTCTCTTAGCCATGGCCAGGGAATCAGTAAATATCGCAATCCGATCACAATCTTCTAGGGCCATAGCCCTTCCAATTGCCATGCGAATCGCTAGGAGCTCAGCATCAGACGACAGGACACGTCCTGCCACCGTGACTCCCTTGCTCCGTTGATTGCCTAAGCCTTCGTATACGTAGGCCGCGGTCGCATTATGCCTGGTGGTCTTGGGGACGGACGCGTCCACCCCCATGCACACCGTGCGGGTATTGGTACTCAGAGAGTTCCATAGAGTGTTCAGCTCCTGCCAACGACGTTCGAAGATATCTTCGCCGTATCGCTGGAAGCTGTCGAAGTGGACTTGGGCCCCATAGAGGTCCATCATCCTCGTTCCTGGAGTATTTTCGACTGCACATGGCTCGAATTTCTCCGTCAGTTTAGGCAAACCTCTAAGGGTCTGGCCTATAGCGTCCTTTACGCGGCCGCAGTTCACCGGCGAAAGGTGACATGCAGCCCCATAATGGGGGGAGGCACTACCCCTGTGTTCCTCTGGTAGGAGGGAACGCAAGGGATGTGTGTCAGACAAAGTCGCCGTTCGGAACACAGCACGCTGTGACAGCTTCCGAAGGTGAAGATGAATGGGTGGGAGGCCTGCGAGGCACTCCACTCCCCCAGTAGGAGACGTACAAAACGCTCCTATTATCCAACATGCTGCTTTACGCTGCATGGAGGTTAGAATTTTGAGTGCGCCTTGGATTTTGGCGCCCTCGTAGTACCACAGTCTGTGTCCGTACGTGCAGATGGGAATCACGCATGCACGGAACAGAATGCGCTTGTTCTTGGGCGAAAGCCCTCGAGTAGAATTACCAAGCATTCTCATTGCCATTACGGTGGTGAGAGCCTTGGTCGAATAATACCGGATGTGTTCCTTCACTAGTTACTCCTATCTCTGAGATCATTTTCTAAGCAAATGACCTGATTTAAGGCGGAGGTTGCTTGGGCCTTTTGGATTTCCAAATCAGACATTTGGACTGACTAAATCAAAAATGAAAATCATGCTGGTCATTATTTAAATCACTGTCTTTGGCTTGCCAGATCAGGGTTAAATCACACATTTGGTAGGCAAAATCCCACATTCAGAATAGCAAATCATGCCTTTGGTCAGCAAAATCATGCATATTTTCAGCATTCCAAATCACTCATTCCATTAGCAAAATCACAGCTTCAGCATTCCAAATCATGCACCTGACTGGTGAAAATCAAACATTGGGTCAGTGAAATCACACATCAGGTAACCAAAATCACATAGTGGCTTGCTGAAATCATGTATCAGATGATTGAAATCACACTTTGGCTTGCCAAAATCATGCATTTAGTTGCTGAAATCACGCATTGGGTGACCAAAATCACACATTGGGTTGCTGAAATCATGCATTGGCTGACTGAAATCACACATTGGGTTGCCAAAATCACCCATTGGCTTGCTGAAATCACCCACTGGGCTGCCAAAATCACCGTTTGGGTTGCTGGAATCACTGTTTCAGAATCAAATCAAAGATGCCAAATTTGAAATCACCCTTTCAACCATCAATTCAGAAACCTTGAATTTCAGATCACTATTTCAAATTGTGAAATCATAATCTTTCTGAGCAAAATCTTGACATGCAGGATTGAAAGGTACAACAAAAATCATCCATTTATTCCACAAAATCACACTTTTATTGCTTCAAATCAATTTTTTGGTGGCTAGATCACAGTCTTTTTGTTTTGATTTCTTAATTTCTTTAAAACTGCTTTTTGTGTCCGTCTGGGTTCCATGTACCACATTCTTTGCTTAGTACAAGTGATTGAATACTGTTTTGTTTGAAAGCACTACAATTGACTTTAACAGCTAATAATATGATTTTGGATGATACACATTGATTTACAAAGATATGCTAGGTCAAATCTGTGCTTATTCCATGCAAGCAAATAGCATGAATCATACATTTGAGTCTTGTTTGTCCAAGGGATCAAATTTACCAGAATTTGCTCAATTGTGGTGGCTGTGTAGGTTCCCACACTTTATCAAACCCATACTTGGATACCCACAACAGTTTCATACCACTCACAAAGAAGCAGCTAAGGAAACAGGACAGTCAATCCAAAGATATAGCAGAAATGGTCCTTTGGAAACCAGCAGTTCTCAAACTGCAATAACATCCAATCTTCCTGTCCTCTTTAACTGGTGTTGGCTCTGTATCTTTCTCATATCTCATCTGTTTTCCTTGGGAGTTTTTGTGTTCTAAATTATTTTTGAATCTGATTCTCACCAATATAGTTGATTTCCCACACATGTCACCAGAGTGATCAAATCACCGCCTTCATGAAATCATGAAATCTGAGTGCAGTTTCAATGCTTGTATTAAACCTCCATGCATTGGATGTATGTGTCGATAGCTTGTCCATATGGGCATGTTTTATGTGCATGTCAATAAACCAACAGGTGAGAAAATTGAATTGAAATCACGAGCATTACATTAAGAGCCAACAAGTTCAGCTTTTTTGGTATGTACATTTAAAAGGTGAGGAACACATGTTACACCCAATCACAGCAGGAGAAAACTGCTGTATCCAAAGGAAGGCTGCCATCCAAATCAAGGTGAATCAAAGTCACATACAACATCATTACTTGGTTTCATCTTTGACATTTTCCACAATTAGCCTTTGATTTGGATGTAATGTCACTATTTATCCAACATTAAGATATCTGGATATGATTTTCATATAAAACTGTGATTTGAGAGGCACAAACATTGATTTCAGCATTATGATTACCATTGTGGCAATGGCAGTTCAGAAGAAGAATTGATATTAATCAAGAGTGATTTTTTTTTTACTAAGTATGATTTCAATCCTGCATGTCAAGATTTTGATTTCACAATTTGAAATAGTGATTTGAAATTCAAGATTTCTGATTTGACCAAGATGTGATGGTTGAAAGGGAGATTTCAAATTTGGCATCTTTGATTTGATTCTGAAACAGTGATTTCGGCAACCCAAACTGTGATTTCAGGAGCCTGGTGGTGATTTCAGTCATTCAATACTTGATGTCAGCAACCCAATGTATGATTTCAGCAATCCAACAGGTGATTTGGCAAGCTAGTGTGTGATTTTGTCAGCCCAGTAGGTGATTTCAGCAGCCTGGTGGGTGATTTCAGTCATCCAATGCATGATTTCAGCAACTGGATGCATGATTTCACCAAGCTAATGGGTGATTTCAGCAAACCAATGCATGATTTTGGCAAGCCAATCAGTGATTTCAGTCATCTGATGCATGATTTCACCCAGCCAATATGTGATTTTGGTTATCTGATGTATGATTTCACTAAGCCAATGTTTGATTTTCAACAGCCAGGTGGATGATTTCAATCTCCAAATATGTGATTTTGCTAGTTGAATGCATGATTTGGTATGCTGAATGAATTGATTTTGTCAACCAAGTGCATGATTGCACAAATCAAATATGTGATTTGGAATGGTAAATGTGTGATTTACAATTCTATAGGCATGATTTGGTATTCTGAATGTGTGATCTTGCCTACCCAATGTGTGATTTAACCCTGATCTGGCAAGCCAGAGGCTGTGATTTTCATTTTTGATTTAGTCAGTCTGATTTTGAAATCAAAAAGGCCTAAGTAACCTCCGCCTTAGATCAGGTCATTTGCTTATAAAACTGATTATAGTAGGAGTAACCACTCGTTCCTTAAAGGACAGGAACCGGTCGAAGAAGAATCCCAAGTAGCGCCAGTACTGCTTGGGTTTCAGCGGGGTGTCCCCTGTAGGTTGAACACTTCAAGGGTCGTATTGTGGCCACCGCACAAGGGTTGAACTTCTCTGTAAGTTTGGGCAGACCTCTGAGGGTCTGGCCTATGGTGTCCTTTACGCGGCCACGGTTCACCAGGGAAAGGTGACAGGCAGCCCCATAGTGGGAAGAGGCACTCCCACTGTGCTCCTCCGGTAGGAGGGATCGCAGGGGGTGTGTGTCAGATAATGTCGCTGTCCAGAACACCACGTGTTGTGAGAGCTTCCAAAGGTGAAGACAAATGGGTGGGAGGCCTGCAAGGCACTCCACTCCCCCAGTAGGAGACACACGAAACACTCCTATTATCCAACATGCTGCTTTACGCTGCATGGAGGTCAGGATTTTGAGTGCGCCTTGGATCTTGGCGCCCTCATAATACCACAATCTGTGTCCGTACGTGCAGATAGGAATCACACATGCACGAAACAGGATGTGCTTGTTCTTGGGTGATAGCCCTTGAGTAGAATTACCAAGCATCCTCATTGCCATAACAGTGGTGAGAGCTTTGGTTGAATAGTACCGGATGTGCTCCTTGAAGGAGAGGAACTGGTTGAAGAAGAAGCCCAAGTATCTCCAATACTGCTTGGGTTTCAGAGGGGTAGCACCTGTGTAGGGCGCATAGCCAAGATCTAAGGGCATATGGAATTCTGTGTGCCCTCTGTCAAAGTGGAAGAGTTCTGTCTTGTCGTGTTCCAAGACGAGCCCTGCCTTTGTAAACATCTCAAAGAGACACTGATATGCATGATACAGATGCACGCAGTTCTCCCCGACTGTGCGAGATTGGACGATGATAGTGCCATCATCCACATATGAGATCAAGGTAGCGAGTTTCCCCTCTGGCCTCAATCGAAAGAGCTTCGTGATTGGAGCTATGACAAGGGCCGACAATATGGGTGAGAGGGCCAAGCCCTGTCCCACCCCCACGTCCGCCCAGAAGGGATCCGAAGTAGAGCCATTCCACACGTAGGATGTGTGGCGCTCCACCAGATAGGATTCAAAGAAGGTCACCACCATAGGGTGGAAGCCTTGTTTGTGAAGTACCTTGAGTAGAAACTCGTGATTAATGGACGGAAAGAATTGAGCAATGTCAAAGGCCACTACGCTCGTCTTAAGTCCTGCTGCCCACCCCGTCCGCATCAAGTGCGTAAGGAATAGGCCTGCATCTTCGGTGGAGTGCTGACGCACCCCTCCCATTTGATTTGGATCAACCAGATCGTACTTGATCATGTCGAACTGAAAACGGTTGGAAATCATCTTTTCAACCAATTTGCCGAGGGTGTTCAAGAGCACAATGGGTCTGAACGCCTTTGGGGCAGAGTAGGACGGCTTATTCGGTTTCGGAATGATAATCGAAAGCGAGTCCTTGAAGTGCTTTGGCCAGTGCCCGGTTTTTATGCATGCATTGGCCAAGTCCATCACGACCTTTTCACATTCAGGTACAGTGAAGATATACTTCAGGTGCTGCCATGTTACATGGTCAGGACCCGGAGCGGAGCGAGATGAGCATGCCTCAAGGGCTTGCCTCATTTCTAAGAGAGAGAAGACTGGCCATTCCCTGACAGGCTCGTCAGGGAGTTCGTCCAGAAGACTCAGATCGACCGGTCAGTCGTTGGCCACATTGTAGGTGCCGTGTAAGGCACCCCAAAGCTGGTCGAGATTGTGACAAGGCTGTCCGTTATGTTGGATAGCCTCGCACGGCGGGTTCTTGCGCTCCTTGACCCAGTCCATTAGGTCCCAGGGGCGCTTGTCTGTTTCTGAGATATCTTTGATGCGCTCATCAAATAATTCTCGCCTCATCTTCTTTACAAGACGTCGAAATGCACCACGGGTTTCAGCAGAGTCATCCGCTTTCCACTCGTCGTACGCCTTCTGACATTCGTCAGTCCACCACTTTTTTGAGCGGGGAGTAATGATGTACTCTTCAGAGTGGGCGAACCACCCATCAGAGAACACCTTTTCAATAGCCACAGAGAGTTCCTCCACTCCTTCTGCGCTATTGAGATCGTACAAGTCAGAGAGACCGGGCATCTCCTTTTCGACCTGCATAAAGAACGGGGCCACCGCATCCTCCTTGAGGGTGCGGCCCTTAATACGCTCAGCATGAGTGCCGAGTTTGATGACGGAGGACAGCGGATAATGATCGCCAGGGCCGTTCTCAATCATGCCCCGATAGCCGAGTACTATCGACGTTTAATACTCCAGGCCACGATACTCATGAATGTGAGTGCGGTCACCCGACGCAGACCAGGTGTCACATCTTCACGCACTGCAGAGTGCTTGAAACTCTCGATCAGATTCCTTGCTTCTTGTGTGAGTTCGTCGGATTCTTGATGGAGAACCCGCCCGCATTTTCTTTCGGGTTCCAATATCGTCACCCACCGCCAGTGGGTATTGGATGAGCGGCTCGCGGCCCTTCTTGGACCAGGCTGTAAAGGCCAACGGTTTATGCGCGTAGAACTGGGTAGCCGGCGTGACGTGTCAGTCCCCACAACTGATTGCAGATGAACGCTGGACTAAGTTGGGTGCTTCTACAGAGGTACCTGCCGGGGAGTGTGGGGAACCCCCCGGGAGCCTGGATCGAAACACGTTTACTTAGTAGCCGGTCGGCTAAGTCTGGGGAGGGGTACTGCGATACAACTTATCCTTCTGGCGTCGCCTACCAAGGCTTCACACATGAGTCTTGGACTTCGCTTCGGGGGAGTCCTGTCTTTCGCCCCATCGCTGCGTTTATGTGTCTGTTTGTAAATGCCGGCTGTATGTATCGTAGAAATACTTTGTGTAGTAGCTAGCAACCGGACTGCCTTTGTTCCCTTCAGGTCCTCTTCCCTCAGCGGAGCTGATAGGACATAGGCAGGTTGTACAAATACCATGTCTATTACAGACTTGATATTCGCGTCAGCATGGGACACATAAGTGGGTCCTGGATTGACAGGTGGGGAATACTCCACACCCAGACAGGCTGCCGTTTCCAGCAGTAGAATAGCTGTATCTCCGTGGTTTGGGACGGCATCGTCCCACTCCCTGGAGTGACAGTTGAAGTCCCCAGCCATGTAGTCCATGGTCGGGAGTGAATCTGCGCGGCGATCGAGTAAGCGAATAGCTCGATGGTCGGCGTCTGAGTAAATATTAGTGAGGTGCATGGGCTCATCGCCTGCGAACAGGGAGATAACCATTACATCTCGATCGTCGATGACGTCTCGATGGTAAGTCGGATGAAGGACGTCCAATCTCTTATTTACATAAGCCATGACCCGAGGGAGGGTTCCAGGTTCAGTGGGGGGGACCATGCAGGTCCACTTAGGATGACGGGGCGAGCCCCACGCCGCAGTACCTTCTTTGTCGTGCGCAGAAGGAGCGTGGCGAATGAGCCTCCACGGAGGCTCTTGTAAGAAAACCAGATCCAACGATTTACATTGTTCCTCGAGTAATACAATAAGAGAGTCCCAGGACTTCGCAATATTGAAAGATAGAACCCTAATCTTCCATAATGTTGTACTAGACATTAGGAAGGACTGGGTTAGATTGAAGCCTGCCACGATCTTGACGATCACATACCTGCTTGTTGAGTGTGTCAATCTGGGCGCGGTTGAACCTCGCGTACCAGAACGGACAATTCGACGACTCGGTGTCGTGGCCTTCCTTCCTGCAGTTGATGCAACGTACACGATGGGGGCAAGTAAGGATCTCCTCCAGGGTGGGAGGGATAGGCTTTGGGAGTTGCTTGGGCTTGCCCTTGCAACAGCTCGCGTGGTGGCGATGCTCATCCCGAGTATGAGACTTGCCACAGATGGGGCACCTGCGACGGGTCCGGCACATGAAATCAGGATGTCCCCACTTGCAGCAATTCTTGCAGAAGGGGACGCCGGGTTGACGAGGAGTGGACCTGATGAGGCACTTCCTGCCAAGGATGTTGATGGTCTTGTTGTTCAAGGCCTTCGCACGGGTCCCTGCTTGGGAGTCCCAGATGATGAAGTAGACGGTCACTGATGTGGAGGCCTTCGACTCGGAGTTGATCACCTGGGGACGGGCGGTCGGAATGTAGTGCTCACTCAAGGGCGAAGCCTCGAACGCACTGTTGATGTCAGAGTAGACCGTTAGGTTACCCCCGACTTTGTATTTTGGAACACCATGTATCGCGAGATAACTGGTGGACTGCGGAAGCCCGACCCACAGATTGCAGGACCAGGCTGGAAGGACTTGGGTGATCCAACCGCGCGCGGCATTTAAGTCACGCTCATTTGGAACATCCGTGGTGCAAAGACTCCAACCCCCATAGGCCTGACTGCCTGAGAGCACTCGGAGCTCTGATCCAGCACGTTGAAGGATGTCGTTCATCCCCCTCATGACGAACGCGCCGTCAATCTTGGGAATCTGACCATCCTTCTCGTTGAAGAGGACCATGATCTGTGTGCGAGGCGGACCCTTGGTCGTAGAGGGAGGGATCACCGTCTTCTTCTTCTTCTGCTTCTTCCCGCTCGAGACGGGGCCAGCAGAGATTGGAGGAGGGTGAACCTGAGGTAGGGGAGGTACAGGGCCGCCGTTGATAACCTTGGCGATCTGCATTGGAGTTAAATCAGGTCGACCCCGCCCCCAGGTGGCAGCAGCCTCGAGCTAATTCATTTTCATGTTGCCCCCCTTGGCAACGACGTTCCACGGCCTGAGGGCCGAGGCTTTAGGGAGAGGCTTCTTAGGGCCGACCGGGAGGCCGACTCTCTGGAAGGGGACGGCGGGGGCTTTAGGCTGCGGCCTTGGGCCTCCGTCGTGCACACGCTTCCGTGTAGCTGCAGAGAACGGGAGGCTCGGGTTCGGGCCGGGTACGGCCGGTTCCTGAGTGTCCCGAGAAACTTCGGGGTGTTCCTCCATAGGGGCGGGACGTTCCGGGAGAGGTTCCTGGTCCACCCTAATGGGCGAGCCAGTTGGTCCATGCTTACCGCCCCCAGAGGGAACGATACACGAGCGTTGCTTGTTCGTCTTGGATGGAGCGAACGAAGGAGGAGGGTTCTGTGCGGGGTATTCCGGAGGTGGTGTGTCCGTGAGACCCTCTCAGATCTTGCGAGCAGACAGACGCCTCGGTGTACTCTCGCCAGTAGCGAAAGCCCTTGGGAGGAGCTGTAGATAGGGGGGATTGGGGTCGCCCTCGCGGGTCGGCCTTCCCCCAGCCCGGAGGTACGAGTGCCACCTGCAAGGATGACGGCTCTTGAACCGCAGGGCTGATGAGCACGTCCTCCATGGGACGTGGTGTAGTAGAGTCTTGGAGATTCCCACCGGGAGGTACAACCTCACCGCTGAGCATCTCCTCGACGTTGGCAGCCCAGGACCCGATTGCGGGGTCCTCGGCATACATATCGTCGTCCTCCTCCTTCACCTGCATAGGGTGTAGGGGGGGGGCGTGTGCGGTGTCGCCGACAGGTCGGCTACTAAGAGGGTCCTCGCTCTCTCTGCGTCCAAGGGGAGGGATCCTTCCGAACTGAGTCGGGGGGGATCGGATCCTCCGGGCGCGGGGAGTAGCTTGGGTGTGTGGAGATGGCGGACGGGTGCCCGGTGGGGTCACCATGTCGTCGTCATCCAGGGATTTGAACGCCGTCCCCCAGGCAGAGCCTTGGATGGCAGCGTCGACTCGGTCCCAGGTGAACCGTAGAGTATTGACCGCCTCGTACTCGTCAGTGGGAACGTCCCGTCTGAGGAAGAACTCGGCAGCCCGATTGAGGGAGGAGATGGCGTCTTCTAGGGTGAGGGTGTGGGAGGGCGCCGGGGTGGGGAATGGGGTCCTGGTCGCTTCCGAGCCAAGGCTCACCTCCTCCTCCTCCTCGTCACTCTCCTCTTCATCCTCGGTCCCATCCTTCTCCCTGTAGACTGTGGATGGTGGTACAGTAGCAGAGCGGGCACTCTGGTCCTCCATACCCCCTCCGCTAATGTTCAACGGGTCATCGTCACTCTGGGCGGCGGTGCTCGTCGATGTTTGAGATGGTCCGTGCAGAGCCCAAAGGGTCGGCACGTCTGGCGTGTATCGTTTGCGGGCTTGTGCCCCTAACAAGGTGGATTGAGGGGCCTGAGACAGGTCCCTGTTGGAGTGCATAGAGGCTGCCCGCGAATGGGGCCTCGGTGTAGAGGAAGCCGGATGGCTGGGATCTCGGGACGACGTGCAGGATCGACCGCCTGGTGGGGATGACTTCTCCTGACGTGCGGCGGGTTTTTTCTTCAATGAGGACATCAGTGATGCCCTCGATGGTCGTATACCAGCCTAGCAGTCGGCGGTACACCTTCCTTGTGACGGGGTAGAGAGGTTGCAAGTGTGGGGATTGGTCGGCCTGAATAGGAAGGTGGTGGTAAGAGATCAAGAAGCGTCGGGCTCTATGGATTACAAGCTCACCTACAGTGGAAAAGGTGTCAACTCGGTCACATTTGAGACCTACTGTGACGCCTCCCATGGTGATTGCCTTGATTCTGGACGCTCTACCAGTGGTTATGTCACCACTGTGGCTGGAGGTGCTGTGAGCTGGTCCAGCAAGCTGCAGACCATCGTTGCTCTCTCTAGCACAGAGGCTGAGTACATCATTGCAGTTGAGGCTGGAAAGGAGATCCCATGGATGCGCAACATCCTTGGCGAGTTTGGCTTCCCCCAGCATGGTCCATCCACCCTCCACATCGACAACCAGTCAGCTATCAGTGTCAGCAAGAACCCCAAGCACTTTGGACGCATGAAGCACCTGGATCTGCGGTTCTTCTGGCTGCGAGACATTGTGGAAGCTGGTACCATCGCACTTCTTGATCTCTTACCACCACCTTCCTATTCGGGCCGACCAATCTCCACTCTCGCAACATCTCTAGCCCGTCATCTGGAAGGGGTACCGCTGACTCCTGAGCTGGTATACGACCACCGAGGGCATCTCTGATGTCCTCATCGAAGAAAAAACCCGCCGCGCGTCGGGAGAAGTCGACCCCACCAGGCGGCCGATCCCGCACGTCGACCCGAGATCCCAGCCTCGCGGCTTCCTCTACACCGAGGCCCCCTTCACAGGCAGCCTCTATGCACTCCAACAGGGACCTGTCTCAGGCCCCTCAATCCACCTCGTTAGGGGTGCAAGCCCGTGAACGATACACGCCGGACGTGCCGACCCTTCGGGCTCCGCACGGACCATCTCAAACATCGACGAGCACCGAAGCCCAGAGCGACAATGACCTGTTGAACATTAGTGGAGGAGGTACGGTGGATCAGAGCGCCCGCTCTGCCACGGTGCCACCATCCACAGTCTACAGGGAAAAGGATGGGAGCGAGGATGACGACGAGAGTGACGAGGAGGAGGTAAGTCTTGGCTCGGAAGCGACCAGGACCCAATTCCCCACCCCGGCACCCTCCGGCGCCCTCGCACTAGAAGACGCCATCTCTTCCCTCAACCGAGCCGCCGAGTTCTTCCTCAGACGGGATCCTCCCGCTGAGGAAACCGACGCGCTCAAAACTCTATGGTTCACTTTGGACCGAGTCGACGCCGCCGTTCAAGGCTCTGCCTGGAGGACAGCGTTCAAATCCTTGGAGGACGACGATATGGTGACCCCGCCAGGCACTCGCCCTCCCTCTCCCCGAAACCAAGCTACTCCCTGCGCCCAGAGGATCCGGTCCCCTCCGATTCAGTTCGGAAGGATCCCGCCCTTTGGAAACAGGGACAGCGCGGACCCTCTAGCTAGCCAAGAGGCTGGCGACACCGCCCACGACGTCCCACTCCACCCTATGCAGGTTGAGGAGGGCGTCGAGGACAGCATGTACACCTCGGAACCCGCAGTCGGGGACTGGGCCTCTCACGTTGAGAAAATGAAGGACGAGGACATAAGCGTCCCGGCCGACATCATGCGCGGCGTTCTATCCACGCGTCCTCAAGGGGACACGACCACCGACTGGGCGGCACTGTTTGAGCAGCAGCAGCAGGCGGAGGCCAGCCAGTGGGAGCCACCTTTGGTGTCCCCCCACAGGCTCAGCGTCTGCAGCAGCAGCAGCAAGAGCTTGTGCCCCGTGGTTGGGGAGGAGGAGGAGGTGAGCCGGCGCAAGCCCCTCCCTCATCTTCACAACTCCCAGCATCTCACCCCGAGCTCGGCACCTTGCCAGCTGGGTACAAATCATGGGACGAGTACTCGACCTCGATCTCTGTGGCGATCCGTGCGGCCGTCAAGGAGAACTCGAAGGAAGTGCCCCGTTACACTACATCTTCACAGCAACCTGGTCCACCGCCAGGAGGCCACCCCACCTGGGACTTGTATCGGCTCGCCATGGGTGTCAGGCTTCGAGAGAAGCTGCCGCACACCCCCCTGCCCGATGCAGGTGCCCGCACATCCGACTTTGGTCACGCGACCAATAAGACCCGCTCGACTGTCGTCCCGCCCAAGAAGAGGAAGAAGGCAGGCAAGCGTCTCCCTACTGGCTCGCCCATCCCGGTGGACCAGAACCCCATCCCGGAACGTCCCGCCCCTGTGGAGGAACGACCCGAAGATTCTCGGAACGCCCAGGAACCGGCCCCACCCGGCCCGAACCCGAGCCTTCCGTTCTCTGCGGCTACACGGAAGCGTGTGCACGATGGAGGCCCGAGGCCGCAGCCAAAGGCCCCCACCGTCCCCTTCCAGAGAGTCGGCCTCCCGGTCGGCCCTCAGAAGCCTGTCTCTAAACCCGCGGCCCTCAGGCCATGGAATGTCGTTGCCAAGGGAGGCAAGACGAAACCAAGTTACGTCGAGGCTGCTGCCACTTGGGGGCGGGCTCGACCTGACTTAACTCCATCACAGATCGCCAAGATTATCAATGGCGGCCCTGTTCCTCCCCTCCCCCAGGCTAACCCTCCTCCTCCGATCTCTGCTGGCCCCGTTCCGAGCGGGAAGAAGCAGAAGAAGAAGACGGTTATCCCCGCATCCACAACCAAGGGTCCGCCTCGCACGCAGATCATGGTTCTATTCAACCAGAAGGATGGTCGGATCCCCACCATGGATGGTGCGTTCGCCATGGCCGGTATGAACGACATCCTTCAGCGGGCCGGATCTACCCTCCGCGTCCTATCTGGCAGCCAGGCCTACGGGGGCTGGAGCCTTCGAACGACGGATGTCCCGACCGAGCGCGACTTAAATGCCGTGTGAGGTTGGATCACCCAAGCAATCCCAGACTGGTCCCGCGATCTGTGGGTCGGTCTTCCTCAGTCCACCAGCTATCTCGTGATATATGGTGTACCCAAATACCGCGTTGGGGGAAATCCTACGATTTTCTCTGACATCGACAGCGCGTTCGAGGCATCGCCCTTGAAGCCGCACTACATCATGACAGCCCGTCCCTGGGTCGTCAACTCTGAGACGAAGGCCTCCACGTCGGTGACCGTCTACTTCAACATCTGGGACTCCCAAGCTGGGACCCGCGCGAAGGCCTTGAACAACAAGACCATCAACATCTTCGGCAGGTCGTGCCTCATCAGGTCGACCCCCCGCCACCCCGGTGTCCCCTTCTGCAAGAACTGTTGCAAATGGGGGCACGCTAACTTCATGTGCCAAACTCGCCTCAGGTGTCCTATCTGCGGCGAGTCTCATACTCAGGACGAGCATCGCCACCACGCGAGCTGTTGCAAGGGCAAGCCCAAGCAACTCCCAAAGCCGATCCCCCCCACCGCGGAGGAGATCAAAGTCTGCCCCCATCGTGTATGTTGTATCAACTGCAGGAAGGAGGGCCACAACGCGGGGTCGTCGAAGTGCCCGTTCTGGTACGCGAGGTTCAACCACGCCCAGATCGATTCTCTCAACAAGCAGGTGCGTGATCGTCAAGATCGTGGACGGCTTCAATCTAACCCAGCCCTTCCAAATGTTTAGTACAACATTACAGAAGATTAGGGTTCTGTCTTTTAATATTGCTAAGTCACTGAATGACCTTGTAGTACTCCTCGAATCGCAATGTAAATCGTTGGATATCGTTTTCCTACAAGAGCCTCCTTGGAGGCTCGTTCGCCACGCCCCCTCTGCGCATGACAAAGAAGGTACGGCAGTATGGGGCTCACCCCATCATCCTAAGTGGACCTGCATGGTCCCTCCCACCGAGCCCGAGACACGTCCACGTGTCATGGCCTATGTAAATAAGAGATTGGACGTACTCCGTCCGACTTATCGTCGAGACCTTATCGACGATCAAGACGTAATGGTCATCTCCCTGTTCACAGAGGACGAGCCCATGCATCTCATGAATGTATACTCAGACGCCGACCATCGAGCAATTCGTTTGCTCGACCGTCGCACAGAATCACTACCGGCCATGGACTACATGGCTGGAGACTTCAACTGTCACTCTAGGGAGTGGGACGATGCCATTCCAAACCATGGAGACACAGCCATTCTACTGCTGGAAACAGCTGCCCGCCTGGGTGTGGAGTATTCCCCACCCGCTAATCCAGGACCCACCTATGTGTCCTACGCCGATGCAAACATCAAGTCCATAATAGACATGGTGTTTGTTCAACCTGCCTACGTTCTCTCAGCCACGCCGCTGAGAGATCATGACCTCAAGGGGACCTCGGACCACTATCCGCTGTCCTCTGTCATCAAACTCGGCACCCATGCTGAGCGTATCAAGGGTCGCACCCTCAAGGAGGATGCGGTGGCCCCATTCTTTATGCAGGTCGAAAAGGAGATGCCCGGTCTCTCCGACCTGTACGATCTCAACACCGCAGAAGGAGTGGAGGAACTCTCTGTGGCAATTGAAAAGGTGTTCTCAGATGCGTGGTTCGCCCACTCAGAAGAGTACATCATTACTCCCCGCTCAAAGAAGTGGTGGACTGACGAGTGTCAGGAGGCGTATGACGAGTGGAAAGCGGATGACTCCGCTGAAACCCGTGGTGCATTTCGACGTCTTGTAAAGAAGACGAGGCGAGAGTTCTTCGATGAGCGCATCAAGGACATCTCAGAAACAGACAAGCGCCCCTGGGACCTAATGGACTGGGTCAAGGAGCGCAAGAACCCGCCGTGTGAGGCTATCCAACATAACGGACAGCCTTGTCACAATCTCGACCAGCTTTGGGGAGCCTTGTCACAATCTCGACCAGCTTTGGGGAGCCTTACACGGCACCTACAATGCGGCCAACGACTGACCGGTCGATCTGAGTCTTCTGGACGAACTCCCCGACGAGCCTGTCAGGGAATGGCCAGTCTTCTCTCTCTTAGAAATGAGGCAAGCCCTTGAGGCATGCTCATCTCGTTCCGCTCCGGGTCCTGACCATGTAACATGGCAGCCCCTGAAGTATATCTTCACTGTACCTGAGTGCGAAAAGGTCGTGATGGACTTGGCCAATGCCTGCATAAAAACCAGGCATTGGCCAAAGCACTTCAAGGACTCGCTTTCGATTATCATTCCGAAACCGAATAAGCCGTCCTACTCCGCCCCAAAGGCGTTCAGACCCATTGTGCTTCTAAACACCCTTGGAAAATTGGTTGAAAAGATGATTTCCAACCGCTTTCAGTTTGACATGATCAAGTACGATCTTGTCGATCCAAATCAAATGGGAGGGGTGCGCCAGCGCTCCACCGAAGACACTGGCCTATTCCTGACGCACTTGGTGCGGACGGGGTGGGCAGCAGAGCTGAAGACAAGCATTGTAGCCTTTGACATCGCCCAGTTCTTTCCGTCCATTAACCACGAGTTCCTACTCGAGGTACTTCGCAAGCAAGGCTTCCACCCGATGGTGGTAACCTTCTTTGAATCCTACCTGGTGGAGCGACACACATCGTATGTGTGGAATGGCTCTACCTCGGAACCTTTCCGGGCGGATGTAGGGGTGGGTCAGGGCTCTGCCCTCTCACCTGTGCTGTCTGCCCTCGTCATAGCTCCAATCATGAAGCTGTTTCGGTTGAGGCTAGAGGGGAAACTCGCTACCTTAATCTCATACGTGGACGATGGCACCATCATTGTCCAATCTCGCGACGTCGAAGAAAACTGCGTGCATCTATACCATGCATACCAGTGCCTCTTCGATATGTTTACAAAGGCAGGGCTCGTCTTGGAACACGACAAGACAGAACTCTTCCACTTCTCCAAGGGCCACACGGACTTCCGTATGCCCCTTGATCTCGGATATGCCCCCTTCACCATCTCAGTCACTATGGAACGACCCCCTTAAGGCCCCATTGGAACACTAAATTAATAGGCCTTCAAGGGGGTCGTTCCATAGTGACTGAGATGGACTGGACACTTTCCAGGCCTGCTAACTCTCATCTCAAGCCCTCCGCCATAATGCAGCACTGAATGGTTGATTCCTATGATATACTGTTGGTTAATCTCCAAAGGACCTACTAATCTTCCTCCCCAGGTTCAGCCTCCCTCTCGTGCCACCCCCACCCCACATCC
Source organism: Coprinellus micaceus (assembly GCA_951394405.1). Classification (NCBI taxonomy): domain Eukaryota; kingdom Fungi; phylum Basidiomycota; class Agaricomycetes; order Agaricales; family Psathyrellaceae; genus Coprinellus; species Coprinellus micaceus. Next base: position 569,668 of record OX596340.1, on the reverse strand, counting down.
CGCAACTCATGCCTAAGATCTCCCCCACTCAAACTCTGATCAATCAACCCCGTCCGATTCCCATCCTTCTCCTCCATCCCCTCATCAACCTTACTTGGAAGCTCCTTGTCCCTCAATACCCCCTCGCGCCCAACTTCAGTTGTCGCAGAGTCAGTGGAAGTGGAAGTGTAAGCGCCCATAGCATTGGCAGACGCGGGGTTGGTGTTATCAAACCCCCGCTGCCTGCGCTGCAACCAGATGTTCGCAGCGGTGCCATACCCCCCGGAAGAGGTGGAGTCATACTCGCCGGGCATGTTGCCTTGGGCTGTTGGGGTGAGGGGGAGAGGTAAGAGTGTGTCTCAGAGAGATAGGAGAAGGTGGGGTAATATACTGGATCTGGGTCTGGGACAGGGAGAGGGGGGAGGAAAGACAGCTGTGTACCGCGGTTGCTATCTCTGTGGATGTTTGAAGACATTGTGCATTTCGTGGGGTGTCAAGACAGTGGGTGGGATTGTGAATTAACCCCAGATTCAGTGTATATATCCTCGCTCCTATTATGACATCATGGAGGAATGTGTGTGGAGAGGCCACAGGAAGGGACCCACCAGGACCTACTCCACGCAAGTGTGCTATGACCACCAGCCCCATGCCACGTTTGTTGTGAGTATTGAATACCAGCCGTGGGGGTGTCTGAACACATTGGGTTCACCGTACACCAGACCCGCCCAAGATTAAGCGCCCAAAAATGTGGCGCACGCCCTGGATATCACCTACTTACCTGTTTGATCAAGTCCCTTATTTCCATCACACGATGGATCAAAATATCTCATACTGATGTACAGTGTTCCATGGAGTAGGACCTGTCCCCAGCCCTGTCCCCATAAACGCAACAGTGATTTCGTTGAGGAAACTGCGATTGACCTCAAGGTCAAAGGACCAAGTTTGCAATCCTGTTGGTGACAGGAGTACAACCTAAACCAAGTTCAACAAGATAAGGGATGGAGAATTTCCACAGCCATCCGGTGTCCCTGACGATGAGTGGGAGAGGATTCGGGCAACACTGGATTCCCTGCGGATGCACCACTACCAACTGGTACTTGTGGATTTGGCTGTGAAGAGCCTCACTTTCCGACAATTTGCCCCTCCTGTCCAAGATTTCCAACAACCTCTGCACCGTGAGTGACATCCTCCGTTGGCCCATATTTATGCACTTGGCGTGTGATAAGTTCAGGAGACTCATACGGCATCGCATCCTCGGCCTCAACGACGACCAGGCTACAGTGTAATACCCCTGCCAGTGCTTGAACGGACTACTCTTTCCATCATTGCTGTATCCCACCTCTGTAACACGTCTGCGTGTAAACAGAAGTCCGTTTCTAGCTTCACCTCTCTTGGTTCAGTTACAGGATGCACCATGCCGCCTTGCACACTAGCCTCTCAGCAGTTCTCTGCTTAGTTAAATTTATGCGCCCACATTCCGCTTTGCGGCGTGGGTGTGGAAACTACAGAGCCCAGCTCCAATACACCACGAGAAGTCAACGAGAAGTGGCAAACATCCCAAGATCTACAGTATCGATGTCCTTTTCACATCGTGCACAAGATGCCCTGCCGCTGGTGGTCCTCACCCTTATTGTGTGCATTTGGTAGGAACCGTACTGAGACCAAGCCACTTCCTGGACCAGCCATTGAGTAGCTAGGGAAATATATGAAGTAATTGCAACATGCCAAATCGCATCGACCACACTAATGAATTGTCTCCGACGGTTCTAACATCGAGTTTGACCACGAGTGGCGTGTGTATCGCTACTACGCGCATCCGCATCTGCTACCTCGTTTCTTTGGCTCCCGAAAGGGTACACCCTCTGCGCAATCCCCTCCACATTGTATGTCGTCCAAATCAAATCCGGTACCATAGATACCAGGTGACTATCTATTCAGAAACGAGGGTCCTCAACGTGGCCAACCGTCATACACAGGTAGGCGCCTCCATTCAACGCACGATCCCTGTAATTCATTGTTCTCCGACCTAGGGACCACTCCCCTCCACTTACTTCGTTTCTCGGTCGTTAGGTGGCAAAGCCACACTCCCATTGACACGAAACAAACCATTACTTGCTTTCTATCCTTTATCTAATTATGAGGCTTGAAACGCCTCCAAACTGAACGATAGTGACCCAATGGTTTGGAACGGTCGCAGGGGTGCGATTGAACCATCGGCACATGCCGATCAAAGACGAGTCACGACTTGCCTTTTGTGTCGCAACGCGACGCGTTTTGGGCCATCACGGAAACAATGTCAGCAGCACGTGCTCGAAGTTCGTGCACTATAAATTATAGTGGGGGTGGGCAACGCCCGCAAGGCCTGAGGCTGCTGATTAATCACACCGCCACCAGATTTTCTGTCTGCACTCACGTTCCAGTATCATTCACTTCAATGGTTGGGTAGCTTGCTCCATTTCCACTTAATCTGTAGATATACCCTGTGTGATTGTGAATATAGCGCTCAGGGTGACCAGAAGTGCGTTTGGGCCTTTTTCAAAGGTAGATCTTGTCACAACGTGAGGTTTTGGCAGAAGGCGTGCCTTACATAACGCAATTTTCCGCGCCAGAGGGGCTCCTACCTAAGGTACACATTGTGAGAGCAATAACGCATTTTTCGTCAAAATTCTTTCACTCATAGGATACGCTTGTTGATTTCTACAAAATAGTCCTCTCAGATCCCTAAATTTCAAACTGGAAGCATGGCTTCTGTCGAGGAACTACGTCTCAATGCATTTGAATTCGGGATCTGAGAGGACTAAAACACTCTAAATCGTCTTTAAATTATTTCTGCCTGTTCAGAATAGTAATATCGGCGACGTGCAGCCCACAAAGTGTACCGGACAGGTTTTGGGTCAGGTTGGCAGGGAGCAAATAAGACCAAACATTCCCGGCTTCTTTGTGGGCGTTGCCCACCCCCACTATAAAGGCTGCCGGGCATTGCTCTCGACTCAGACTGTTCCCCTGTTCTCATCTTCCCCTGTTCCTCATCTCTACCATGACCGACAGTCACCCCAAAACGCCAGCGCGTCCGGCTCCAGAGCTCCCTTTCACAACGCCAGGCGATACCGGTTCGACGGCGACTTCTCAGGCGCTAAAGTCCTGCAAGTGAGTTCGCTATTTTCCTGTTTCGTCGTGCCGCGACTAGGATCTGAACGACGCTGCTTTTGTAGACAGGAGGATATACGACCTCTGATATGGCAAGATATCCTCCTGTTCAAGCTCGGCAACCTCGAACGATACCTTTACCGCATGCTCCAAATGATTGGGGCCATCTCCAGCGGAGGCCCTCTCAGACCCAGTGACGACATCATTCGCAAGGGCTTGCAAGAGTGCTTGGATGAGATCGACAAGATTGTGAAGAAGCAGGAGAATGAGGCTTCCATGACCGCCATCGATGAGGCTTTCGAGAAGTAGTAAGTTCTGTGTATCAACGGCGTGTGCGTGATGATGCTGAATACATGTACAGCGCTAGTACGACCGGGGAGGCCGAACGATACCAGCACTTTGTCAGCGGTGCCAACAAGATCCTTTCTCTGCTGGAAGGTGTCGTCATTAAGGGCTGCGAAGCCCCCTCAGCATCCGGCAAGAAGCTCCAGTTTATGGTTCACAATCCAAGGACAATCCCGATTGCACACAACGGCCAGAAGTCGAACCGAAAACCAGATGTCATACTCTCTTATCAGAAATTTGTGGACCCTCTCTACCCCGTCAAGAAGGATGCAATGCGGCATCTGGAGGAAGCCCCACCTAAATATCTGTCCTGGGAGAAGGGTTTAATGTTTCTCGAGTTCAAGAAGGGCAGGAAGGTGCTTGACCCCCGACCCCGTGGAAAGACCCCCGGGTGGGTTCCGAGAAGAACCACACGTACGAGACTGAAGAAGACTTGAAGAACCAATTAGATCCCGCAGTGCCTGTGGCAATGGAATCCGTCGCTACAGCGGCCACTCTGCCCTCTCAAATTTCGAAGACTCGGAGGTCGGTGTCCCAATCAACTAGAAAAGGAAAAGGTCAGTCGCCACCACCGCCTGCATCCGACCCAGGTTCTCACTCACTCTTTGGAGGGTCTCGGAAGCGTGTTGCCCCGGACACCGTCGAGGGTGCGCCCGCGCCGAAGAAAGCCAAGACCTCAGAAGTAAAGCAGGGTGAAGCTCCAGCGGCAGCTGCACAGCTTGGCGAATACGCCGCCGAGGCATTACATGCCGCTTTCGGGCGTAGCCATGTTTTGGGTCTCCTCGTCAACGGTAAGCGGTCTTTATTCTCGGTTCTTTCGGCGCGTTCTCACCCAACCCAGATTCGAATATCAACATATGGCATTTCGATCACGAATTGCCCTTGCAGCTAATGGGCTTCGACTTCCTCAAGAATCGGCACTATCTCTTCCTGTTCCTCTTCGCTATTCAACGCTTCGACGACAATGATTGGGGCTACCTACCCGGGTTCGGGGAGCTAGTTGGCAACGACGTTAAGGCCCTCGATCTGAAGGATGCCTGGGTTGATAATCCCAAGGCCGAAGCCCGCGAGTTCACTGGGAAGAAGGGCGACATGATCAAACCCCGGTACGGGCTGAACGGACGGGCGACGGGAGTGCTCTACGGATCCGTCGAGGTGGCAGGGACCCCAACAGATGTAGCCGTCAAACTCTCCTGGCCAGAGAAGAGCCGTCCCTGCAAAAAGGTCTTCATTGACAAGGCCAAGGAAGAGTTCAGTACCCCGGAGTTCACGACCGACAACCCCTGCGACTATCTGCCGACGATCCTTGCCGTGAAGGAATACCCCGAGTTCGAGTCTGGACCCCTCCGCCAAGCCGTTCTCCAGAACGAGGAGGAGTACTTGCCCATGAAGCTTGCCAGTCGAATCCCCTGCCTCATCGTGATGCCCAAATACGACCCGATTGCCACCTTGACCAAGGATTTGACCATATTTCTGGCTGCCTTCTTCGTGCTCTTCTATTGTAAGTTGGGCTCTTCTATTCTTCACGAACGGCGCTCATACTAGTGTTCCAGGTCATGCCATGCTCTGGAGTGTCGGTATTCGACACGGAGATATCAGCGAAAACAACATGATGTGGGACCCCGCCACACAAAAGCCCAAGCTTTGCGATTTCGATCTGTCTCACTTCTGCGAGAAACCCAAGCTCGGGATTGAAGAAGTGGGCCCAAGTGGTCCTACCGGTTTCTCAAACACCGGGACCTGGATCTTCATGGCAGCAGAATTGCTGAGTGACAATGCTATGGCTGGAGCAGTGAAGCGGGTCTATAGGCACGAGGTGGAGGCATTTATTGCTGTCCTAGTCTGGATCGACTGCCGATATCACCATGGGAAGCTGAGGGACAGCCTCCCACTTGGACACTGGATTCAGACGTCCTACCTGGAGTGCAGAGAAAAGAGAGGTAACACGTTCGACGGGATAATAACAGGAACCTTTCCGCAGCCACCCTGTGCCCCTAAAGCCGAGTGGGAGAGTATTCGGGCAACGCTGTTGTCCCTGCAGATGCATCAGGATCAATTGAGGGTTGCGGTTTCAGCTATGAGGAGCTTCATTTTCCAACAATTTGCCCTTCCCGTCCAAGGTTCCCAACAACCTCCCGCCGTGTTCAACGACCTCTGCGTCGTGGGTGACGTCCTCGGTTGGCCCATATTTATGCACTTGGCGTGTGACCATTTCAGGAGACTCATACGACACTGCATCCTCGGCTTCAACGACGACCAGGCTACAGCATAGCCCTGTCACAATGCTTGAACAGCCTACCCCTCCCATCATTGCTTTTGTTGGAAGACAATGCTCATGTCAACTCTATCTCTACAAAGAATACCTCTATTTCGAACGTTTTACTTATCTTCTATTGTTCTACAGAGAACAACAACCACCTTGTATTATTCCCATTATACTCGCACTTATTGTTCTCTTATCTCCACCTTATCTCCATTCACTGCTATTGTTCTCTACTTATGGAACGTCTATTGTTCTTTCTTATTGTTCTGCATATAGGTTATCTATTGTTCTCCACAGTATATAGTCCACACTGTAAGTGGGTGAGTCCCCATCGAACTCTCCCCACTTACAGGTGCATATCTTGTATACTCTACTTACTTTCAATCTAACCATCGAACTCTCCCCACTTACAGTGGGTCATACTTGCATCGTTTTACAGCTTTGCATTATCTCTGTATTTGGCAGGTCTGCACGTATTTACAGAGTCCATTTCTGACTTCAAGCTTCGCACTTTACCTTACGAATAGAACAATGTAGCTAGATCAACGCAAGAGGGAGAGAGGAAAATAAACCAGACGTCAGATCACAAGTTCCGTCATCAGACCGATGGCTTGTAGAGACTAAGATAGCTACTTAGATGCGAGACTCGCAAACGGGAGCGACAGTGGGAGTGCCAAGCGAGTCAGAGGGCAAGCTACGCCGGACAACGATCACGAAACAGGTTAGGGCTCGGTAATGGTGTCTGTGGGTCAAAATCAACAAATAATTACAAAACTAAATTCCAAAAAGGGAAAGAGGGAGAAGGAGGGGGAGGAGGAGAGGGGAGAGAAGGGAGGTTCGGTGAGACCTCTCTCTGTGAGAGGACCAGTGGCGCATCACGAAATTGGGCCACTTCTGATAAGGCTTCCCAAGCCTGATAAATATTATATGAGATCTAACACTTGGGAATCATTATCATTCTGGCAATAGCTGGTCGAAGGCCATCAGCCTTGGCATTATCCATCAGTCTTATATACCTTGTAGACCTTGTAGCTGTGACATATCTGGTAGTTCTTGTGGGGTCTGCTGCACTCTTCCCCTTTGACCGAATCGCCTGCGTCTGACGACATGCTGGTATCTCAGGGTACACCAAAGGTTGAGGACATTAGCTCTGACCTCATGAGCCTCTGGGATCGGTTTGGTGAGGACTGGGGGCAACGCGGTGGGTGTAGCACCACTCCGTTATTGATCGATGCAAAGCCCGCCAAGTCCCAACCCCCGCAGGACACACTACATGAAAGTCCTAATGGAATCGCTGATGCCAGCCCTTCCCTTGGTTCACCTCGTCACCGACGTGGAACCGAGGGTAGAATCACGGGGGCCATGGAAGCCATGTTGGCTTGGATCTCTGGTGCCATCGGCTCTGGTGCCACTGAAGCCGCTCGGAGGCCAGCTGGGAAGGGACCCAATTTCCCTGGCACTTGTTTGGTCTACATCACTGAGGCCAGTGCAGATTCCGGTTAGTCTGGCTCTGGCCCTGGCCATATGATTTCCGCCCTCGACTGCGACGCCGATATTAGTAGAAGAAGGGCTGATTTCAAAGCTTTCGAGTGTCAGGAGGGGTGGCTGTCATTTTTATACATAAAACCCTGGTGCCCGCCTGCGGGGGGTTATACATAAAACGCATTTTGGTTGGTATTGGCTCCGGCATCCCAATAGGGAAGTTCAATCAAACCACGTGAGGGAAGTTCGTTTGGCTCGGCGTCCCAATAGGGAAGTTCAACATCCAATCATGTGACGTTCGTTTGTTTTCCATTCGCAGCAGCCCCCACATTCCCACATGGGTAGCTCCCTCCCACTCCGCATTGCACCCCTCCCTTCGGGGGGGCCCCGCAATGCTCCGGGGAGGGTCCCGTGGCCCCCGATTTGAGACCGTCAGTCACATATGTGGGGCCCCCGGGTTCCTTGCTGCCGCTCATCGCAGGCTCGGCCCAAGGGCCTCGATTTGGCAGGCGTAGGGTGGCAGTGCACACGCCGGCTGGGGCGCTATCTAATGTTTGATTTTATTTGAGCCCATTCTACGCGACTTTTGAGACCCTGGAACATAAAATGGGGTATGTTTTATTTATGCAACATAAGTTGTGCTGTAACATGTGATCGCGTTGTAACGATGGCTCCTACTGCATTGGGAAAGATGCACTAAGCAAGCATCAACCCGTGACCCAACGAGGCTGTCCTGCGTTTTTTGTATAACCCCGGGCAGGCAGCTTCCACAGGATTATACATAAAACTGCCAGCTACTGGTGGTGTCAGCGGGCATTGGTTGGGGAGGGTAGCATTCTTAATACACTGGTTAGAACAATTGCGGTTCAAGATGCTGGTTGTGCACGGCTTGTAAACTGAGCTGAGGGTTGGACGACCTCGGACCAAATTCCACGGGCTCAAACAAGCGTGGGGGCCGGAGGGGGGTCATTCGACACTGGGGATATATCGAGTAGACTTACAGGGACTAGGAGTATGTCGGGAAGTTTGGGTCACTGAACAACGGACCGATGTGGATAAACCGATGACCGCTTGGCTGCGTTCGCAAAATTGCGAGAATGTTTCCTACCTGGTAATATCCCCAGTGTGTGTAGACACATGGTGAGGTCCAAACAGCTCGGGAAAAGGCATTGGGAGCGTAGAATGATGCCAAGGATGAATAAAACAAAACCCTGAGGGGGATTTATTGAGGCTGGTGTCGACGAAGGTGGTATAGTTACACCATCGAAAGACCCGGAAGGATAAAGAGATGCGTTGTAAGGCAGATGAAAATGTTAAATTATCCACGGGCACGACAGAGTGAGAACCGCAAAGGGGAGACAACGCAGCAAAAATACATGGAGCACGGGCAGCTAGGGGGAAGGATCTGAGTTTAGATAGCGAGGGTGTCGATAAGAGGCAGGGAAGAACCAAACACAGTTCGGCGTGAACACGACTATCACAAAGACCTTCCGCATAGCTCCCAAGATCGCTAGACATGTTATGGGGGCTTCCAACCCCTCAAAATTTCCATGGCATCGAGTGCGAACTTGGATAAGCACCCAAAAGCTTAGTACCAAACCTCGACCGTGGGGCGAGTTCCTAGGAAGTCGATATCATGCAACCTTCCTGTTTCACCCCTCCAATTATCTGCCGAATTCGACATTTTGGCCATCATTCGCACTTGTCAAAGGACAAGGTCAGCCTAGGCTGAACGCGAGGTGCAGGCGGAAAGGATGAATTAATCAAAAATGAAAGGAATAGTAGGAGAATGCGGTATACATAAGCAAGTGTTAGGTGAATAAGTAAAACTCTCGACTACAATACGACGATCGAGCACACACAACAAGAAATCCACTGGTCGAGGGAACGAAAGATCCGGAGGGACAGAGTCACCTTCACCGAGATTGAGGTGTAGGTGGCAGTGGCCTCCTCTTGCCCTGCACTGGTGCTCCTAACCCTCCTCTTGCACCTACTACGCCTCCCGCCTCCCCTCCCACTCCTGATACTGGTACTGAACCGGCCTGAGGGGTATCCTTAACCATCAACCCCACCGCCATCTCCCTCACCATGTCGCTCCAATTCACATCCGCACTATTAGGCACAGGTGTCGGTACCACGCTCACTCCCGTCCAAGGCGCAGCGCTAGCTGGGGGTGTATCTTCCTGGTTGAGCAGCTCGACGTCCGCTCGAGGCTGATGAGGGACTTGGATTGGACGGGGAGGAGGGGGGCGAGGAGCTGAGGGGGGCGCTGGAGCCAAGAGCGGAGGAGGAGGAGGATTCGGTGAAGAAGCGGGGATAGGGCCGGTCGGAGGGAGAGGTCGAGGAAATGAAGGCGCTCGAGCCCTTGGACCTTGCGCCATCGTACCAGCCCCCACAGCAGTCGGCGCATTCACGGGACGACTCGCACCGAGCCTAGGACCCCGGGTCCCCGCCACACTCGTAACCGAGCGCAAAAGCCCCCCAGGCGGTTGAGTCATAGACCTCGATGGGGGAGGAGGCTGGACGGACATCACCCTCCCGACTGCGTTTGTGCTCATGGTGTTGGCGCGAGGGGCGTTGGATAGAGATTGGAGGTGGGCGAATCGGCTTGGGGTGGTCGCCGACCTTGCTGTAGAACCAGTGGCGGAGGGTGTGGATGGGAGTGATTGGGTGGCTTGGGGTAGGAGCCTTGAAGTGTGCGCCGAAGTTGGTGTTGACGAGGGCTGGGATACTTGGGTCTGCGCTGCGGGTAGGGGTTGTATTGGAGGAGCCGGAGGAGGGGGCGGAACCTTGGGGGTAGACAAACCAGAACCAGGCGGGGGAGGCCCTGCTGTCATGGGTGTGCCCACTACCTCGAACCCAGGGGGAGGTGGCGGCAACGGCTGGTGTCTCGGCGGCGGACGAGGAGGCGGAGGGATGAACCGGCGTGGAGACCGCGGGGCGGGGGATACGGGTGTTACCGTCGTCCTTTGTTTCGAAGGAGTACTCCCAGTCGTCGTTGTCGTCGTTCTGCTTGAAACCGAGGACGCGATTGTGGTAGCAGGCGATGGCGGACTGGCGATAGGTGAGGGGGTAGATGAGGTAGACACGGATGCCAAGGGACCCCGGTCTTTCGGTGGTGGGGTTGGCGCTGGAGGGCTGCACGTACGTGCTGAATCGGACCTCGAGCGAGACGTCGATGTGGGAGCGGGGATAGACGCAGAAGCAGAAACAGACTGAGCCATCTTCGATGCCCTCGGAGGAACCGTCGCTGCTGACGAGCTCGTCGTAGGCAAAGAAGCCTTCCTCAACCTCTTCGGTTCTCCAATCATCAACTTCTTCTCCTCCAACGACTCCTGCTTCGTCTTCCCCTCTCCTTTTCCGGTCGCTTCCCCCTTCACCGCCTTCGCACTAGACAACAACTTCGCAGCGCCCGCGCTCACCGTCCGCGCCCTGGGCGTCCAGCCAGACGCCAAGCCTAACGGCCCGGTGCTTTCTTGAAGGAGGAGGCGGTGGAGTTGTTCACGCTGCTTTTGGCGCTGGAGTTGAGCGTGTTGGTGGACAAGGAGGCGGTGGGAGGACATAGGGGCTTGGGTGGTCGAGAGCGTCGAGGGAGCGGGGGCGTTGGAAGGCTGGGTGGTGGTGGAGGTTGGTGGTGATGCTTGAGTGGACGACGCAGGGGGAGGAGGGGGCACGGAAGGAAGGAGAGGAGCGATGTGGGGAGATGGAGGTGGGGAGGAAGGAGGCGGAGGGATGTGGAGGGTGTGGGATGGCGGAGGTGGTGGTATCGGCGTCTGTGTGTTCCCCTGTGTGGATACGTGGGCTTCTGATTGGGTGGGAGGGAGAGAAGGTTGGGATACCTCCTCCCCCTTCCCGCCCTCGATCTTCGTCGGACTGGCGCTCTGACCGTGCCCCTGCCCCTGCGGCCACCCACTCGCCACCGGCGGACTCGCTGGTGTCGGCGGTAGGGGGTGCTTTCGTTTCCTGCGCAATGTTGGACGTGAAGTGAGCGCCGAGGACGGCGAGGTCGGCGACGTAGCTGCTGCTGTCGCTGTCGTTGTGGGTATGGTGGCGTTTGTTGGAGTTTCACCCACCTTCCCGCCCCCGGTTGTTTGAGGTTGGGGCTGAGGAAGAGGGTGCGACGGAGGCTGAGGTTGAGGTTGAACGGGAGGTTGAGGAGGAGGCGAGAATGTGTTCTGTGTTGGGGTGGGAGCACCGCTGGAGGGGAAGGACGCAGATGCCAGAGGCGTTGGAGGTTGTGAAGAGAAGGATGAGGACATGCCGGGAGGTGAGGGTAACGGCCGAGGGAGGGGACGCGGGGGCCTCTTCTGCGTCGGCTGCACTTGTTGCACCTGCGTAGGGGGCTGATGAGTGGGTGTATTATGTGCTTGGGCAGGGGTTGGATGTTGAGTAGGAGGCGGAGCAGCGACATATACAGGCAGATCCAAGCCAAAGCCATCCATCTCCGCAAAGACGACAGGCAACTGAGGCGCGGCAATCGGGATCGATGCCTTCCTCTGGTGGCGTTCCAAATGCTGCACCACCGGGGACGCCTCCGACGATGGGGCAGGGCTGGGGGCAAGTGGTGAAGGTGGGGAGAGGTCCCGCGCTTTGCCTTTGTCCCAAGATGGGACGTCGAGTTGGGAGGGCGAGGCGGGGAGGGGGTCTTCGTATTCTAGTCCGAGGGACTCGGCTAAGGAGGCTTGGTCCTGTTCTTGATCTTGATCTTCACTTGGATGAAGAGCATCCGTCCCTTGAGAATGAACATGAGAGGGGGGAGAATGCGTCAGAACGTGAGGGAGCGGAGAATCCGGTTGGAAAAGGGGAGCGTTGAATTGAGGCTCGGATCCCTGCCGGTGGTGTTGGTGCATTTGATAGTGGCTGTCTTCGGAGGAGGCGTCGATGGAGGGGCGGGGGTCTCGTTCGGGCGCTTGGGATGGAGGCGCTTGTCCGCCCCGAGGGGGTAGGGGACGCGGTTTGGCTTCTCCGGATGGATCGGTTCGGCCTTCGAATTTCTTGAATGCTGAGGGTGCAGCTCCACCCATCGCGTTCCCATTCCCAATGCTGACCGTACCTTGCCGACTCCCCGGCCTGCTCGTTCCTCCATTTTCGCCCCCACTCGACGACCCAGGTCTCCCGCCACTTCCAGGTCTAGTCCCCGCACCCGCACTCCCGGGCCTACTCGAGCTCCTCCTCTTCGCACTCCCCACACTGCTCCTCGCAGCGCTCATACTCGTCCTCGGGCCCCCCGGCGCCCCCTTCGGCTGCGGCGTCCGTGTACTTGGGCGTCTGCGGAAGAACGGGAGGTTCGCCGCCGTCACCACCTGTCCTCCATGATGCGTATGCGTATGCGAAGAAGAGGACGAACGCAAGTGTTCTCGGGATGCCGGGCGGGAGAGGGATGTGGGGGGGTTGAGCGGGAGGGATGCGAGTTCGCGGGAGGTGTGCCGGGAGAGGGAGGAGAGGGTTATGACGGTTACGGTGGAGGGTTTGCCTTTGCCGGGGGGTGTGGTGGGGCGGGGCCCGACGAGGGAGATGTTGGAGTCTGGGTTTGGGGTGGATGTGGAGGCCTGGGGTGAGGGGGTGAGAGGGGAGGGGGGTTTGGTGTGGGTGTGTACCGAAGCGCCAGTAGTGGAAGGCAGATTAGGGGGTGGAAGAACGCAATACAAGTCAGTAAAGGTCTACAAAACGAAGAAAGGGAAAGCAGACGCACATACGACGCCTCCGAGCTATGCACGAACGAAAAGTATTTCTTCAGCTTCGTCGTCGAGAGGGCCGATAGGGACGTCGGGGGAGGCATCCCTTCCTTCCTTCGTGCGCTATCGATACGTGGCCGACGTTCAGGGATCGATGGGTTTCGGGGGAGTGGTTATGTATAGCTTGAAGCTATGCTTGATATCTGGATTGAATTGGGACCCTGGTTAGACTTGTATTAAGTAGCTGAATACGGTGCTCAGCGTAACAAGCGAAGGAAGGTATGCGTACCTGGACCCCTAGCCTCCTTCAACGAACTCGTTCAGCTAGCCTCGCTGAGGAGAACGACGCCCGGCACGCTGCCAGGCCTCAAAGATGGGAGGAGGGGGGAAAGGAAAGATGCGAGCGGTGTGTCCGACACTGCGCGTATCTATCTATCACTCACCCATTCACCCATTCAATCCTTGGACTCCATTTGGGTGCCTCGAATCACAGGAATCAAGAGGGATCATCACGACTGGCGCCCGGCTGTCCGTAGCTGCGATATCATGCAAGTCGAATCACGAAAAAGTTGTACGAAATCAGACAAGGCAACATGTACGTGAAGGCCCTGCATCACGAGAAGAAGGGTTCCAGGCGGTGCCGTTGTGGTCTTCTTCTGTTGTTGATCATTTACCATACGATTCAGGCCTTCAAGTTGAGGTAGGCTGTGGAAGGGGAACTTGGTCCAACTTGGTGTATGAATGGAAGGGAACGACGAGGCGGTGGTGTCAAGCGGCGAAGAGGCTGCTATGCGATGGGTATCAGGGCTTCTCCTCCTGCGAAGCGCCCAAGGCTATGGATGCACCGGGGCTTCCACCCAAAAATAGGACTCCGGCGCCGCACCCAGCCGCCATCAAATTCCCTTCACCGAGGGTTAGGGTTACTCCCATCAATCTCTCGCTCGACATCGAACGCAGCGTTTCGAAGCCCCAAAAACCGTCCACATCGTCGGCACTCGTCAAGGTGAGCAACGTCCCTACGCCGAATCGCTGCATATAGAGGGTCTGGGCGGGTATATGCGTTGGATGGGAGGGGAATGGAGGGTCGGGAGGGGGTATGAAAGGTGGATGCGCATGGAGGACTCTTGGATGTCCCTGCACGATTCGGCGTCTTCTCCCCCTACTCCCTACTAACACTTCGACGTAGACATGGCCCCCACAAAGACCGGCAAGGCCTCCGCCTCCCAAAAAGACTCCAAGGCCAAATCGGCCAAGAAGGCCGCCCTGCAAGGCGCCAAGTCGCATTCTGCCCGCAAGACGCGCACGAGCGTCTCGTTCCACCGGCCCAAGACCCTGCGTCTGGCCCGCAGCCCCAAGTACCCGAGGAAGAGCATCCCGCATGCGCCCCGCCTCGACCAGTTCAGGGTGATCGTGAGCCCGCTGAACACGGAGAGCGCGATGAAGAAGATCGAGGAGCATAATACGCTGGTGTTCGTGGTGGATATCAAGGCGAACAAGAGGCAGATTAAGGATGCGGTGAAGAAGTTGTATGATGTTCAGGCTGCGAAGGTGAACACTCTCATTCGGTGAGTTGTCTGCTTTACTATGTAATTTTACTCGGGCTAAGACGATCTCGACAGCCCCGACGGAAAGAAGAAGGCCTACGTCCGTCTCACCGCCGACCACGACGCCCTCGATGTCGCCAACAAGGTGCGTTTCCATCCTGTCCGTAATTGTTACCTAAAACTTATGGAATGTTTGTAGATTGGCTTCATCTAAACGTGTCTTCTACCCTCTTTTTTTCCTGGTAGCTACCTATGCGCCTGTACCTATTACCCTTGCATCCAAGCCACATTGTGAGCGCCAAGCGGAGCCATGCCATTCTATGCCATGCATCCGACCTAACCGTGCCTACAATCCGTCCTATCCGTGTCTACAAACTTTTCCTTGATCTTGTGTGATTGCCCGGCGCAGGGATCCATGCGATGCAATCAGAATTGAGTGTGCGCGCGTGTGACCTTGGCTGATGGGAGACGGTCGCCCTCCCCGCTCCACCGCTCCTCTCCTCGACAACTAACGGGGAAGGGTGGAGCGTTGGGCGTTTATTTGACAGTGTACATGAGCCTATCCCATGGTTGGACCGAGGGGCGCAGAGAGGCAGGAGAAGACCCGGAAATAAAACGGATGAATTAGCGGAAGGGCCGGCGTTGTTGTAATGATGGTGATGGGCTGGACTGCGAGATGCCTTCTTCTCTTTCTCATCACCTGCTCTTCTTCTTCCCATCGACCCTCTTCTCCTTCCTCCCTTCCACTCCACAGCGCATCTGGGGCGCTCTCTCCTCCCTTCCCCCTCCACCTCGTAGCTCTCCACCAAAGAGCACGCCCACGCTCCTTTCCAATACACCAAAACCACAACACCCAAGATACCCTCCCCACTCGGACACCCAAGTAGTAGAAGAGGATGCGCATTGGGAATATTTATTTAAAGTCCATACTCTCCCTCCTCCTCCTCTCCGCCGCCGCCGCCAGCCATTCGAGCTTTGAGCATTCCCATGCACGCCGCTCGCTCTCTCTGGCGCCCAACGGCAATGGCGCGCTTGGGAGAAGGCAGCTCGGCGTCGGCCCCCTCGTCGAGGCGGTGAAGAACACGGTGGACGCTGTAGGCGACGTTGTTGATGGTGAGTGCGCGCGACGACGGCGAGGGATTGGGTGCTGATGCGAATTGTAGACGTTACTGGAGGCGGCGGCGATGAGACCCCGGCACCTGGGGGAGATAGCTCGAGCACGACGACGACGACCACCGACTCTTCTACGTCAACAACCACGTCCGACTCGTCAACTTCCACATCGACGTCTACATCCGACTCGTCCTCCTCCACCTCGTCTTCCACGACGACGAGCACCACATCGGATGCTAGCACCACCACCACCACCACCACCACGAGCGACTCCAGTTCGAGCTCTGTTACGTCTTCTAACACAGACACGACGTCCCTTCTTCCTCCCACGTCCATTCTCGACCCCTCCGCCACAGAAACAGCCACCACCACCACCCCAACTTCTAGCCCCACGGAAGACCCGGTGACGGATCCCCTGCCCACCGATACGGCGACCCTTACCATGCCCACGGATGCGCCGACGCTCCCTCTGCCCACCGACACAGCGACGACCACCACCACCCCGCAGGACCCGCTTTCGTCTATTATCAGCCAGGTCACCTCGGTCTTGTTCCCCGACCCCACGCCCACTGATACTACTACAACCACGACGGAGACGGGGACGGGAACGGGGACGACGAGCGCGGACCCCGATAAGCCGACGGATCCTGTGACTTCCGATCCCGCGACTACCACCCCCACAACTACCGACCCCGTAACCACCGACCCCGGATCGAGTGTTGAGCCGACCACCTCCCCCACAACGACCAAGCTCTCGGACATCCTCACGTCGCTCTTCCCTCCGACGACGACGACCCCCACCACCACCGAGGACCCTGTCACCACCCCGCCCACCACCACCGATGGCCCCGTCACCACTCCGCCCACCACCACCGAGGATCCCGTCACCACCCCGCCGCCCACAAGTAACAACGGGACGACGACGATCATCACGGACCCGCCTGTGACCGAGCCCCCGGTGACGACCCCGCCGCCGACGAACAATGGCACGACGACGATCATCACCGACCCGCCTGTGACTACCCCGCCGCCTGGGAACAACGGCACGACGACGATCATCAGCCAGCCGCCCGAGTCCGATACCACCTCCGACGTTATCAGCTTCCCGACCAACGGCACGAGCACCATCAGCACCCCGGGGTCCGAGTCCACCACCACCGCGACGACGACGACGACGGACGGCCCGGCGACGACGATCGAGGTCGACCCGGAGCTGTCGTTCATCTTGACGGAGACGACGCTCGCGTATGAGAGCGTGGCGACGACGGCGAGCGATGGGACGATGACGGACCCTGATGCGGCGACGACGACGGTGGAGAGCGCGGCTGCGACGGAGACGACGGCGTTGACGGTCGCTGCGCTCCCCCTTGGCATCCCGAATAAGATTTACCCCAAGGAGCAGCTCGATTTGGTGGAGATTAAGCAGGAGGGAGGGTACAGTCTGATTAGTATCCTGTTCAGTGCAAAGTTGAACTGGGGATTCGTGGTGAACAACGAGATTAGCAGTAGTCAGATCTTTGCGTATGCAAAGGTTTTGATTGTGAACGCGTTGCAGATTCCCAGTGCGTCCTCCCATTCCCTCCCCCATATTTCCGATACTAACCCCCCGCGTGCAGCCGACGAAGTCAAGACCTACGCTCTCCAAGTACACATCCCCGCCTCCTACAACTCCCCCGCCGACGCCGCCCAGCTCGGTACGATCTACCTCGCCTACATCCCCTCGGACCTCGTCGAAGACCTCGCCTCCCAAATCCGCGCCAAAAGCTCGCGCTTCTACACCGGCGTCACCGACACCGTCGCCCTCGCCCTCGCCTCCAACGTCAACTCCGCCTTCTCCGTCACCTCCGTCGTCGACCCCAACTCCCCCAGCTCCGGCGGGAGTGGGAGCGGCGGGAACAGCGATAGCACGGCGGTGGGCGCGACGGGGACGAATAAGAGCAGGCAGGACGCGATTATTGGGGTGGTTTCGGCCCTGGGAGCGATCGCGGTCTTCGTGCTCGTCTTCCTCGTGTACCGTTCCCTCAAGCGCAAACGCGAGCTCGCGCACCGGCGTCTCTCCGACCCGCCCAACGAGGCGGACTTTGCCGGCTACCGACCCGAGGGCCGCGAGTTTGACCAGGATAGCATTGGGGGGCAGAGGCGGAGGAGTTTCTATTATGCGGAGGATTCGTTGAGGGGTTTCGGGGAGCAGCCGGTGCACCCGGTGCAGATGAGCAGTGGGGGGAGGGAGGGAGAGTTGACGGGGGCGTTTGGGTTTGGGCAGCAGAGTCAGCAGCAGCAGCAGCAGCAAGCGCAGATGAGGAGTAGGCATGTGGGACCGGGGATGGTGAGTGCGCCGGTGTTGAGGGAGAGTAGTATGAATTGGTAGAGGGCGGGATACGTTTCTGTGTTTTCGCTCTCCGTCTGTCGATTGGAGGAGGGGAGGGGTGTATGTTCGTCTGCTTGGTTGGCCGAAATACCCGTTTTGAGAACGGGATTGTGGTGGGTTGGGTTGATTCCGATCTTCGTTATACTTCTTACTCCCCCCCTCCTTTTTCTTCCATCTACACTTTCCTCATTATTCGTGCTTCTCACTGCTTCGGTTAGAACCCTTTTTGTGTGCCACTCTCTCTCTCTCTCTCTGTGTTTCGTTGATGACACTGCCCGTTTGTGGTATGATCACTCACGTCCTTAGCCTACTTACCCCTCTACCCTTACTACCTTCCTCTTCGTCCTTCTTCCGAACCCGTGGACTGCTCTACTCACCCCTTCCTACTCGCCACCTACTCACCACCCTCGCCGTCTACTTACCTACTCACTGCCGTTGGATCCTTACGCCGCTGTCACACTACATCCACCCAAAGACACAAACAACACCTATTTATTGCTTCATATACCTCCTTCCCCCCTTCTCTTCTCTCTGCGGTTTTTCCTTTGCCTTTGCCCTTTTCTCATCGGTTTTTGCCTTGCTTGATTGACAATTTTCCCTTTTCATCTTTCTTGAAACCTCCTCAGGAGAGGAGGGAGGACCACCAGCGTGACTTACCCACCCCCGATGTTGTTTACTACTTACTTACTTATCAAATCAGCTTATAGTAATTATCGTTTTGCGCGGGTCTCTCCCTCTCTCTCTCTCTCTCTCTCTCTTCTGTGCGTCTGGCTCATTTCTCTTTTTTTTTTGGTGGTGGTGGACCCAAGGCCTGGTTCGTTTCATTGGGTCGACGTCGGCGTCCTTTTGCCGCTCGATGTCGACTACTACGGTACCCGGTTATCCTTCCATGCTCAGCCGGAATATGTTTGCTTCTTCGTGATTCATCGATTTCATATGTGTATCCCTACGGTGTGTTAAGCTCCTCTTTACTCTGTACCGATACGTTATCGTTTCCTGTTAGATGACCGGAACGGATGCGCCTGATTTGCTTTGCTTGGGATGCTTCCCATGGTTTAAGAGGGCAGTTGGGTGGTTGGTTTTATTTTGAGTCTTCTTTGCATATTTATTGCCTTGAAAGCTTGACGGTCCCCTCGGTAGATGGACTCGTACTTTAGATGCCCTGGTTTGTCTAATTTTACCTCTCTCTTTGCTTTGTCGAAAATCGTGAGACCGCCGGGCTGGGAAACGTGCCTGTGGAGGTACCACCTGACCACGTCTTCCACCTGGGCGCTCGGTTACCTGCTGTTACCTGCTCCATGCACGCCGATCCCAGTCAATTCAGCCACCCCCACACTAGTACTCCCTTGACTGGAACGTGGTGTGGGGCCGATGGTCATACTCCGCGCGCGAGGCGCCGCTGGAGTAGGTCCCGGTGGGTCCCTTCCCGATACGTCCTTTCTCCACAGTTTCATCGTTCGTTCCTCTGTGACGTCATATATGAGAGAGGTTATATACACTGGGGCGCCGGTATTGGGGGCGTCCAGTTCACAACCCCACACCCACCCATTGTCTCGACGCACCACGAAACGCAACATGTCTTCAAACATCCACAGAGATAGTAATCGAGGTACGCAGCTGTCTCTCCTCCCCCCTCTCCCTGTCCCAGACCCAGATCCAGTATATCACCCCACCTTCTCCTATCCCTCTGAGACACACTCTTACCTCTCCCCCTCACCCCAACAGCCCAAGGCAACATGCCCGGCGAGTACGACTCCACCTCTTCCGGGGGGTACGGCACCGCCGCGAACGTCTGGTCGCAGCGCGGCCAACGGGGGTTCGATAACACCAACCCCGCGTCTGCCAGCGCCATGGGCGCTTACACTTCCACTTCTACCGACCCTGCGACAACTGAAGTTGGGCGCGAGGGGGTATCGAGGGAGAAGGAGCTTCCGAGTAAGGTCGATGAGGGGACGGAGGAGAAAGATGGGAATCGGACGGGGTTGATTGATCAGAGTTTGAGTGGGGGAGATCTTAGGCACGAGTTGCGGGATGCGGGGTGGGGGTGGCATGAGAGGGAGGCTGAACCTGGGGAGGAAGATTATTGAAGGGTATTGGGGCCTTTGGAAGTTAATCAAGAGCGTACCATAGGAATCAAATGTTCAGTGCTACGTTACGCTGGAGGGCTTGATATCAGAGTTAGCAGACCGCCTGGAAAGTGTCTAGGCATAAAATCGACGATACCGGATGGGACCTATGTAGCTTCGTTTCTCTTTCCGGAGGCCTTTCTAGTTGAATAGATAGGCCTTCCAATTCAACCCTGTGGTGTATGAGAACGCACGAATATGTGCCTCCCGCTGTTCCCCACCCTCCTGGGGCATGTTCTCTATTAACATATGGTCGCATCTCCGAAAAGCAAACACTTCACCCATCCCAAGTGCTGCCTGCCGAGGTCAAGCAGCGGAGGACCAAAGTAACCGCGCGAAGTCCGTGGGAAAACAAATCAAGATCGATCAGACGAAGGTCATGCGCGCCTTTCATTGGGCGCTTAATTTCAGACGCCTCTCCAGGGCCTCTGGGGGAGGGACCCTACCCAGTCCTGGCGTCTAATAGGCCGTGAGAGAAAGGATTTAGTGCATCGGAGCCTTCAAGGGGGCCCTCCTCGCCGTTCAACATTGGGCGCCTAAATTTCGTCTCTCCCGATCGTACCTTCCGTCTGGACATACACACAAGCCGTTGTAGCACAATGGTAGTGCGTTGCTTTCCTACGTGCGTTTCGTTAGGCAAAGGTTGTGGGTTCGAGTCCCATCAACGGTTTCGTTTTGCCCTATCCAGCTGTAGCACCAGCTTTGGGGAGGAGGGACACGTGTCACGCCGGCGCCTAAAGGTCGCGATCGTCGTGGCTCGTCACGATGAAGAGAGCCCTCCAACAGAAAAGGTGAGGATTACGGATTCTTAGCATGGGGTGCAGATGCGCACATCTTAGCGCACATCTTAGCACTTTGCTCGTTTCCTTCGTTCATTTTTCTCCCCTTGACGCGCTCGTGCGTGACCCGCCATTGGGTGCAATGTGACGCAACCCACGGTTTTCAACGCGGGTTGCAGGCCGACGGAGTCGACAAGCGTGATAGTGGGGCAGGAATGTGAGCATGATCAAAGCCGTTTCACGACGCAATAGACGAAGGAACTTTCCTTCCTTGAGTCAACATCGCGTCTGCCCATCTATGACGAGCGCCATCGCTCAACGTTCAACAATCCGCATTATTTACAGCTGTCTCGCGGTAATGTTCACCTCGGCGTGGGCCTGGGGCTGTTCCTTTGCTCCATCCCCCCTCCCCCCAAAATTCGTGTCCGTGGCGACAGGAGCAAGGGGAACTTCTTGGGGACTTCG
The DNA here is from genome assembly GCA_951394405.1 of Coprinellus micaceus. NCBI lineage: Eukaryota > Fungi > Basidiomycota > Agaricomycetes > Agaricales > Psathyrellaceae > Coprinellus > Coprinellus micaceus. The sequence continues at coordinate 548,382 of OX596340.1, read as the reverse complement.
TGGCTCATCGCCCAATGCATTGGACGTGGACCGGAGCATCTTCCTCTTACGCCGTTGGGTCTGCGTACGCTATAAGCCAAGACCCTGAAGAAGAAGCAGGCATCATCGAACGAACATCGAACGAATCATTGACACGGCCACTCCTATGGAGTATATCCCCCTTCTTGGCGATAGCTCGTAATTGCCCCTTCCTTACACTCGAGAGAGGAACTCCTGTAGAGAGCTTCCTGCATCACTCTAGCGTTGGGCCCTTTCGTTCCAAGTAGCCATGGACGGAGGAGAGAGTGGGGAACAGCGAACGGAAAGCGGAAAATGAGATTTCCGAATCGAGCGCTTAAATTACTACCACGGTCAGAAGACCTCCGATTGCCGTGGGCGTCTACCCAAATGCTGTTAATTGAGGACGGGATCCCCTTCCTTTCCCGAACTCGAACATATATGGACCCTTCGCCCAGCACCGCTCACCCGCCTAACCGCGATGGAACAGGGCAGGACAATCAAGGTACGGCTGCTGTACACTTGCACAGAGTCGAAGAACACAAACTCACATTCTACTTCACGATACTACCCCTGGAATAGAACGAACCCCTACCCCTCAACTCATGGCGGGTGCACAAGGCGTCTCCGTTGGGTCGATATCTGCTACTACAGTCGGAAGGGATTTGCATGTTCACAACGTCACCATCGCGAACCATCTCCCGACGGGAACTGCACACTGCCAGTGGGACGGGGTACGCTCAGACTCGGATACGCACATGTACAGTGAGTCGAGCACCATTACTGATTTATGTTCGAACCAACGACGCCCTCGGCAGTTTCGATCGAGCGAGCCAATGTCCTGACATGGCTCGGTGGCACCAACTTCAGGGCGGTCTACCGGGTTGCGTTGAAGCAGCGAATGGCACTTACTGGGTTGTGGTTCCTCCAACTGCCAGAGTTCCAGCCGTTCGTTGAGGAGAAGCGACAAATACTTTGGGTGACTGGCATGCGTGAGTTCCCTTCGTTTGATTGGCTGCTGTACCCACTAACGACCGCCCGCATGACAAGCTGGCTCGGGGAAAACTGTTCTGGCGTAAGTTCCGGGACTCCACACACTCCTCGCCTACAAGGTGAACTAAATTGATCCAAAGGGCACTTTCAGTAGAACATTTCGAGAGATTACCCCAAGCATCCCCCCAAATTGCCGTTGCCTTCGCCTTCATACGGTACAGCGAGAGACACACATTCCATGATATCCTCGCTTCTATTGTGGGGCAACTGGTCATGGGAAACGACCTTGCATACTCTCATCTGCAGACAATTTACAGCCGTGTCGCTGCGGACGAACTCAGGGATTCCGAAATGGCCGACGTTCTTCGATCCATCAGCAAGGCTCTCATGAGGTTGTTCATTATCATTGACGGTTTGGACGAGGCCAGCGACGATGTTAAAGACAAGCTCCTTGGCGCACTTGCAAGCTCTGAAGCGAACGTCTTGATTCTCTCTCGCCCACTGGATCTCTTCATACATCATACCCCAAAAGCAACATTCGTCTCCGTTCAAGCTCGAACAGAAGACATTAGACTATACGTCCTCGATCAAATCAACCAGAGTTCACGCTTGCAGGCTATCCTCAGCGACAAACCGGGCCTTGCCGAAGGTCTTTGCGATGCCATTAAAAAGGGAGCCGAAGGGATGTGAGTGTCCCCATATCTCTTGCTTGGCTCGACTAGGGCGTTAACTGTGGCCCTGGTCAACGACAGGTTCCTCGTCGCAAGGCTCCAGATGGAATCGATACTACGCAGCGCGAACAGCGTGAACAGCATTTTTACACTTCTCGACAACTTGCCTTGCGGAATCGATGAAATGTACCGAGTTACCGTGGACAGGATCAACTCCCAGTCGGAAGAGGATGCATATATCGCGCACCGTGTATTCACGTGGCTCCTGGATGCAGCAGACCGGGATTGGCTTCGTCGACTCTCTGTTACAGATATGCAGTATGCCCTCGCAGTGTCCCTGGAGAAGCGCGCTTTCGATGCTGGCGATATTATCCCAGTCTCGTTGATTCTTTCCGCATGCGGAGGCTTAGTGTCGGTGGCCAATACATATTCGTACGTCGAACAGAAAGACAAACAGGAATTTCGTTTCATTCGTAAGCATGCCTTCTCTTACATGAAGCAGGTTCTCAGGCCCTTTATAGATTACACCGCCAAAGAATACCTGCAAAGTGCCCAATTTCGCACAATTCCAGCCAACCGCCACGCCTTTCTCGCTGAAACTTGCGTCACCTATCTTGAAGCCAAGATGGAACAGCTGCAGTCCCTGCAAGGCGAGAGGCGCATGGATGTGCAGCTCTATCTCAATTCGCACCCCTTCCTTGAGGTCTCTATTTGCAACTGGGGTCGTTATGCCTTACTATCTGGTGATTTACCAGAACGCATACATGGATTCCTCTCAAGATGGGGCTTATACCCCTTTTTCTTCAACTACTCCTCAGTTATGCAGTTCGCAAATGGGCTACATCTTGCGGCTATGAATGGCCTCCTCGATGCTATTAATCGAGGCTCCTTGCCATGCCACCCCACTAGATGTGCAGAACTGTACACCCCTTTCCATTTCGCTGCGCAAAGGGGCCACTTCGACGCTTTCTATTCCCTCATATCAAGATACAATGGGGTCGACCTTCGCACCATACAAGGAAAGACGTTCCTCCACCTGGCAGTCGATGCTCACCAAACCACCTTCGTTAAGAAAATATTCGACTTGGTCGACGCTCATTCTGAGGAGGAGCTCGAACGATTGCTTCCCAATTTCGATGTGAACGCCCAGGACATCGATGGCAGAACTCCTCTGATCGGCGCTTTGTGGACAATGGACGGATTCGGAGACGATGAAACAGCCCTCGCCCTCCTGTCGCGAAAAGAAGTCCGAGTCGACATCCGCGACAACGACGGAGGGAGTGCTCTCTATTACGCATGCAGCCACAATTCCATGGCGGATATTGCCAAGTTGCTACTCTCCTCGGAATTCCCGGATCTGGATGTATATGCTCGCAGGAACGATGGCGTCGGGAGCACAGTTCTGATGAAGGCGTGTGCTGCAGGGGATGAAAGAGTAGTGCATGCCCTGCTTGACAGGGATGCTGAACCCTGTCAAAAGTTGGTGCAGCAAAGAGACTTTCAAGGAAAGACAGCCCTTTTCTACACTGTGGGGGATAGACCATGGCCAGGGCATTCGGAACTCATTGCTCGACTACTGCTGGAACATGGGGCAGACCTTTGGGCTACTGATGGGAACGGAATGACCCCCTTCCTATCTATAGCTGCGCGTCCTTGGAATATGGCCGATCACAACGATTGGGAAACCCGGACCCGCTTAATGAACTTGTTCCTCAGCTGCGATCCAACAATAGTCAACCAGAGCAGCCATAGTGGCACAACTGTGTTGATGTTTGCCGCAATAAACGGCTGCGACCCATCTGTTACCAACTTTATCCTCTCTCAGCCAGCCATCGACCCCCAGTACGTGAACCAGCGAGACATCGAGGGCTACACAGTGTTGATGCGGCTGGTTGACGGTGTGTTGCTTGCGTCGGGTCCCGACGCGCCCCAAACGAGGACCCCCGAATATCCCGATAGAGGTTGGATATTGGGGAGCCCCTTTTGGGGGTTTCAGGGGTGGACAAAAAATCCAAAATTTCCGGCCCTCCGGTGGTGGATGGCGTATCCAACCTAGCCAAAAATCCGGCTTCTGGTGGTGGACAAACATATCTAACCTCCGGGGGAGCCGAAAAATGGCCAAAATGGGAAGGAAATTCGGAATTTTTTCCCACAGCGGACCGAGGGGGGGCCAGACCGATGCCCGAGGGGTGGACAAATATCCAAGGTCGCCCCTCGGAACAGTTTGGTGAGGGGTGGACACCACCCAAAAGGTATCCGAGCTCGGGCGCCTTCGGCGCCCTTTGAGTGGTGGACAGGTATCTAACCCTTATAGGGATATTCGGGGGTCCTCCCAAACGCAGCCATGGCCATGGTGCTCAGGTGACCTCCCAACACTGCGACGGCGACGCTTGAGCGCGCGAGCTCTCCTCACCTCATGCCCTCTAAACCTTTCTGTCCGCAATCGACACGGTCAAACTGCTCCAGAGGTGGCATGCTCGGTACCCCGATTGAGTGATGCCACGTTCAGGAGATTTTTTTGACGACTTGAGGCACCAAGGGACATTAGGAGCTTTCCAGGAAACCGTGGACATATTTTTCGCGACCGCCAACGCCATAATACGCCGTGCAAGACCCCACTCCTGGAGCCTGAAAATAGCCCGCAGGGCAGTTTTCGCGGGGGTCCAGACCCTTGCTGACCCTCTCCTGTGTCGCTTCCTCCAGTTAGAATGGGTGGTACGTGCCTTTCGTTGGAGCTTAGAAGAGCCAGCAACGGTAGCCCTTCTTTTGCAGTCTTCGGGTAGGAGATGCAGAGTTGGAGTTGGGATGGTTTTGGCTATAATGGGTCTCCTCGATACCCAGGGGCCACGGGATTGGTCAAAAGCGTCGGAGTGGGGACTCTATTGTGGTCTTGGATGCCAGTGGCATTCGCCCGACTATCGAGAAACATGCTACGTACTAGGATAGCTTCAAAATTTCACCCTCAACACGCATACGGACGTCAGGTGTTGCCACGATAATGGATATGATTTGTATGGACAATGACTATGACCTATACGAGATGACATAAGTGTGCTATGCAAAAACAGGGGGCATAAAAGCAAAAATCAGAAGGGAACTAGGAAGAAGAAGAGAGGGAGGAGCATCACGAAGGCACCCGCATCAAAGCTACGACTTAGTCCGCTTCCTACTCCTCCCACCCCCCTCCGCTAACTCCTCCTCCCTCCTACTCTTCTGCCCCACAATCCTCATAACCTCCTTCTTCCTCTCCTTCGCCTTCTCCTCCTTCCTCTCCTCGACCCTTCTCTCCTTCCTCCTCTTCTCCTCCCTCTTCTCACCCTTCTTCTCCTTCCTCTTCACAACTTGCTCCTTCCTCAGAGCGCGGATCTGCTGCAAGAGTGCCACGGCCTTCTTCTCCTCGGGCTCCATGACCACAGCACGTTTCTGCAGGTACGTAGGCGCGCGTTGGGGGGCGGTGAGTTTAGGTTTGGAGGCGTAGGGAAGGGTGGCCTGGAGTTTCTTGGGGACAATGAGGGGGTTGAACTTTCGGGGCGCACGTTCGATCTTTTTGTAGGTCGAGTTGACGTTGAGGGGAGTCTTAATACCGTCCTCCCGGCGGACTTGGCCGGTTAGACGCATGCCCGTCCAGTCGGCTTTGTTGGAGAGGAGGAGGGAGGTAACGGGGTTATAGAATTTGCGGGGTTGGACAGAGTACCAGGCTCGTAGGAAGACGATGTCTGTGAACCCGAATGAGTACATATATTGTCGAAGAGAATTGGTAAAATAACGTACCGCTCAGGAGAATCTTATCCTCGAACGTCGCCCTGAACGCCCCATCAGGCTTCGGCTGCGCCTTTTTCACCTGTCCCCTAATCCCCGATACCGTCCTCACATTCGCTCCCTCAAACTTGGCCACCTCCAACGCCGTCGAGAACATATTCTTGATGAACGCCGTATTCTTGAAGATCTTGTACGGCACGCCCGTAAGCTTGATCTTCTTCACAATCTTCACACTGCGGTCTATATCAAGGACAACGCCGGTAGCTGAGACCCTGAACCCTGGCGTCGACGACGAGAGGGAGTTGAAGGCGCAGAAACCTGTGTTGGGGAGCGCGACGGGGCCGTAGAAAGTCGCGTAGCAGTGCATGTGCTCTGGGGTGTACTTGAGCATGCGCATTCGGATGGAGTGGTCGTCCAGCGAGTAGATAGGGATGGTTTGGAATCTCCTCCAGCCGAGAGAGAATATCAGAGGGTCGTTGTTCTTGAGAGTCCGAGCGTACCACCTGTGCCGCTTCAGCCGCACCTGGACGTACCCGAACCTCTCCTCTGCAGGCAGAAGACCCCCAACGATAATGGGGAATGTTGGGTCGAAGTTTTCAACAAGTTCGGCGGGAACGTCGGTGAGCTCGATTCGGACGTACGAACCAGGGCGGTAGCCCTCGACGAGAGCGCGGGCTTCAGGATCGAGGATACCCTCGAACTCCTTCCGGTTGAGTTCGAGCTGGGCTGCTATCTCTTCCTTCTTCTCCGTGTAGAAGTCTTGCTTCGAGGACTCGGGGTCGTCGTACTGCTCATCGAACTTGCGCTTGAGAGCTTCCTTTTTGGCGGCAAGAGCAGTTCTGGTGTCGAGTTCGGCACCTCCTTCCTGCTCCTCATCAGACTCTGCGTCCTCCTCATCTTCATCGACGCCACCCCAGGCCTCACCACCCTCCCCTTCCCCAGCCACTGCGGAATCTGTCCCTGTGATAAACAGCCGCCGCAACGAATCGAGCATATCCTCGTCTTCCCACTTCTTCAGCTCCTCCAGGTCCACATCTTCCTTCCCCTTATCCGCCACATCATTCGTTTCCGTTGCTCGACTCTTGATCGTAAAGAAATCGTCCTCCGCCTCCATCCCGTCACCCTCTTCCACGTCCTCGGGTGCCTGCTCCCCAGCAATGATCTGTTCTGGTGTAAGCGTTGTGGTATAAATGAGCTTCGTCCAATCTTTCCGCTTGGCCTTTCTCGATGACGAAGCGAGGTGCTGAGCGTGTAACGAGAGGTTGGATTTCCACTTCGGTGCATCCTCGTCCTCTTCCACTTCAGACATATCGTCCTCGTCTTCCTCGTCGCTCGCAACATCCCGATCATCATCATCCTCTCCCCCGAACCGCACTCTCCTTCCACCAAGCTCCTGCTCCTCGTCATCCCCGTCACCAAGCTCAGAGTCGCTGTCTGCATACTCGACGTCTCCGCGCTGCTTACTGCTCCACGCCGAGGGCAAGCCACGGGTGACCGTTCGCATGGACTGTCGGCCGGTGTTTTGTCGTGGGCCATCGTCCTCTTCGAGCATCCAATCCTCGTCGTCATCGTCTCCCTCTTCTTGTGAGAACTCTCCCTCATCGTCATCTTCCCCGTCGCTCATATCCTCGTCTTCGGAATCGTTTCGTGATGGGTCGAGTTCGATGGCTTTGGAGGAGGAGCTGAAGAGCTTGATTTGGCTACGGGCGACGGCGTCGTCGAGAGTGGTGTTGACGTCCTGGAGGTTCATAACCATCTGCTCCCCTTCACCCTGCGGGACTGCAAAGCAAGTGAGTAGATATCCAGCATTTGAAAAAGTAAACACGCACCATCGGCATTGCCCCTCGTGAAGCTACCAGGAACGTTGATCCACACCGCATCTTTGTCGTACATCACCCCTCCCACATCGCTCATAGGCGCGTGGATGAGCAACTTCTTCTTCTCGCTGAGCTTTCTCCTCTTCTCCGACTCGGCTGTGGGTAGGGGACATGGATCCCCAAGGACTGTAACGCCCTTCATCTCGAGGTCTCCGACACCCGGGATATGCACCTTGTTGCCTAACCGTAGGTTCGTTCCACGCAGGTATCCGTAGACAGTGACTGTCCTGTCGCATTTGCCCTTGCTCGTCCGCACCAGTTCACGCGGGGTCAAGTCTTCCAGCCGGTCTGCAAGCATGTACGGATGTGCGTTCCGGAAGATGAGAGGGCGGAACTTCATCACAGACACGAAACGAGAGAGGTTCATAATCTCGGTATCGGGGTACCGTCCATTAATCACCCCGCTCAAGTAAAAGAGCTTCGCCCCCTGGTAAATCTCCGTCCAGAACCGCTTCTTGAGCGCCTTCTTCGTGTCTTTGAGAGCCTTGGCTTTCTTGATGAGGTCGAGGTGGGTGAGGATACCAATGACCTTGGGGAATCCGTGTGATTGGAGCACGTTGAGGAACTCGAAGGTCTCCATCTCGAACCCGTAGGACCCGTCGATCATGAGGAGAACGAGGTCGGCGACTTTCCCTACGTCGATCATGCTGTTGAGGTCGGTGTTGCACTCGATGAAGGTAAGGCGGCGTTTCTTCCCAGAAACGACGGTGATAGGCCCCTTGGCTTCGTTGAGTGTCTGCTTGGTGTACCGCCGGACGAGACTCTTGAGGAGGGTGGTCTTGCCTACGCCTGGAGGTCCAACGATCGCGACGATGACTGGGGGTGGGTCTGCATCGGGGGTTCTGTCGACCAAAGGTACGTGCAACCTTGTCTGGTCCTTTTCTGCAGTTCGTCTCCCCTGCTTGTCCGCTCGACGACCTGATTTTGGCGCGAATGCCTACCAATCCAACCAATTCATTAGAGTCGAGACACGAACAGAAGACCTTGCCACGCACCTTCTCGTTGAAACCCTGCTTCTTCTCTTTTCCCTTCGCCTTCTCCTTCTTCTCGTGCTTGCCCCCCGACTGAGAGGGCCGATGTGCCTTGTGGGGTCGGTCGTCCATGATGTAGAACGAAACAGGCGCCGAATCGAAATTTTGGGTGCGTGAAACTCGAGCGAAACCCTAACCCCACGCACAATGTTCGATTCAGCCAGACAGATCAATTGTGGGCGCCTAATAAGGGGTTGGGATGGCGTACACGGAAGAAGGAGATAGCTACACGACGAGGAGTTGAAGCGCAGATGTTGAAATTGGGGCCTCTGAATGACGAGATCGATTCGGAGCCCCAGGTCGCACATGGTATGATAATAGTGGTTGGGTATACTTCGGGTAATTATAAGGGTACATGGTATGAAATATCCAAGTGCAGTATAGAAATCATTGCATTAAGAGTCTGAGTGAGGCCGCTTGGAAGGGGGATTCCCGGACTCGAGGGCTTCCGCTTCTCCCTCGGACACTATCCGCCAGAAAGGATTGGAACTCTGTACTACGGATGGTGCATCGGATGGGATTGGGACATTGACAAGCTTTCGGAATAGGTTGTAAGCATACGAATATTCGGCAGGATTTCGTCGCACTGTTGAATCAAGTCGTGCTAGTTCAGGGAAGCGGGAACGGAAATAGGCGCGGGCTACATCAAGGTAGACGTGCACAAGTTTGAGGGAATTGGGGAGTGAGGTGCACAATGCATCGAACTCGAGAATATTCTCGTCGACGAGAAAGCATTTCCTCATCCAGCCTGTGTTCCCTGCGTTAAATGGAACGAAGACGTCTCTGACCTGGACCCAGTTACCCAGTTTACAGGTGATAGACCACAATGAAAGCCACCACATGCATTCTAACTCGTGGATGAAGTGGTGTTGTAGAGGATCTTCTTCCTTCTCTTGGGGAGCGGGGCCGAAGGCTCTGGCCAGCAGTCGGGACTCTGCTTCTTGAGCGATTTGTTGGGCGGTAAGCGGTTCTGCGAGATGGGTTTTTTTCTGGGCGGTGTCTTTGGACACGATGCGACGTCCTAGCACAATCTCAACCGGCATGAAGTATGCTGTCCCCTGAGAGAGAGGAGCGAGTATATCTTTAGTTAGTATCGCGGAGGAGATAGTATATGTTCACAACGCACCGTCTTAGGATCGGGGGACCCACCCTCGGAAGGAAATGGTTTGGCATACTCCAAGTCACCCAGTTTCCCGTGCTTCTTTCCATCGGCGTCCGTCCAAACCAGCACATTTCCGCAGCTGATGTCCCGATGTACCCATCCGGCACAGAACAGGAGGACTAGTGCTATGCAGGTAGATCAAAATCGATGCCGCTCCCCAATGTCGTGAAGTGACTTACCAGTGAAACACCCTTTGAGACCGGCGAATATATCCTGGAGAGAGGTAACAGCCTCGTCATCGAGGTCCAAACAGCGCTCTTCGTATATCAAGCGGTATGGGCGCTTCGGGCGGTATTGACGGGGGGGAGTGTTGTCGCGTGGAGGATTTGGGACGTCGTTTCCCTTCACGTGAACTGTAGCTGAGTTCTGGTTGTTGCGACTGGAGTCGGCACCACGAACAGTGGGTGACTTGGCCTTTCGCATGTGTTGTACCTTGCGAAGAAGCATGGAATCTGTTCGATAGCCTTTGGCAACAGTCTTGGTCGCCTGACCAACAAAGTCTTCCCTGATGGTGAGGAAATACTTTTCATACGCCTTCCGCCGTTCATTGGTACCGGGACCAGATGGGGGAAGAGAATCGGCGTCCTCTCCGAAGAGTGCCCTGACTTCCCCCTTCAGGTCGTCATCGAATTCAGAGAAGTGGGGAGGAGAATAGGTAGGGTCTTCCTTCAGCTTGTTGCCGAATTCATCGAGGCTGGTGAAGATGGATTGCTGGATCTGGCGCTCGGTCGCTGCGCCCTCATCTAGCCACACTTCCCTCAGGACAACGACCTTGTCGTCCACCCTCTTGAGGTCGTCAAATGACTTGACCTGCTCGGCCTCCCATACCCGCGTCGCGCGCCCAGTGATGCAAAGGCGGTGCGAGTCGCAGATCGTCCGACGAGTTCGGTAGTAGTGTACGCGTTCCTCCCCATTGTCTTCGGCAATGAGTCGATAGACATACGATATTGATAGGTGGCCATCCGTTGGTGAAGGCATAATCCTGCGAATGTTGCTATCGAAGCCTAGGGATTCCGAGTGGGCAAACATGAAGGAAATGAACACTTTGACTAGAGTGGCGGGGTTCTGTTCTCGAAAACGCACTGAACACATGTCGGCTAGGATCGGGATACATCTTGAACTCACCTCCAAGAAGTTGAATGGTTCTGATTTGGCTGTGTGAGAGCGGCAGAAGTACCAAAGAGAAACATCGCAGTCCTCGATGGTTATCTAAAGGTGCGTAAGTTGGTGCGTGTGCCGAGAAGTGAAGGAAGCATACACCGTATACTGCAAAGCGGACGGGGTCTTGGTTCAACAGATGAGACGCCGCGCTGACAAGTTGTCGACGGTTCTGCGAGATGTGAGACCTGTGAGTTAGCCAGGCCAATATAGAGGGACGTAAAGATTACCTGAACTGCATCGTCCACTTTTTTCTTGTATTCGCATATGACTGACACGTCCGCAAGGCATAATTTGCCTTCTGGGAAAGTGCGATGGAAATAACCATCTACTTTGTTGGTACTCCCAGATTGCTCTCCGGGGATGGCACTGTTGGGGCTAGAGCCGTAGCTCCAATGTGAGCTGGAATGGCGGCGAGTTACATGAGAGTCTGCCTGCTGCTGGGTAACGAGAACGTCCATGGAAGGGGCAGTCGAGGTGGTAGCTTCTTCCCCAGTGGCGCGGGTATCACCTGAATCTGCTCCAGCGGTGGCGGCCATGTTCGCCGTGTTAAAGTCAACGCTGCTGAGCCGGTCGACGATGTCCTTCAAAGGTTTGAAGACGTCATTCTCTGGCTCTCGCCTGTGTGACGGGGGTACGGTGAATTTGACGAACTTGCCGTCCTTCAGCAGAGGAGGACCGTGGGCTACTTTCTTACGTCCCCGTTTCTTCCGAGCCTCTAATGTAGCCTCAAGAGCCCGCACGCATGCAGCTACTTCCTCTGCTGTTGGTTCAAACGTTTGGTATGCCGCGAACCAACTGGCGAGAGGGCAGCAAACGACGTCGTCCCTCATTTCCTCGGCGATGTGTTCGCGGGCTTCAGGGACTGATTTGCCTCCCGTCGTAAGCCGCTCACTGCGAGGGGTCTGCGAGCTTGAACAAGCCCCGTTCACATGTCAGTGGGTGCACGACGAGTTCGGGGCATCGGACGCACGATATCTTCACCCCAGGTGTAGGAGAAGGGGTCTTCCGGGAGTCCTGGTTTTCTGTCATGGGCGTTGATTATCAGGATGTGTAATCAAGAGTTGAAGAAGGCAGCCCACCCTTTCAAACCCTCGAAATTGGCGTGATATGTATCACGGGTGGTGAAAGTTGAAAGTCAACCTGGACGCAATAGAGGTGCATCAGTTGTGGGTCCCATCCCGATCGCACGTGATGGAATCATTGAATCTCAAGAGTCAAAATCTCAAACCCCCCTCGTGAAGCGGGGCACGACGATTCTCCAATTCTTCAGCCCTGGTCAATGAGATTACGAAACGCAACCCTCGAAAGTGTAATGAGATTAATTACCACGTGTTGCGGCTATAAGAAGGGTACGGTAAAAGGGTGTCGGAGAATATACTAGTATATCTAAGAGTCTGTGCGGGGCCGCTTGGAGGAAGCCTCGGGCTCGAGAGCCTCCAACTCGCCCTCTGACAGGACCCGCCAGAAGGGGTTGGAACTCCTTACCAGGGGAGGTACGTTGGAAGGGATGTCGACATTGACCAGGTCTCGAAGAGTGTTATATGTAAATGAGTATTCTGCGGGGTTTTGTCGCTCTATTGCATCAAGTGCGGCGAGTTCGAAGAAACGGCCACCGAAATAGTAACGGGCAGTTTGGAGGTGCAGATAAACGGGTTGGAGGAACTCGGGTAGTTCGGCACCTAAAGCGGTGAAGTGGAAGCTATCTTCATCTGCGAGGAAGTACTTCCTCACCACCCCTGTATTGCCAGCCATGAATGGGACGAAGACATCTCTGACCTGGTTCCAGTTCCCAAGTTTGCAGGTGATAGACCACAGCGACAACCACCACAAGCATTCCAATTCGTGGATGAAGTGGTGCTGAAGAGGGTCTGGTTCTTCTTGAGGAGGGGGGCCGGCGTCTTCGGCGAGGGGCCGTGACCTTGTTGCCTGTGCCCTTTGTTTGGCCGTGAGCGGCTGCTCAATACGGCGTTTTGTCTGGGCGGTATCTTTCGAAACCAGGCGATGACCGAGCATAATTTCCACTGGCATGAAGTATGCTGTTCCCTAAGAAACCGAGTCAGGCCTGACTCGGGAAATGATCTTCCAGGATGGGGGATAGCCACCTACCGTCTTGGGATCGGGGGACCCGCCTTCGGAGGGAAATCGTTTAGCGTATTCTAAGTCTCCAAGTTTCCCGTGCTTCATCCCATGGTCGTCTGTCCATATCAGGACATTTCCACAGCTAACGTCTCGATGCACCCAGCCGGCGCAGAACAGGAGAACTAGAGCTGGAACAGTCGATCAATCTCGATGATGGGCCTCCAATAACAAGAAATGGCCTACCAGTGAAACACCCTTGAAGGCCAATGAATATATCTTTGAGAGAGGTAACGGCTTCGTCATCGAGATCCAAACACCGTTCTTCATAAATCAAGCGGTATGGGCGCTTCTGACGGTATTCACGAGGTGGGATGTTATCACGTGGAGGGTCTGGGACCCTAGTCGCATGAGCCGTGGCGGAATTCTGGTTGTTTCGACTGGAGTCTGCGCCACGAACGGTGGGCGATTTGGCCATTCGCGTATGTTGCACCTTGCGCAGAAGCATCGAGTCTGTCCGATAGTCTTTAGCAACAGCCCTGGTCGGATTACCAACGAAATCCTTCATGATTGTGAGGAAGTATTTTTCATATGCCTTTCGCTGTCCCTTAGCCCTGGAACCGCACGGCGGGAGTGAGTTGTCCTCCTCGAAGAGTACCCTGGCCTCCCCCTTCAGGTCGTCATCAAAGTCTGAGAAGTGGGGAGGCGAATACGCGGGATCTTCCTTCAGCTTGTCGCCGAATTCGTCGAGGCTGGTGAAGATGGATTGCTGGATCTGGCGCTCGGTCGCTGCGCCCTCATCTAGCCACACTTCCCTCAGGACAACGACCTTGTCGTCCACCCTCTTGAGATCGTCAAAGGACTTGACCTGCTCGGCTTCCCATACCCGCGTCGCGCGCCCAGTGATGCAAAGGCGGTGCGAGTCGCAGATCGTCCGACGAGTTCGATAGTAGTGTACTGGTTCCTCCCCGTTGTCCTCGGCAATGAGTCGGTAGACATACGATATTGATAGGTGGCCATCCGTTGGTGAAGGCATAATCCTGCGAATGTTGCTATCGAAGCCTAGGGATTCCGAGTGGGCAAACATGAAGGAGATGAACACTTTGACTAGAGTGGCGGGTTTCTGTTCTTGAAAACGCACTGAACACATGTGGGCTAGGATGAGGATACACCTTGAACTCACCTCCAAGAAGTTGAATGGTTCGGATTTGGCTGTGTGAGAGCGGCAGAAGTACCAAAGAGAAACATTGCAGTCCTCGATGGTTATCTAAAGGTGCGTAAGTTGGTGCGTGTGCCGAGAAGTGAAGGAAGCATACACCGTATACTGCAAAGCGGACGGGGTCTTGGTTCAACAGATGAGACGCCGCGCTGACAAGCTGTCGACGGTTCTGCGAGATGTGAGACCTGCGAGTTAGCCAGGCCAATATATATAGAGGGATGTAAAGATTACCTGAACTGCATCGTCCACCTTTTTCTTGTACTCGCATATGACTGACACGTCCGCAAGGCATAGCTTGCCTTCTGGGAAAGTACGATGGAAGTAACCATCTACTTTGTTGGTACTCCCAGCTTGCTCTCCGGGGATGGCACTGTCGGGGCTGGAACCGTAGCTCCACTGTGAGCTGGAATGGCGACGAGCTACATGGGAATCGGCCTGTTGCTCTATGGAAGGGGCAGTCGAGGTGGTAGCCTCTTCCCCAGCGGCGGCGGTGATGGTCTCCGCGTTGAAGTCAACGCTGCTGAGCCGGTCGGCGATGTCTTTCAAAGGTTTGAAGACATCATTCTCCGGCTCTCGCCTCTGTGACGGAGGTACGGTGAATTGGACGAACTTGCCGTCCTTCAGCAGAGGAGGATCATGGGCTGCTTTCTTCCGTCCCCGTTTCTTCCGAGCCTCTAATTTAGCCTCAAGAGCCTGCACGCATGAAGCTACTTCCTCTGCTGTCGGTTCAAATGTTTGGTATGCCGCGAACCAACTGGCGAGAGGGCAGCAAACGACGTCGTCCCTCATTTCCTCGGCTATGTGTTCGGAGGCTTCAGGGACTGATTTGCCTCCTGTTGCAAGCCGCTCGCTGCGAGGTGTTTATGAACTTAAACAGGTGCCGTACACTAATGAGTGGATAAGAAGTTTAAATTTGGAAGAAGTGGACACACGTTACCCCTGGCGTAGGAAGGGGTCTGAAGGGGTCTTCCAAGTCCTCTTTCAGTCATGAGCGCTGATTGTCAAGATGTGTAACCAACAGTCAAAGAAGAGAGCTCACCCTCTCGAAACTTCGGAGTTGGTCGGAGAAATCACGGGTGGTGAAAGGTGAAAGGAGTCAACCTGGGCGCGGCGGCGCGTCATGATCAGTTATGGGTCCCACCACGTGGTAGATCCTGGAGCTCATAAACGAACGGAAACACCAAAGCTAGCTCAGTAGCTGCTAGGACGCGGATTACTACATATCTGGTTCCAATACCCCTTCTATTGGACGTAGCGGGACATCTGACAATCCTTTAGTGCTGGTCGGTGAGATTATGAAACTTCGCAGCCGTCGCAAGTACAATGGGGTCAGTTACAAGATGTCGCGACTATAAGAGTACAGTACAGGGGAGAATATATATCTAAGAGTCTGCGCGGGGCCGCTTGGAGGAAGCCTCGGGCTCGAGAGCCTCCAACTCGCCCTCAGACAGGACCCGCCAGAAAGGGTTGGAACCCCTCACCACGGCGGGAGCATCGGCAGGAATTTCGACCTTGACAAGGTCCCGCAGAGCAGCATATGCAAGTGAGTATTCCGCAGGCTTCTGTCGCTCTCTTGCATCAAGCGCGGCGAGTTCGGAGAAACGGGTACCGAAATAATCACGAGCAGTTTGGAGGTGTGCATATGCATCTTGGAGGAACTGGGGTAGTTCGGCACCCAAACCGACGAAGTGGGGGCTATTCTCATACATGAGGAAGTATTCCCTCGCCGTCGTTGTGTCCTCAGTCATGAATGGGACGAAGACATTTCTGACCTGAGACCAGTTACCAAGTTTGCAGGTGATAGCCCACAGCGACAGCCACCACAAGCTTTCCAACTCGTGGAGGAAGTGGTGCTGGAGAGGGTCTGGTTCCTCCCGAGGAATGGGGCCGGCGTTCTTGGTTAGGGGTCGTGACCTTGCTGCCTGCAGCTTTTGTCTGGCCGTGAGCGGCTGCTCCGTGCGACGTTTTTTCTGAGCGGTGTCTTTCGACATCAGGCGGCGGCCAAGCATAATCTCAACGGGCATGAAATATGCTGTTCCCTAAGAAGCGGAGTCAGGCGCAATCTGACTTGGCAGGAAGGAGAATGACAACATACCGTCTTTGGATCAGGGGATCCACCTTCCGAGGGAAATCTCTTAGCGTACTCCAAGTCTCCAAGTTTCCCGTGCTTCTTCCCGTCACCGTCTGTCCATATCAAGACATTTCCGCAGCTAACGTCTCGATGCACCCAACCGGCGCAAAACAGGAGGACCAGGGCTAGGACAACCGATCAATCTCAATGACAAGCCGCCAAATAGAACAAATGACCTACCAGTGAAGCACCCCCGAAGGCCAATGAATATATCTTTGAGAGAGGTAACGGCTTCGTCATCGAGATCCAAACACCGTTCTTCATAAATCAAGCGGTATGGGCGCTTTTGGCGGTATTCACGGTCTGGAACGTTATCGCGTGCAAGGCCGGAAATTCTAGCCCGATGAACTGTGGCAGAGTTCTGGTTGTTACGACTGGAGTCGGCGCCACGGACAGTGGACGATTTAGCCGTGCGCATGTGTTGCACATTGCGCAGAAGCATCGAGTCTGCCCGATAGTCTTTAGCGACAGCCCTGGTCGGATTACCAACGAAATCCTCCACGATTGTGAGAAAGCATTTTTCGTATGCCTTTCGGCGTCCCTTGGTCCCTGAATTGCACGGCGGGAGTGAGTTGTCCTCCTCGAAGAGTGCCCTGGCCTCCCCCTTCAGGTCGTCATCAAAGTCTGAGAAGTGGGGAGGCGAATACGCGGGATCTTCCTTCAGCTTGTCGCCGAATTCGTCGAGGCTGGTGAAGATGGACTGCTGGATCTGGCGCTCGGTTGCTGCGCCCTCATCTAGCCACACTTCCCTAAGTACTACGACCTTGTTGTCCACCCTCGTGAGATCGTCAAACGATTTGACTTGCTCTGCCTCCCATACCCGTGTTGCGCGCCCGGTGATGCAAAGACGGTGCGAGTCGCAAATGGTCTGCCGCGTGCGGTAGTAGTGCACTCGTTCCTCCCCGCTGTCTTCGACAGTGAATCGGTAGACATACGATATAGATAAGTGACCGTCTTTCGGCGAAGGCATAATCCGGCGGATGTTGCGATCAAAGCCTATGGACTCTGAGTGGGCAAACATGAAGGAGATGAACACTTTGACCAAAATGGCTGGATCCTGCCGCAGGGAGCGCACTCAATGCACTTGGCTATAATTGGGAAACACCTTAAACTCACCTCCAAGAAGTTGAATGGTTCGGACTTGGCCGTGTGAGAGCGGCAGAAGTACCAGAGGGAGACATCGCAGTCCTCGATGGTAATCTGAAGGCGGCGGGTGAGTAGGTGTTTGTGTCGAGTAGGCGAAGGAAGCATACGCCGTAGACCGCAAAGCGAACGGGGTCCTGGTTCAGCAGATGAGACGCCGCGCTGACAAGTTGTCGACGGTTCTGCGTGAAGATTAGCAAATGAGCCGAGCCAAAGCACATCGAGACGCGACACTTGCCTGGACTGCATCCTCCCCTTTTTTCTTGTACTCACAAATGACAGCCACATCTGCGAGGCATAGCTTGCCGTCTGGGCACCGACGATGGAAGTAACCATCGACTCTGTTGGTACTCCCGGATTGCTCGCCGGGAATGGCGCTATTGGGGCTGGAACCATAGCTCCACCTTGCGCTGGAATGGCGCCGGGCTACGTCCGGGTCAGCCTGCTGTGTGCCGCTGGGAGTGGCGGTCGCGGGGCCAGCTCCCCCCTCAATGGTATGGGCACCGTTCGACTCGGCTTCGACGGTGGTCGTGTTTGCCGTAGCGAGGTCAACAGTGCTGAGCCGGTCGGCGATGGCTTTCAACGGTTTGAAGACGTCATTCTCCGGCTCCCGCCTCTGGGACGGTGGTATCGTGAATCGGACGAACTTGCTGTTTTTCAGGAGGGAAGGATCGTAGGTTGCCTTTTGTCGCCCCTGTTTCTTCCGTGTCTCTAATCTGAGTTCCAGTGCTCGGACGCACGCAGCTACCTCCGCTGACGTTGGCTCAAACGTTTGGTATGCTGCGAACCAATTGGCGAGGGGGCAGCAAACGACGTCGTCCCTCATTTCCTCGGCGATGTGTTCGCGGGCTTCAGGGACTGATTTGCCTCCCGTCGTAAGCCGCTCACTGCGAGGGGTCTGCGAGCTTCGAAAGGCACCGTTCAAACATCAGTCGCTGCATGACAAGGTTGAGGCATTGAGCCTACGATATCTTCCCCCCGGGTGTAGGGGATGGGGTTTTGCGGGAGCCCTGGTCTTCTATCATGAGGGTTAATTATCAAGATGAGTGATGGGATGTGAAAGTGGCAACCCACCGTCCCGAATCCTTAGAATCGGCGTGACTGATATAACCCGTGGTGGTGAAAGTCAACCTGGACCCAATAGCCTTGCATCAGTTGTGGGTCCCAACCTGATCGCACGTGCCAACTTGACAGACCCTAACCCCGGGCCTTACCGCCGGGCGCCTAATTGGTTCTTTGTGGATATGAAGCCGCAGGGGAGACGTTTCCAATAGGACCTGACTCTAAATATTATTAGGCGGGCGTACGAGCCCCAAGGTAGGTTTGTACTTGCGTAGCAGGGCTACAAGCCAAACGATGGGGCGTATGATCAAGACGAACGTACTGAGGCTCAATATCACTGACTCCCGTCTTTCTATAAAAGGTGGTGAAATATACTCACTCTCAGGCTCCCTCCTTTGCTAGGAGAAAGTCTAAGAGGAAGTGGGTCGAACAGTGCGCCTCAATCGGAGAAACCCAACATTGAGTTATACTAAATAAATTTGGGCATCGGGTATATAGTCAACAGCAAGTTCCACCACCTTAGGAGAGCGGCCTGGATAAGGAGGTTAAATTTCATGAGAGCAGGCTTTACAACCTGGACTTAAGAGGTCGTAGTGAGTACATATGCACTTACGGGCCCTGACCGGAGTCCCCGCTAGCCATGGAGCGCTGATACCTCCCTCCTCCCCCTCCCAGCCCCATACCCCCTCCTCGCTTTGACACACGGCTATAGGCCCCGATTGTACAACACAACGCTTGCTTCACAAGTTAGCCTCAGTAAAAAGCATAGTCAGGCATAGTCAGTCACAGCGTCTTGTAGTCGGAGGCTGATCAGGGAAAACGCGAAATGTGTGATGGGTTCCCATGCAGTCTGCCCAAGTCGTGGCATAGTCAGGTTTGCCTCTGGTCATCAACATCTCTCGGCATTTTGTTGATATATAGCCCCGCACCGGATATGCTGGCAGTATTTCCCCAGTATTCGAGTCCTCAGAATTGTGGTAAGGTCTACAAATTACGAATCCCTTCGCCTGCTGCCTTTGAAGGTAGGCGACACGTACACCTCCGCTATGACAGTGATTATTTGTGGTAGACGGGAAAGTGGTCATAGCCCACACAGAGGACTGCTTCATTCAAACTGGGAAAACACTCAACGCCGTATTGAAATGTGCTAAGTCCAAAGGGCACAGCGCTCAGCCAAAACCGCCGCGCTCGCCCGGTGTCTTTACCAAGATGTTTGACAGGAGGATTCTGAGGTGGGAATAAGACGGGATATTCAATCTCAGCAGGTGGACCCTTGGGTCGTTCGACTTGACACCTACCTTTTCCCAGTCCACCACCCACAAGCGCCTCTTGTCGTCCCAATCCCTTCGTCCTCTTCCTTACCCCACAGCCACCGGCGCCTTCAACCAGGATCCATTTGCCCAACGAGCGCCAACCTATTGTGCAAACGAAGTGCCTCCGCCACGTCAACACACCCAAGTCAGTCCCTCGACGCTCCCTGCTTTCATGGATACTAATCGCCCTCCTCGGGTTTTTGTTTGCCCTGCACCCTTCTCATCCCGGCTGGCCTGCGCATATGCTTCAATGTGAGTTGAGTGCAAACCCCATGTCATGCGTTCTGTACTGAACACTATGCATCCCCTCTAGCCTCTTTGACGTCGAAATCCTGGGCTCTCGGAAACACCCCCATTGTTTATCCTTGCAGATTCCTTACAACCGTGTATCTACTATTCCATATCACCATGTACTAGTAGTTGTTCAATGATAAAATGCTTTCTATCTCCTTCGCTGTCACTAGAAAGTCCCAAGAGAATCAATGGCCAAGCCGAGAACGTCTGGACGCTGCAACACGGCGTCAGTTGAGTCCGACTAGACCTGACCAAATCAAAAAATTCTAGTCAGGATAATCGACAAGCAGTCGGTGTGGCGCAAATTCTCGTAAATCTCTGACTATCGCCTGACTTCGCCCCGACTAGCGTTTTTACTGAGAGTTAGCACTGGCTTTCGTTTCGGGGTTTAGCCCGGCTATAGGCCCTAGGGTTAGGGTCCAACGCGACCCACGTGACGTTGAATTTGGCGCGTTTGTCGTTGTTGATTTGCTCTTGTCCTGCTCTTGCCACCACCGACCACCGCGATACCCCCCAACCACGATGAGGAGGCATACCAAAGGGCCCACTTTCGACCTTAGCATCCACCGTGATGAGCTCGAGTATGATCGCAGGCAGCTCGAGAATCGCCTCAAGTCCAATGCCTCCATTCCGGCACCTCCCCCTGCCAGTGACGATGATGAGGACTACTATCATTACCACCAGAACAGCAGCGTAGAGCACCCAAGACACGTCTCTGGCGATATACATCAACCCGACTTCCCGTCGTTCGCCCATCGTTCAAGGGAACATATGAGAGAGGAAGACGGTCACATGCATATGGGGTGGTCGTACCGTACGGCAGACGAAGATGAAGGGATTAACCCATACGGCGGGGAAACAATGTCAACGGCAGCCCACCACGCCAGTGCGATTACTCTTAATGCAGGGCTCGGCGGGGGACGGGGAGCACGCAGGGACGTCAGCATGAGCGGGGCAGAGTACGATCCTGATAGACCCCTCAACCAAATCATGGCGGGCGTAGGGCGTATGAGCATGTTTGACGAGTCAAAGTCCAAGACTGTGAGCTTTTTCTCTTCAACGAGAAGCCCTTAACCTGAGTTTCTTCTACCCAGACTGCGACAAACAACCTTACATTCGAGCCGCTAGTCGTCGACAGCACCGCAGAGCTAGACCGTATTCTCCAGTCAGGTTACGCCCCACAGAACCAGAGCGTCCATCCAACCCCGCCTACATCTCATGCCTCGTCATCATCTCGAACCGACTCTGAGCCTGCCTCACCCCCACGACCCAAACTCTCCGACCACCTCCGCACCCTCGCCTTTTCCCCGAAGCGTCCACGAACTGTTCCGATGTCCCCAGGGCATCATGTCCAAACCTCGCCCTTAGCTAAACGCAGCACCCTGTCCAGGAGCAACTCCATGGAGATGGCTACCCCTAGACCCGCCCGCCGTGCCCCTATTCACAACCAGACGCCTCACCCCGAGCTTCGAGTTCAACCAGCCACGCCTTCCGTGAATACCACGACAAGCTCAACATCCAAGTTCACGAGGATGGCACGGGGCATTACTAAGGAAATTGCCGAGTCGCAAGTGAATGCGAACAAGCCCCGGCGAGCCTCGGTGGATAAGCAGGAGTCAGCAGCTGCCCAAGGAAAATACAACACCGTCCCGGCAAGGCGGAACGTCGTGCGGGCAGACCAATCGAAAAGTAGACTTGTATTGCCCGATGTCACAGGTCTCACAATGGCTGTCGAGTCGCCCGCAAGGCTAAGCAAGGACTACCATTCATACAAGGCCGCCGGTTCGCGGGAGGCTGAAGGTCAGTCGATTACCAACCCCGGAAACCGTGTTGCTGATGGTTGAATTAGCCCGTTTGGTGCAAACCCTGAGCCAAGTTCAGTCCAAGCTCCAGCAGCTCAGCGAGGAGAACGGGATATCCCGCCGGCGGGTTCGTGAACTTGAAATGGAGCTTGAGGACTGCAGACGCGATGTGGCCAGAGAGCGAACGAGGGTCCTGGAGAAGGAAGGCGCGATTATCGAGCAGCAAAAGGAGCT
The DNA here is from genome assembly GCA_951394405.1 of Coprinellus micaceus. NCBI lineage: Eukaryota > Fungi > Basidiomycota > Agaricomycetes > Agaricales > Psathyrellaceae > Coprinellus > Coprinellus micaceus. The sequence continues at coordinate 526,457 of OX596340.1, read as the reverse complement.
GCACGGTATTGCTAGCCGCGCGAAGGGCAAGGCAAAACAAACCGAGGAAGACGCAGAGGATATCCTGAACAGATATCAGAACGCCGTCGCCGAGAAAAAAGGTCAGTTGAACCGTTTAATAGCCAGTCCCATGCATACTAACGTTCGGAACAGCTCTGGAAGCTCTTATCGGCAGGCTACGAAGCCACCTGACCCGTCTCACCAACGAACTTGCGTCGCACACAGAGCTCCTTCAAGAACTCCGCGAGCTACGTGAAACGGACTCAAAGACCCTGCGGGAAAAGGGCAACGAAATTACCCACCTGAAAGATGAAGTCGAACGGCTCGCTGGGGAGGTCGAAGTTCTGCAGGGGCTCGTCGAGGAGGGGCTCCGGGAACGTAGGGCAGGGAGGGAAGCTAGCATGCAGAGGGAAGCTGAGGCTGATACGGGGATGTCACACGACCTCGACGAGAGTGAGGAGGAGGCACAGGAGACGAGGGAGGTTAACCCCAGACGCAGAGGGATGAACGCTTGGGTCAGTGACGACTCCGAGGAGGAAGCGGACGATGACGATAGTACCTACGAGCCGTCTCTTTCTTCCCGGCTGAACTCTGGGTTGGCTGAGAAAACGGTGCGAACCGACCAGGCTACCCTCGGCACCCCGGTAACGCGAACCCCTCAACGAGTCCAGTTCATCGATCAGCAGGAGCTGAGGCGGATTGAAAGGGAGGTGGAGGAGAGGAGGATCGAGAGAAGTCGGAGCGTCAGCCCGCAGGTGGTGGAGAGCAGGGATCTGGACCCGAGCTTTTACGAGAGGGACAGACCATCGACACCCTTGCCTCCCAGCCCGAGTCCTTCGCCTCAACCTGAGCGCGCCAGGCAGATGCTCCAGAGCAGACCCGCGGCTCACAAGCAGCAGGCCAAGGAAGGTAACGGGGAGGCGCAGAGGCGGCCTGTGCGGAGGAATTCGCCCCCGCCTGTTGCTGCTACGGAGGCGCCCTTCCCCCAGATTCGGGGTGACAGGCTCGAGAAGCTCTTCTTTTCTGCACCGGAGCACAACCCCAAGACCTGCACTGTCTGCTTCAGGCACAACGCCGACGACGGTGAGCACCACCACCACCATCACCAGCCTCAGCCTTCGTGGTCCATGCCTCACGCTCGTGCGAGGGAAGCTGCTGAAGACGACGAAGATGGGGATGACGGGCCGTTCCGTCGTACCCAGAGACGCGGACCCGGCGCGGGACTCGGTCTTGGGGGAGACGAGCGGAGTCGACATTTGGAGGGTGTGCCCAGTGATGCGAGTTATTTCAGGAGGGTGGGCGGTCGGGCGGGTTTACCACCGCAGACGGTTGCGATGAGGGTGATTAGGGAGCTGGAGGACGATTTCACGCATTACAAGAGGTGCGTTTCCGCGTTCTGGGTTTTTGGATTTGTTTTGTTCTATTTGGGACTATGGGTGGCTGATGTACCCCTCCGCCTCTAGTGTGTATGTGGAATTGGCCGACCAGTACAAGGAAATGGACCCTGTGTCGGACGTGCCCAGGCGGAATATGTTGGCTAAGCATCTGAAGGAAGTCGTCGATATTCTTGAGCAGAAGGTGCGTTCCCAAGACCCCTTCCTTTCATCAATGGCTGACTGACCGTTCATCCCAGGGCGACCAAATTGCATCTCTCTCTGATCTTCTCGCATTCAAAGATAAACCACCTTCGGGGTCGCGGAAGTAATCCTCTGATTTCTTTCATTCATTTTCATCTCTCTTTCGTTCATCATCATCGTAGTTTTCCATTTTTGTTCTCGCGTCTTTCTTGTCTATGCATGGGTCCACGTCTCATCTTATGGCGCCTCCTCTTCATCTATGACTCCCCCCCAATTCAATTTGATCCTGGAAGACCCCATTATCAAGTACTGAACCCATTTCAATCGTACTTTTCCAACACATCCCGAACAATACCACCTGGTCGAGTTGCGATATCACGCTCTTTGTACTATCTTTTTCTGGGAGCTTGGCTCCCTTGATACTTAGCATAGCTAGCATATCTCCATAGCGTACATACTACTTATACAACATTGTCAATTACCAAAAGACTATGTGACTGCCCCACTCCTAGCCTCGGGAACTACACCGGCCGAATGTGTGTATAGCCCTCCCCGCTCTCATTGTCATCAGTATCTTCCTTCTCCTGCCCAGGGAAAAGTTCCCTCAGACCTGGTTGGAAAGACTCATGTGCATGGAAAGGCTCGCGTGAATGGAAATGAAAGTCGAACCTCTTCTCAGGACGATCGACACAAATGCCCATCCCTTCCCTTCCAAAGTCAAACGACGACATGGGTAGAAGCCCAAGGGAGATCAACACCAAGGCCACATAGACTCGGCAGTGCTTGAGTGAGGCGAAAGTGAGGAGAAGTATGGTGTCGGTGTGATCCAGGTCCCAGACAAAGGCGTCGGAGGTGAGAGTCCAAAGATCCAGAAATTCATTGCCCTCTAGCCAACCCTTCTGGTCGTGCTCTCTGGAAAGGGCGCGTAGGAATACTTTCCGAATGTCGGACATCCCCCAATCACCAGCCTGCTTCAACACCTGCAAAACACGCACTCCCTTCGTGTTGTAATATATCCGAAATAGCCAATCCAAAGCTGACAACCCCCGGCCACAACGCTGGTATATATCCACGCAAGGTAGGGCCAAGAGGGCCTCCACCACCTTTGGAGCTCCTGCGTGGCATGCATGAAGGAAGGCAGTCGTCCCGTCATTATCTTGTGCATTGATGAACTCGATGTCGTGGTTCTTTCGCGCTAGTACCCAATTGGCCAGACCCTCATCTCCGCTGTCACAAACAGCGATCATGAGCGCCGTTCTCCCGTGGTGATCAAGCTGGTCAATGAGGGTTGGATCGAGAGAGAGAAGCCATTCTGACACCTTCTCCCAGTCTCCGGGCGGTATTGTGAACGGTCCCGGATAGGGGTCCTTCATCACCCACAGAAAGGGTGTCATGCCATGGACGTCTCGCGCATGCAGGTCACTGCCATGGTCAACAAGGAGATTGGAGATGACCAGGAGAGCCTGCTGCCTACCCAGGTCGCATTCCCAGCCTTCTCCCATGGCACAGTAAACCAACATCAAGGCCGTTTGCTCCTGCTCGTTGGTTTGATGAACGAATGGAGGGTCACCCTCAAATATAGCCAAAAGATATTTGACCACCTCCTCGAGGCCCGCACGGCAGGCTGATAGAAATGGGGTGATCCCCTCCTTGTCGCGTATGTTGATGTTGATGTGAGGAATTGAACACAGGATCTTTGTCAACGAACTTTGCTGGTCGTTGTTGTAAGATCCCACAATACTCGGATAGTAGCGGGCAGCATCGCCGTAGTAGTGGTAGGAAGTTGCATAGTGAACGGCGGACTTTCCTTTGTCATCCTGTATGTTGCCGTCGACCCCGTCACATGAGACGAAGATGTCGACAATCTCCCCTTCGCCCAGTTCGCTTGCAAGCATAAGCGGGGTCCTCCCATGCGAGTTTTGAGCATTGACATCGAAGTCGAACACAGCATCTTCAGACCCCAGGCTTTGCTGTTGGGAAGAGTATACAAGGTCGTGAAGTTTCTGGATGAACAATCTCTGGCGGTACCGTACAGCAACATGGAGCACAGTGCTGCCGTCCGCTGATCGAATATTTGCCCCGCTGAGCCAAGTTGAAAGCGATAGAAAGGCTTCGAATCGACCATTCATTGCTGCAAGGTGGAAGGGAGTATATCCTCCAGGCTCCGATTGCATGCTCGGGAGCAGGCTTTGAGCCTTTGTGAGATCGAAAGCACCGGCGATATCATACATCGCAAAGAGGTGGACACCACCCACCATCTCCATACTTCCTGGGACGACCGACCCGTCCGGTGGGAGAAACGAAGGGTATTCTTCGTGCATAGAAAGAAATGGATGTGGCGTGTCGAAATGGGGCGATGTTGGGGGCAGTGATGAGGAGACGTGCTTGTGCCAACGATCGTGGGAATACTTGAGGAGAGGTTGGCCAGAAAGATAGCTAAAGATACCCCCCTGATCATGAATTGCGCAGAGGTAAAGTAGATATTCGCGGTGGACCTCCATACAGGCAATGCAGGTGGCGGCGAGTAGCGAGTGAGGGTCGAAAACACCATCCAGCTCAGCCGTCTTCATGTATTCCTGCGTGGTGTAGTCTAGTCGCATTTTCAATGAAATGAGCCACCACGGCTATTTGACATGTGAGGGAAGGCCACTTACGTATAAACCGCACCGCGTCATCCGCCACCGTGACAAGCCCTTGGCAAGCAGAAAGAATCAGAGGAACTGGAGTAATGTCGTCGTTGTCGAAGGTCATTGTCTCGGGGTCGAATGACAGGGCGTGTTGAAGACAGAGAGGTGAAAGGCTGTCTGGATTGGCACATAAGAGCCAGGCAAACACACGGAAGGCGATGGAAGCGTCTTCAGAGTCCCTGATCCTGCTCAGGGTATGATCATACATGGCATTTATGCCCGCCGGAAGGGCTTCCAATGCACCGAAAAGCCTAGAAATGCTCCTCGACGATCGTGATATGGCCACCATTTGAAGTTTGGCGACGAGGAACCTGGAGACGCTATCAGTGCGTGAAATTGGGGAGAGGATTCCAGAATCTAAGACGCACATCCCTTCCGATTGTCTCGTGATTTTCTCGCACAGCTCCGAGATCCTATCTGGCCTGTCTCCAAGAAGTGCTTGAAGTCGTGAGCTTCGTTGGATTGCGTCGCGAACGTAGAGGTCAATATCTTCTGTTTGTGCTTGGATCGAAACAAAGAAAGCATCTGGGGCATAGCGGGTATAAAGATCCAGAGGGCGAGATAAAATGAGTAAGTTCACCCCCGAAGATCCCAGGATCTCCAGGAGCCTGTCCTTCACCTGGTCGCTGGCCTCATCCAGGCCGTCGATGACCATGTATAGTATTTCGAGACTTTGGGCAATGGCACGTATTGCTGCTTCCATATCAGACACTGGGATGATAACCTCGGGCGCCATCTTCCCTGCCGCACGGGAGTAGCTGATCCAGAAGGAGGCGCATGCGGTGTCGTTGCCTCGGATGAGCTGGATGAGAAGCGACGTAAGGATTTCCCGCCAGGTGTAGGGCTCGCTGTACCGAAGGAAGGCAAATGCGATGGCGCTGTGTGGGGATTCCTCGGTTGTCGTCTGTATGTGGTCGACGGCAATGGAACTGTGGATATCGCTTCAGTTTCACGAGGCGACCTATGGGATCGGTCGTTCAAGGTTTAGACGTACGCGAGAACCGTCTTCCCTGAACCAGCTATGGACGTAATGAGATAGAGAATTACAAAGCGTTTGACTTTGTGTAAACTTACGCATTCCGGTACACCAGAGAGTGGCCCCCTTCAAACCCATAAACTTCTTGAATTCGGGCAACTCCAGGAGCCAAACTCCAGTTCCATCCATCCGCTGCTCAAATGCGCTCGAATACACCGCATGAAAATGTGGTGCGTTCAGGCACTCGAGGATGGCTTCCCGTTGGGCTGAGAGAACAGTCAGATCACTGGACGAAGCTTTCCCTGGTTTGAGCCGCACCCTGGATTGAGTCTTTCTCGTTGGATGGTGGGGCATTGAAGCTGTTGATGTGATATTGGAAATTGAGGTCCCTCCCGACGGTGGTCGCTGTGAAGGAGCCGATGGAGACGTTGTGCGAGCCGGCGAGTACTTCAAGGTTGGGACGCGCTGGGACGAGAGACGTCAGCATGGTCGACTCGGGGTACGGCGGCCTAGAAAGTCTGAGTACTCAAGTACTCATCGCTGAACTGACCTTCACTCGGCGCGCGCTCTTCTCTGTCTGCCACTTGCCTACCGCCAGGTGGAGTGGCCATGAGAGTTGGATTGGGGAGATGGAGGAAGGGCGAGGCCCGTCGTCAGTGACCGCCTTCACAGCATTTTTCCAAATATGGGTGCCTCTGCAGGTTCCAGGTCTGCTGACCTGGATCGTAATTTAAGCGCCCGTGTCGATTAGGGGCTAGTCGCATGGGACCAAGAGGCGCAGTTTCTTAGCCGAGATGTTGGACAATAATAAGGAGCGATGGTTACTGGGGCTTTGTGGGCTTGGCTCCCGGTTTGACTGGGCTGACGCTGGAGACCTTGATGGCGTGGTGGACGAAGGCGTTAGGGCACCGTGCTCGGAAGTCCGTAGGCTCAGGCCATCCCCACTGTACCCTCCTGAATGTATAGACCCTTCGTAGGGTGGTCCTCATACTGCTTCAAGTTGCGCCCATGAGGTGGCGGGGAGTGACCAAACGGTCCAAACCCCACTTCAAGAAATGAGGCAAATATGTCGTGATCGGAAATTGCCGTTGCCGTTCCGGCGCTTTTGCGACACATGTCAAAACAGAACAGAACCTCCCCGGCCCTCTTCCTCACATCTTTCGTCCGCTTCCACCACCTTCACCATCTCACTCAACCCCGGCTCCCAGCGAATGTCTCACCAGGATCCAAACACTGGGCGCGACCTTACTACGGAGCTTGGTTCGCCTTCGCCTCGTCCCCTCGAGAATGCTGGAACCCGACGCTTGAGGCAAATATGCGAGCCTCGATTCTCGCGACTCCCTCGCCGATACCGAGATTGGGTGTAGCTGCTCACCTTCTGCATACTCTCAGCTACCCGCAGCCATTGTCGCGAGCGGACGCAAAATTGCCTCGTATTCGCGCATACCCTGACCTGGAGACCCCACTTCGCTGCCCGAAGTCGCCTGTGTGTATGACATTCGATCCACGTTGTGGTATAACCTCTAACTAACTATCATCACCATCGCAGCGCCAGCCCCCCTCATCGACACCACCCCTCCCCTAGCTGCTCATGGTCCACCTCGCCCTCACTGTCCCATCAATCTCCAGGACGTCTAGACTCCGTCGGACCCACCCCTCCCGCTCGTCGTTGGCAGAGACCTCGATGAACCCTTTGCCCATGGGACTGCATTAGGAAGAATGGTGCCATCTTTTGCCATCCTGACGACTTCGCCTTCTATCAGTTGTTCCACGATGGATGGGGATACAATAAGGTCACAAGGTCGAGCTGGCGACTCCGTCCAGGCACGCGTCAGCACGGCTTACTCGCTTTCCTCTCTCGAGCTAGGTCTTAGTGGACGTCCCGACCTTGGTATATTTTTACTGCTGGATTGCAGTCGGCTTGGCGTCCTCTAAACCACGAGTCTATCCTCTTTTCCTCCAGACTCCACCGTTGGGTGCGCTCGACGGGATGTTATGGCCTAGTCCTTCTGCCGCCACCCCCTTAGCGACAGCCGTTACTTTCGCACTATCGTGCCTCATTCTCGGGCTTCTGGGTCATGGGTGCTGTCCTCTTCACTAAATCCGGCCATTTCTATTGGAGGAGCAGGAAGAAACTAGGCTCTTTGCAGGCACCGATACTTCTAAATGGGCCTCAAAACTCTTGGCTTTTGCTTGTGGCCTGGAAAAATGCGAGCCAACCTCCAGTCTGCGATTTCACGACTGGAGCACAACTGCGAGAGCTCCTTGAAAGGCCAAAGGATCGTCGTCGGTTCCTTCTGGATACCTTGAAACCTATGCGCAAGGACTTGCTCTCTACTTGGGCTTGAACATAGCGTTGGCTCGACGTGGAGCGTACATACGTGGCGGGGGACACCACAGTGGGCATCACCTTCTTGACGTGGATGTTTTAGAACGTGTGCAGCGGACATAGGCCAAAATTCCATTCTTTTTGACCCACTTTTTCGGGCACATTTTCAAGGACCGCCGCATTATTCGCACCCTTAAATACGTTCACCCACTCCTCGCAAGTTCCTCGGTTGGAAACATGGCAATCTTTCAACCTCGTCTCGCTGCAGGAGCGTCTTACGTCCTTGTTCTTCTCCTGCTCACTCTTGGTCATCTCTCGACTCCCGTCGCCGCCGATGGTCGGGGAATGCTCGGCCTAGGCAAATGGCTGTACAAGCCGTTCTGCGCCCACGCGTGTCGAGGGGTCATCGGGACCAGCAAGCTCACTTGCGACCCGAAGGTTACTACCAGCAGCAACACGACTTCCTCCTCCACCGACTCGCACGTCCACTCCAAGCGCCATTCGCACGAAGTCCTCAATACGGAGGAGTGTTACCTCCAAGACGCCGCCTTCCTGCGCACCCTTGCCCTCTGCGTCGCCGAGCGTTGCCCCCGAGACGACGATATCGGGGTTTCAGTAATCGAAGACTATTGGGCTGGTCATGTCGCGACAGGGAGCGTCGGCAACTGGGACCTGGTCCCCCTGATGTCGTACCAGGACGCACTTCGATACGCCCATGAAGACGTCGAGGCAGTGGGCGAGGACAACATGCCATACGCGGAGTCCGGCGAGCCGTTGAACACGACGAGCCTCATCCGCGAGGAAGACTACCTGCCTGGATACAACGGGCGCAAGTATTTCGAGCGGAACGAATGGGATCATGGAAGGAACGGGTAAGCCTCGCTTTCTCTGCCTCGATATAGGAACCATGAATCTCATACCACTCGCAGCCTCGCCCTCGCCATGTCCAGCATCTTCCTACCCGTTCTCCTCTCTCTCCTCCGGTTCCTGCCTGGGCGTCCTTTGTGGTACAGCCAGTTAGTCACCCTTTTGGAGAAGCCTCTCGTCGGACACCGTCATCGCACACCCATCGTCGCCGATCTCGGAATTATGCCCACTCGCGGTCAAGCCCTCTACCTCGTCTACCTAATCACAACACAGGTTTTCCTCTCCATCTTCCCTCTCGTCTGGATCTCCCCCAACTCATTCGCTCCGACACGAGTCGAACATTACATGATGGTCATTGGAGACCGCTCGGGCGTCACCTGCATGGCCAACTTCGTCGCCCTATTCCTCTTCTCCTCAAGGAACAACGTCTTGCTCTGGATCACCAACTGGAGCCACGCCACCTTCCTCCTCATTCACCGCTGGATCGGGTATTGCCTCATCTTCGAGGTCTCCATCCACTCCCTCCTTCTCTTCATCCTCCACTTGAACTTCTACGGTGACCACCCCACGGAGAGCAAGATGCCCTACTGGATCTGGGGCATCGTCGGGACCCTCGCCTTCATCTTCCTCTGGCCCGCATCCATTCTCCCCATCCGCAAGAAGGCCTACGAGTTCTTCCTCGTGTTCCACCAACTCTTCGCTGCCCTCGCCCTCATCGCTACCTTCCTCCACATCTACTACCTCTTCGAGTACAACTGGGGTTACGAGATCTGGGTGTACATCGGTGGAGGGATCTGGTTCCTCGACCGCGCGATTCGCGTGGCACGGATGGTGTCGAACGGGTACCGGAAAGCCGTCGTCTCCGCCATTGACGATGACGCAGAGTACCTCCGCGTGGACATCGACGGCATCGCTGCAGAGGGCCACGTCTACCTGTACTTCCCAACGCTCTCGTGGAAGGTCTGGGAGAATCACCCCTACTCCGTCTTGTCGAGCTTCACGGGCGGCACCCCCACGAAGGCAGGTGATACTGGGAGTCACGACCAGGAGAAGGTGTCGACGACGACGGATTCCATCTCGGAGACGTCCCTCGACGGTACCATCCGTCCGCACACGACCCTCCTCGTTCGCACCATGGATGGCTTCACCAAGGCCCTCACCACACGCCTCCTCGCCTCAGCCAGTCGCCGTATCACCATCCCTGTCATCGTCGAATCCAGCTACCACGCCAACCCCGCTATCCGCAACCTCGCCCACTGCACCTCCCTCCTTTGCATCGCTGGTGGCGTTGGAATCACCGCCGTCCTTCCACTCATCAAGGGCTTCACTGGCGTACACTCGAAGTTGGAGTGGGGTGTGCGGGGCGAGTCGCTCGTGCAGGCTTTGGAGCCCGAACTCACGGCGCTTACTCGTGGGTCGAAGGCTGTGGTCGTTAATACCAGCGTTGGGAAGAGGTTGAAGATCGCGGATATCGTGAGGGAGGAGTTGGAGAAGGAGGGCGACAAAGGGGATCTGGGTATTGTTGTGTGTGGACCGAATGCCATGGCGGACGACGTCCGTGCAGTCGTTGCTGAGCTTGGGCCAAAGGCGAAGCGAGGTGTTGTTTTCGTTGACGAAGCCTTCAGCTGGTAATTCAAATTGGAAACGCAGTTCGTAACAAGTTCTAGTCCGGGGTTTCATTTTACTCTTCTTCGATATCTTGGTCGTCTGCTTTTATGTATCTTGTCTTAAGTACGGGTAGCATGTCTATTGATCCTTCTCAGACCCAAGAGCTCGGACAAGGCTTGGAGAGCTACAACCTACCCGCCGGTAATTTGGATGCGAAATCGATGCTATCGGCAAGTTCTGGTTTCCCCCACAGAATGGCTTTCAGCCGGGAGCTTCGCTTGACCTGATCGGCGACGTAGATTCAAATATCCTCCGTTCCGGCTTGGATCGAAACAAACAACGCGTCGGGCGTATGGTGAATATAGAGGTCCAGAGGCCGAGAAAGGATCAGCAAGTTGGCCCCAGAAGTCGCAAAGGCCTCCAGCAGTCCGACTTTGCCCTGGTCGCTGGCCTCATCAAGACCGCCAATAACGATGTACACCATGCCAAGGGCCCGAGCGGTTTCTTCAAAAGCCTCGATCGTGTCCGACTCGAAGATCTTCGGTACCTGCTCTTGCGACGGTCTTGCTGTATGGGGCCTGCATGACAGGGCAGGCGAGGAAAGACAGAACGTCCCGTATGGCGTGCGATTGGGTGTAACGAATGACCGCGAAGGCGATCGCATGCGCAACGTCCTCGTGTATTTTATTCTTCTCCAAATATTCAGCGGCGATAACTCTATTGACCAGCGCTTCAGCCACGAAAAGTAGAGTCACATTCCAGAAATGCGACGCACATAAGGAACTTTTCCCTCAGTCGTGTCGCTCGCTCGGGTATTGGATGGAATGAAGACATATCCGACGCTGTTCCAGTTTCCAAGTCTGCACGTAACAGACCACAGGGCCAGCCACCATAGACATTCCAAATCGTGCGTGAAGCGGTGCTGGACCCATTGACTGTTCTTCCGAGGAGAACACAAGACAAGTAGGGCATGAGTAAGTCGAGGTTGCAGAATAGAAGGAAGTGCAGGACCTATCCCGGGTCGAATCTTGAATATCCAGGCCTTTAGGCCATCTCTTGGATCGAAAAGTAATACGGCGGACGATCAACTAAATTACAATCGTTGAGGGAGTAAGTACAGGATGAAAAACACTTGAGGGATAAAGTCATCTAGGAAACTGGGCGGGGCCGCTTGGCGGTCGTGTCTTTAATGGTCCTCGGACCCCCCTCGGACTCCACAAACCACCAGCAAGGATTAGAGCCATTAACCAAAGGAGGCGCATCGGATGGAATCTGGACATTGACGAGTTGCCGGAGAACCATAAACGCACCCGAGTGCTCTGCAGGGTCTGCCCGCGCCCGCTCGTCTAGCTCAGACAGCTCAAGAAAACGGGACCGGAGGTACGCGCGGGAGTTCATCAGGCACCCGTGGACGGTTTGGAGAGAGTCGCGTAGTTCCTCGGCCAAAGCAGGGAGATCGCAGTTGTCGTACATGAGGAACATTTCCCTCAATTTAGTTGCAACCCTAGCGGTGGATGAGGTGAAGACAGTCTCGACCGTATTCCATTTCCCAAGCCTGGCAGTCACGGACCACAGAGTCAACCACCAGAGGCATTCCGCCTCGTGCGTGGAGTCGTGCCGGACGAGTTCTGCTTCCCGTTGACTCGGGGGCTTGTCCTGGCTTCCGTTCCGTTTCTTCGGCGATCCCATCATCTCCATCTCGCCTTCGGGGGGCGTAAGCGCTCTGCCGATTCGTGGCCTTTTCGTGTTCGCGGTATCCCCTGTCGTTGGGGCCATGCGACACCCTTTGGCAATCTCAACAGGCATGAAGTAGGCAGTTCCCTGGTCGAAACATGTCTGAGCGTCTGTGGTTTAGAACCGATTTAAACATGACTACGCACCGTCTTGGGATCGGGCGACCCGCCCTCAGAGGGAAAGGGTTTGGCGTACTCTAAGTCTCCAAGTTTACCTTGCTTCTTCCCCTCGGGGTCGGTCCAAATCAAGACATTCCCACAGCTGATGTCCCGATGAACCCAGCCGGCACAGAAGAGGAGAAGAGAAGCTGTCGGGAGTAAGTCAATCTCAATGCCAGGGCGATATTTCACTAGACGACTTACCGGTGAAACACCCTTGAAGTCCAGTGAATATATCTTTGAGAGAGGAAATGCGTTCGTCATCGAGGTCCAAACCAATTTCTTCGTAAATCAAGCGGTGCGGGTGCTTCGGACGATACCGCCGAGCTCGAGGCAATGTATTCTCGTGAGGGGGTTTCGGGACCTGGCTGCGGTCGATATGAATAGTGGCGGAATTCTGGTTGTTGCGGCTGGGGTCTGCACCAGGGACTGTGGAAGACTTCGGTATCCGCATGGGGTGCGCCGCGCGCATGAGCATGGGGCTGGGTTCGAAGTTCTTTGCGACAGCCCTGGTCGCCTGGCCGACGGAGTCCTCCCTGATGGTGAGAAAGTATTTTTCATACGCCTTCCGGTGTCCTTTGGCTCCAGGGCCAGACGGCGGAAGAGAATCCTCCTCCTCAAACAGTGCCCTGACCTCCCTCTTCAGGTCATCGTCGAACTGTGAAAAGTGGGGAGGCGAGTAGGTAGGGTCCTCCTTCAGTTTATCACCGAATGTGTCGAGGCTGGAAAAGATGGCCTGCTGCGTCTGGCGCTCGGTCGCTACGCCCTCATCTAGCCACACTTCCCTAAGTACTACGACCTTGTTGTCCACCCTTGTGAGATCGTCAAATGACTTGACTTGTTCGACCTCCCATACCCGTCTCGCGCGCCCCGTGATGCAAAGACGGTGCGAGTCGCAGATCGTCCGCCGAGTCCGGTAGTAGTGTACGTATTCCGCCCCGTTGTCTTCGATAATGAGCCGGTAGACATACGATATGGATGGGTGACCATCTCTTGGTGAAGGCATAATCCTGCGGATATTGCTGTCGAAGCCAAGCGACTCCGAGGGGGCAAACATGAAGGAGACAAACACCTTGACCAAAGTAAATGGATCCTATAGAGACTTGGCGTTCAACCCACCCAACCAGTAGCTGAGGGGAAGCTTTAACTCACCGTCAAAAAATTGAACGGGAAGGACTTGGCCGTGTGAGAACGGCAAAAGTACCAAAGGGATGCGTTGCAGTCCTCGATAGTGATCTAGAGATGATAAGTGAGGGGGTTGAACTAGGTGACTAGGGATTGTACATACACCATAAACAGCAAAGCGGATAGGATCCTCGTTCAATATATGAGCTGCCGCACCAACCAGCTGCTTGCGGTTCTGTGTGAAGATGGGTGGATTAGCTAAAAGAAACATGCCAATACTACGCAACACTTACCTGAACTGCATCCCCCCCTTTTTTCTTATACTCGCATATGACAGCCACGTCGGTGAGAGATAGTGCGCCTTGTTGAGGGTTGCAATGAAAATAGCCATCTACCCGGTTGGTACTCCCGGCTTGCTCGCCTGGTATCGCACTGTTTGGCTTGGAATCGTACCTCCAGTGCACATTGGGGAGTCGGCGGCACTTTTCAGAGCCTGTCTTAGAAACCGCTGAAGTGGAGGAGGCAGCTGCCCCTCCAACGGCACAGGCACCATCCAAACCATCTTTGGTGGTATTGCTCACCTTGTCGAGGTCAACGCTGCCGAGACGTTCGGCGATGTCCTTCAAAGGTTTGAAGACATCGTTCTCTGGCTCCTGTGCTTTGGAAGGTGGTGTGGGGAATTTGACAAACTTGTTACCCTTTAGAAGGGAATCCGAACGACTTGCTGTCCTCCCCTCCCGCATCTGTACACCACCCTTGAGAACAGTCATGCACGCAGCCAACTCTGCTTCAGTCGGCTCGAAAGTTCTGTACGCGTCGAACCAATCGTCGAGTGGACAGCAGATGATTTCGTTCTTCATTTCCTCCGCAACGTATTCGCGAACCTGTGGTACTCTGATTGTTCTCCAGTCGTAATCCGTTCTGGGCGAGGGGCCTGTGAGCTGGAATAGGTATTGGTGGGTGTGTCAGACTAAGTCTCGGCTCCGACGCACGATAAATTCGCTCCTGTGAGGGGAGGTGGGGTCTTGCAGGTGTTTTGATGTTCTGCCATTTAAATTGCGGTTGAGTACCGTACGAGGGGTGTGAGGGAAGGGTGAAGCAGAAAACCTACACTGTCACAGGTTCGAGATTCGTATGAGACCTAGTCGGCGGGATGAGGGTCGCTATCAGGAGTTGAGAGGAGCTGGTGAAACGGCCTTGAACCGTTGACACGTGATCACGCTTGCCAAATATGTAAGGGATCCAATTGCTGCAGAGTCAAAGGCCGTGGGAACTCAACCACCCCATCCTCGTGCATCTATCGTGGCCGTCGCAGGCGATGTTTAACCTCATTTTCCTCGGGACATGGATCTGAGACCCTTCTTCAGCTGCCATCGTTCATGTAAATAAATAAATGGGTCCAATCGCCCACTGGCACTTGCCACTCCAGATGAGAAGAGCCAAAACACGGATTCAGATTCTATTCAACCCAGAAAGAAACACGAGCCCAAGGAGGTCATTACAGGATATAGACGGCGATCTACCATTCAACAGGCTCTACGAGGATATAGGTGTGTAGTAGTACAAGGGGAGGCAGTCCATTCAATTTGTAAGAGAAGAGGAGAGAGGGTGAAGGAAGGGAAAACAAGGACGGAACGATGGATGCTTGGTGTATACGTAGGTATGTTGGGTGATATGCGCGGTATTAGGTAGTAGAGGAACCAGAACGACTACGTGGTCGAGAATGGGAATGGGAATGCAAGAGGACAGGTGAGAGGAGGGGACGAACACAAGAAAACCAGAACCAGAAGCCACCTACTTGCTCCCCGCAAGGTCCCTCGCAAAGTGGAAGAAATCCACACTCGAGCCATTAACCCCATACTTGTAAATGAAATGCGACGCCACCCAGCTCGAGAACAACGCCCTCTGATACGGGTCAGGCAGCCTCTTCATCAACGTATCCAACCCCACCTTATCCACCAACGTCTTCGGAATCGCCCGCCCAAGCACACCCCGCCTGCTCGGGACATCGTCAAAGAGGTCGGAGCTCTCGAGCTCGGCTTGGAGGTTGTTGAGGGTAGTGGACAGCTCGTCGGAGATCGCCGTGCGCGGCTTCGACCCGCCAAGCCTCGAGTGCTCGCGGGAGATACAGGTGAACTCGGCTGCAGCGTTCCCGGAGATCTTCGCTTGGATGTCCTTGACGTAGCTCTTGTAGAACTGGGAGGGCTCAGTCTCGAAAGTCATAAGGTCGATGTACTCCTGAGTCGAAAGCGCGAGTCCAGCGAGAACCTCGAGGGAGGACGAAGTGACACCACCCTTGTTGGCGCTCGAGTCCTTGAACAAAACGACCTTGCGCTTCTCGAGGAAGAGGCGGGCCTGCTGTGAGAAGAAGAGGTTCGCGCCTTCGACGACGTATTTGAAGTGGGGCTTGCCCTCGGTGTCGACGAGTGCGGCGACGTTGGAGATGTTGACGGCCTCGGGACGCCCACCGCAGGGAACGAAGATGTCGGACTTGAAGCGGAGGTGGGCGCCGTTGCGGAAGTCGGTTCCGTCGATAACAAGTTCGCCAGCTGCAGGGAGATCAGCCTCAATTTGAAGGGGAAACGACGATAGCGAGGTAGGCTTACAAGGCAACCTGACGTCCTGATCCTCAACCTTGACAAGGTACCCGTCCTTACTCAGCTTGGCAGTGTTGAAGTTGGCAACAGGAACGCGAAGCTTCGCCAGCCTCACAAGCTCCTCCCGGTTGAGACCCTGAGGATCGGCGAGGACACCACTACCATCGATCACAGCGACAGTCTTGTCGGACGACAGGAGGATCTCGTTCGAACCGAGATCACCATCTACAAAGAGCGGTCGTTAGCATCGACCGAAACCTTGAATGACGACCGCGAGGGGGAAGACGTACCAGGACCCCCAGTCTGCACCTTCGTGACATCCTTCTCGCGGAGCCCGTACTGCTTGTAGATACCCAGGATATACTGCCTGATCGACAGCGAGGTCATACCATACGTATCATGGGGAATACCACCCAGAGTCTTCGCACTCTTGCCCGTAGTGAACGACTTCCACCAGGACTCCGCACCGCGGTCCCGGGCGTGTGCTACAAAGCAAAGGTGTCGTCGTCAGCATCAAGGGACAACACAGAGGAAGAGGGGAAACCCAGCGTACTTGCGGCCCAGTCCATCATATCAGCCGTACCCTCGTCAGGGCCGAAGAACAACAACTCGGGCTTGCCATACAGATCGAGGATCTGCTCCTTGATTCCAGGCGTCTTGCCAGGAATGAGGAGGTCGCAGATAGCCTATACATCACCGTCACAATTAGCACCCAACTCGCGGCGAGCACGATTAGGCGGAGGCAGGACACTCACATCAACGTATTTCTCAAAGCACAACCTCGGGCTCGCTCCCAGCGCCGGAAGGATCGTACCCTTCGCACCCCCCTCAGGTATATCCTTATTCTTCAAGTTCTGCGTCGACGCCAACCCATAATTCTCGTCAAACAGCATGCGCTGGTTGATCGAGTAGTTCCTGCGCATACCAAACTTTAGTCGATGTCCTCGATCGAGGGAAGACAGGTAAGATAAACTCACTCCCGATTCCTCGACCTAACAATCCGAATCCCACCCCTCGCCACGTCCCTAAACCTCACATGGAACCCACGGAAGTCGTTACCCACAACCATGAACAGCCCAAACGGCTTCTTCGGGTACTCGACCTCAGGGAGGAAGTCTGGCGCGAGGCGGAAGCTCAGCGCGACCTTGGTGGGCTGGTAGAAGTTGGTCTTGAGGATGCTCCTATATCGCGCGGCACATACCGTCAGAATCCGTGATGACAAGGGGAAACGAGAAAGTTGGGAGGATGGAAGGGAGGAGGACAACCAAAACGCACTTATTAAAGATCAAGAAACTCTCCAAAACCTGGAGGTCAAACTTGCTAGGCACAGCCCTGCGGAGCTTATCGTAAAGCTCGCTATCCGAGAGCGGCTGGATAGTCTGGAGACGCTGGTACGACAGCGTCGGGCCCTGGTTGCGGACGTCCTCCGCAGGAGGGTAGTGCGTCATCGCAAAGTTGACGTAGAGAAGGCGAATCTATATGCACGTCAGCACATGATCTGGGAAAGGAAGAAACGGAAAGAGTGCGTACAAGCTCGGGATACGCCTGGATAACCTGCTCGATACTCTCCCTCGTATACGTCTCCTCCCTGAACCTCCTCTTGATATCATTCAAAACCTCAGCATGCGTCGCGTCATTCTCATTGAGGATGTTCTTGAGCTGGAGATACGAAGACCCCAGGCGGTTGCAGAAGTGTTGGGCGAAGATCCAGCCGCAGTCTACATATCCATCCACAGTCAGTCACCCTTTCTCGGGGTGATACAAAGGTAAGGATGAAGGACTCACAAGCATAGGTAGCCTCCTGTACGGCATGGCTATCGGGACTCTTGGCCAAAAAGAAAGGGTTGTCGGGGAGACAGAATAGAAGCGAAGCCTCCTTCTTGATCTGCCACACGCTATGCTCGATGGGCGGGGCGTTGGCGTTGGGAAGCGGGTTGAGGTACAGAGTGATGATCGTGATACCGTTGGCGAATTGCTCTGTAGACCAACCGAATCAGCTCCGGGACGAAGACAAGAACAGGGAGGAGAGAGAGGACGAGTACGCACCAACATACTTCCTCGCAGAGTACAGCGAGTAGAAATGATAAAGGTTCGACAGCGCACTAAAGAACTTATTCGTCCCCCCCTGCCTATACCCAATAACGACCCTCCTCTCCCTCGACCCCTCAACCTCAAACACCTCAATCACAGGCCCATGCCTCTCCTCCACATTATGCATAATCTTCTGGTACACATCCAACGTATTCGGCGTCGCTCGCTCCAAAAAGGTCTTGTCCCCGACCTCCTGGATATTAGCCTTCTTCGGCCACCCGCCGGCGGGGGTGGGCGGGAACTGGCATTTCCCGACGAAGTAGCATCGGAGTTGTTGGGAGGAGGCGGCGGAGATGGAGCCGGCGCTGCGGAAGGTTTCGAGCCGATAGGCGTTCTCGGGGGTGGACTTGTCGATAAAGAGTTCGTCGATCCTGGTTCACAATAAGGTTAGCTTAGGTTTAGACTGAAAGAGAGTTGGGGATAGAGAGGATCAACGTGTGGATGAGGGGAAAGATAGGGGCTAGTGCAAGTTCGCACGGGGAGAGAACCCCAGATCATCATCCCGTCGCGCCAAACACGGAATCTAATCTACCCGCTCCCATCATAAGCATTCATATCCACGCTCTATGAACGTCCAGGTGTGGCAACAAGGCCGGGAATAGACGAGTCGAAGCACGAAGAAAGAAGCAAGAGCTCCCCCAAACGCGACGGAGGCGGAAAATTCATCTCTACGAATAGAGTCGACGCGCAACCGTGACCAGGAGCTCGGGAGAACCGGACGCCAGGAATAGCAGCCATTGCGGGTTGAATGCTCAGGTGGATGGATAGACAGACGGATGGACGGATTCAGGATTGAAAGATGAAAAAACCCCACTCACCTCGTCTCGCAAATCGCACCAGGGCCCTCCGTCGTCGTCAGACCAGGGACACTGGTATGAATGAAGGTCGCGCCCTGGCCCTTCTCGTCTATCCTCTCGAGGTCGATAACCAGGCTGCTCGGATCATGCTTCGTAAACGCGAGAATCTTGGCGCCAAAGAGGGCCATGATGTGGTCGGCGATGACGTCGTGCGATTCGGTCTGGAAGTAGGTGTCGTCGATGCCGAGGCCGTTGTAGAACCAGTTGACTTCGTTGGGGACGAGGTCGCGGGGGATGAAGCCCTGGATGCCGGGGAGATTCGAGATCAGCGGGATGGATGGCTATGAGGAGTGGGGTGGGATGGTGTGGATGAAGAAGGCGTACCTTGGCTGCGACGGCCTGCTCGACGTGGGCCCGCTGCTCATCCTTGCCCTTGAAGACGGGCGTGTTGTACCCCGTCGAGTTTTCGACGCGATGAGCGGACGTGTCCTCGCCCTTGAGGATATGTGCCGCCGCCGAGAGGACCTTGTTGGTCGGGATCGATTCTGACATTGCGTTCTAGGAGGTCGTCTCGCAGTCGGGGAGTGTATGAAGAGGGGAGATGGAAAGAGATGAGATGGGGCGATAGTGGAATAGAGGAAGGAAGGATCGGCTCGACTGGCCCAAACCCTATATATACTCTGAACAAGGTAAATAGCCAAAAATAAGAAGTTGACCCTTGGACTCGGCATGGATCTCGGATCCTCGCGGACCATCCCAGTCACCCCGTCCACACAAAATAAAACGCCTTTCCACGCTCATATGTCGCCGTTCTCATGACCCTCTTAGAACCTCGTTTCCACGTACTTTCAAACCCCAAAACCATCGAAACCTCCCCGGGCTTGTGGTCCACCACCCACCTGACCACCCTCCAAGGAGACGAACGACACGTTCATCGACTCTTTCACGTTCAATCATCTCCGGCCCTGCATCCTCGAGAACATTTTCCAGCGGCGTCGACACGTTCATAACTCCTGACATCGCGTCCATCCATCCATCGTCGGACCCCGCGGTGTGTGTGTGTGTGTGTCAACGCGCACGGGCTCGAAAGGACCCGACGACGGGCGCTCGGTGCATATTCTTCACAAGCTCCGTTCCGCGCTGGGGTCTGGGGAAATAAGCAGGGGTATGTACGCGGCATCGAAAACGTCGTCAACGTCTGTCTCGGGTCTTAACCTTCCTCGCTAACCACCACCCCACATCAACTCACTCATCCCCGAAGGTCCCTTAGAGAACAAACTCACCGATGTATGTCGTTAGTCAAACTACGCAACATCGGCGTAAGGGCGTTGAGCCCATTCCCATTTGTCCGGCCTAGCAGGATCCGCCATTGGTCGCTTGGTCCGAGCGTGTTCATGACTACCCCGCGATGAAACGATGCACAGCAAACCGCTTAGACGTAAAATGTAGATGTTCCTCGGAGAATGGTGAGCGATGTTCTGCGGCACATCTTGGCCGGTAGAGCGTGCTTGGATAATCGGGCGTCTAGACGCTCTAACAGCACGCGCAGATGACGTCGTCGCGCTTGGCGCTTACACCGTCTCACTCGAGTCACCCTCCAACAAACGAGCAATTCCAAGTTTCCGTTCATTCTATCGACTACAACTACAATTGGTATACAATCCTTTTCCTTCTTTCTCTTCTTTCCCTGGCCCTCCTCTTCAAGTCCCATTTTCCTTCTGCTGCGTGCCAGTGCCTTCGAGTTCATCCTGTTCACAATCCCGAAACACTCAATCAAGCATCCAACTGCGCCATACCCTCTCTCATATACTCCTCAAACAACGGCTTATAACTCGGATGCCACCTACTCAGCGCAGGCCTATTCTCCGCAACGTCCGCAGCGCCCCACATGATCCTCAGCTGGTCGACCTAGATATGGTGTATCAGTACCAAATCGCCGTGAGTGTTGCAATCCATCGTCGTAGATCAACGAGGACGAGGGCAGGGACGGGGAGGTGGTAAAGAACCCCCCGTCCTCCTTCTAGGCTAAAAGAAATACAAAAAAATCACGCACCTCCCGCTTCGTCTCATTATCCGGCACAAGGATATAAAAGTCGCCCTCGCGCAGCTTATCGAGCATGTACAACACCGTCTCCTCCGCCGTCCACGCGCCCCGCGGCTTGTCGGGCGAGGTCGCAGAGGTGAGGCCCGTGTGGGTCCACCCAGGGCTGTTTCGGCGGTGGGTGGTTAGTAAACGGTAGGATAAGGCGAAGAGAGGAGAGTGAAGACGCACATGAACAAATGCGCAGTAACGTTCCCCTGCGTCGACGCTCGCAGCTCGTGCGCCAAACTCTCAGTCAGGCTCTTCACAGCCGCTTTCGAGGCGTTGTACGCTGCGTTTCCGCTGTTAACAAAGGAGGGAAAGGGTGTTTTGGTTAGCGTCCGTCCATCGTATAATAGAATACCCAAAGGTTGAAGTAGAATATCCAAAAGGTGGAGTGTCGATTTCGGACGAAGGAAGTAAGGCGAGGACACGGCAGGCAGGCGCCACGCCAACTCTCTCCGACTCCAATGGGTTAAGGATACACCATCTTCGCCTGTTCCCACCCAAGAATAGCGCACCCCCAAAAGAAGGAAACATAAATACTCAAAGAAGGAATGGAGCCTGGGAGCGCGAAGGCCTACCGAAACAAGGAATCCAGGAAACCTGGGGAAGGAAGCAAAAACACACGACGAAAGGAAGGTGAAAGCACGCAATAATACCCATTCCAAAAAACAAGAAAAGAAAGAAGACTTACGGAGGGTTAGTGATACCCTGCTTCGACCCCGTGTTAATAATGAGCGCCTGGTTCTCTTGGTGGATCATGCTCTACACGCCATGTGGAGTTCTTATGAGCACAGTATCTCTTTTACTAGCTGGAGGAGGGGAAAGGGAACGAAGCGTACCCGGACGAACGTTTGTTGAACGTTGAGGACACTGTATGGGGAGGGAGTTCATTAACCTCTATTCAGGGCAAGGCAGTAGGGGAAAGGAGCGGGTGGGTTGGGATAGGAAAGAGACGCACCCAAATACGTTCACCTCGAAGACCTTGTTCCAATTATCGATCCCTTCCCAAGACGCGCCTTTCGGTGCGATACCAGCATTGTTGAGGAGGACACCAACCTAGATACCGAGGCACAACGTATGATCAGCGGTCATCCTCGAATCCACACGTCCATGACAGCCAAGGAGAAGAGGGCGAATGCGAAGTAGGGGGATTGGGAGTGGTGCGTTCGACGTAAGCTCGACCGATCGTCGACGGACTGGCCGACGCAGAGCCGATAACTCGAAGATAGGGGCTACGGCTAGATGCATGCGTCATAGGCGATAGCCCGAAACGATAAGACAGTCCCCCGACCCCGGCAGGCAACGGGATCGCAATAACCCGCCTTCTCGCGCGTCGGGTTTCCTCGCAGCGCCCCTTTATGCCCACCATAATTGGTGCAATGGTAACACCTGCTGCGGAGCGGGCTGAAGTCACCCCAACCCCGCTAATTCCGTTCCACCCCTATCTTCCTGGAATCTCCGTTGAACACAGAGGGAGGAATGTAACGCACCTCGCCCCAATCTTCATACACCTTCTCCTTCAGTGCGACGACTTGGTCCAGTTGGCTGACGTCCGTGGGGATGATGAGGACGTTGGACTCGCCGGTGAGCTCGGTGAGCTCTTTCCCGACCTTGTTGAGCTCTTCTTCGTTCGTGTCGGCGATAGCGACCTTCAGCTTCAACCTATGGACACAGATAAGGTTCTGAAGCAATCCCCACCACTTCCTCTCCCCAGATCCCCGCTCTCTAGCGCCCCACGTTGTTGGGGGACCGAGGGCTCATCCGGGCAATACGAAGGAGGAAGGCCTTGATGGAATGACGTTGCACACCTAGCAAACTCAATCGCAGCAGCCTTCCCGATCCCACTAGCGGCTCCAGTAATGACAGCGACGCGTCCTGCATGGATAACTGGGTGCATGTCGTCCGCGATGGAGAGCGTGTCGACCTTGAACGAGCCTCCGAAGCCCGGGCGCAGGGGCGAGGCGTTACGGCTGCGGCTTCCTCGCATTGTTCGTTAGTTAGTTGGTATCGACGAGATGGGTATGTGTGGATGGGTTATAAAAGTGAAGCAGGGTGAAAAAGGTGGGAGAGGAGGATAGTGAGTGAAGGAGAGAGGAGGTCAAGATATGTGAGGCGCTGATGATCGTGGACGCGATGATGTGATTTGATCTGGCTGGAGCGCGCTCGGTCGGAGGCGTCTAGCTCGATAGCCCTTCGGCTTTATATCCAACGTTCTCAAAAAAAAAAAAGTAGACCCGAGCCTATCTGTCGAGCACATCCCCAGAATACGGTTCCCAAATGTATCACAATCAACGCTGGGATTCCTCGACATCGCACCACGCCCTCATATCCAATATATTTCGGGGGTCCCTCTGTGCACCCTTGTGTCGTTTCTACTTGAGGAATTTGGCCATCGATAGAAGTCGTCCTTGGCTGGTAGTGACCAAAGAAGTACTTCAAACCTTGATTGAGGCGTTTGATATTGAAAGGACCCTAAAACGCGTAAAGCACCCCAAGGGACGGTGCATCATCCATGCTTCGACGGCTGTGGCGGGTCAGCTGTGCAACCTTCGACCCTAGTCTGGATCGCGATGTAGAAAGAGTTGCGCAATCATCTCGTCAGTGTTTGGAAACCTGGCGATGTTCCAGGGTTGGGTGACGGCTTATCGGCTAAGTGTATACACAGGTCTCCGCCTTGCCACGCTTTAAGCGCCGGTTTTGACACCGCTCAGTCCAATTCGGCAGGCTATGGGAAACTACTGTATTTGGCCAGGAGCCAATACACGCTCCATTCGAGTTACTTGTACCGGCTGCCCAATCGCCAATGGGACATTATGTGGCTTAGAGGGGGGTAATGGTAGGAAGGAGGAGGCCCGTCGACATGCAAAGCGGGGTCGGCTTCGCGCACGAACAAAACGGACACCTCGTCCCCGTAACAATCATGCCGGACGGGCACCCAATCGCACACGCTATAGAGCACGACACCGTCGACGACTGGCAAGTGACCGTCTCGCCCGTCGACGTTGTAGTCGTAGGTATCGTGGTAAGGGTCGGAAGGGTGATCGTGGTGAGAGTCGGGGTCGGGGTTACAGTGGGAATGCTTGGGGTTGCAGTGCACAGAGGTGTCGGCTTTGCGCACGAACAGAAGGGGCACGTCGTCCCCGTCACAGTCATCCCAGAAGGGCACCCAATCAGCCAGTGTGATGCACACGAAAGCGTCGAGGACACGCAGGTGACCGACGTCGTCGTAGTCGGCTTCGTTGTGAGCGTCGGTATCCAAGTGATCGTGGTGAGAGTTGGAGTTGGGATTACAGTGGGGGTGCTTGGGGTCGCAGTGCACAGCGGCGTGGGCTTCTGGCATGAACAGAAAGGGCACTTTGTCCCAGTGTTAACCATCCCTGATGGGCACCCAATCGCACACATCGTCTCGCACGCAATCGTCGATGATACACAGGTGACGGTGCTCGTCGGTGTTGTCGTCGGTTTCGTCGTGAGCGTCGGGAGGGTAACAGTGATAGTGGTGGGCGTTGGGACTATGGTTGTAGTGCACAGAGGAGTGGGGGTCTCGCAGGTGCAGAAGGGGCAGGAAGTCCCGGTCATATGCTGACCTGTGGGGCAGAGCATCTTGCAACTGGCTGAGCACGCCAGGGTAGATGTAAGACATGTTGGTTTAGGCGGATCGAGGGTAACGGTGGTCAGAGTAGGCGAAACGAACTGGCATTGCCAGAGGTCTGTTTCATGATATGTGCGTCAGATGATGTTTTGATCGTAGGCTCAGCAGTAGAGAGTCGAGAGAGAGGATAGTATACGAACATGGGTCGACTATGACGCAGGCGATTGGGTCTTTCCCTTTGATTTGTTCGCATCCCGTTGGCCCTTTGTATGTTAGTCCTCCGCCTGGAAGCCCGTTAGCTAACGTACAACGAAAGAGGAAGTGCCAAACTATACGCACATTGGCCGCCAAGTGAGACAACCGGGGATGGCGTTGGCTCTGCGGGCTTGCTCTCGACTGCAGCCGCATTGGCGAAGGAGATGGGAAGGAGGAACCCGAGTCCCAGGCAAACTCTCTCGTGTAGCTTCATCACGGCAAGGTCAGCGGTATACCTCCTCCGGTGAAGGCATCCCGAGTATAAATAGGCGAGCAGGGGTGCCTTGGCATGGGAGATGACCTTCTCATGAAAGCTTGATATGAATCGCAGACGTTTAATCGAAGGTACAGAAGCAGAGGGGACGGGCACGGCTGACGTGCCGTGGGCAGCTTTTCGGAGCCTAGCAGAGCCTAGTTTCTCCTGGGTGATTGTGAACCTCCGAGGATTTTGAGATTGATTTTGAGTGATTGAATCCGTTCGAAGGCTGCCGGATCAATGATGGTGAATTGTTTAAGCGCCCGTCGGCGTCGGGATCATTCAGCTTCTTCGAGTGGTAGCAACCCAATGGACGTGGGGTATTGAAACGGATGTAGGTTGATGCATAATTTTAGTATAAGACTGTAAGCTCAAAATGGCTGGCGTGAATGATGTCGTGAAGGATCGTAAGCAAAACTGTCTGGACATGGAAGACATGAAAAACGACGTCACCAACTGAACGATTCATCAATAAAAACCACACCTCTCTTCACCTTCGGCCCAAGGTCCGCAACAACCATTCGAACGTCATCCGCCATAGAAAGCGGCCCGCATACCACAATACCCAAATCCCCCATATCATCTTCCCTCTGAAGCTCTCCCCTAACGATCTCCGCAACTTTCAACCTCCTCCCAAGACTCGTGTTCACCTCCACAACTTTCGACCCCTTCGTAAGCGCGGTGAGTTCCGGATGCACAGCATTCACCAGGGCCTCGCTTCGTACGCCCCACTCTAGCCTCGAACGTACCCCACCAAAGGTCTTGATGAGAGGGAGGACAGCCGTAATCCCGACGCCGCCAGCGATGCAGAGGAGGGAGGAACAGTGAGATAGGTTGCGAATGGAGGGGTTGGCATGGTAGTTGCTTTCGATGAGGGCGGGGAGCGAGAGGCGATGGTTTGGGGAAGAGCGAAGCTGACTAGTGAGGGCCTTGGTGAAGCCGTCCATGGATCTGATTAGGAGGGTAGTCCTGGGACGAATGGCGATGACTTTCTCCCCGGTATGGCCTCCGGGACCCGCTTCGGCATCGGGGTTGACACCTCCGGCGAAGCTGGACAGGACCGAGTATGGGTGATTCTCCCAGAACTTCCACGACAGCGTTGGCAAGTAGAGATATACGTGCCCCTCCGCGGCGATGCCGTCGATTTCCACTCGAACGAATTGTGTATCCTCGTCGACGGCAGAGAGGACAGCAGTTCGCCACCCATTCGATGCTATCCGGGCGACACGGAGAGCCCGATCCAGGAACCACACCCCTCCACCAACGTATATCCATATCTCATAGCCCCAGTGATACTGGAAGAGGTAGTTGATGTGCATGAAAGTCGCGAGGATAGCGACTGCGGCGAGGGCCTGGTGGCAAACGAGGAATAATTCGTATACTCGCTTCCGGATAGGGAGCAGCGAGAAAGGGTAGATTAGGGCGAAGGCGAAGGTGGCAGCCATCCCCAGTATCCAAGGTGGCTGCTTGCTCTTTGTATGGTGGTCGTATAAGTGGAGCGTATGGAGAAGAAACATTAGAAGCGAATGGGCCGAAATTTCGATGATGAGGCAATACCCGATCCACCGGTGTAAAAGGAGGAAAGTGGAATGGCGCCAGTTGGTGATCCAGAGCAGGATCTTGTTTCTCGACGAGAAAAGGAGGAGTGGTAGGAGGCTTGCCATAGCCACCACGCCTGTACGATCCCCAATTACGATGAGGTAGTGCTGGGTGCGAGTAGGGGCGATGGAATTTGGATAAAGATAAAAGAGGGGAAATATGCAAAGGAGGCCATGCACTGTGAGGAGGTAGACGATGTAGAGTGTTTGTCCACGAGTAGGCATGATTCCCAAATCACCGATGATGGGTGTACGATGTCGTTGTCCTACGAGAGGCTTTTCCAGGGAGGCGGTAAACCGGCTGTGCCATAGAGGGTGTCCAGGGAGAAACCGGAAAGCGGAGAGGAGAACGGGAAGGAATACGCTGCTGGCGGCGATCGATAATCTGTGGAGAGAATCCTTTAGCTGGGCATATAGGTAAAGTCAAGGATGAAATTAATAACTTACGCATTCCGCTGATGGTACCCTTCGTTCCGTTCTAGGTATTGTCGTGCGTTGTATAAAGGAATCCAGTCCTCTGCCCTGATTATGCTCGTCTTGTTCAAGGGCTCCCCAACCTCAACGTAAGGCATGTTGACTCGGCCCACTCGTTCCACATCTCGACGAGCATTCCGAAGTGCACCTTGATACGACATCGTTGGATAGAGTGCAGGGTTCCCCAAAACCCCAGTCGCAACGTGGCCTTCCCAGAACTCTTCAATGTCCGAAATCCTGACACCGTCCCGGGGGCAGTGCTCAGCAATGCAAAGGGAGAGAGTGAGGAGGAAGGCAGCGTCCTTGAGGAAGCAGCCGTCCACTTTAGAGATGTCGTGCGGATGCCGTTTGACCTTGTTGTATTGTGTGCTCGAGGATGAGGTGCCGTCGCCGCCAGAAGAAATCATGGAACTGCATGTCACTTGGCTTCCTTCGATGACCGCTCGGCAAGCGTGGGCGCAGGGCGGTCTGTAGATCCATTTCCCGAGGCCGATGAGGCCCTGACCGTCGCCTGCGACGGGCGTGAATAGGCGAGCGAGGATGAATAGCACGAGAAAGGGAATGTATGTCGACCCGACATGGAGACGGGGTCCCGAGACTGTCATGGTGCCAGCGGAATCCTGGCAGGTCGACATGCTGCGTGTTTAAGGCACAGAGGCACGCGGGGATCCCAACGTGTTAGTGGGACGGCACGAGCCTAATCGACAATGGCCCGTTCTACTGGTTTCTCGCACAGCCGTTATCCAGGCGTTGATGGTTGGTAGCCCACAGTTGCGTCGAACATCGCCTGGGGCGAGTAATGTGGGCTAGGTCGCCGTGAGCAACCCGGCACAGTCGTCTACGCTGGGGAATCATAGTACCCTTGCTGACCCCGGATATCCAAGGAATGCCTACCACTCCCGGAGGTAGGGCGTGATGGAGCAGATCTGGAGCTCGATTCAAGTCGTACTCCTCTCGGAGCCAAGGTCCTGGTCGTTGAGGTCGTTTCATTAAGACCTGACTAGCGTGGTTGATTCCCGGTATTCCAAGCAGAGTCGTTGACGGAGGTGAATGATTTCAATGGCGGACAGCCCACTCTGATGACGACAGAGTTTGAAAGTCAGGGGAGAGTTAGTTCACTGCCCAGTGGCGCAATGGATTGCGAGAGGGTAAAAGGTGAGCCCAAGGTCCGAAAGCACAAGTGCCATGGCATGAGGAGACCAGAAAAGACTGCGGTCTAGCGTCCCTAGGTCGGGGTAAGCGCGAAGCGGCTCTGTGGCTATTTTTCAAGTTTCACCCTGAGGTTTTTGGCATATTCGACGCTACGAATGTTGATATCAACCCTTATAGTCCCAGCTTTGCAGAAACTCACTGGTCCTTGCAAACTGCCTCATTTCTCCCCGTGCCGAACATTGACGTTCCGAGTACTTGAGGCGAATATTACGGTTGCCCAAGTCCAGCGCATATTGCGCCTGTAGTATAAATACGACGGTGAGTGAGAAAATAGAACAAAGTAGTGAGAGACTAGAGAGAAGAGTCAACTCGGCTTCCAAGGGACGAACGACAGTGACCCGTGGGAATAAGTCGGCGCTTGCCGCCAATGCCGCCTGAAGAGATTCATGTTCTTCGACCCAAACCATTACCACCGCTCGCACCTGGATCCACCGGACATTAGCTTTCCACCCGACATCGTCACGAACTTCTATATTATAAAAAGGTATACTCTGGCCAGGCCATGTAGCTTCCGAAGTCTTGACCCATGGGCCGAGATCTCCCCAACTTCGATTTGACACCAGCGCCTAATTTGAACTTCACTGCCACGGTCAGGCGACCATGGGATAACGGCTGGGTGCCTTTGAAATGAAATGCTGTAGGGTGCTACATTGCTCATGTACACGAGCGCTCTTCTTCCTGCTTCTCTGTACCCAAGTCTTCGTGCGAAGCGCCGATGGCCTCTTCATCTTCAGGCGTGCACTCCCCAACCGACCCCGATGAGGATGAATGTGAGCCTCGCTTTTGGCCCGGGTACATCCCCCGTAATGATAGCACCAATACTCACTGACACGGACATAGACCGACATACCGGATTGCAAGTTCTGAGTGGCGCACGGGGCATATCCGTTGGCTCGATTGCGGCTAACGTAACAAGCGTCGGAAGGGACTCTCATGTCCACAATTTTTCCATAACGAATCATTTTGGGACCTCAGGGACGGGCAAAAATGCACACGGTGGGTTGCGTCCTTTCAAGGCTACCCCATAGTATTTACCACATTATAGTCGAACAGATTCTTGTGTGGCTCAGAGCCCCCACCTTCCGACCAATGTACCAGCATTCCTTGAAACAGCGGATGGCAAAAACGGGGATCTGGTTTCTCGAGCTGCGAGAGTTCGAGAAGTTCACAGCTAAGAAGGGGACGATAGCGTGGTTTACGGGCATGCGTGAGCTTATCTGACCTGGTTTTTACACCCTCGATGAGTTGAGCCAGTCCTTTCTAGCTGGTTCCGGCAAAACTATTCTGGGGTATGTTGCGTTCTGAGGTCTGATGTTGCTAACTGAAGCGTGTACCACAGGGCAATTGCTGTTGAATATTTGGAGAAGAGCACAGCAGTTTCCAGGGACGTAGCGATTGCCTTCGCGTTCATTCGCTATAACGATCGCCACACCCTACGGGACATCCTCTCTTCCCTGCTCGCCCAACTCGTCGAAGGAAACGACACGGCTTGCACTCTGGTGCATTCCCTGTACAGCCAGACCGTCGCCAAAGTTGGTGTCGAACTCTTGGAGTCCGACATGGCCGGTGCCCTCAAGAGAATCACCAAGGCTCTCGGCATGGTGTACATCGTTCTCGACCGTATGGACGAGGCCAACGATCAGGTCAAAGACGGGCTGCTGGAGGCTCTGGTGACTTCTGGAGCCAACTTGCTGATCCTGTCTCGGCCTCTAGACCTTTATACTCACCATACACCGGGCGCTCTCTTCGTATCGATCCAGGCTCAAACGGAGGATATTGGGCTCTACGTCGCCGATCAGGTCGAACGAAACTCCCGGCTGAAAGCCATCCTGCATGGCAAACCAGAACTTGCTGAGAAACTGAGCTCTCGTATCAAAGAGAAGGCCAACGGAATGTAGGCGGTGGCCCTCAATATGAAGATCAACCACTAACTATTTCACATATTGTAGGTTTCTTCTGGCAAAGTTGCAGATGGAACTCCTCATGAGCAGCTGCAACAGCGTCAATAGCCTTTTCAAAGCGCTCGACAAACTGCCGTCTGGGATCGACGAAATGTATCAAGCGACTTTGGAACGAATCGGTGCACAGTCCGAGGAAGATGTGTCAATTGCGCATCGGACGTTCACTCGCCTTCTCCATTATTTTAACCTGTGGAACATTGACACCCGCCCGATGTCTCTGGAGGATTTTCAGTACTATCTGGCAGTATCCTTCGAGGATCAAGTCTTCGATGAGGGCGATCTAGTCCCCATTCCATTGATACTTTCGACCTGTGGTGGTCTGGTCACCGTGGTAGAGGGGGATTGGGGCTTTTTTGAGCTCCGTTTCATTCGCAAGTGCATTCTCATTTTATCTGTTTCCTGAAAATAACTTGTCCTCCTAGACTACACGACCGAGGAATTCATGAAAACCATCCAATTCTCGAGCATTCCGGTAGAACCGTCGGCTTTTCTTGGGGTTATCTCGATGATATATCTGGACGGACACCTCGACATGCTGTTGGCCCTGGCACAAAAAGACGCTGGAGAAGTACACCAACACTTCAACTCCCACCCTTTCTTGTATCATGCCGAACGGAGCTGGGGGTATCATGCCGAGCAGTCCCAGCTTCAAGGACAACTTCATCCATACACCCACTCATTTCTCTCCAAGCATCGCCACTATCCCTTCCTCGCGAAGTACGGCTCTTCCATAACCTCGCTTCCGGGTCTCCATATTGCCGCAAAACATGGACTGGTGGATGTTATCACCCAGAAGGCTCCCCTTTCTTGTGAATCTGTCGGTCCAAAAGGCTACACCCCGTTTCACTACGCCGCAAAGGAAGGGCATTTCGACGCCTTTTGTGCTCTCGTCTTGAGGCATCCAGGTGTTAGCGTCAGGACCGCGCGGGAAGAAACATTTCTGCATCTCGCTGTGAAGCATAGCCATGTGTCCTTCGTACGCGAGCTGTTCCTCTGGCTCGAATCTCTTTCCACCGAAGAGGTCCGCCATTATCCTCCAGACTTCAATATCAATGCACGGGACAGAAAAGGGGGAACCCCGCTCATGGTAGCGATCGCTCGTGGATGGGACTCAGCCATCACTCGACTCCTCATTACGCACAGAGACATTCAAGTCAACATTCGCGATAAGGACGGGATAAGCGCCTTCATGCGGGCGTGTGGGCACAGCGCAGATGATTTCGTCGAAACACTTATCTCGTCCTTCCCCGATCTCGATGTAGACGGGCGTAGCAACACAGGGCGTACTGCTCTTATGCAGGCATGCTTGGGAGGGAAGGTACAGATAGTCAAGCTACTACTCGATCGAGACCCTGCCAGCGTGAACGACACAGACGATATGGGATGGACACCATTGATCTGCACAGTCGATCGCTTGGGTCCGCCGAATAGGGCGGCCACACTCCGCCTGTTGCTGGAACACGGGGCTGACCCACATGCTGCGCCAACTGGCATTTTCGGCATAACACCTTTCCTCTTAACGGCAAGCTGGGGCTGGGCTGAGAAGGATCGGAAAGAAGAAGCCGAACGAGCTCCGCTCTTGAAACTGTTTCTCGATTTCGATTCGGATTGCATCCACCACCGCGACGGGAAGGGGCGAACCGCACTCATGCTTGCAGTCCGAGAGGGCGCCGGCCCTGCTGCCCTTGACGTTCTTCTGTCGCACCCAAACAGTGGGGCTGAGGGGATAAACGCACGAGATCATGAGGGCGTCACGGCCCTATTTCACGCCTTTCAATTATTCTCAAAGGTAAACCGGGAGCGATACATCGAGAGGAAGCATCCGCCATGGCACGACGAATTCGTCCGCAAAAGACGGAAGCGGGATGACATATCCGAGGCCCTTCTCAGGTACCACCGTTGTCACGATATCATCAACGCCCTCTTTCTCATCCCCTCTTTGAATGCCAGTCAACGCGGCCGGAGGGGACGAATGGCATTGGAACGGGCCTCCTTGTCGGCTGGATCGCATTTACTTGGGCTAAAGGGCTTTGGCGAGTATCAAGAACTTTTGATCAAGGACAAGAAGTTGCAGCACCAATTCGAAGACATTGTCGATATTTTCTTCGCCACACTCCACCTGATCGCCAACCACGACGGACTCCATCAATACCCCCATGCCTTCCACAGGGCCGCTCTTGCAGCCTGCTCCGTCTTGGCCGACCCCATCACCTGCCGCTTCCTACAAGAAGGATGGTTAAAGCAGACATTGAAATGGACTCTGGATGAAAACTGTACGATTGTTCTTCTAGTCAAGGCATCGAGAAGGAGGTGTCGGGTTGCGGTGGGCATAATTTTGGCGTATATGGGACTTTTGGGCAGGCGCCTGCAAACTGGCTGGCCAATTTTGTCAGGAGTGGATGTTGCGAATATGTTTTGTGGCCTCGGTTGCTCGTGGCATACGGATGAAACGGTGGCCCATAGTCCGTTATTGGTCTCTCCGCTTGAGTTCCTACGTACACCCTTGTAAGATCGGTTTAGTACTACATCCTGGAATGACATTCGTGGGTTCGTGTTTGGGTTCAATAGAAATCGAAAGGTTGGTCATTTCTCTCATTTTGGAATATCACCATACTCCTGTGTGCTCTGGTAATGTCTGGTTCCCTCAAACCAGAGGGAGATGACAGACTTGGTTAAGCGCCCGTTTCGTCTACCTTCTTAGGAGCCACCTTCCATTTTGAGAGTTAGTTGAGTCACGTGTAACTGGGGTTGGGCGGCGGGGTCGGCGGGCATGTTTCATCATTTGGCTTTGATTTCAAGTTTCTTCTCTCTCCCCTCCCTCTCTACGTCTGTCACGTACAGGTCCCAGAGTCTAGTAGAGGTTGTATGTCGTCTGGTTCCCCCTTCCCCACATCTTGATAACCTGCCACGATGACACCCAGGATCACCAGGCAAAGCCGCGTTTTCTGTAACGCGACGTCAGCGTCCAGCCTTGTCGTGCACCCAGCGCACAAACTCCTTCCGGCTCGTTGGTCATCGTTAGTGGTGACTTAAGATCGGAAAGCAGTAACCCGAGCTCGCGCTTTGCCAAAGGATGAGAGCGGAGATAGTATGCTGCCCTCTCGACAGGTGGTTCGGAGCATACCATACGTTCGAACCGACCGAAGCGGAGCTGGCTACATGCACCAACGCTCTCGAAGCCAAGCTACAGGTGCAGGAGGAGACGCAGACCAGGAGTAGAGCGGAGCACTCCATTCAGAAAGCTGGAAAGTTCGTTCAATTCAAGACGCCTCCTTCTCGGAGACGTGAGACAGAGGATAGGGTTTTCGCACCATTGAAAGACATTGCTGACTGTCTCGGAACGGTTGACCTCGACGTAGCGAACGTCACTGCGGAGATGGACAGGTCCGTCTCCCAGAATGAGTCTGCCAAGCTTCATCGCCACTCGAGAACACATTGGACCTACGCTTCCAGTCCCGACGGTGCTCTGCCGGGCGAACAAGCTGGTGGTAGTAACAGAGTGGGTGGTTATTTTCATCGTAGTTCCCTGCATGGCGAGCTATCCCTCGCGGACGTGGCTGTCCTGTGTGAATACAAGAAAAAAGGGGAGGATGCAGTACAGGTGAGCGCCGGGTTTGCTACTATGGCTGTTTTGATTCTTTCCACGTAGAATCGTAGACAGCTTTTTCATGCAGCTGCCCACCTGTTCAACCGGGACCCTGTCCGCTTTGCTGTTTATGGCGTACGCACCTTTCGCATTCCCTATACGCCTCCTCACCGGCCTTAGATTACTATCGAGGACTGCGAGGTCTCTCTTTGGTACTTTTGCCGTTCTCACACAGCCAAATCCGAGTCGTTCAACTTCGTGGAAGTGAGTTCGACACATCCTTTGAGTATACGCCAAGTGCGCGTGCTGAGGGCATGGTCAACGACAGAACCCGATCACTCTAGTCAGAGTCTTCATCTCCTTCATGTTCGCCCACTCAGAGTCACTCGGCTTCGACGGCGACATCCGCAGGGTTTTGCCTTCACCAACAGATGGGCGACTATCAACATCATACGTGTATCGATTCACAGTCGACGACAACGGGGAGGAACGAGTACACTACCGTACTCGGCAGACGATTTGCGGCTCCCGTCGTCCTTACGTCGCCGGACGGGCGACACGGGTCTGGGAAGCGGAGCAAGTCAAATCGTTTGACGACCTCGAGAGAGTGGACAACAAGGTCGTGGTACTGAGGGAAGTGTGGCTCGATGAAGACACCCCCACCGAGCTCCAGATCCAGCGGTCCATCTTCGCCAGTCTCGACATATTCGGCAACAAACTGAAGAAGGATCCTGGCTACTCGCCTCCTGGCTTCTCACGGTTCGACGATGACCTGAAGGGGGGGGTCAGAGCACTCTTTGAGGAGGACGACACTTCTCCGCCTACCAGTTCTGGAACCAGGGAACGCCGAAAGGTCTACGAAAAATACTTCCTCACGATCAAGGAGGATTGTCTCGGTGTGCTAACCCGGGGTGTCGCGACGGACTATCAAACGGACCCAACCCTTCTCCGCCAGCTGAAGAAGCGAAATACCATCCCAAATCCTCCACGCGATAACACTCCACCTCGTCGATTCTGCCGGAGGCGCCCATACCGCCTAATTTACGAGGAGCGCTGTTTAGATCTCGTTGACGAAGCCCTTACGTCTCTCAAGGATCTGTTCACTGGACTCCAGGGATGTTTCACAGGTAGGTCGGCTTATAAATTCAAAAACTCTGGCCATCGACGTTGATCTATCCGCACAGCGCTGGTTCTCATGTTCTGTGCAGGGTGGGTGCATCGGGACATTAGTGGTGGAAACGTCTTGATTTGGACCGACCCCGAGGGAAAGAAGCACGGAAAATTGGGAGACTTGGAATACGCCAAGCCGTTTCCCTCTGAGAGTGGGTCCCCTGGGACCAAGGTTGTAAGCACTCAAGTTCCATTTCCCCTGTTATGCGATATGAACCTACTTGTCTTTTCTCAGGGAACCGCATACTTCATCCCTGTCGAGGTTGCCGAAGGCTACCGCGTGGCTTCAAAAGCAGAGACTGCCACTGGCATGAACTCGAAGTGGCCACGTCTCGATGACTCACTTACGGCTGCTGAGAGGGAATCGGCGCTACGGGAATTCCTGAGCCAACACAAGGGTCGCATCCCTCCCCGAACAGAGGAAGAAGACCCTCTCCAACACCACTTCACACACGACTTGGAATGTATATGGTGGTTAACCCTGTGGTCTGTTACGTGCAGACTTGGGAATTGGGACGGGGTCAGCTTCGTCTTTAATCCAAATATTTCTAACCAAGCGACACTACTGAGGAAAAGATTCCTCATGTACGACAACAGGGACCTCCTTGCTTTGGCCGAGGAACTACCCGAATCTCTCCAAACCGTACACTTGTACCTGATGGCCTCCCGCGAGTACCTCCGGTTCCGTTTTCTTGAGCTGGCTGAGTTAGACGAGAAGGCGCGGGCAGACCCCGCAGCGCACTCGCGCCCATTTATGAGTCTTCGACGACTCGTCAACGTCGATATTCCACCCGACGCGCCCCCCTTGGTAGATAGTTCCAATCCTTTCTGGCGGCCCGTGGCAGAGAGTGAGCTAGAGAAACTCGAAGACCAGGCTCTCAAGCGCTCTCACCCGGATTCCTAAACACCTTGATTTCGCTGCCCCTGTATGTCGACGGTCACTTGTGCTGTGCCTTTGCCAGGCCATTTTCCACTGCGAGCTGGCTTACCAGAATAGGTGGCTTTGCCACACTTCCTTCGTCAGTTATTAAGCGCCCAGAAGCGAGTTCACGGTAGACGGGTAGTTGTACTGCGCCTCTTCGCAACTCGTTGGAAGTCGGACGTATTCAATGGACCAGGAATCTAGGACCTTCATTCCAGTCTCCGACTAAGATCGGTTGAGCTGCCTTGACTGTGTCGCAATACTTGCGATCCTCGTAGTAAAGGAAGCTCTTCACCCGGGCCCAAGTTGATTTCAAATATAGGAACGCGCATGAAGCTTCGTCTGTTGGGATGAACGAAACGTCATGGTTGCCATCGTGTCACGGTAAGGGATTACTAACCTCCTGAGTAAGGTAACCGGTGAGCACGCGGATGAATTCCCGATCATTGGGCGCTAAATGGCCAATCGGGCGAGGCACCCTCGCCACCTCGACGTGTGGCGCCGCAAATATCGGTGGATATCGCTCTGTCGACGTTATTGTATTTGAGGAGCTCATACAGCGCCCCTGAGATTATCAATTTGAAATTGAAAATGGGTGGAAGAGGACGTGTCCGGTCACGTGAACCACATTATCAGCTGGTCACGCGAACGGGGAGAATTATCATCACGAAGCAGCACGAAGCCGGAGCGGAATCTCTGTAAAGACGCTCGCCATCCAAAGAACCCTTTTCTTCCTCAACCCCCTACCACCACGATTCCCCGAACCTTCTTCTTCTCCTTCGCCTTTCGAGCAAGGAATTTCCCCTCTAGGCATTGGACTGCAGCTGCCACCATCTTCACCACTTCTACCCTACACAACCCATCTATAATGGCCCCTACACCCGTTGCCCAGAGGAGCAAGAAGATGCACTCGAAAGTCGTGCGTATCTACTCCAGATCCATCTCTAAACCCATCGTACCGACAAAGATCGCCTACAGGTCATCATCGGCTCAGGTCCTGCAGGCCACACTGCCGCTATCTACCTGGCTCGTGCCAACCTCTCCCCGGTTATGTTCGAGGGATTCATGGCCAATGGGTTCGCAGCTGGAGGACAGCTCACCACTACCACCGATGGTACGCTCCCAAACCATTGTTTTCATCCACCAGAATGCTTACGGAATCGCAGTCGAGAACTTCCCCGGTTTCCCCTCTGGCATCCTCGGCCCTGAGCTCATGGAGAAGTTCAGGGAACAATCCCTCCGCTTCGGCACCAAGATCATCACCGAGACCGTTTCCAAGATCGACCTCTCTGCCCGCCCCTTCCGATACTGGCGCGAAGGTCAGGAGGAGGAAGAGCCCGAAACTGCCGACACCGTGATTATCGCGACCGGTGCCAGTGCCAAGCGTCTCGGTCTCGCAGGAGAGAACACCTACTGGCAGAGTGGTATCAGCGCTTGCGCTGTGTGCGATGGTGCCGTCCCCATTTTCAGGTGAGTTTACCCCTAGTTGACCACGTCGAACGACCCCGAGCTCGAGATCTGATTTGTCATGCCATGCAGGAACAAGCCCCTTGCTGTTATCGGTGGTGGTGACTCCGCTGCTGAGGAAGCAACCTACCTCACTAAATACGGCTCGCACGTCTACGTCCTCGTCCGCCGTGGGGAGCTCCGCGCCTCCAAGATCATGCAGAAGAGGCTGCAGAACAACCCCAAGATCACCATCCTCTGGAACACCGTCGCCGTCGAGTGCCAGGGCGATGGCGACCTCCTCAACAACCTCCGTATCAAGAATGTACAGACCGGCGAGGAGCGCGATCTCGCTGTCAATGGGCTGTTCTACGCCATCGGCCACGAGCCCGCGACTGCCCTCGTGCGTTCGCAGCTCCAGACCGATCCCGATGGCTACATCATCACCGTCCCCGGTACGACCCAGACGAGTGTGAAGGGTGTGTTCGCGGCGGGTGATGTCCAGGATAAGAGGTATAGGCAGGCTATCACCAGTGCGGGGAGTGGGTGTATGGCAGCTCTCGAGGTGGAGAGGCTCATTGCTGAGGAGGAGGAGTCAGGCGAGTAAATTATACTTAACGGAACCAAAACATCTGTATAGACATTAGGGACATTAATTTAACTCACTGGAACCACATGCCCTCAACCCACATCCTGAGGCTCGAGGACGATACCCAATGGTGACGCTTTCATCCCTCCTTCACCATTTCTGGACCTGATGATGCGATCTTATCTTCCAGCAGGGCGTAGATCGACCAAGCGCCACGACGGTTGGACGACTACCAGACACGGCGCGGTCTCCGACGTACACGAAGCGCATGCTTATCGGGACACTCAAACCATCACGACGTTCAGTATTTGACACCTTTCCCCCGCTGACTTCCTCGACAGACAGCTTTCACTTCGCCATATTCACGCTCATACTCATCTGCGGAATTGCTGTGTCCCTTCTGAACTTCTGAAGTATCCGCCACAAAATCAACAACATGACCACCCATTCTTCCTTGATTACCTCCACCTCCTGCCTGCCAATATGCAGCCCGATCCTCATCCGAGCCCATACGCAAACGCGCAGAGTAGGCCGGATGGAATGGCAGGACAGGTGCCGCAAGGTGTCGAAGTCGTTACCCCATCGCAGGACCCATGGTGCTTATGGCGCCCTGGATATACCAACCTCAAGTGTGAGTAGGCTATCTCCCTAGGCAGCTTCCTGTGTTCTTGGAATCAAGGCACTAAAGCCAGCGGTAGACGAACTACCGCCCACTGTGAAGTCAATCCGCGATGGTTGGCAAACCACTTTCCAGAGTGCGGCTGCCGTCGTGAGTGCCTCTTTTCTCCCCTCCCCCATTTTCGTTCACAACACGGTCCGCTCTGCTCGCCGGCGTAGCATCTCAACTCTACAGCTTCTTCAAGATCCGGGAAACTACGCCTTGAAGAGCACGAACGACGAATACAAAGACGCTGTGGTACATTCGCTACATCTCCATGTTCCTCAACATCGGAGCCATCGTCGGCGGGTTCATCATCATCGACGCGCTTGGGGAGATGCAGCACCGCGCGGCGACGCTTCCTCCGGACTTCAAGCAACCGCTCCCTGAAGACGATCCGTATAACGAGAACGTTCGCCTCGTTTGGCAGGGTATACCGGCGATGTTGACGAGCTATAGTCGAGGTTGGAAGATGGAGGTGTTGGTGTACC
This sequence comes from Coprinellus micaceus, assembly GCA_951394405.1. Classification (NCBI taxonomy): domain Eukaryota; kingdom Fungi; phylum Basidiomycota; class Agaricomycetes; order Agaricales; family Psathyrellaceae; genus Coprinellus; species Coprinellus micaceus. The sequence continues at coordinate 487,615 of OX596340.1, read as the reverse complement.
ATTGTGCGCCATTCCAGCTAGAGATCACACCGCAGTCGCAATTAAAAGCCTTACCGACACGATGTGATCGACAGGGTTCTTCTTGTTCTGCGGCGGGATCTTATCCCTCCTGCTCCTAATCCGCCTCTATGTCGCCATCGAAGAACGGACGTCCTTGAAAATCGTCGGGGTTATCATGATACTTTATGCCATGTTCCCCGCGTTCTACTGGCTGCGGCATATCCGCCTAGAAGAAGAGGCTTTTAACTGGATGGGTAGGAGGGGTCCTGGTTTTACCCAAACGGAAACATTGGCCCCGGGGGGAGACCCGGATACCTCGAATCCGCAAGTCGACCCTCCCCCACTCGCGTTGGTAGCCACGTCACCTGCTAACTCACTGCGCCGCCAAAATAGCCACTGATCATGAAGGGATTACGAAGTGCCTCTGTTCCCACATGAACTGCCGAGGGCTTGAATATCTTCGATGTTGTATTCAACCGTCAGCGATCACCAGAGGACGCACTTACTCCAGTCAACGTTCAATAATAATACGAGAGACTACGCAAGGTACATACTACATAAAATAACCTAAACGAGATGTACATACGATGCAGATATGATCCACCGCGGATGTTCACGTGCGACTGAGTCCCCGCTCGCCCCTTAACGGGTTCCAGAACGACGGCAGTCCATTCCATCGCCTCTTAGTACCGAGGGCTTCAGAGATGGAAGGTTCTAAGTCGTTTAGCTGATGCATTAGAAGTTCAATTTCCTCGCGCCGCCGTTCCAAGTGTTCCCCTGCATTAAGCGCCCGTCCATCCTCCCTCGCCGCATGCTGACACTCCTTAGCCTTGCCCAAGAACCCTATGAGAATAGCACGGACTTCCAATCCTGAGTTGAGTTGGGAGATGGTATACTTCTTGCTGACGAGTTGATTTTGAATGCGGAGGATTCGGTTGGCAACACAGAGTGCGTCCATCGATGTAACAACCTGCCGAACAACCTGCCACGGAGAGTTGATAGTACCGTCAAGGGCGAGGTTATGGTTGGTGTCAGAAGGGCAAAGGTGGAACACCGACGCTCCTTCATTTATAGCTGGTTTCCAATGGTCGCTCAGAAGCTCGTCCACCCGTGTAGTTCCATCCTTAAGTTGCGCTAACTTCCCCCATTTTGTGGTTATCAGCGAAACCTGGGTCATGCCATCGTCTCCACAGATCCTAGAGAAACCCCCGAAGTTGCCGTCTTCAATGCTGCTGCGGTGAAACGCGAACTGCGTTATATCGCGAAGGTGCAGTATACCCCCGACGCGCATCCCTTCGCCGTACCTGTTGCGAAAATAGAGAATTAGTTTGAGATCTCCCCAGAATAGAGAATAGACAAACGAGGCCACGAGCCACTGGGATATGCTTGTCAGTACAGCAGCATCGTTGAATCCCGGAGTGTCGACGAGGACAATCCTGCGGTTATTCAACAGCCTGTTCACTTCAGCATATTGGCTGGGGGCGCGGTCGACCACGACAACACTTGCTTCGGTGGTTTCTGAGACCATTCGGCTCCCGACGGCCCTGTGCTTTGTTCTATCCTCCACTAAAGTGTTGATGAGCTAGCGCAGCACAAGATGAGTTCACGCCCGAACGGTGGGGTGGATAGGTATCACTGACCGTACTCTTCCCAGATTTGGCCTGGCCCATTACACTGTGAGGTCAATCAGGTTACTGAAGTGTATTGCCAATCACGAGAGAGTGTAGAACAATGCTCACACTATTACGACGTCGTCCCGCCGGGGATCTTCCAGGCCAGAGATGATGGGCAGCCCATGTTGTCGCTTGGATGGTAAGGAAGAGGATCGTCGATCCTTGTCCGTTTCCCGAACGGTTGCGGCCCCCGGTTTCCACATACTAGGTCGCCGATTCGATACACCCCTTGGACTGGCAATTGGGGCCACTTTAGCCTTTTTGTGATGTGCTTTACTGGCCAAAGTCGCCACTGCGTGCCTCCCACGGGGAGGCTCTGTGGCCTGAATTTCAGCCCATTCGCCCACATCCTCGCCTAAATCCGTCATCCCAGACCCGGCAGTCGGGTCAGCCATTGCGACAGGGTCCACCGCAGTCGTGGTCGTGAGACCTGCGTTGGAATAAAGTTTGTTGGTTTCCCGCGACAAAAAAGAGGCGACGCCTAGGATCCAAGCTCAAGTTTGATACAGGCGATAAAGATGTGAGCATAAAGGGCACATACCGTGCGTGACTGACACGAGGGCGCGTTGTTGGCCTCCTGCTGGAACGTGAGACGTAGGATCGCCTATCCGATAGGTTAGCGGTCGTCTTGGGGTGAGAACTGCCTTCATCAAATTACCTTGAGATGCATTGGCGGCATCGGACATGTCCTTGAAGACGCCGATCCAGTCGTCGTCGTGACTGATGGCAAAGTCTAAGGCAGTCTAGTGAGGCGTTCAGTAACATCAGAATTAGGGTTTGCCAACCGACGCTAACCTTCTCGAGCAAGAACCTGTTAACGACATCACAAGGATGACAGGCCTTCCTTTTCCACTTTCAACAAGATTAGAAATGGATCGACATTCAAATTTGCTTCTCACCTCGGTGAAAGGTACACCTGTCAATGGAAACGAGATGGTTATAAAATTGCTGTCTCTGGCCTCATTTGCGCCGCGACTACCGAACCCCCCTGTTCCCCCCGCGCCCTTGTTAGAGCCGCCCACATTCCCTCCACCATGGCCACCCATCCGGCCACTCTGATCGCCCTGGTCCTGGTTTGGGTGTTCAGATGCGTAGCTAGAATCTCCGCCGTGTCCATTCCCTCCTCGAGATAAATCCTGTTCCCGTTGCACTTGGTCCCGGAAAGGTTGGGAAACATCTAGTTTGAACCCTCGCAGGAAAAGAGCTTGGTCTTGTGCCCCGCTTGCTTGACTCCTGCCAGCTTCCGCGTCGAACGTGCCTTCCGACCTCCACGCATATGTTGGAGATCGAGGGTTGGCGTCAACAGTTGAACCTGGCAATTTGACGAGCTTGGGGACGTGGTCGGGATCCGATACGCGCTCTTGGAAAGAAGCAATAGCCCAACTCTCACTCTTTATACACGCGGTGATGATGTAGAGTGCCTCCTCTCTCCCTATGGATCGTACTCCGTTGGCGTACCTATAGAGGGGTCCTGCGTGTTGAGATATGAAATCGCGGAGGTCTATTCTGTTGTCGTCCAGTTCCTCCAGCTTTCCTGCTGAGGTTAGGGCAAGGATAGCCCCTTCCTCATGCTCCAGATGGCGAAAGTCAAAGCGGGAGATTGTCCTAACGAGTTTGAAAGTTGGGGTCCGGGGATTCTAACATTAGGCGTTCTCAACACTCACCGCTTGTCATCTTCGTAGATGGTGTTGGACCGGACCCCGTATGCCAGAGCTTTACCTTCCGCCAGGGCTTGGTTGTTTATAAAGAGTTTGGGCTCGGAGGGAACGCAGTACGATGTGCCCCCAGGGCTCTTCCGGATCGATGCTTCATCATGCCAGAGATTGAAGATCTTTTTGAAGCCACCTTCAATGCTGAAAATCCCTACGTCGCCTGGAATGACACCCTTTCCATCTTTCAGAGGCTCGCGCGGCCTCGGCTGCCAACATGGCAGCCCTTTACCCTTTCGAAGCATGGTGTGGACGTAAACTTCCCCAGGCGTTTTCTTCTCCGGGGGTGGCGTGTCTTCCAAGGAGGACTATGCATCATCAGAATTGTTCAAAGTGGAATTCTACGTCTTTCAAAAAAGCTTAGAATACCAACCAATATGAAGTCGTTCGTGGGTCCGAAGACAAGTTGCACGAGTCGGGATATGATCGTTTGAGGCCCGAGAATCTGCCAGGAGCTTGGGTCCGGGAGGTAGGAGCTGGGTTCCCCTTGAGAGTCAGAAACTGGGTATCGAGTATCAGCAGCGCCATGGAATATGTTGGTAGTGTTGTGGACTGTCTTCATATCGCCCTCGATCTTATAATTGCCTCCTGCCGCGTCAGCAGTCCCAATCGTGAAGCTACTAGCCTCGGAGAACATGTTGAGCGTTGGGTCGTGGGGACGTTGCCCTGGAATCGGGTCGCTCATGGCGCTGGGATTCCGAGGGTGAAGATGTTGGGGGTAAAGTCTTGTACACGCACTATGAGCATGGTCACGGCGTGAACGGAGATATGAATGTCATTTAGATCCATGACACGTGCCAGACGGTGTGGGAACTTGGTACTCAATTAGTTTTGAATTGACAGGCATCACACTTCCGAGTCAACGTTCAGAGTGTTCAAGAAGACTTGGATTCTTTCCTCAGGCTCTCCCCCCTCCATTGCGCGTAAGCTCATAGCAGGACACATGAGTGACGCCCACGAGGTCAAAAAATCACCGAGGCACCTCACTGAGCGCATTCCTTCGAGCACTTTCCCAGTGGTACTCGACCCAGACCGAGAATCTTCTCTGGAGTATCAGCCTTTGCCTTTTTACAGCACTTTCCAAAGGATATAACTGAGCATATATAATACTTCTCTCAGTAAGGTTGGCGGGTTCTGCACGGTCAAAAATCGAGAATCAATCTGATTCAAAACGCGAATCGAAGCGTCGCTGCTTCTTCCCGCAATGTCCTTAGGGGTTTCTAAGGCATTTTGGGCCACCATTGGGAGGGCTCCTGACTATAATCTTCCATTTTACACTGCCCAAAACATACTAGAGGTCGTTCTGGCATGGTTTCAGCGGGATTTTGAATAGCAAGCACCCTCTGGTGCTCCAGTCGGACCTTAAAAATACACAGCCGAGGCCGCTGAGCTACCGCGGAACGTGTCTTCTTGTCTTCTGCACAATTCACTTTGAAAAGGGGAGGACAAAGCAAATCAAGCGGTACAAACCTCCGTAGACGAGTGTAACCCTTTTTCGTGTTGAAGCCTTCACTCAGGCATCATATGTTCTGGAATGGATGAGAACGTCGTCCCAATTTATCCTCGCCGAGCGCTTCGATGGAAATCTTCAGACTTAAACCACGGTCTATGTGCAACAGAGATATCCATCCCCTCAGCATCCCCAAGATCTTAGTGAGCATGCAGTTGGGAAAACATACCATAAATCTACCTCACAATGGGGGCTCGGGGATACCATGATTGCGCCCATCCCCGATGCCGGGGCTACCGGAGTGGTGTGGAACATGGGATTCTGTTTCTATCCCTCTGCCCGAACATTCACGTCTTTTTGGCCATACGAAAAAGGTTGTTACAGCCCGCAAATGTCTCTACAGGACCACAACGAGAGCCGACGGCACCTAGAATCAACCCCATCGCTAATCGCGCGTTAAATGGAAATTTGAGTTCCGCTGGCTTCGACTTCGAAATCTCGAATTTTGACCGTGCAGAACCCGCCAACGCTACTCTCAGGCTCCTTTGCTGACATCATGCTCAGGAACTCCAAAATGACGGACTTTGAGTCTATCTTGCGAAATAAGCGCCCACCACTGGGACGCGATCACGCGGATGTCACGATCACTGCTGACAAATTTAGATCACCAATGGAACGATCGCGCTGAGCCTCCTTTGACCAGCGTCTCCACATCCATCTTCTCTACCACCCTTCTCCATCCGTTCTCCGTTATTCGATTATTCGCCCTCAACTGGAAGGCCTCCCCTTCGACCGAACGCCACGAACGTATGCCCACCTACCACAGAGCAGGAGAACGCCCGGATGCACAGGCGGACCACAGCGCCTCGTCCAAGCTCCTGGAACGGCCCGAGAAACTATGGCTTGAAGATGGTAGCGTCGTTCTTCAAGCCGAGAATGTCCAGTTCAAAGTTCATCGATCGATCCTCACGAAGCATTCGCAAATCTTCGCCGACTTATTCAAGATGCCACACCCGCCCACTGAACCGACTGTGGAGGGGTGTCCAGTCGTTCTTCTCCAGGATAGTGCAGAGGACGTCAAGCATGTTCTCCTTATCCTCTACGGCGACCGGTGAGTTCTTTGACGTGGCAGCCATCAAAGTATTGTGTGCACGTCCTAACACCTAGCCCTCTTGGGGTGTAGTGAGTATGCCAGCTCCGACGAACCACCTCAGTTCCCTGTGATAGCAGCGATGATACGCCTTGGGAGGAAATACGAGATCGCTCAGCTCAAAGATGATGCCCTCGCGCTCCTAAAGAAAGCCTTCCCAACGACGCTGGACAATCATTCGGAGTATGTGTGGGAGACGCACCTGGCGTTCCCTGAAGACCCTGTCTATGACCACGATGGCAAGATGTTGGCGGCCGTCCTCCGGCTTGCCCATGAGTGCAATATACAGTCAATCTTACCTTCGCTCTTCCTACAGTTCCTCACTATGGATTTGGTGAGTGGAAGTTCATTCCATCGCGGTCCCGGCCTCACACCTTGGGTGCCACCTAGGGTACCATCTTCTGTCAGCCAAATGACCTCGCTATCCCGTACGGCGCTCTCCGTCGGTGCATGTATGGTCGCGACAAACTGCTCGAGGCGCGGTCACACAAGGTCTTTAGGTGGATGCGCGATATTGGCTACTATCGTGGGTGCAAAAACAACGCGAAATGCAGCACCGCCTCGAGGGTCCTTGAGGGATATATCTGGGACTCTCCACTAGGCCCTGTGGCAAGCGCATTTTACACCTGGGATGCGTTCAAGGAGGATTTGACTGAAGACGGTGCTCTTGACGAGCTTTGTGATCACTGCCTCCGTTGCGCTAAATCATCACACGAACAGGGTCGGAGTGCCTTGTGGGATATGTTGCCAATGTGTTTCGAACTACCGCCCTGGGGGGATCTGAAAGACGATATGTAACCTCCGTCAGGTAGCAATCATATACATCGTCGCATAACCCATCGGATCTCCTCGGTTATGCCCCTTGTTACGGTCGACGATCCACTGGGAGCCTACGCCGCGGAATGCGCATATGTAGCCTCCAACCTAGACTTGACGTAGTCCCCTGCCTTGATCGGCTCGTACTGGGGCGCCCTTCCAGGTGAAAGACACGTCGGAATTGGCTATAATGACGCAACGTCAGCGACCAAATCCAAAGTCCGGGAAAGCAGGAATGGCTCGAAGACGTGGAGAGGTAGGACAGAGAAAACTCACTGTGAGCAAAACGTCGTAGTCCGTCCCGAAGAACAGCGGGATCGAGTATCGTTCGGCGCCAGACCGGTTGATCACCCTGTGTAGGGTGGACTTGAATACATCGTCTAGAGTAAGAGGGGTATGGGGGTGGGTTTAGGCATCATTCTTGGGGGAAGCTTACCTGTCCACCGGGCAAATTGGTCTCCGAGGCTAAATACGGAACGGTTTGGTTGGTGAGTGAAAGGATCGCAAGATGACGTGAAATGGAAGTACACACTTCACGACAATTGTCCCTGGGATGGGTACAGCGTCGATCCACTTCCCAGAGGAGTTCTTGACCTGGAGACCACCCGCTTTGTCTTGCCATAGGAGGGTGAAGCACTAGTGTGTGGTATTAGAGAAGCTTGAGTTACAAGATGGAAAGGAGGGGGCTTGCCTCGTAGCTACATCGGACGGTATCGTCGGTGAGTGGCCCAGGATGTCGGAGAAAGGGGTAGGATGGTACTCACTCCGTATGAGCTCCAATCCCGATTTGTCCTTCCTGAATCTTCGTTGCATTCTGTGGTGGGTAGTGTAGCAGGCGCATAATTGCAGCACTTTCTTTCGTCTCCACTCGCGAGATTAGCCTCTTGATAATCACGATGCGTGTTGAGCATTACCTTATCATCGAACCAGTTCTCCGGCATATCGAGCGCCAGTGCGAACAGTGGGAAGAGAACGCGTCCCAAGTTTAGCGCAGAATGGCTGATAGGGCCCTCAGTTATCCTGACGCGTCGGGATAATGGGCGACTGTTGAAAAACGCACTAGTACTCCAGAGCGGCGTGTTTGAAGGCCGGGAGCCCGTCCGGCCAGACGTTCTCTCCAGCCATCGATCCACCATTCGATACACTTGGACTTGCGACTGGAGACCCCGATGCGGGTTCGAACCCGATATCAAAGCCCTCGTGCAGGTCTCCGTTTCCTGTGACGTCCGTGTTCTCGCCTAGGAGGGCGGTGTAACCTTTGAAGTTAGTCGATTTGTGGATGTCGAGCTGCATCTTGACCTCTTCGGAGAGGGAAAAGTAGGACTTCGCAGCTGCTATGGTCTTCCCGATTGTACTTGGTGATACACCATGGTTCTTCACTGTCCACATCCATGTTAGAACCCCTGATCAGGACCACTCTTGTCAGAGGCGAAGGGTCACCGTAGAAAAACCCAACCTAGTACACATTGAAGATAAGCTCGGGGCATCATAGATGAGTAAATGAAGCTACTGGAAAAACGTACGTTTACACAAGCATCCCTGATCTCTACTGCCAGTTCACTCCTCTTCTCGGCGTCGCCACTAAACGCGTCTTTGAGATCGCTGTGATGAGATGGGCGTTGAAAGCGCAGAAGGTCCCAGAGATAAGCGAAGCCAGTCAATTTCATAGGCGTATAAAGGCAAAATTCGTAGACCCAACATGACGGGGATCTCATCGAAAGTGCTCTCAGTCCTTGAGCTCGCCAGGAGGAAACCAGGACATGGGGTTACGTCTAGGTTTACTGGAGGTAACTCTGAGCCCTCGTGCAAGGATGCCATGTAACCGATAAGCGACAAGGTATAAAGGATGATCCCAGAGATTCTCGAGTTTGAGGTCTGTCTGGGAACCCAGTTCGTGGTTGTCGAGTTGCGGGATAGGAGCAAAGCGTTGGAATGTTGTCGCACCCCTGAGCTCGTGTCAAAGCAAAGTTCCCACGAAGCCAACATCACGGCAATTGAATCCGACTTTTCCCTTCGATCCACCATGATAGCACCCATGGAGCAAGAGCTCTATTCTGAAAAGGAAACGCAACCAGAGAGGACAAAATGACTCGAATTACGATCCGCTTTACCCCCCCACGACGCCCACCCTTTTTGGAGGGCAAAAATCTGAAAATCTGTCCAATACCCATGGTAGAAATGTTCTAAATGCCTCATGTTCTACCTTGGAGTGCTTGTGGGGTGCACAGACTCGACCCAAGTGGGGTTCCAAAAGGCGTATCCAACGCACAAGTGTGCAGGGAAAGGCGAATAGGCATGCCTGCCAGTGGAAGTGCAGTTTACCGAAAAGGGGATTCATTTTGCCTTTCTGAGCAGGCAGTTATTTGGGCCAAGGACTTCCAATCGATCCGCCACGCCTTCACGAGGGCATCACGAGTCTCACAGTATATAGACATATGGGTGGTAGGTGAAATAATGAACGATACGGGAAGACAGGACGTCTCGTCATAGATTCAGTTAGGAAGGGAATAAGGTACGCAATACAGTATGTTAGCACGAAAAAATCTAATAGATATCCGTCAGGAATGCCATATCCAGCCCCATAATCCTTGCACGGTCAAAATTCTAGAAGGGCGACTCTCGAATCGATGTCAAATCAAGGTCTGGGGTGGACTAGTAGGATAGGGTGCTTGTGATGCTGCTCACCCTCCCACCGTCTACAAGCCAAATTGCCCCATTGACATAAGCCCCCGCGCGGCTCGCGAGGAAGAGAATCGTGCCTGTCATGTCCTGAAGAGAAGAACTACCTGTCAGAGTTATGTATCAGGGAAATGCAAACTAAGGCTTACCTCCTCTGTCCCCGCTCGCTTGAGGGGCACATTTGCCGCCATAGAGTTAGGATCGAGCTTGACTCCAGGTGCCATGGCCACTGTCATTTCTGTCAAAGTAGATCAGCCCTTGGACCCAGTATACTCTTAAGGCAGGCTTCATACCGCTAGGAAACACCCCAGGGGCGAGGACGTTACTCCTGATTCCCCAGGGAGCCAACAGGTTCGCAAGAAGCTTGCCCAGATGTGTAGTAGCCGCCTTCGCAAGCGTATACGATGGTGACAGCACTTTGGCATCTATCCGGAACCCACCCGATGACGACACCGTAAGAACTTGGCTTGTTTGGTACGGCACTGTTACGCCGTTGGCAACTTGCTGCCCCTGTTCTTTTAATCTCCTGGCGTTACCGGAATGAAGGAGTTCAAGGAAGGCGATCGTGGTGTAGTAGGGTGCCGTGACGTTCGTGGAGAACGTGTCTGTGAAGTCGGATGGGGAGCCGCAGTCCCAGAGTGCTTCTTGAAATGCTTTTATGCTTGTGCCATCGTCGGAAGAGGATTCAGAAGGAGAGGGGAGAGGGTGAGGGAATAGATTCCTGGCAATCCCAGCGTTGTTTACCAAGAGGTCAATGTACCCATGCCGATCTTTCACCGTGGTGGCGAGAGACAGAAGTGAGCTGCGATCGGTGATGTCACCCGGTAGGGGAATGATACGGCCGAATTTCTGAAATGTGCAGAAGGAGTGTAAGTGAGTGAATGGCGACTATCAAACTTTCATGGACATCGAACGCAAAGCTGGCAATGCCTGCCCATATGTCGATAGGGCCTTGACTACAATCTCTCAAATGAGCTCAGGAGAAGCGCCAGGCCTTCTCAAAAGGTGTTGAAGAAGGGCCCTAGCCGGCCTTCATTCAGGCTTCCATCCCGTCAGAGCTACGCTGACTCAGAAGTCCAGTCCAAGCTAAATTGGCCAACACCAAAGTCAGGACGTACCGAATTTTCTCTGGCTGCCACTTCCAACACCTCCTTGCGTCGCCCGACAATGTATACCGTTGCCCCATTGTTCTCCAATGCCTTGGCCATCATAAGCCCGATCCCTGCATCATAGCTCAGCTTAGCCCGATGACTCGGGATGGATGAAAAGGATAAATAGTAGAAGAATAGTGAAGTAAGGGGTCTAGTTGGTGAATGGATGGTGATTTCATAGAAGGATGGAGACCAAGATGGTGAAGCTCACCTGTTCCGCCTCCAGTGATCACAGCTACAAGCCCTTCGACGTTGAAGATTCCTTCCGGCTGGAGGGTAGCAAGCCCAGGAAGCCCGGAAGCTAAAGGTCTGGGCGACGTCGAGATCTCTGGGAGCGAAGGGGCGGTGTTCGTAGTCGCCTTCGGGGGTTCCATCTCCTTGACATGAACATTGGACTTGTCATGCTGGCCTGCACTTTTGGTTGGCGTCGAAGGCGTACTGGACTTGGCCTTATCCTGGAATGTCGACGAGGACCGTTCGGTGGGCACACCAGGGCGCGAAGTGGATGCACCCTGATGCCCCAACAGATTCGCAAGAAGCCTCTTCACGGTGGTCGTGGCCCCCTTCGAGGGGTAGTCGAGCGCTGGTGGTGAGCGGATATGGACCACTTAAACCACAATACGGGCCCCCAGCTTGGCTGCAACTCGAGCTTGCGCCCAAGCCCTGTTCTGCGACATAATCAGGTTTGCATTGAGTCGGGCGAAAGCTAGACAGGGATGAGGAGGGCTCACCGAGACGAGTTACGGAAGACCAGGAGGAGTTCACGACCTGGATGGCTATCAACACGAGAGCGAGATGAATTGCGCCCGTGCCATGCAGCATGCGGGCGGCAAAGCAGGCATAGCGTGCATGCCCAAGCACACGTAGACTTACCCAGGCCCTCTATTCAGTTCCTTGCGGCGGAGCACCGGGGTGGTAGGCGAGTGTGCGAGGCGACACGGCAAGAGAACAGGGCGAGTTAGCCTGGCATGCAAACAGAAGCCCTGTTTATATCTGTGGGCGGGCACATGCTTCAAGCCAAGGAAGAGTCGGGGGTGCCGGACCCTGGGAGGATGTGACTTTCGGGCACACTGTCAGATCTCTCCTTAGGCCCATCAAAACCAATCCATCATGCCGGGAAGAGGCAAAGTTGCATCATCGTAACTGTCTTGCAAACCGGTAAATCAGTAAGCAGAAAGATGGAACGGCTACCTCCCAGAGGGGGCAATGCGGCGCTACGGACTGCTACGGATGAGCGGGGAGACTTATTATAAAACTCGGAGCTTGTGTACTTGAAGAAGAACGAAAACGCATGCGAAGCCTGAATTAGCGCCCAGCCGGGAATATACGGTCGAAGTGATCTAAAACCGGTGGGAGGCGTAGACTTTGGTCTTTAATTTCACGCTCGCTTCCATTCAGCGAAACTGGTTCCAGAGCGTAAAGCTTATGAAAACGGGGACGGGCTCACCACATTATTAGTACATACAAATAGCCTTAGACGGCAACCGGCAAGTTACCTTGCTTCTGAGGACGGGGACCTGAGTCGTAGTTTGTTAAGCGCTCGTGCGAGGCCGAGGTTCGGAACAATCCGATGCGCGTGCTTAGCGATAACCCGCCGTGTGCGGCTCTGGAGGGTAGACTATAATTATATGAGCATGCGGTCCATTCCTGGTTGGGTAAGGTTATAAGGATTAGAGTTAAGGACCGCCCTGGCGTGCGCGGCATCGAGAAAGATTAAGAGAGTCTGGTCAGTTTGTCCTATCCTCCGCAAGAGGTAGTCGCCCAACGGGCAAACTTTGAAGCTCCCGGAAGGCTTTACCCTATTCCTATCGAAACCCTCGTGTGCCACTGTGACTTCCTTGATCTGCTGCGCAACGACATGCGTCGGAAGCCACAGACATGACCCCATTAATAATATTGCCCGAAAATCAGGGAAGGCCGCGAGCGGCTTTATTCTCATCGTGAGGGCCGGAGGTCCACGAAGTGAGCTATTGGTAGTATGGGATGAGTGGGAAGAGAAGGTTAGGACCTTTCATCCCGGTCCGAGGCTCAATCAGCGGCTATAGCATATTTTGAATAATGACTACCGGCACGCACCTATGTATTGGAAGGTGGATCGTAAAACATCTAGGTCCAAAATTTTGTTGTCCACATGACACTAGGCAGAGCTTGGCTATTTCCATCACTTCTAGCTCGCACCCCTCACCGGGCCACTTGACGTAAAGTGCTAACGCGCAACTGAAAGAGAGGATTAACGCGCTAACACTCCGCCTCTCGCACCGGAGGGATCGTAGCCATCAGGTACATACTCGTCATTGCCAAAAGTGATGGCACTCGGGCGTTTTTACCGCCAAACAAGGGAGAAGTCAAGTGTTCGTTTGGGGACCCAGAGCCTTCCAGTAGTTAGATATTCTATGACAATACAGCCAATAGCATGCACATTCATTCCCTCAATCTTCGACCCAGTCAGCATCCCGGATGAAAAGATATAGAACCAGTAAAATCAGGGTCAACTCAATTACGCACTTTTGGGTGTGGTTTCACAGGCCCTAGCTCATTTTGGAGCATGCCTCCGAAAGACAAGGCAATAACCGTGGGATGGCTATGCCTGTCAGACCCATCTCTAAGGGTCGTAATTCCAGTGTAATTCACTGTACATTCGCAAAGTATCATAGGTATTGGTTGTGTATGAAGCTGTGTGGACGCGACCGAAATCCACGGGTTTGGCGGTAAAAACGCCCGAGTGCCATCACTTTTGGCAATGACGAGTACTATCAGCTATCCCCGATTCATTCAGTATGTCTTCGTACACCATCGTTCTACGACTCCGATGTTTGCGAAGGCTATGTATATTTCGCTCGAAGAACTACCCGAACCCGATCTCAGTGCGGTATGGCCAGCAGCCATAAACCAGTTTATGGGCGCTCGAAGGCTGCCCATCAATTTAAGCGCCCAACAACGCGACCGCACCGATGACGTATGTTTGAACACCGGAGGATGTACTGACTAATCGTCTGCAGGCTGACGTCCTCGTGTCGGGAGTCTTTCATTCTCAGCCTTCCACGCCTTCTATCGCCCTTTTGGTCGACCCCCCCCCCCTTTGTTCCACACTGGGACGCCCATTGCTCTCCAAACTTTGACCCCACGGAGCGAACCGACCCAATAGTATGTCCAAGCGCCGCAGGACTGAGGATGACCTAGGGAAGGAAAGCACCCACGCCTCGTCGGTCGAACCGCCAGAGAAATCGGAGAAGCTCTGGTTCGAGGACGGAAGCATCGTCCTCCAAGCCGAGAACACTCAGTTCAAGGTCCATCGCTCCATCCTCGCTAAAAACTCCCCCATCTTCGCCGACCTATTCAGGATCCCCCACCCAGCTAGCGAGCCCACTATCGATGGGTGCCCAGTAGTTCACCTTCAAGATAGCGCCGAGGACATCAAGCACGTCTTGCTCATTCTCTATGGAGACCGGTAAGTCGAACTGAAAGAACCACCTCGGATGATTTTGGTGGGCGCTAACACATGAGTGCATCGGATGTCCAGGGAGTACGTCAGCGCCGGGAAGGTACCCCACTTCTTCGTGGTGGCGGCCATGATACGGCTTGGCAGGAAGTACGAGATCGATTACATGAAGGACGAAGCCTTAGCCCGCTTGAAGCGCGAGTTCCCAACGACCCTAGAAGAGTTCGACGACGTTGACCGTACAGGCTGGACGCACTTTACTTTCCCAACCGACACAGTCTACGACCGCGAGTGCAAGAAACTGTACGCCATGATTCGCTTCGCTTATGAATGTAACATAAGATCGATCCTGCCTTCGCTCTACGTTGAACTAATGGGACCGGCGAGGGACCTGGTGAGAGCAAGAACAGTTCCAGTGATGCGTCGTCGCGTTCTCACAGACACTATCCAGGACAATGTTTTCTACCTGTCAAATGAGCTCCCAATGCCCTACGATGCCCTCCGAAGCTTCATCTGCGGTCGAGACATCCTACTTTCCGTGCGAACACAGGAAACATACCAGTGGATTCGTGAGGTCGGAACTCTCCAGAGCTGCAAAAACCGGACCAAGTGCGGCAACATGTCACGGCGACTCGTGTTGCATGTCTTGAACGATCCTGTGTACCCCTCGAGCGTTTTCCATAAATGGGAGGCTTTCGAAGCCGGGTTCGAGAATGGCTCGATTGGCGAGCTCTGCGACCCTTGCCTTCACTATGCCAAAGACGCTCACCAGGACGCTAGGAAGGGCGTGTGGAGTGTGTTGCCGATTTACTTCAAACTCCCTGAGTGGGGGGAGCTCAAGGATGAGATATAGAATGTAGATTTGAGCCTTACACCATACGAATATGATCACTGTGTATAACCCCAAGTCAACGACTCGGATCCGGGCTGGTACGCCCCACAGACGAATCGCTGCCATAGTCGACCGTCGTGACCTTGAAGACAGGATTCGACATCCTGACAAGCTTCGGAACATCCCCCTCAAATTTCTGCGAGACAAGCCTCCAAAGCGCCGCATAACCTCTCGAATACTCCGCTGGGTCTCTCCGGCTCTCCCCTCCTTGCGCGGTCCAAGTCGCGTAAGACTCCGCGAACCATCTCCTCGATCGCTCGAGGGGCTTACCAACGACACGGGATACAGAGCGAGGCAACGCGTCAAGGCACCTGCTGAGCTGGCCAGGACTCTCGATGAAAGTCATCCGTGCCTCTGATGCGACGCCAAAGTGAGGGATGAACACCGTATAGACGGTATTCCAGAATCCGAGACGACAGGTAACCGCCCAGACGGCCATCCACCACAAGGATTCCAAGTCGTGAGCGAAGTTGTGCTGGACGGGGTCCTCTTGTGTAGGGTTTTCAAGGTCAGATCCGTCCGATTGGCCGCCGCCTTCCTCGTCAGAGCCAGATGATGATTCTGGGGTTGAGCCTATCCTCCGTGGTTTTCTCGTATTGGAGATGTGTTCCATGTACTGCCCATAACCCACCTCGACAGGCAAGAAGTATGGACTTCCCTGTGGAAAACGCTCTTCAGGATCTACAATGCACAGTACCAAGGTGACCACTCACAAACCCAGAATCGTGCGACGTCAATTCAGGTTCCAAAGGAAATCTCTTTACGAATTCCAAGTCTCGCAGTTTCCCATGTAGGGCTCCTGGGGAATCCTTCCAGAGCAGCACGTTCCTGGAACCTACATCGCGATGAACCCAGCCAGCGCAGAATAGCAACATAAGAGCTAAGAAGCGGTCAGAACGAGTAAGCACACAAGAAGGGATACGACACACCCATCAAGCACTCATTAAGCCCAGTGAAGTCGTCTTGCAGAGAAGTAACCCCCGGACTATCAAGGTCCGTGCAAGCCTCGTCATATACCAGGAAGTACCGCCGTTTCGCGCGTGACCGAGGTGGGGGCTCGTGATCACTCCTTGCGCTATGAACAGAAAGGGCGGCCGTCGTTAGAGGCCGTACCGCGCGGAGAGGGCTTGGAGCCAAAATATATCCAGCAGACACTTCCTCGTATCGACCGCCACGAGAATCACAAGCAAGTGTCAAAGAACACGTTTCGTTTCCCTTCCTCCTGCCCTCCCCGCATCCTCCTCCACCATCCTCTCCTGGGATATTAGCAAAACCGGTTATAAAACTGAATTCCGAAGCCGCGTTCCAGGCCGTAGTGCCCGAGTCTCGAGGTGTGCCGCCATTCTCTCCAGGTTGCTCGTCCAGGGCCAAGGCTGTGTCATGCTGGGAAATTGCGTTCGTTGAAAGAGCTATGTCCGTAGTGGTGGCAACTGGCGAGTGCCGACGCGCTTCTAAACCGCCGCCTCCATTGTCAAGGTCACCTCGCCACGGTATGTCGACCGTTTCCCTCAAGACTTCCGGCACTATCGAGCCATCATCAAGAACAGTGCCGCACATGATGTGCGCGTCTGTAGCCTAGCAGTGCGGGTGTCGCCAAAGAGAAATAGTCCAGTGCAGTAGATTCTGGAGCGTCGAGCAGTGTGTTGACCAGCGGAGATGATGGGAGGAGGGAAGAAGGGAAGCTGTCGTTTTGGGCGTGGAAGCCGGCCGTACGCTAGGTTAGGGTTTGCCGGCCCGTCCCGACCGGCGGGCGCTTATCATTCCACCAGCACTTCCGCTAGTACTGGCACCGGGATCTGAGCCAAGGCGTTGACTGTGAGCGAGTAACTGAGCTAACCTTCGAGAAGAATGCAGCGGAACCTCTTGAGGAAAAGCACCAGCAACAGCAGAGCTTACGATTTGCGATCCGAAAGTATGATACGTATATGTGATAGATATAAGCTATGATTTAGACGTTGCAGCAAACTGAGGAAACATGGGTCTAAGCTATGCGTATGAGAATGCGAAAGTACAGCGCCTAGACTGGGATCATGATGAATCAATGTGATAAGCAAGAAAAGTCGAGTAGAGAGCCGTCATGCGTCACGCAGCGAGAGCGAGTTTCTTTCGAACATTATATCCTCCTCCCCTCCACCCTACATCCACACACCCTCCTTATATTCCCCACTCCTCTCGCTCACCCGACTCCCATCCCTATTCCCACTCCCCCAACTCCTTTCCCAATTCAACTCAACAACCTCCCACCACCCACCCTTCTCTCTCCCCTCCCCCTGTCCCTATTTAAGACTCAACACACTCCCTACCCCCACCTCCCCATCCTCTTCCTGCCCCCCTTCGCTCACTGCCGACACCCTCCGCCCCACATCCTCACGCACAAGAAGGGGTGCGCTCGAATTTCCCGGCGTACCCATTCCGAGAGCGGGTGGGTTACCGCCAGCGAGACGGTGCGGGTGCGAGTCCGTTGCAGGCAGATCGCCCAGACGAGCAGGAGCGTGCTTTGTCTGGACAGGGATTTCGGAACTCGGGGCGCTCGGAGGTAAAAGCACGTCATCCGCCCCGTTCATTAGGTTCAGAGCCCTTGAGCGTCTCCATTCCCACCCCTCCTTCGTCTTCGCCCAACCGAACCAGCCGTATCGTCCCAGTCCAGGACCTCTCGCACCGAGGAGGAGTAACTGTTCACCAGCATCAGCGTTTTCGTTCGTCCCTCGGCGACATGTTTACGAGCGAGCAAGCGAGAGGAAGGGGGATGGAGGTATTTTGAAGTAGACACGCACCTGGAACCCCATCAACCCAATATTCAACCCCGCGTTCGTTAAGAACCCATAGTTAAGAAAGAGATGCGTGCCCAGAGCCGTGCCTGTGACCTGACCAACGAAGATCCCCAATATCAGAATCGCGTTCAGCCGTGCCCTCGCCGCCGTCGAAATCCTGTATAACGAATCAGTTACTCCCATTCTGCAACCTCTCCCTGGTACATATACAGGGCAGAACAGAAAATATCTGGGAGAGTGCGAAGGAGCAGAAACTCACGAAAACGCAGCCGTCGTCAAACTAACTTGCAACATCTGCCTGAACACGTCCAGGCCAAAACACGCGATGACGACCACCGCTACGCTCTTCGTCCCTGCGGCGGTGTGTATGATCTGGAAGAGGAGGTAGCCCAGCACGGCTGCGAGGGAGGCGTACCTAATTCCCACGTATCAGACCGTGTAAACGGGGTAATGGGGAGGAAGCAGGGAGAGGGACGAAGAAAAGGCACGCACCAAGGCACCAACCGATCAATCACACACCCCACCACAGGCCCAAACGCCACCCCCGCCATACCAACCAGGCCGAACAGGCCTATCACCAGCCTGTATCTCTCGCGTTAGCTTCCCATCCTCACACTTCGCATTCCCGGGTGGAATGATAACAGTAACAACGGGAATAGCAATAGCAACGGGAATATCAATAGCAGTAGGAATGGCAAGAATAACGGCAAGAGCAATAAGACTCGGAAGGAAGGAGGCTTACGTCGAATAATTATACGGATCCCCGCCGAGGAGGAACGTCAACGTGACCCAGAAGTTGGCGAAGGCGGCTGCGGAGGCGAGGTTGACGAGGGTGCATTGCACGAGGACGGGTTCGGTGTAGGCGAAGTGGGCCATGCCTTCCAAATTTCAACTCTCCGTGAGCTTTTTTTTTTCTTTCGAGTTCGGGAATAGGATAGAGAGGAAAGGTGACGAGGAGATAACAGAGAAAGGAAACTCACTCCCAAGTATCTTCACATACGTCAACCTCCCCTCTCCCTCCCCTCTATTCTTCGCGGGGTAGGAGGGGAGGAGGAGGTACGCGCCGAGGAGGACGAGGGATTGGACGGAGAGGGCGAAGAAGTAGACGACGCGCCAGCTGTGGGAGGTTTGGGTCAGTTACATCGCTCCCTCTGAATATTTTCTTGTCGGGTGAATACAGCGCATCGCCCCTTCTCCTCTCCTTCCCTCGTCGAATGTATGGATGGAGAAGGAAGTGGGAGAGGAGGGCGCTAAAATATGAGGAGAAACGCACCTAGTATACTCAGCAATGACACCCGAGAGGACGCGCGCGATGAGGATCCCGAAGAGGAGCCCGCTCAGCACCACCGATATGGCGGACGCGCGGCGTTCGGGGGGTGCGAGGTCTGCTGCGAGCTGGGTTCGTGGGTTAGTGTCGTTCTTTAGTTGGGATTTGGGATTTGGGGTGCGGGTGCGGAGGCGGGGAAGACCTCTCTAAATGACCCTCGAAAAGACTCGCGACAATGCGGGAGGAAGAAAGAAGACCTCACGGGAATAAGAATCTGCGGCGTAACCGTACACACCCCCACCGCATAGCTCACGCCCTCGAACACCCTCACGTCCCTCGCCACACACAGCCCGATCGTCAGGACCGTGCTCAGTGTTATCGTTATCAGGATCAGCGGTCGCCTAGATGTCCGTTTCTCGTCAGTAATTGCTAGAGAAGGTAAGGCGGGAGAAAAGAAGGACAAAGCTCACCTCGGAACCAAATCCCCCAACGGACTAATAAACAACAGCCCCGTCGCGTACCCCGCCTGCGTAAGCGTGGGGATGGAGGACACGCGGGTGTATGGCACGCCAAAGGCGTGCGAGAGTTGGATGAGGAGGGGTTGGTTGTAGTAGAGGTTCGATACGACTGCGAGGGGTCACGGTTGTGGATGTTAGTAAATGAGCTGAAGGGAAGGTAAAGGAGAGGGAGAATAGGGACGCACTAAACGTCGACGCGAACCCAAACGCGACGTTCAACCCCAGGCCGAAATGGAACGGCCGGTCGGGGTGGTAGCGCAGGTGCGGCGGGATGGGGAGGAAGCCGAAGTCCAGGGACTTTGGTATGTATTCTTCGTTCTTTTCGGTTTCGGTGGGTTCGGGTTCGGGTTCAACCTTTTCGTTGCCTTCGGGGTCGTGTTTCGGGCTATCAAGGTTGGGAGCCTGATCCGTAGAGGTGAGAGTAGGATATGTAGAGGTGAGAGGATCTTTGGATATCGACGACCCAGATGTAGCCTGTGCGTCCAAGGTCGGAGGTTCCAATGCGGATGGTAAAGATTCCTTCGCAACTGAACCTTTGGGTAAACTCGGAAGACTCTTATCGATGTTCGAAGGCGTCCGCTTCACCGTCGGTGTCACATCCTCTCTGTCCACTGGGTTCGATTTCCCTGCAGAGGCGGGGGCAGAAGCGGGGCCCGCTGATTCCGGTATCGAGGCAGAGGCCGATGCAGATGCCGCCGCCTCGTTAGACTCGGAGTCGGTATGCACTAGGAGCCGGGGAGGTCCAACGATAGAAGCCGGCGCAGAAACAGCCCCGACGTGGATGTGTACGTAGCTGTCGTCGTCGTCGGTGAGGCTGCTAGCGTGTGCTCGGTGCGGGTTTGAGTGGGGGGCGGGGAACGGCATGGGTGGTCAAAATAGGCTCCGAGTCAGCACTCGATCTCTCGATCGGGTGGGGTGTAGTAGGAAGTAGGAAGGAGGAGGAGGAGGGGAAGGAGGGGAAGGAGAGGAGAGGGCGGGTGACACGTAGAGATGAAGCGAAGGAGAGAGAGAGAGAGAGAGAGAGAGAGGACGGAGGAGGCTGGCATGCAACTCGTCCGCGTCTACCCAAGTTATCCCGTGGCATCTTCGATTCGTAACTCGACCAGGTGGAGGACCGTCGATATCTACGCGTGCGTGCGTGCGTGCGAGTGTACGGGTAGAAAATAGACGGGTCTCCTGGGCTTGGGGCTTGGGGCTTGGTCATGGCTCTGGGGAAAGGGAACCGGGATGGGGATGGGGAAGGATCGTCAATCGTGTTGCTTTATCGAGGGTCCTACGATTCCAATTGCCGAATGTTGAAGGCGTCGATCCACGTCTACCCGCTCCGTCCATATAAACCCAACCAACCGACCCCGCAATTCTTACAACCCTCGCACCGAATTCGCAGTCCCCTCGTACATAGCCCTCGTAGGGAGGAATGAAGGGAAGAAGATAGGGGCCCCACTTACCCGATCGAACGAACTATCGATTTCTGGGGATCAATCATGTGAATTGCCTCCTTTCGCTCTTCGGATTCGGAATCCTTTCCAAGCGCGTCACCGTTCGGAATCGGAGCTTCGACTTGGCGTTTGCTTTTCGACTTTGCCAGGTCTTTGCCTTGAGTGTCGGTTAGAAGACTAGAGTCCATTGGGTTGAGGATCCAGACGAAGTTTACACAGCCGCGCGAGAGGTACGTGTGTTCTTCGTTACACTCTAGTACCCACTTCGCTCACTTTTACTCTCCGTCTGGACTCGCCTTCTCCACCCCCGCCCCTCACCCTCTCTTCACCCCACCCCACCCATCTCCCCTTTCCCCTTTCCCCTCTCCCACTGAAACCAACCCCAGAAAGCAACAACGATGCGCCCCTCCCCCCGGCGCCTCCTCAACATCCTCGTCCCCGTCAAACGCGCGGTGGACTACAGCGTCAAGATCCGCGTCAACCCGGCGCAGACGGGCGTCGATACGAACGTTAAGCATTCGATGGTGCGTGGCTTGGACTTTGTTTCTGTCGGTTTTTGGTGTCGGTTTTTGGTGGGGCCTGTATGTGTCCAGACAATGCAAGAGAGGGTGGCTATGTTGGGAGAGGGAGAGTGTATGGACCCGGATCGATGGACTTGTGCTAACCGGTTGTGAACTATGCGCGTAGAATCCGTTCGACGAAATCGGTACGTCTCCTTCCTTCCCTCTTCCCCTTCCCCACCCAAACTAACCCCCGCCCCCTTTCTAGCCGTCGAAGAATCCCTGCTCATCCGCTCCCGCGCCCGCACCCCCTCCTCCGTGTCCTCCATCACCGCCCTCACCATCGGGCCCCCCAAGGCCCTCGACGTCCTCCGCACCGCGCTCGCCGTCGGCGCGGACAGCGGCGTGCATGTGGTGATAGGGGAGAAGGAGGAGATGCCGGAGCCGTTGGGGGTTGCGAAGGCGATTAGGGCGTGGATAGGAAAGAGAAATGAGGGGAGGGGGGAGAAGGAGAGGGTGGATTGTGTGATATTGGGGAAGCAGGCGATTGATGATGATAGTGGGGTTACGGGGCAGATGTTGGCTGGGTTGCTTGGGTGGGTGGAGGTTTTGATCGTTCTTAGCTAGTTTATTTGCTGACTTTCTCTCCGCTTTCTTACTCTCTGTCCCCCCTCTTCCTCTTACGCCCTCTCCCCATACGCTCTCTCGTTCTTTACCACCCGTCCGTCCTTCGCCCTCGCCCTCGCCCTCGCCCCCTACCGTCCCTGCCCATCCAAACACCCTCGACACCCCGACGATACCCGCGCTAGGTGGAGCCAGGCGACGTATGCGAGTAAAGTGGAGGTGGATGAGGAGAGGGGGGAGGTGAAGGTGACGAGGGAGATTGATGGGGGGGCGATGGAGGTTAGGTGTAAACTGCCGGTTGTTATTACGACGGATTTGCGGTGAGTGTTTTTGCTTGTTGGTTTAGCTAACTTTCTAGCTTTCTTTCTAGTTTTTGACCTTTTTATCTATCGTTGCCTCCTCCCACACTTTCCGATCCTTTTGCCTTCCGATCCCTCTTGGGTGTCCCCACCTCCCCCATCCTCCCTGACCCTGCCCACCCCCTGCACGCTCACTAACACCCTCCTCCCCACAGCCTCAACGAACCGCGCTACGCCTCCCTCCCGAACATCATGAAAGCCAAGAAGAAGCCCGTCGAGAAGCTCACGGCTGCGGACCTCGGGGTGGACTTTACGCCGCAGTTGGAGGTTGTTAAGGTGCGTTTTTGAGGTCCTTTTCTCCGTTTCTTCTTTCGGATGAAGATGAAAGAGAAAAGAAGGAGGATACGATGCTGACGATTGTACGGAATGGTGTAATAGATCACGGAGCCCCCGAAGAGGGTTGGAGGCGGGAAGGTCGATAGTGTCGAGGAGCTCGTTGCGAGGTTGAAGGAGGCGGGGATTACGGCTGTTTAAGCACGGTCCAGTACCGCGTCGTTGCTGCGAGCGATTCGCTAAGACAGAGAGGGACCGGCGGAAGGAAGAAGGGAAGGAAGGAAGGAGACTGGCGGAACTTGGATAGGATGAGCCAAGGGAAAAGAGTAGGGGAGGCAGGGTATACCTCGCCGTAAGAGAGATACGCGGTAATAAACGTATATTTTACATGTCTATTCCAATCTCCAACGCGAGAGGCGCCTCATCCCGCCGCAAGCGAGAAGGCGCATCAAACGACCGAAGGTCATCGAAGCGCCTGGATAACCGGCAAATCCAAACACACCCAAACATCCGTCGTCACCACATGCGCCGGCGAGATTACTGATCAATTAGCGCTCTCTCTCTCTTTCTTTGCTTTCTCTTGTTGTCTTTGCACCGCATCTCTCCACATCCCTTCCTCCTTGTCCAAGTCCTTCTCTTTTCGACCCTTTGAAATAGTGCACCACTCGTCCGTATCTCCTTATATCTGAGGCCTGAGGAGGCAAAGAGAAATTGGGTGACTGAAGAGAAGATATAGAGAAGCAAGATGGCAGACGACGAAGCGCAGGGACCTGAGATTCAGATTAACGTCAAGGGTAAGTTCCTTCCTCTCCGTTCAGCTTATGCATCGCTGACGCTCTTCTCTCTTGCTCTGCGTAACGCAACCCCCGCATCTTATCGTGGACCCTGCACCCCTGATCGACGAACGCCACACATAACGCCGTCGTCGTCGTCGCCTCCTTCGTCTTACCACTGCTGCTCGTGCGCTGCGCACCTGAACGCCACCGCATCGACCGCTCGATGGACGACACCCTCGCTATCTAATCGTCTCTGACATTGGCCCGCCGCTGCGGACGCCCCTGTCCTTGGCGCTTACCGCCTTCCCCTCCTCCCTCTCCTCCCTCTCCCTCTTCCTCACCACTCCCCAACAACCCAACACCCCCAACACCCTACACCCACCCCCACCACCCCTCCCGCCACAAAGGCCCCTCCGAACTCAAACTCCAAATCAGCATCTCCACCACCTCCTCCGTCTCCGAGCTCAAAGCCGCCATCGCCGCCAAGTCCGACGTCGAGGCCGCCCGCCAGCGCCTCATATACAGCGGGCGGGTGTTGAAGGATGATGATAGGTTGGAGGTGTATAAGATTCAGGCTGGGTAAGTGCGGTTTTTGTTTAACTGCATGGGGTGGATCGAGATGCCAGGCTGGGCGTACGGGCGAAGGCAAAAAGCAAAAGCTGACGAGAGATATATTATAGGCATACAGTCCACATGGTCAAAGGCGCCATAAAGCCCTCCGGCTCTTCCTCCTCCTCGTCCACCGGCCCCTCCTCGCAGCAACTCCCCACGAACATCACGGCGGGGCAGAACCCCGCGGACCCGCTCACGCAGCTGAACTCGAGCCAGGTGTTTGGGCACCCGGGGCTGGCGGGGCTGAATAGCGGCGCGCAGGCGACGAGTGGGGGGTTTAATCCGTTTGCGGCTATGGGGATGCCAGGTGAGTGGGTTGGCGTGGTTTTTTGAGTGGTTTGGTTTGAGTGGTTTGAGTGGTTTGGGTGGTTTGGGTTGGGGTGGGGGTTAGTTGCGTTCTGTCCACCCACCCGTCTCCCACTCTCTTCACACGATGCCGACCAGTGTAAGGGCGACGAGAACTGACGAGGTGGGATAGGTATCAACCCGACGGACCCAAACTTTATGCAGACGATGATGCAGGACCCGGCGTTCTTGGAGCAGATGGGGAGGATGATGAGTGACCCGCAGGTTGTTGAGCAGGTGTGTGTTCGTTTCGTTCTTTATCGTTCGTTTTGGCCTAGTTCTGTTATGTTCCTCTCGTCACCTGCTCCCAAGAGGGAGGAGATGCAGAGAGTGGGACGCAGGAGAAGAACTGGGAAGAGGCGATGGAAGAATGAAAGAATGAAAGAAAAGGATAGAACGCTAACGACAACATAAAACGGAACAGATGATCGCGATGAACCCGCAACTTGCGGGTATGGCGCCGCAGGTGAGGGAGACGGTGAATAGCGAGGCGTTTAGGAATATGGTGTACGTCTTTCCTTCTTTTCTTCTTCCCTCTTCTTTCCCTTCTCCCCCTCCCTCCGCTCCATCCCTCCTCTCCCTCTCCCCCTCCCCTTTCTCCCTCCCTCCTCCCGCCTCCGCCTCCCTCTCCCTCCCCTCTCCCTCTCCCCCTCCCCTCATTCTCCCGCCTCCCTCCTCCCCCCTTCCCTCCTCTTTCCCTCCCTTCCCCTATCCAAACCAAACAACCCCACTAACCCACCCTCTCCACACAGCTCCAACCCAGACTCCTTCCGCTCCATGCTCCAAATGGCGAACGCCTTCGGCGGAGGAGGCGCGCCGGGCGCGAACCCGATGATGAATGGGATGTGGGGTGCACCGCCTGCTGCGGCGTTCCCGGCGCCTGGTGTGCCTGGGCAACCTGCTGCTACTCCTGGTAAATCCCCTTCCGCCCTTTTCCCCCTCGCCCATTCCCCCTTCGCCCATTCCCCCCTCGCTCAGGGAGACAGATGCTAATTGACATTGACTTTGTGTGATTAGGTGCAGCAGCGCCGGCAGCGGGAGCCCCTGGAGCGCCAGCAGCGGGGGTACAAGGAGCGGCGAATCCCTGGGCTGCGAACCCGTGGTTTAACCCTGCGATGATGCAGCAGTATATGGCGGGTGGTGGTGGGATGCCGTATGGGGGTGGGTTTGGTGAGTGTCTCCGCTTTCTTTCTTTCGCTCTCCCCAGCTCGCGCTCCTCTACCCTACCCTTTGCGCTCCTCCCTCTTTCTCACCCCGCCTCCCCTCCCTCTTTCTCACCCCGCCTCCCCTTGACGGCTCGTTAACACCCACACACCCACTTCACAGGCGCACCCCCAGCGACAGCCGGCACACCCGCGGCCCCGACCCAACCCCCCGAGGAAAGGTTCCAGACGCAGTTGCAGCAGCTGCAGGATATGGGATTCACGAATGCGGCGCAGAATGTGAGGGCGCTGTTGGCGACGGGGGGGAATGTGCATGCGGCGATTGAGTATATTTTGGGGGGTGGGGGTGTTTGAGGGTTTTGGGAGGGGGTTTGGGTGAGGGGAAGGGGATGGGAGGGGGAGAGGAGTTTTTTAAACGGTTTTTTTGAGGGTGGGTGGGGGTGAGGGTGAGGCAGAGAGGGGGAGGGTGAGAGAGAGGGGGGAAGTGTTGTATTGTACGTGACTCGACGGCTGTATGAATGATTTGAGAATCGGTATGTGTTTGCGTTCAGTAAGGATAGGAGTAAGGGTGTTGGGTAGAGGTTTGTGGAAAGAGTTGATACGGTGAGAGGCGCCTTAGACAAGCGTAGCCTGGGGTGTTCTTGGACCAGAATCTTGGTTGAGCTCCAGGGTGGATGTAGGCATAGCCCTCAAGGTATACCACTGCACGCTCCTCGAAGGTTATCTCACTATCTCACCTACTTGCTCACGCCCAACTTCATCTTGGCCCTACGAAGGGAAATGCCAGTTTTGGTGATAAGCGCCTGCCGGTTGGGACGGACCGCCGGCGGGGAACCCTAACCTGGCGTACGACTCCCTGGCTTCCATGCCCAAAACGAGTACAGCTTCCCCCTTCGTTTCCTCCTCCCATCATCATCTCCGCTGGTCAACGAATTGTTTGACACTCCGTTCCACGTACTGCTCTGTTGTTCTTTGGAGACGCTTGCTCTGCTAGGCTAGACACGCACACGCGACACTGTTCTTGTCCAGTCCTGGAAGGAAATGACCCGTGCATTTACCGCCTACGCGCCTTTCGAGCCCACCGACGACGGAGTCGATACCTGGATCAAAGAGCCTCTAGAGCAGACTCTCGTCGACCTAGAGGGGGCTGTTGTTGAAACCCCCTTACCTGGAGGTGATGAATATAGTAATTGCGGTGCCTTTGCCCGAATTGGAAGCGGGAGGCGGCTCGATGGCGCTGGAAGACTTGGGGGAAACGGTCGGCGTACTCTCGCGGGTTGACCTTGGCGATGGAGGCGGTGGCTTGGAAGCGTATTTACACTCGCCGGGTGCTACCACTACAGGCATGGCCCTTGTGCCGAACGCGATTACCCAGGGTGACGCTGCCTTGCCCCTGGATGAGGATCCCGGAGAGGACGGCAGCACACCTCGGGATTCGAGCACTACGCTCTGGAACGCAGCTTTGGAAGGGAGCTTTGGAACTGGCCTCGCTGCTATTCCAGAACAGGACGGCGAGGGGGGGAGTAGTGGGGTAAGGAGGAAGGGAAACAAAATATGTTCCTTGACGCTTGGTTGTGATTCTCTAGGCGGTCGACACAAGGATGTCCCTACTGCGCATATTTCGGCTTCAAGCCCTTCCCGCGCGGTACGGCCTCCACCGACCACCGCCGTGGCCCTTTCTGTTCATGACGCAAGGAGTGATTGCGATCCCTCACCGGCCTCACCTCGGGCGCGCGCGAAACGGCGGTACTTCCTGGTATACGACGATGTTTGCAGGGACCTCGATAATGAGGGGGTTACCTCTCTGCAAGACGTCTTCACTGGGCTCAATGAGTGCTCGATGGGTGTGTCGTATCACTTCTTGGGTATCGACTCGTTCTGACCGCTTCGTAGCCCTCGTATTGTTATTTGGCGCTGGTTGGGTTCATCGCGACGTAAGTTCCGGAAATATGTTGCTCTGGAAGGATGTCCGGGGAGCTCTATATGGGAAGCTGCGAGACTTGGAATTTATGAAGAAATTTCCTTTGGAAACTGAGTTGACATTGCACGATTCCAAGATTGTGAGTGGTCACCTTGGGTAATGTGCATTGTAGATTCTGAAGTATGTTTTCGACAGGGAAATCCATACTTCTTGCCCGTCGAGGTGGGTTATGGGCGGTACATGGAACACATTTCCAATACCAGAAAGCCACGGAGGATGGGCGAAACCTCAGAATCATCATCCAGCTCTGACGAGGAAGAGGGCGGCTGTTCAGAGGGATCTGACCCTGAAGAACCTACACAAAGTGACCTTGTCCAGCACAGCTTCGCCCACGACTTGGAATCCTTGTGGTGGATAGCCGTCTGGGCGATTACCTGTCGTCTCGGATTCTGGAATGCCGCCTATACGGTGTTCATCCCTCACTTTGGCGTCGCATCGGAGGCACGGATGACTTTCATCGAGAGTCCTGGCCAGCTCGGCAGGTGCCTTAACGCGTTGCCTCGCTCTGTATCCCGCGTCGTTGGTAAGCCCCTCGAGCGATCGAGGAGATGGTTTGCGGAGTCTTACGCGACTTGGACCGCGCAAGGAGGGGAGAGCCGGAGAGACCCAGCGGAGTATTCGAGAGGCTATGTGGCGCTTTGGAGGCTTGTCTCGCAGAAATTTGAGGGGGATGTTCCGAAGCTTGTCAGGATGCCAGTGTCGAATCCTGTCTTCAAGGTCACGATGGTCGACTATGGCAGCGATTCGTCTGTGGGGCGTACCAGCCCGGATCCGAGTCGTTGACTGGGGGTTATACACAGTGATCATATTTGTATGGTGTAAGCGCTCAAATATACATTCTATATCTCATCCTTGAGCTCCCCCCACTCAGGGAGTTTGAAGTAAACCGGCAACACACTCCACACGCCCTTCCTAGCGTCCTGGTGAGCTTCTTTGGCATACTGAAGGCAAGGGTCGCAGAGCTCGCCAATCGAGCCACTCTCGAATCCAGCTTCGAAAGCCTCCCATTTATGGAAAACGCTTGAGGGGTACACAGGATCGTTCAATACATGCAACACGAGTCGCCGTGACGTGTTGCCGCACTTCGTCCGGTTTTTGCAGCTCTGGAGAGTTCCGACCTCACGAATCCACTGGTATGTTTCCTGTGTTCGCACGGAAAGTAGGATGTCCCGACCGCAGATGAAGCTTCGGAGGGCGTCGTAGGGCATTGGGAGCTCATTTGACAGGTAGAAAACATTGTCCTGGATAGTGTCCGTGAGAACGCGACGACGCATCACTAGAACTGTTCTTGCTCTCACCAGGTCCCTCGCCGGTCCCATTAGTTCAACGTAGAGCGAAGGCAGGATCGATCTTATGTTACATTCATAAGCGAAGCGAATCATGGCGTACAGTTTCTTGCACTCGCGGTCGTAGACTGTGCCGGTTGGGAAAGTGAAGTGCGTCCACCCTGTACGGTCAACGTCGTCGAACTCTTCTAGGGTCGTTGGGAACTCGCGGTTCAAGCGGGCTAAGGCTTCGTCCTTCATGTAATCGATCTCGTATTTCCTGCCAAGCCGTATCATGGCCGCCACCACGAAGAAGTGGGGTACCTTCCCGGCGCTCACGTACTCCCTGGACACCCGATGCACTCATGTGTTAGCGCCCACCAAAATCATCCGAGGTGGTTCTTTCAGTTCGACTTACCGGTCACCATAGAGAATGAGCAGGACGTGCTTGATGTCCTCGGCGCTATCTTGAAGGTGAACTACTGGGCACCCATCGATAGTGGGCTCGCTAGGTGGGTGGGGGATCTTGAATAGGTCGGCGAAGATGGGGGAGTTTTTAGCGAGGATGGAGCGATGAACCTTGAACTGAGTGTTCTCGGCTTGGAGGACGATGCTCCCGTCCTCGAACCAGAGGTTCTCCGATTTGTCTGGCGGTTCGACCGACGAGGCGTGGGTGCTTTCCTTCCCTAGGTCATCCTCAGTCCTGCGGCGCTTGGACATACTAGTTGGGTCGGTTCGCTCTGTGGGGTCAAAGTTTGGAGAGCAATGGGCGTCCCAGTGTGGAACAAAGGGGGAGTCGACCAAAAGGGCGATAGAAGGCGTGGAAGGCTGAGAATGAAAGACTCCCGACACGAGGACGTCAGCCTGCAGACGATTAGTCAGTACATCCTCCGGTGTTCAAACATACGTCATCGGTGCGGTCGCGTTGTTGGGCGCTTAAATTGATAGGCCGCAGCCTTCGAGCGCCCGTAAACTGGTTCATGGCTGCTGGCCATACCGCATTGAGATCGGGTTTGGGTAGTTCTTGGAGTGAAATATACCTAGCCTCATCCTCGGTTCTCAAACATCGTAGTTGTAGAACGATGGTGCACGAAGACATACTGAATGAACCGGAGATAGCTGATAGTAGGTACCCGATGGCTACGATCCCTCCGGTGCGACAGGCGGAGTGTTAGTACCATGGTCCTCTCTTTCAGCTACGGGCTAGCACTTTACGTCAAGTGGCCCGGCGAGGGGTGCGAACTAGAAGTGATGAAATTAGCCAAGCCCTGCCTAGTGTCGTGTGGACAACAAAACTTTGGACCTAGATGTTTTACGATCCACCTTCCAATATATAGGTGCGTGCCGGTAGTCATTATTCAAAATGTGCTATAGCCGCTGCTACGCTGAGCGGGAGAGTGGGGGAGGGGAGAATAAGGCTAATAGATTTTGGGCAGGATCTCAACAGCAGCGAGGGCACGGCTGAACGCGATTCTGATATTGGGAATCTTCATCGGTCAAGTCACAGGCACGGCCCTAGGCACGCATCTCTTCCTCAATTACGGCTTCCTAACCAACGCCGACCTAAATCTCGGCTTGATGGGGTTCCAGGCACGTACGCGTTCCCTCCTCACCAAGCCATCTCAACAAAAAGAATGGACGACAATTCCATGTGTGCTAACAAACATATCCCTTACATACAGCTACTCCTACTCGGAGTCCGTGGACCCGGCCTAGGAAGGTACGGCTGGCTCGGCTGGGCTCGTACGAGGGCGGGGTGGGAGTGGAGACGCTCAAGGGCTCTAAACCTGATGACCGGGGCGGACGATGCGCCGCTGGATCATTCGCCTTCGTCCACACTCGCAGTAGTACCCTCATCCACTTTGACAGCACCAAACGTTCAACAGTTGGAGAAGAACGACACGGTGCAGACGCAAGTGGGTCAAATAAGTGCGACGGACTCTCACCCGCACCGCCTCGCGAAGGGAAACCTACCGGCTTTGACGACCGTTACGCTGGCGGGCTCGGGTGCGCCGTTGCTTGCGGCTGAAGGTGTAGGGCATAGTGCGGTAAATGCGAGGACGGCAAGTGAAGGAGCCGAGGAGAAGGGGGAGGAGGGAGAGGATCCGGCTATGGTGCCGAGCCTCAAATAGGACGTGCGGGAAGAAGTGAGAGAGGAGAGCGGCGGGTGGTGGTGGGAATTATTGAGTTGAGTTGGGGGAGTGGTGCTCAGAGTCGGGCGAGTGAGTGAGAGGTGTGGAGAGGGTAAGGAAGTTCGGTGGACGTAGCGCCCCCCTCCTCAATCCCCGCGATTCGACACCATCTATTCGGTCCTACAGTTTACGTTTTCTTGGTTCTTCACGCACATCATTACCTATAACGACATAAACGCTCTACATTCACGTTGCTTAGACTCATCTTGCCTCGATATATCGCATTATCTAGGTCCTAGCTCATAGATATCACATGAACATACCATACTACCTATTGCTTTTGGGTCGAGAATCGGAATCCCTTTCCTCCCTTCACACACAAACCGTTCGCGCGGAGGTTCGCGGGTATAGTGCGCAATTTGGGTAAGCGCTCGTAAGCGCCCGTGGTTGCGGTCACGCGGAAATCACGTGCAACGTGATTGCCACCTCATTTCCTCTTGATAGCAGTCGATAGCTCTCGACGTCTCATTTCCGGATCCCGCTCAGAGTCATACCTCATTTACTCGCCCATATTATCTATATCTACTCGTATCGAACATCCTCCCGCCTTTTTGTGGCCCACACCGCAATCTCGAACCCCAAAAGCCCCAAGCCCGACCGAAACGCGATTTTGGCGGAATTGTAGCGCCAATCCAACCTTCTAGAGCCCTCTAGCCGCCCCACGTACAGAACCACCCATCATGCCCAAGCGAAGAAGAACCGAGGAACCCGCCGCACAGGAGGATACCCCTATGGACACCAGCCCTAGCCGATCGAAGAAAGTGTGGTTCGACGACGGCAACATCGTCCTCCAAGCTGGAAACCTGCAGTGCAAGGTTCACCGAGGGGTGCTCGCAAAGCAGTCACCGGTGTTTGCCGACCTCTTCCAGATGCCACATCCTCCTGGGGAGCCAACTGTCGACGGGTGCCCTGTTGTGGAGCTGCATGATGCTGCTGAGGACTTGGAGCATGCGCTGCTGGCGCTGTACGGCGACGCGTGAGTTTTTATTTGCTCGCGACAAGGGGCCCCCCGATACCTAACGCCTCTGTGAACCACTCGTCACCCTCAGATCACATGTGGGTACCATGGACAAACCATACCTCAGTGCTTTGGCGCCCATGATCCGGCTGGGTAGGAAATACGAAATTGCTTACCTCAGAGACGAAGGTCTAGCACGACTCAGGCGAGAGTTCCCTACGACCCTCGAGGAGTACGACAGGCTTCCACAAGATGATTATACCAATTTCACGTTCCCACCAACCCAGGAAGGCCTCGATCCCATTGTCGACATCATCAACCTTGCTCACGAGAGCAATATCCAGTCAATACTGCCTACCCTGTACCTCCTCGCCACCTCCTATAATCTGGTGTGTTCGATTCAGATTTCTTGCATTTTTTGGGACCCTGAACCCGAACGACCACAGGATGACCTTCTCTACCGCCCCGAGCGAACCCCAATTCCGTTCGACGCGCTCCGCAATATCCTCTCCGGCCGCGATGAACTCTTCAGCGCAAGGAAAGGCCTCGTCTCCGGCTTTACCTCATGGGACGAGTGCCCTACCAAGCAGAACTGCGTTATATTTTCAGAACTCATCCAGGCACAGTGGGGGAGGGGTGCTCCGCAATCCTTGCTGGCCTTGCAGACATGGACAGACTGTTCGGAAGGTGTGGAGAAGATGTTGACGGGGGCGTCGACTCGGACAAGCAAAGCAGCCATGGACCGTATGCGGTTGTGCAGGGCGTGTTTGACAAAGGCGCAGGAGTCGCACAATGAGATAAGGAAGGAAGTCTGGAACAGTTTACCGGGTTACTTCAAGCTTCCCGGGTGGGGAGAATTGAAGGATTTCCAAGTATAGAGAGCCCAGCCTCAAGATGCCTCGTTCTAGCTATGTACACGCCGAGCTTAACCCTACCAAGAATCTTTTATTGAAATTGCCTGTGTGGCCAAAAGGAATTCGCCGGAGGCCTGTAACGGCCCGTCATCCCTTTTCACCCAACCCGGCTGGCGCTGTGTCGTTTCTCGAAATAAGCGCCCGGTGGGGTTATGGTCACGGTCACGCGGAAGTTGCGTGAGAAATATGACTGCCACTGCCACTGCCAACTGGCAGAGGACGCGTCTTCCTCTCTTGTCTCATCCACCATCTACTTGCGTCGACTTGGGCGTTTGGACCGCCCGACTCTCCCTCGCTCCCCCTCTGAAAGCGACGCCCCACTGAGGATCAATACTATTGCAAATGCCTAAACGTCGAAGAGTTGACGATGGTGCAGACGCATCGGAACAACCAGATGGAGTACCCGTTACCCCACTGAAGCGCTCAGAAGAGGTTTGGTTTGACGATGGGAACGTCATCCTTCAAACTAGAGACATGCAGTTCAAAGTCCACCGCGGAGTTCTTGCAAAGCATTCCCCCATCTTCTCCGACCTCTTCCAGATTCCGCAGCCCCCGAGCGAACCTACTGTCGATGGATGTCCAGTGGTGGAGCTTCAGGACTCCCCGGTCGATGTCAAATACGTGCTGAAGGCGCTCTATGGCCTTGGGTGAGTGCTGAACATCGAACACTTGATCCAACTGAACTGATCTGGCCCTATATCCAGAGATTACCTCAACTCGGACGTGAGCCTCCATATTTCGGTTGTCACAGCGATGATCCGAATTGGTAGGAAATATGAGATTCCGCATCTCAACGCCGAAGGAATGCGACGACTAAAGCGAGAATACCCGACCACTTTGGAAGAGAACGATGACCTCGACCATCGAGCGTACACTCACATAGACACGTTTGAACTAGCTCAGGACGAATCTGGTGAAAACGAGACAGGGGGCGAGACCGAAGACGAGACCAACGTCTCGGAGGATTTCTCCGTCGTTCTCGGAATAATCAAGCTGGCGCACGAGTGTCACATCCAAAGTATTCTGCCTGCACTTTACCTCCAGACGACGAGATTCGCCTTGGTATGCTTACTTGACAGTGCCCCTCATGAATGTCGCTTATTTGAACGAAAACCCTCTTAGGAAAACTTGCTCCACCCTCACGCACAATTACCTCCCAAGGCCCTGCGGAGCTGTATTTGTGGTCGAGACAAGCTGTTGAACGTGTGGAGAGACCGCACCCATGTGATCGGTCAGAGCGAAAAATGCCTCTCGAAGGCCGAGTGCAAGCGGGGCGCCACATCTCTTCTCGAAGGTTTGAAGCAACCTGCTGCCGATCTCGCCTCTCTTCTCCTGCCATGGGACACCTTTGCGGAAATATGGGAGGATTCTTTGGAATCTCTCTGTGTAGAATGTATACGAGAAGCAAAGGAAGTGCACGATAAAGAACGGGAAGCGACATGGACCAGCCTGCCAGAGTACTTTAAGCTTCGGAGCTGGGATGACTTGAAGGACGTCTAGTGTAGATCCTGATGTTTCCTTCACGATTGACCATTGTCAGAGCCGTTGTTGCCGACGCGTATTTTACGTTAGATACGCCCCACCGTCGGGTGTAGCCTTCCGGTCACCCACTTTCATGCGACGCTGTTCCTGGAGGTTTGTACGCAGTGGGAACTTTAAGCCCCTGTGTGGCCGAGGTTTTGAGTTGGCTTTGAGCATTGACCGTAGGCACGAAAATAAAACTTCGGGGGTCTGTCGGAACGCCAGCCTGAGCACCCAAATTCCAATGGCAACTAGAATGGGCGGCGGGGAGTCGTGACATTAGCGTGACTGCTAATCTGTCAAGATCATCAGACTTTTGATCGATGTCCCTTCTTTTGCCTTATCGCCACCTTGTCGTCAACTCACTGCTGGAACTCGACATCCTCGTGCATCTCCCAGAGGCAACGGCGTCCAGAAACCAGTCAGGATCTCCAAATGCCTGAGCACCAAAGGACAAACGACGATGCAACAGCCCTAGGTTTGCAAGAGGGAGGAGCTGAACCATCCGCCCTGGCGCCGAAGCGTTGTGAAGACCTTTGGTTTGACGATGGAAGCATCGTTCTCCAGGCTGGGAACACTCAGTTCAAGGTCCACCGTGGAGTCCTGTCAAGGCATTCACCCGTGTTTGCCGATCTCTTCCGGATACCGCATCCCCCGAACGAGCCCACTGTCGAAGGATGCTCCGTGGTCGAGCTACACGATTCTTCCACTGATGTTGAGGATTTTTTCCTGGCGCTGTATGGTGATCAGTACGTCCCACGTCGGCAGGTGCGCGACAGAGAACTAACTCGATGGCTCAGAGAGTTCATGAACACGGACGGAGTGCTCGGTATCTGTGCGGTGGCAGCTATGATACGGCTTGGACGAAAATATGATATACCCCATCTTAAGGAAGAGGGTTTAAGGCGCTTGAAACGACAGTTCCCTTCTATTATGGAGGAACATGGGAAACTCGATATCAGTACATATGAACATCTAGGCTCCGAACCCCACCTAGTTGGCCACCAGTTTCCCTTTGCCGTGATTAATGTGGCCCATGAATGTGGTATTCAAACGATCTTACCAACCCTCTATCTGGAAACAGCAGGCTACGACTTGGTGTGGTCGCCTTTCCCGTCCCTTTCCGATTGAGTGACTGACCCGATCGCACAGGAAAATATGCTCTTCCACTCCGATGAACTATGCATCCCATACGCCGCGCTCCGGAGATGCATTTACGGTCGGGAGAAGTTACTTCACGCTTGGATAGGTCGGTCAAACGACACACTCCCTTGCGAAAAATGTACTGCGAAGGCTCAATGCAAGGCCGCATCACGACCACTCTCAAAAGCCTTGCGCATGGCTCCGCCAGACCTTGCAGCAACCCTCTGGCCGTGGGCGGGCTTGATTCGATCCTGGAAAGCTGTTCGTGAGCTATTACAAGGTCTTTGCGAGCATTGTCGAACAGAACTTGAGAAGGCACACGAGAAAGAGAGAGCGACACTTTGGGCGGTCCTTCCAAGTTACTTTAAACTCCCAGGTTGGGAGGACTTGAAGGATTTTGAGGCATAAACCCCGCGCCTTGCCCTTTCCCCGGCGGTATATTGCAGAGATCTGTAGCTGTTTGTGTGTTACGAACGTAACTCCTAGTAATCATAGTAATGGCTTTAGCGCAGCCCCATTTTTTGCGCAGAACAACGCCCGACCGTCAGGATGCTTTGCCTTATTTAGGCGGCCGGGCCTCCGCCCTGTAACACCACACCCCACGCGTGTAAGAGTGGCCCCAAGCGTACAATGGAGTGGGGTGATTTGAACCTATCCTGCGAATGCCCCCCTTCGTGCATTCTTGCGGTAGTCCTTGTATTAAACCTCATCCATCGATATGTGATACATACTCAATGCTGAATTGTATCATACCAAACAAATCGTTATCGCTCGCGGCCATTTCCAGGAGTCGGTATTTTAGGCCAGATGTGGTCACGCGGATGTCATGCACCAACTGGCGTGAGAATAGGGGCTCAAGTACTTTCGTTCGGCGGTGTCGTCCCTTTTTCAAGTTTCGACCACGATCCCTTTCACTCTGCGCCCTGAGTCCTTGTTCAGCTTCGTCCTTTACGGCTGTCCTGGCGAGCTTAAGCCTGGGGGTTCCTGGACCGCAAGACCTCCATCCGCCAGCTCTCAGCAACGCCAATGCCCAAACGTCAAAGAACGGAGGATGATATGACGGACGAACCCCAAGGCCTCAAAGACGAACCTGAAAAGCCGACAATCCAATTGGGAGAGGTCTGGTTCGATGACGGGAACATAATCCTTCAAGCTAGGAACACTCAATTCAAGGTTCATCGAGGTGTTCTCGCCAGCCATTCACCCGTCTTTGCGGACTTGTTCAAAGTCCCTCAACCGAACCACGGGCCTACAGTCAACGACTGCCCAGAAGTGCAACTCCATGATGATACCTCCGATGTTGCATACATGCTTTCGGCCCTCTACGGCAAAACGTGAGTAGTACCTGGGTGAGTCGGACTTCCGCTCAGCATTGATTTTATGCAGGGACATGCTCGGTTCTGACGGGGTATTGCACTTTGGCGCCATGAGAGCGACGATTCGCCTCGGAAAGAAATACGAAATTGATCATCTCCGAAACGATGGGTTGAGGTGCTTGAAGCGCGAGTTCACTACAACGTTGGACGATTTCGACAAAGTCAACCCTGACGAATACCTCAACTTCTTGCCACTTCTCAAAGACTCCAACCCAGAAGTGGTAGATTCTGCCGGGACCATTATTGCCACAATCAATTTGGCTCTTGAGTGCAACATACAATCCGTTCTCCCAGCGGTGTACCTTCTCACCACAAGCGTCAGCCTGGTTAGTCTGTCGTGTATACCCCCCTGAGCATGACTGGCTAATCACGACAAACGTGTAGGGAGAGTTCTTGTATCACAAGGATGCCTCATCCATTCCATTTGATGCAATGCGAAGCTGTATTTACGGCCGAGAGCGGCTCCTTCGTGAATGGCAGGGGCTGGGGAATGCACACATCAGTGCCAGTGCTGGCTGTCCATCTGGTGAAAAGTGCAGAGCCGCCTCAAACTCTCTGATAAGGGTCGCGGGCAGAGGCCCAACTGACCTTTCCAATCTGCTCCTTCCTTGGCTTGGCTTGGTCCAGAGATGGGGTGCCCTCAAGCAACCCTTCGAACGGTTGTGTGGAACGTGCAAGCGTGAAGTGCAAAAATCGCATGACACTTGGAGGCGCAGTGTCTGGAACGACTTACCTAGCTACTTCAAGCTCAGCGACTGGGACGACTTGCAGGACTTTGAGGTGTAGTTGGTCAGCCCCGGTGTTTCAGCCTCCAGAATCCAGCGCGTAGTCACCTCCAACTTGTAAGTCCATTTAAACCTCTTCTGCCTTGCGGGTAGAGGGAACTTAGGAATCGCACTAGCACAAGCAGCCAGGCCCTCATCCATATCTCAACGTCAATCATACCCTCTCGGGTCGCATCGGAATATACGCCTGACTATGATATACTCGAGGTTTGACGACGAACGATTGTAATTTGAATCTCTTCCCCTGATGACCGGGAACGTGAAACCCACCACAAATAGCTTCGACAGAAATAAGGCCTCGAAGCCCGATTTGACCAGCCACTCTGTCGCCCATCCACACGAATAACATCCTGCTATACCCTTCGAAACCGCTTTGAGTCTTGGTGTTGAGTTTAAGCGCCCATCCAACGCGGTCACGCGTAAGTCATCCACTAACCTGACTAAGCTAATGATGTATTACGCGTATTTTTTCGACTCTCCTCTCCGCCAGCTTGCTTGTTATCCTCAATCGCCCGTCTCTACCCTCGCTGTATAGATACAGAACCACGTCTTCGCCAATCTCCCAAGTCCTTACTCGTTGCCTTCCAACCTCACACTCACCCGAACCTACCGACCAGCTGCCATGCCAAAACGACGCAGAACCGATGGTGAGGCGACTGCGTCAGATGTCGACGGCGACGAAAACACAAATATCGGCGTTATAAAGCAGTCAGAGGAAGTTTGGCTCGACGATGGCAATATCATCCTCCAAGCGGAGAACGTACAGTTCAAAGTCCATCGCTCAGTCCTCTCAAAGCATTCCCCCGTCTTCTCCGACCTTTTCAAGGTCCCGCATCCTCGAACTGGAGGGCCGACCGTTGACGGACTGCCTATTGTTACAATAGTTACAATAATACACCCATCTACGCCAAAAAAATGGCTAAGGCACAGCTGAACAGCAGTCCTCGATGGGGTCTACAAACGTATAAATAAATAAATAAAAACACTCCGCAAAGGCGCCAGAGCTGGGTGCGTCAAAAACCCCTGTGGGGAAAAGCCACCAGTTAGCGGTTCGAACCTAATCGTACACTTTTCTCACAACCATTCAAAATAGCCTTCTCCCGCTGATAATCCCCGTAAATTCTCCCCGCTAAACGAATCGACTGAGTGTGCCATTCACAGGAAACAAGCGATTTGAGTTTTCTCCTCATAACTTCGCTAGAGGGCATGGTTGTCGCATTAATCCACTTGGATAGCGACGGCAGGAGACCTAGATAGAATTGGGTATATTTCAGTGGCCAGATTGCATCATCGTCGAAAAGAAGACTCTTAGCCGCTTGACTGAGGGATATCTCAGCTTCAGATGAGAGGCCTTTATCCTTTATGAGCAGACCAGTCTTCCTGACGAGCTCGGAGGCTGTGTCGGCCCTCCACTGCTTGTAGCGCGCGCAGTGGGTGAAGAGATGGTGAACGTCGCCTTTGACGTTACACTGAAAGAGGCACCTATCGCACTCTCTAGCACCACGAGAGCGGTCTAGTTCGACCGTTGGGAGCTGACCCGAACGCGCGTATAGCTGAACCGCCGCTGAATATGCGGATGTTGCTCGGACGTACGAAAATTCGGGTGGCGGGGTTGGGTCGTACACAAAGGTTGCCATTCGTGGCTTCCTTGCTAAGTTCTTGGCGCTTTCGGATATTAAAACTGCGTCTACAAAGTTAGCGATATTTGACTCGATCCAGCCGTATCCTCTGCGGTAAAGCGTGAAGTCATCCATGGCAAAGTCAGCGCCCGGGAAGCATAAAAGCCTATCCGTTAGGCCTTGCGACTTCGATGCATGATGATCCGCATTTGCATTCAGCATCGCTGGCAACGTCTTCAGGGATGAGTGGCCCGGCGTGTAAACGACGTTTGTCCGGATCGTTTCATCTTGCTCGTCCAGCAGCCGTACGATCCACCTGTAAAGAGATCTGCCATTGATATGGCGGAGCCTTGCCTCCTGGAGAATACTCGACTTGTAATCTTCTATCAATCTGACCGAGTTGAGGTGATCTGTCCATAGAGTGCCACGCACGGCAGTCTGGTCAGGGCACGCCTTCCCTAAAACAAGCGCAATTATCAGCCCAGCCAGCTCTCCGTGTAAGATGGAAATGTTTCCCCCTTTGAGCTTAAGCGCCAGTGATCCGGAGGCTCCAGTTGCAGCACCGATGACCGACTTGTCTTGGAGAAGGCTTGCCGATGCAGGTATCATTGATCCATCTGATGCCCATTGTCGTGGTCCTGCGATGTGAGAGGGCTGGAATTCACATATCTGCGCTGCAGCCGCAATGAACCCCTCAGCCTGCCTGCGCCGCGTCAGGGGTGGTACCGCCAGGTCAGCGGGCCCGTTAAGTAGGGTTTCTAAGCGAACCTTCCGCATGAATTTGCCCAATTTGGTCCAGTTTCTCCTTGCCGCCTCTGACCACAAGCCGTCGAGCTCGATTTGACGCTGCATTACCAACCTTGTGCCACCCTCCTCAATCCATGATCCAACGTCTTTGATTTGCCGGATTCCCTTGGCACGGAGTGACCGCATTCCGGGTCCGGTTAGTTCACGTTTAACGTGCTCCTGTGGGGAATGGTGATGAGACAAATTGAGGACATGCGAAATCGAGACTTCACCGGCCAGGATGGCTGACTGATCAGTTCTTCGGAGTAGTAGATGAGGGCTGATAGCCTTCATCACCTTGTGGGCGATCAGCCATCCGGAGGGTATCAACTTGAAATGAAGATTGAAGTCGCGCTTCATCCCTTCTTCGCTGAACGGGTCCACACACCCATTCCTATCACATGTCCATTCGGCGAGCGTAATACGGGCCATGGTTCTGTAGGCGGGAATGTGATGGTTTAGATCGCGAACGATGCCGTTCACTGCTATACCTGCGTTGATACGAGTCAGCGACGGGAAACCAAAGCCGTGGAGGGAAATGGGCAGTGTTGCAAGTTCCGTTGAGGGGCGGTACGGAAATCCGAGGAGATGGTGGACCCTGAGGATTATAGCACGATCAAGTGCTTCCGCATCCTGGGGCTTCAGCGGCTGAAGTGAGATCAAAGCACGGCATCGCGATGTAATCTTCTGTGCGACAACCTTGCGGATAAGGGTAAGCTGAGGGCGTCCAAGTGTGTATGGGAACTGGAAATTCTCGATGATTTCCTTCAGTTCGTTATGGCGCGAGATTGGGTCATCGATTGCTGTTCGGAGGAAGTCCATATTATCAACAATGAGGGGCACTTCGTGCTCCACCATCGTCATCAGGTCGGCCCCAAGGTTAGTGCTCACTGATGGGAACAATATCTTCTCTGGTAGAGGCGCTGTGTCAGGATTGAGAACAAAAGCTGACGTCTTGGGCCAGTTGGTCACCCAACCGTACGCAAACTGAAAGCGCTCCATTTTGAGGGTGAACGTCTTGAGGCCAGCGAGACCCAAGCCTAGCAAATACGAATCATCAGTAGCTTCCACCATTGTCACTGTTGTGGTTAGTTTATCATCGAGCGTATGAGGGTCACCAGCCAGATGTGACTTTGTGGATATAACCAATGCGTCAGGATGATGTTCGACGAGGTCATCCAAATACCGATGACCTAAGCTTGTCGTGAAGGTTGACTTGAGCGGTGACAGTGGACCACCCTGTTTCGCGACATCTGAAATGCAAGGGGCCTCCGGGATTAAAATTCCGGACCAGAGGTCGAAATTCTCGGTTTAGCTATGGCAGGACCCCTACCTACCTACCCGTGGGAGTGATATCCCTATTCGGGAAGGCAAGTTGCGGTCTTGGCACTCCCATTCTGTCTATTCACCCCCTTACTACCCTGGGGCAGGTGAATTCAGTGTTCTGTATTCTGTATGAAGCCAAAAGAAAAACACTATGTTGCTTGTTCTGTCCTCAAGTCATGCTATAAAGTAAGACTGCCCCATGTCAGCAGTCATCATGGTCTGTCACCCCACAATTTCCTGGTGGTATTCATGTACATTTGCCATATGTACAGCTATTTACAGCTATATGAGCACAAGTAAATGCATTTTTGGACACAATTGCACCATCCAAGTGTGTAGCAACCCTTTGGATCACCCAAATATTTGTTTTTGGGCAAGGTCAAAATTCTCCAGACCTGACCAGCCAGACCCCTACCTACCTAGACCTCCGGTCCGGGATTCTGATCCCGGAGGCCCCTTGCTGAAATGGTGAGTGCATCAGTTAAACCGTATGCGGTTCGAATAAAACACCTAGTCTCCGTCTGTGCGGCCTTATCTAGGTCAACTATGGCCTGTGGTAAACCGTAAGCATGTATGGCGTCATAAAATCCACTAGGGTGGAGGCGATCGAAGCCTTTCATCTGGTCGCGCTTGATGGCATATACCGTCTTACCATGCCGTTTTGCCCAGCATTTGACCGATGCTAAGAAGCTCATCAGGTCTCTTGCTTGGACACCTGGCTGAGCAGCGACCTGCGTGTCAGGAAGAATTGATTTCTTCGCGGCGTACTTGATAAGGCAGTTGTTGAGCCACGTCATTGGTCAATGGTGAGTTTGCTAGAAAATTAGACAGCATCAGGCCACGCCAGTTGGAGAGATCGGTCTGCAGCCCCTTCTTGTGAAAGGAAGTTAGCCACATATCCTTGATGTCCCCAGGGAAACGGGCGTTCGTGACCTCATAATTATGAAGATCAAGAACGAGCTGCAGCGCCTCATCCGACAACGACTTGACAACCCATTTCTCCCATCCATCAGGACCAGGGGCCGGCCGGGGGTTGCCTTTACGAAGCATGGCCCGAAAATCGCAAAGGGCAGCGAGCTGGGGCCACTGGAAAGGATCAG
Organism: Coprinellus micaceus; assembly: GCA_951394405.1. Taxonomy (NCBI): domain Eukaryota; kingdom Fungi; phylum Basidiomycota; class Agaricomycetes; order Agaricales; family Psathyrellaceae; genus Coprinellus; species Coprinellus micaceus. Next base: position 445,043 of record OX596340.1, on the reverse strand, counting down.
ATTGAACCCGTTCTTTAACCTCGACGACCGACGGCGTGGTCAGCCACGGTTTAGGCATGTCAACAGCACCTGATTTGTCGTACAAGCGACGAAAGTACTCCCTCGTAGTGCTCTTAACCCTTTCAGGATCGGCAACGAACTGAGACGGGTCGTCGAGGTCGTTCACAATACGTGGGAATGGGACAAAGGGGTTCTGGAAGAGTTTCTTCGAGGATGCACCCTTCAAAACGTCGGATATTCGGCCTGTTTCCGCCCTTTTCGCACGCAGCATCTCCTCACGCCTGCGCTCGGCATTCACCTCCTTGTTCAAGGCCTTCCGACGATGTTGGAGAAAAGCGAGGAAAGATGGAAAGGAATCGACCACGCGCCTGTACTGGTTTTCGAGTGATTTCTTCAGTGCAGTAACCCTAGAAGGTTTAGCTGCCTCGGGAGTCTTCACGGCGTGGATCACAGCACCAACTTCATTGCGCCGTTTAGACAAATCTTCGATCTGGGCGTTCACAGCTTTGCGAGGCTTCCTCGGTTTGTAAGACTTCAGGCGTCCAAAGGCCTTTTCTGCAGCCCCTGTAATGATATGTGTTAGCTGTTCATAGCGATGTATGAACGCTTCATCGTCAGTAATGGGATGGTTGGCCAGTCCAAGCTGGTGAACATCATTGTCCACTATGCTACGGAATACGTCATACTTGTGTTTTTCCGCCTTGAGCGGAACACGTATACGGCGAGGACCTGAAGGGATAGACGTCCAGGCAGGGTCAGAGATATTTACTCGGATGCCATTATGGGGCCGACCAGGGTCCTCTGGGAGCGAGTGGACCAAAGACCCTACAACAGCTCTGTGATCAGATCTGAAATAGTCGGTGTATCTATCAGCGACACCAATATCACCATCGGTGAATGTCCCAGGGGATGTGACTATCCTATCAATAATGCTGCCACCCCCATTCTCTCCACGACAAGTCCAGTCCCGGTGTAGTGACCGGTCTTCAACTGTTGACCACAAATCAACCCCATTCGTAAGATTCAGGAACTTTTTAAAAGCATCCCGACTCTCCCTTCCACCAGACACACGCTCCCGCGGTGAGACAGTGGCATTCAGATCTCCAATAATAGTCCAGGGATGGGGGGTAGATAGGCAAAGCTTTGCCAGTTCAGGCCAGAATTGTTTCTCCATGTCCCCTCCTCCCGGGTTCCAAGGGGCATACGCAGCAATGATTCGATGTACCATGCATCGAGCATCCACCGTTGCGAATACAAGATCCATAACAATAACTCGGTTCTGGAGAGCAGCATGGACGTCGACCAGACGACTCTGGATCTGAACGCCGCTGCGCACACCCACAATCAAACCCCACTTAGATGTGGACCTGCCCTGGCACGGTATAGCAGGCTGTTCGAGCATCTGATACTCTCCGTTTAGATAGAAATGATTACTTAGCTTGGCCTGTGACATCGTCTCCGAGATCACAAAGATCGTTGGCTTGCGAGAACGAATGATGGTGGTCGCATCCTGGATCTTGCCGTGACCGAGGAGGCCATGTGCATTGAGCCCATAGACGGCAAAGCCGGTGGACGCTGCTGTTGGGTAGTGCGCAGCATTCACCACTTGCACTAGACTGGAGAAAAGGATGAGGAGCATGCACGTCACGAATATGGCATGCAATGAGTCTTGATTGGGTGGGGATCTGCAAGAAAACGAACATGGGCGACCTCGACATATTGTAGTAAAGTCCCTCAGAGAATCGAAGACCCCGACAAAAACGGAACGCTTCCTTCGTCGAGCGGCGGCGGGATCTCTAGCCGTTGGTGTCACTGGACAATGTGTCATCATAGGGGTTACTACGTTCGTCGAGGCCGCCATTAGTGAGCCCGTCAAGCATGGGTATAGGGTACTCACAATGTCGTCGTCGTCAACCTGCATACCACGGTCGCCAACCTTTCGTCTCTTCTCTCTGTCAGATTCACCCGCATGTGTACCGGATGGGCGACGCTGGGGAACCAATGACAGGCCAGGAGGGATGAGCTGCTCTTGCTCGATACGTGCTGGACTAGGCTGCGACGGACCCGCTGTGGCCTGTGGCGCTGGCTGGGGAGGCGACGGATTGGGTGGAGGCGGGAGGGTTCGGCCTACAGGGGCAGTTAAAAGGGCAGCGACGTTGGTACCTGACGCCTTGAATCTAGCGTCAAGGTCCTTCTCTTCCGCATCCAACTCCCTTATGAACTCATCCATCCGAGCCCTCTTGTTGGCGTCTGACTCCATCATCTGCAGCATGCGTACGTTGGAGCGGTTGGACTTGATATCCATGAGCCGGTGGGCAAAGGTTAGGCCTTGTGAGTTGCAAACCAAAGCCTGCTCGCTCCTCGTTACACGGTCGGTGACATCGGCTAGAGCTGTGGTCATGCCCTGGAAAGCCGAGGTGATTGATTGGAATTGAGACTGGATGAGCTCGCGGTCCATGGTGTACTCGCGCCTGAAGTTGGTGAACTCGTCGATGGTGACCATGTTGCGCTTGAGCATATTGATCTCGTTGGCAAGCTCTTGCACGGCTTCGACACCCTCTCCCATCATGGCTCGAGCACTCTTCCTCTTAAAGACACCCTCCTCGTTGATGTGGAATAGAAGACGAGGCGCCCACATTGTGGCATCGTACACAGCAAACTTCTTCAAGAAGTCGTCATGCAAAGCAATCAGCTGGCGGGTCGACTCCCAATCTACCATTGATAGGGCCAACACCGAATCGTCACTCAGGTCCCGTCCATAGTCGGCGAGTTTGCCGGGTAACCGCAGCTTGATCCAGTCCACCACCTGCTTTTCTAACCCTTCGACATGGTCAGGGAACCCCGCTATCCCAACCTCATAGGCGTGTTGAATTTCGATTTGCTTCACCGATGTGGCGGACTGACGCCCATGGGGAGCTTTTAGGATGATGTGGCCAGTTTGCGCGAGCTTGTCGACATCGGAGGGCTGAGCGAGGACGAAGACTGGACCGCCGGTCGAGTAGAAACGTGAAACGACGGGGATACCCTTTTCCTCAAGCTGCTGGGTGATGGTGGGGAGTACCTTCACTTGGCACTCTTTCTTGTCGAAGTGCTTGAGGTCAGGGAGCCGAATCCACATGCGTTTGTCTGTATCGGTCTTCGTTGGGGTATAGACGACTTCGAGGTGAGGGGCGGCGGTAGTGAGGGCATCCTTCCACAGGTCGAGTAGATCCGTTCGGGGCTCGGCTTCGGGACCTTCCAAGACCGTGGGGGTGTAGGATTGGTGTAGATGGAGGTAGCAGGAGGAGGACCAGTTCGCGTCGCTTGGCTTGAAGAGTTTGATGACGACCTCTATCTCCGCAAGGTCCGGGTGCTGTTCCTTGATGGAGTCGATAAGCTTTTGAAGGACCGTTCTGGGGTCTGTGGCGCGGGTATCGGCTAGGCCTCGAATCAGGAGACTGCATCCGGGTGCTAGTTCAAGTCCAAGCGGTTCATCTCCACCAGGGGTAGGATCGAGATTAAGGCTATCCGTGCTGTCTTTTCGCTTTCGTGGGGTGAATGGCGGGGGCTTTTTCGTGGGGTCGCTGCGGGAGGGGGTCCGGGGAGGGGGAGGAGGACTTGATGCCATTTGACCCTTGGGTGGCGGTCGCACAAAAAGAAACAAAAGAAAGAGAGAAAGGATCGGAAGAGAAATAAGGGTATGAAAACAAAGGAAGGATACCGATAACGAAGTGGGAACGGGGGGAAGTTCGAATCTATGAAAATTTCAACGAGCAAAGATCAACACAAAAAGGCAACACGCAGACGCTTATCAAACAAAAAGGCTAGGGAAATGAAACAACAAGCGCGGACAGTATAGGAATAGTCTAAACGCAAAATTCAAAGGGGGGGGGAATAGGCTCTATGGGAGCTAAGGTCGGTCGTGGTTGACGAGATCAACGGCGAATTATGAGGTTGGGAGACTTTTGTAGCAAAAATAAGGTGGTACGATGCAAATATGGGGTGATTAGAATACGAAAACGTAAATTCTAAGAGGCGCGAGGCACTATGGAACGGGTTTTACGCCGATATGAGCAGTGAGGGGGTGATGATGGTGGTTGTTGTTGTTGTTGTTGTTGTTGTTGTACTCCACGATAGCCCTGAAGATCTGAAGCATGTGTTGCTTGCCCTTTATGGCGATCCGTGCGTTCTCTACCTCATTCCCTCCTATGATTACGAGGCTCAATCTTCGAAAACTTCAGCGAATACGCGATGACCAAAACCCTCCACTTCCTGGTTCTCGCTGCCATGATACGTCTGGGCCGGAAATATGAGATTCCGTATCTCAGGGATGAAGCGCTGGCCCCCCTAAAGCGAGAATTCCCTTCGAAACTGGAGGAATATGAAAAGCTGGCAAATCTCAACTCGTGTTCAGAGTGGACCTATTTCAGCTTTCCTCCGGACAAGAAGTATCGATACGGACGCGAGAAAATGCGCGCTATCATTCAGCTGGCCGACGAGTGCAGTATTCAGACCATTCTCCCGGCCCTGTACCTCTCATACTCTACCCGTCATATAGTGAGTGACCCCGTGTCCCGGCCCGTCACTTTCCCCAATTGACTTGGCTCGGGAACAGGCACTGTACCTCTCAGACGACCCTCCTATCCCATACGATACACTCCGAAAATGCGTCGAGGGTCGGAGTCGGCTCGTTCACAAGAGGGTAGATGAGATATGCTACTTTCTGGAGGGTGAATGTCTAAAGGACGGTTGCCAGCACCAGGAGATATGTATTCTCGCCTCTCACGCACTGATAGCTCACCTATTAGCGTACGGAACTGTGTCAGATACCCTCGTCGAGACATGGTCCGGGGCCACGCGTTCTATGTCGAGATTTGTGGAGGGATTTCTCGGACGGCTCTGTGATATCTGCCGCCAAAGCACCATGGAATTTTACCAAGGATTAGGGGAGCTATTATGGAACCAGTTGCCGTCTTTCTTTTCGCTACCGGCGTGGGAGGACTTGGAGGACTTTTAGCCGAAGATAACATTTGACGCTCTAGAGCCAGTGTAATACCATCCACAATCAACTTGTACTGCATTTAGGCCTCGAGGCTTCACTCCAACTCCCCTGGCTGACCCGAGGCTGAACGGGGTATGGCTCCGACCTGAAGTCGGAGTGCAGTGCACAGCCTGAACTATAATTTAGTTAAGCGCCCACACACGATCACGCGGATGTCACGCGGATGGTTCGGGTAAAGCTCATCAAAGGTTAACCCGTGTGGTGCTCCTTTCTTCCTCCCGCCACGTCCAAGTTTTCCTTCTTCCCGTAGCAGTCGTCTTCGAGGCTTCTTTTCCTGCTCGAAGCTTGACCGTTGACACATTCCTCTCCTTTCCGCACACATGCCAAAACGACGCAGAACAGAGGACAACAGCCAAACCGAGGCAGCAAGTGGAGCGACTCCTTCTGACCCCATAGTCCGGTCCCAAGAGGCTTGGTTTGAGGATGGGAATATCGTACTTCAGGCTGGGAGGACTCAGTTCAAAGTTCACCGAGGGGTGCTCACGAAACACTCGCCGGTCTTTGCTGATCTATTCAGCATACCCCATCCCTTGGACGAGCCGGCCGTCGATGGATGCCCGATAGTAGAGCTCCAGGATAGCGGAGAGGACATCAAGCATGTTGTCCTTGCACTCTATGGCGACCCGTAAGTGATCCCGTTCACCTGAAGGCAGACCATTCATCTCACTTTCGAACATGTCCCTTCAGCAAATACGTCATGATCAAGGAACCTCTTCACTTTCTGGTGATAGCCGCCATGCTGCGCATAGGCAAGAAGTACGAAATCCAGCATCTCAGAGACCAAGCTCTGGCCGTCATGAAGCAGGAACTTCCCGCGAACTTGGACAAGTTTGATGAGGTTTATACCGATTGGACGCAGTTGGATTTCCCTCTCGATGACGTCTACGATACTGGTGCGAAGCAACATGCTACCATCGTCAACCTCGCAAATGAATGTGGTGTACAATCAATTTTGCCGGTCGCGTACTCCTTGTTGGCCTCAACGGACTTGGTGAGTAGCTTCCACTGGGTGACATCTTCCCGTTGCTGAGGTCCTCTAGGGTGAGCTCTTGGCACACTCCCCGGCCCTTCCCGGTCACATGCTAGCCAAGTGTCTCCTCGGGAGGCAGAGGTTGCTTGATGCGAGGATCACGAATTTGGACCATTGGATCCATAATGTAGGAAGCACTACAGATTGCAAGACTCCCGTCCAGTGTCAGTCGCTTGCTCGCCCACTTATGACCCGCCTATGGTCACGCTCTCTCAATCCGCAAGGCGCTTTGAACCCATTCGAGTCCTATCTGGACCTGCTTCCTGAAGACGGTAATGAGTATTTCTACGCACTGTGCAGCAACTGCATGTCAACTGCTCGAAGGTCACACCAACAAGCGAGACGCACGATATGGAACGAACTACCGGGTTACTTCGGCCTACCCAAATGGGAGGATTTGAAGGACCTCGAAGCGTAGACTATCCCGCTCTCGCCTTATGGAATACCTTGTACCAACTTCTACACCCGTGACGATCCAAATGTCTTCTCTTCTACCATCTCCCTGGCTGAAGAGTCATCAACGTTGGGTTCACTCAAGACGCGAATAATGCGGGCTCAAGCCTGACCGTGCACTGCAAAGATAATCCTCTACCATAGGCCGGGGCCCGCCCTGTTTTCTCAGCTCATCGTTCACTCGCATTTCCAGCGACGGACACCTCGAATTGTATGACCTCGAGCCAGTGATGGTCGTCTCCCTGCATCCTTACGCCACGGAACAAAGAACAGGAGTCCGCCTGAACACATTTTCTCCTCTGGTCGACTGTACGTTTGGGGGCGCCCAAGTGTGCGCAACTTGGGCTCGCAATATGATATTTGGCACAAAGGTTGCGTAGATAGTCGAATAGTGCGACGAGTTTTGCGAATATGGAACGGTGGAGAAGCGTTCGGGGGAATGCAGAATGTGAAGCGGGTAATATGCAGATGGATGTGTACGCGATAATGCAGAGTCGATGAGAAAGCGTGGGGAGTGTGGGACAGATATAGAGAACCAAAGGATGATGAAGAGAAGCTGTCATGAAAGGTCGTAATGAAAGGGGGTGATATCCGGTGCTCGGACCGCGGGATAATCGTCTGCTGAAGCTGATCCAAAGGACAGGGAACGAAGCACGAACTTGAAGGGAGATTGCATGGGAAAAAAGGAATGTGAGAACGCCGTTCACACACGAGCGAGGAATTGTCGATCAATCGACAGCTTGGCTCCCAGAATGAATATCGATCCAAGCATCACCGTGATTCCTGAAAAAAGAATGGTCCCCGAGTACGAACCATGTCCGTAAGTGATGAGTGCACCTGCGATTGGCCCTCCAACGAGAGATCTGATAAAGAGAAACCGCAACGAGTTAGCCAGGAATGACGTGTAAACGGAGTGGGGTGAAAAGGAGTAGAAATCGAGGGGTCGTCAATGATAGCGATCAAATGCGTCTGGAAGATATATTGGGCAGTGCGAGAACCCGGTCCTCGACTCATCCCAAGGTAGGAGAAAGACACGGTGATAGGAAGAATAACGAAAGGTTCGAGGACTCACGGGATAGAGATCATCGTATACAGCATTCCTATCCTCGTCCCAATCTCAGAGGGGTCGCTGATCCTCACCACACAAGGTGTGATCAGGCTGACGAAAGCCCCAGAGAGGAACCCATACACAGCAGCGAACGCTAGGAGCAGTGCAATGGTACGCGCGCACAGCCAGAGCGTCACGCATGAGAGTCCAGCTAGGAATGCTGCAGGAAAGAGGAGATTGTAATGACCGAAGGTATCGGACAGCCACGCGGGCGCTATGCGGCCGAGGATGCCCCCTGCATTGAGGATCGCAAGGACATAATAGGGATTGAAACCTTCAGCTGCGGGAATGTGACGGGCGAACTCGACGATGTAGAAGAATGGCGTGAATAACCCTGGTTTTGCGTAAGAGCGAGAAGGAGAAGGAGGTGAGGAAAGGTCTAGTCAGTACGGGAGCTTCAAATTCTGTTACGTCGCAGCAAAAACGACGCACCAAGCGCGACGAAGCAGCTTCCAACGGCTAGGAGTGCGAAACGCGTATCTGTGATTGACTTGGGGTCGAAGAACTTGGCGGGGCGTTTGACTTTGGGCTTGCCGGTTGGCCCGCGCACGGACGAGAGGGGACGGGCAACTGTTACGGTGAGAGCGGAGATGCAGCACGCCAGTGAGCTGGAGAGACCGCAGATGAGCAATCCATTGCGGAAGCCATGGGATTCGAAGAGACGTTGGAGGATGATTGGATAGACGACGCCGCCTGTTCCGACTGTTCGTCAGTAAAATGAAACGATGTTCATATTAGGGGTATGACTTGCCTACGCTGGAGCCGGCAGCGACTAACCCGAGGGCTGTTGCCCGGTATTTACTGAAGTGGGTTGAAACGCTCGCCATGGATGGGTAGAACCTATCACATATTCGTTTCATTCGCGGTCACAGAGGCGAGCTGCAGAGGAAGCTACGCACAGTAGTCCAACTGATAGCCCAAAGAACAGTCCCTGGGACGCCATGTAGTGCGGGTACTGCGCTGAGAATGCCGTGGCGACTACGCTTAGCGCGTAGCATACCGATCCAGCAAGCATTAGTCCAGTGGGTCCAAAAGAATCGAACACGCGACCGATGAAACCACCCTGTCAACGAAACGCGATTATTGTTAGGACTCGACCCGACTCCCCGAACATGTGGCCTCAGGGGCATAATGAGCTGCGATCGTTATGAGCGCGATTAACCATGCCAACGCAAGGCTCCCAAGAAAGCATGCTGGGCAGGCTATACCCCCGAGGAGAGACAGTACGCACCGAGAAGAAGAACACCCAAAGCTGCAGGCTCCCAATCCATGATATCTTGGACGGCGTGAGGTATCGAAGCTGGTGCCTCGAGTAGTACGAGTGGAACGTTCCGAAGGAGTTCATCTGTCCAAACGTACAGAATAACGCGACGAAGCCACCGAAAATCGCCAGTGCAGCCCGACGTTTGTCCTGGGAAGTTGAACCTCCAGAAGGGGGTGAGGAGGGAACACATGTAGTATCCGATGGCACGGAAGTTAAGTGCCAGCCGTCGCCAATAGTCGATCCACCGCACGAGCGCACGGTCTCAGCCCCGTCCTTCCCGCCGTCAACGGTAAGCCACGACATAATAGTCGTCTGGGAGTGGTTACTCGGCCGAGGACAACACTGGCAAGTGCCAATGGTACTTTGGCAATAGGGACCTAGGTTGTCGCGGTATTGGCCTTTGGATTCTAGACGAACATCGCCCTTCACAAGCGTTGGCGGGTAGTATGTCGATGCAGGGACGCCGAGAGGTGGGAGGTGCTGGGGAAGGTGGTAAAGGGGGATGGAGTTGTCAGGCGCATTCCAAGAGGTCCTTTTGGATTTTTCGATGTCGTCGCGCATTGTAGGGAACGGGGTAGAGCAGGTGGGAGTTGGTGCGGTCGGAAACGAGGCAAACTTGCTGTAGTCGATCGATTGCTCTCCACAAGGTGAACTGTGGAGGGCAGATCCCAGGGGCGAGGATACGCAACTCCAATTGCAGCAACGAGCGGGTCGGAGGCAAAAGAAAGGAGGATGACGCGAGGCCGAGCCTGAGGGTTGGCTATATAGCGAGCTAGTAACGATACCTGTACCGGAAGCGGAAATTGAAAGGGATGTATAGGACCGGGGTTAGAAGGGGAAGAAAGAGGGCGGGATCCATCGGGGGGAGGCAGTGACACGCCTTATCTAGTATTATTTCGAAACAGGCACGGTGACTCGGTTCTGGAAGCGAGGGAGACAAGAGGGTGGCACCGGGCGGCGCGCGGCCACGAACTGCCAGACACACACTACGGCAGCACCGTTCCAATCCAATCAGAGAGATCATACTATGGGGCAATCGAAGGGCCAGGAGAGAAGGGAGGAATTCCAAGCGCAGTTTACTGCCCGCCGCCCGGCCGTCAATGGCGGATGGACGTGCGAGGTACGAGTCTATCACGGCGGAAGGCACTTTGAATCGAAGAACTGATGCGGATTCTGAGATTCTGGAAGCTCTAGGTCAATGAGAAGGGTTTCTGAAGCAAGGAGTGCACGGAGAGTGACGTACAGCAACGAGCTGCAATGGCATTGCGCTTCGGAACTTGAAAGGGCACCCTGGTTGCGACGGTAATTGCTGTGAAACCTACTGAAATGTCGTATTGTTTCAAACGATTCCTTGAGCACCGGAATATGGAACCCAAGGGAGCTTGTTTTCAACCTCAACGCATGGAATTGAAGGGCAGTAAGATCAATACCTATCGATATGATGAATGAAGAGACGATCTCACCAGAATGGTCTACTTCCAAGGAAGATAGTTTATGCCTACCAACTTGTATGAGGCTGAGGAAGGAAGTATTTGGCTGGAGTGGGAAAGGTAAACATCAGATCAACGGAGACGATACTTTGATCCTAGAGGGAAACATTGCACACGCCGTCGAACCGCACTGGAGCACAGCATCGTTGGTGCGTCAGATTGTCGAAGCGACTCACAGTCGAGGGCGGGTGCCTTTTCCTGGTCATGTTGACTAGGCACCAGCCCCAGAGCCTCGCACCCGTCAAGTTCACTCGTGCCGGCCAAATCTCGCCAAAAGATACTACGATCTATTTCTCCCATGCTCCTCCGCTCAACGCGCAATATCTCGCCCATTTGTTTGGATTTTACCTCAGGCATAAAAGAGGCCTGCATTTTGGAACTGTCAACAAGGTCGAAATCACGAGGTGAATGGCCACACACCGAGGAAGACGGAGAGAAATACTTTATTTACGAATGTACCGATGTGTGCGCGCCTGTCATTAGTGGGAAGTTCGATGCATACTCGAGCTCAAGGGCGGAGTACATACTTCACACACAAAACCTGGGGAATAAATCGAGTAAGTTGAAGGACTTCATCGAAACCAACTCTCACTTGAGTTCCATGAATCGCGGACTGGCCAAGTGAGATTCGGGGCATACGATAGCCTCTGCATTCTGAAGTCATTCAAAATTGCTTTCTTCCAGACTATTCCTTCATACTACTTTCATTAGCGAATCGACGAAGCCGAACGGAAGGAGCAGTTCGGGAGCCTCGTGCTCTACGCCAGCGCCAACCAAACGTCAAAACACGCCCCAGCTTAGTCCGGCAAGCAACGCATAGAACACCCAGAAACCCCGCGGCGGCCACGATGCCTCCGCAGCCGACGCCTGGCAGGGCGGGTGTAACATAAGCTCGGTCCACCGCGACAGTCGATAACCGGAGACCGCCCGTCCTCTCCGTCGGAAGCGAGCGAAGAAAAGAACTCTCGAATAATTAGCCGGGCTGTGTGTTGAACGGCGAACGGCATGTTGACACCTTGCTCCGCGGTTCCCCAGCTGTCTGGCTTGAACGTTTCTCGAATTCGAGAACGGGGAGAACGCGAGGCCTGGGAGCCAGGAGCCGCAGCGCCAGCCCCTCCGGAAGCCGCAGAATCCCGCTCGTTCTAGGCAGGGAATAGAGAGGGCCACCGCCACCCGCCCCGAGGATCAACGGCAGGCTACTTGAAGGTAGATATCGAGCGGGATGACGAGAAGAACTAGCGAGTCATGGAAAGAGCCCAGCGAAAGTATGTTTCGTGAGGTAGGCCTGCGCAAGCCAGAGCGTGCTTCTCCTCAGAGGAAAGCGTATGCCCATTCGGCACCAAGCATGGAAGACAGAGTGTGTCTATATGAAGAAGCAGAAGCAATCTAGCTTTAAACAGCGTTAATTCTCGGGTTCATCGGGGGTACGTACTACACGCAGTGAGAAGCCCAGAGTACGTACCTGGACCCGAAGCGCTGGCCTAAGGACAGTTTGTTCTGGGCTTGAGACGACGACGACCGGATGAACTGCCTCCCTGTCTGGCTTTCCTGACTCGCGACACACGGGGCTCCCCTACGCCCATTAATCACCACCCTTTCCACGTCGCGCCGCCTTCATCTCTCGATACCTCTTGATAGCCTTCTCCCGCTCCTGCTCCATCATCGCCTTCTGAGCCATCGACAATACGTCTGACTTTGAGCTTGCACTCGCGGAGAGTTTGCCAAGCTTAAATCCGGTGGAAGCTGAAGCACCCTTGGCGATGGGTTTCCTCAGCTCTGGAGGAGCCTGGACGATGTCGTTCAGCCGTTTTGGCGCAGAGGTGGTGGCAGAGGCGAATTCCTTTTCCTTCCTAGGCCTAGCAGACGACGTCGGCCTGGAGTCCTCTGCTCCGTCGGCGTCCGCGGTATTGGACGGCTTGGATTTGGATTTGGGATGGGTTTCTGGGGACGATGGGGTGGCTTTACCCTTGCCCTTCCGATCCTTCTTCGCTTCTTGCTCATCCCGCTGAGCTTTACGGGCAACAGCTCGACCTGATTCCATTGCGTTCTTCACGAGAGGTCTAAGGTCGTCTTCCACCCGTCTTCGACGTATGATTAGCTATACTAGAGTGCAGAACGACATTGAGCTTACTTGTTGAAGTGCTGTATCGACTCTCCAGGCAAAATCTTCAGCTGTTCCGAACCTGGTCCCATTTTTCTACGCTTGGCCTTCCCCTCCTGCGCCTCCTCCTGCGCCTTGCGCTTCTTTTTGAAGTCTTCTCGAATCTTCAGAGCATTCAGAACTCGAGCAGCAGATTTTGGGATGCCTTCATTGGCGATGGAATCTTTGGATGGCGCTATGTCAGAACCTCTTTCCTTGGTTTTCAGTTTGCTTTGAAGATTTCCATGCATCATAGGAATATGCTCACTGTTCCCTTTGGGCTCGTATGCGAACACTCTGCTTTGGACGTTTATGGGGCATTCTATTGCGATTCAAAGAGGAGGGATGGAGGAACTGAGTAAATATTCAAAGGAACTTGAAGTTGAAGGAGACTTCGGGTCGTTTCAAGTTGGGCCATCAAAAATGACCACGTGCAAATTTGTGCGAAGATAGGGGCTACCGAGATCGCAGGGCTCGTAGCCAAACTGACGAGATGGGAGGATGTCCCGGGGAGTCAAGTCGTAATACAGAGTCCTCTACGTACTAGTAGTAAGAAATAATTACAGGTCATAAAATCCGTTCAAAAGGTCCAACGCATAGCAGTTCGAGACATGAAGGAGGGCTAATCGTGGCCGACGTCCATCATGAACACTTTTCCCAACGTCGTCGTCGTCCTCTCAATGATATTAACCTTGTTTCCCATCGGGTCGTAAACGGTGCACGCCTTGTACTTCTTCTTCTTCTCTTCTCGCGGATCGTTCTTCCCATTCACAAACTCCACTCCCATGGTGTGCAGCCTCTCGTACAAGGTGTCCCAATCATCGCTCTCGACCTGCAAAAACACCCCATCTCCTGCCTGGTTCCCCACTGCCGCTTTGTCCTTCTCCGACCTAGCTGCCATGAAGCGAAGCGAGGCTGTTGGCGTGAATTCGACGAGGTTCGGAGGGGTGGCGACGACGAGACGCTCTCCATTGACTTCTTCGTCGCATCTGATGTTAAATCCCAGCACGCCGACGTAGAACTGGACGGCTTGGGGGACGGTGTGCGCCATCACAGTGACGAGGGAGAGTGTGTCGGAGCGGATGAGGGGTCGGGAGGGCATTATTAGCGGCGATTAACGTAGTAGAAGCGGGGGGATGGCTGGTGAGGTATTCAGCGCGCTGAGTGTCCGTTGGGTAGTCTTGGACCCCTTAGCAGTATTCCTAATATATGATAGCGCATCGTCTCCAACGCTTGACATCACTCAGTAACTTTAGGCAATGGCATGGTTGGCTTTTGGGGTTGTTAGGCGATGATATCATTCATTAGTACCACTAGACGGCTCCACACCGCAATGGCATCGTTACGGATTGCGGCTCTACATCATCGATGGATACCACCGTGTTTGCTTTGTATACCTCTATATTTCCGACTCCAACCCCTCAACTTTGTGGCATTTTTCTGGAGCGTTCTCGGGGCCCCTCGTAGAGGTAATCCCTGTCAATTAAGTCTCTAGCTTCCAGTGGCATGCCTGCGTCATCGACATCACGCTGATAGGCGCCCACGCCCGTCCGAGTCACGTTTTGCTTGGCAACGTGGCGTGACAACACCAATAGCCTGAGCCATGGGGGTGGGCAACGCCTGCCAGGCCGACGGCCGATGACTAACGGCACTGCCACCAGATTTCCTGTCCGCACTCACGTCCTGCGCCTCTGGACTCGTTCACGATGAGATGGGAGAAAGGAAGGCGTGTACCACCATACAGAATGTTTCATGAGTATAAGACAGCGATTTTACGTCCGGCCATGAGGGTGTAGGTTAGTTAGTCGTACGAAGCGGAGTCCAGGCGGGCAGGTATAGGCACCGGCGACTCACATACCCAACACCACCTGTACAGCACCTCCAGTCTAATATGATAAAATATACACCACGAACGCTTTCTACGAAACATAACGGGACCTAGGAAACGGACTGGGGGCTTTCGACAGGACATGTCGTCAAGAACACGTCGGAATCCGCGTTCGGTGCGATTATATAATCCAATTTGCCGCGTTAAAGGGGCTCCTCCGTAAGGTACACATTTTGCGGGCAGTAACGCGTTTTCCGCCAAGGTCGCGTCAGCTATCTGGTACCCTCGACATTTGCGACAAAATGATCGAGGGCGATTTCCCAATTTCGACGGGGAAGGTCGACTTTTGGAGGAGGACCCCCCTTGAAAATCACAAAATTTTGGATGTCTCTCGATCATTCCTTTCTAAATGTTACAAAACCTATTTTTGTATACTCAGAGTTGTAGAAAAGGCGTTGTGCAGCCCACAAAGTGTACCGGACCTCTTTCGCTGAAGAGTTGGCGGAAGGCAAACAAAGCCAAACATCACCAGCCTTTTGCGGGCGTTGCCCACCCCCATGAGCCAAGGCCCAATGAGCGCCAATCCTGTTTGTTGACCAACCTCCAACTTGTTTGAGTCCCCTCTCACCACGCAGTACCCCTACACGGTCTGTCTGACTGGCTTGCAGAATGTACCCCGCTCAATGGGCTGGGCTGAAACATCCTCGACATGTCCATATTCAACCTTGATTCAACCCTCGTTTGAAGCGTACCTTTTGACTTGCCGAGTCATGAACGCCCTCGACGCCAGTTTCCTCAAGAATCAGCGCAGGATGGATTGGACATGTGCTGGGAACCCGCTTCCTTCGCTGGAAGAAGAGATAAGGTATGGCTTCTGCTGAGCTTGCACGCGTTCAGAAGCCGGTCACCGGGAAGGAGCATCTTCAAATAGACCTGCTTATGCGACGCCTATTTCTCGGATATTCCGTCCTTGCTTCTATCTCATTCCCATCCGCGACCGATATGGCCCATGCAGCTCTTCAGCGACGATGTATGGGCAAGAACCTCGAAGAGAAGCAACCATGAGAAGAGCGTAGTGAGGTTATAAGCTTGGGAGGCCTTGGACTGGGCCGGTTCACTGACGTCGCCATGTACATTTCCATCTTGACGGTGCTACCTCTCGCAGTGTGGATCCCAGCTCTGCCTTGGGCTTACGCTGGCGAGGTCCCTTCTGTGGACGGTGTTTTGGGCGGTGTGCCCAACAAAACCGTTTCAGAGCTTCAGAGTCAAGCAGCAAAAGTGGCTTGGGAGAACCCACTCGCTACCCCGGGGGCAGCCCGTGTCGTGGAGAACACGGGAATTTGTGGTACGCACGCTCTATTTGGGCCCACTTCTATCCAATCGTGCTGATTTTTGTACCTAGAACATGCATCTGGTGTTTACGAGGCAGCGGGCTACGTCGACTTGACGAAGACCGATAGCATTTGGTTCGCCTGGGTCCACCTTTCTCGACATTGGCTAATCCCAGAGCTTCAGGTTCTGGTTCTTCGCCGCTCGAAACAATCCCGACACGGCCCCTCTCGTTTTATGGTTCAACGGCGGGGTGCGTATCCTATCCCCGGGCCCACCAGCCATCCATGGCTAACCGACTTCCAGCCGGGCAGCTCAAGCATGTTTGGCTTGTTCCAAGAGCACGGGCCGTGCTTCATCTCCAACGACAGTAGCACCTTCCGTCACAACACCTACTCCTGGACCACCAACGCGAACGTCATGTACATCGACCAGCCCGCAGGCGTCGGGTTCTCCGTGACCATGCCAGCGAAGATCAAGACATCCGCGGGAGCCGCTGTGGACATATGGGCGTTTCTGCAGATTTGGTTGAAAGACCCGCGGTTCGAGAAGTTTGTGGGAAGGGACACCGGGATATGGACAGAGTCATATGGAGGGCATTATGGGCCTGCGTTCGCGAAGTGGGTCCCATCTATTGCGCCATTTATCTGGCAGCTTATCGCTGGTTCCTTCCACGAGGTACTTCTTGGAGCAGAACGCAGCTATCGCTTCGAACGAGATCGAGGGTCACCCGGTTAACCTTACGACCTTAGGTATCGGAAATGGGCTGACCGTGAGTTGTCCGCAAAGCAACTTTTGTATTTTATCTCATATGATGCACAGGATCCTCTCAGCCAATACGCGGAATTCGCCAACTACGCAGCCAATAACCCCTATCACCCCCTCGTCAACAGCTCCGTTCTCGCCCTTGGAAACAGCTCGTTCCTGAATAAGGGAGGATGTCGGGATAGGGTTCGTCGCCTTCGTCGTGTTAGTATAACTCGCCCGGCTAATCATCCACTAACCAACAGATCATCGCCTGCAATGCTGGAGGTTCCGACGCAGTATGCTCCGACGCCCAGAGCTACTGTAACAGCAACGTCCTGAGCCGGCTGAATGGTAACAAATACGATGTACGTCCTTTAAACCTATGTCCCGGCTGGGTGGATAGAGAGCTCACAGGAGAACAGACCTACTACGTATTATCTGAACGCCCAAACCCATACCCGGCGGACTTCAGCAACCTCCTCAATACCCGCAGAGGAGAGATCCAGACCCAGAAGATATGGGTCGGCACGAACACTGAGGTGTACGCCAACTTTGCCTCGACGGGAGATTGGATGCGGAGCTCGAAGGGGGATCTGGAAGGTTTGGTAGATTCCGGGCTCAAGGTCATAATTTACTCTGGTGACGCGGTAAGTTCGATGGAACGCCTCATTTTTGCATGGCTATTGAAGTTGACGTTGACCCACCTGTAGGACTATATTATCAACTACTTCGGCACCGAAGCCATGGTGATAGCCCCCCTTGTCTCCCTAGTCCTGCGCCGCTGACGAGCGCCATCGCCCTCCCTTATTAGATGGATAGCCTCGAAACGAAATTCACGTCAGAATACAAAGATCAAGCCTTCAAGAATTACACGGTAGATGGCGTCGTAGCGGGAGTCTACAAGAATGCTGGGACTCTCTCCTACCTACGTGTATACGGAGCAGGGCATCTTGTCCCTGCGTATGGCGTAAGTCCAGCCTCCGAATCCCACCCACCCCTGACTCCTCTGATCTGATCCGTCCCACAGCACGATGGACTGGAAGCTGGCCATGCGGCATTGCGGATGTTCGAGCAGATCCAGCTGGGTAAAGAGGGTCTAGTTCCGACGTAGTATAACGAGGCATTTACCTTCAAGGTCCCGAAACCCAATGCTGTCTCTCCCCAGCCCACCAAGATATCCGCTCTCCCGTGGAGACACGGGTGCTGTCGACCTGGTCGGTGCTTTGAATCCATCATCGAAACACGGGGATATCGAATTTCCTTAATTAAAACACAATTAAATGTACAACGACCGTATCCATACAAAGGCTCCAACTCAGCAGAGGTTTCTCAGGGTTTTTCCTCGCGTCAGCTGGGTTGGGGGTGGGGGCCAGTGATGGCGCCAACCTTAGAAACTTACACACACACACACACCGAGAGGGACAGAGTCTGAGTCCGATAAGCGCCCTGATTCCGGTACCATTTACCCCTGCTTCTTCGGCTCCAATACCCTCTTCAACGCAACCTCCACCACTCTCCCTTTGACCCCCTGCGAAGCCAGATGGTCGTCATTCTGATCATATGCAATGTAGAACACCCCAGGGGACTCCTCCACCGCGACGAATCCTTCCCAGCCTTCCAACGTCAGCGCGTCCTGCGACGACGTCCAGTCCCAAGGCCCATGAATGTTATTGATGCTCTTCGTTTTGTTGCCGTAGGCCAGGTGCAGACCGTTTCGATCCGCGTATATCCAGTTGAGTTCTGGGGGATCGGGCTTGATAGTGCTAACAAGGGCGAGGGGCTTTTCTGCCCAAGGATATTCGATGTAGAACCCTGAGAACGGGTGTCCTTCGGGAAAGATGCGATAGTTGACGTCTGCGGCATCGAGATAGAGCTGTGGTGAAGAAAGTGAGCCTTTAGGTCGCCCTTTGTGCGATCGAACTCACCTTATCATTTCGCAGGACGACGATCTTATTATTCACCAGATTCCTCCCTGGCGAAGAATCATCGAGGCACTCTACGACCAAATTAAATTTGGCCACTCTTGGGTCATCCTTGTCCGCTTCCTCCCCACCACCACCGCCTTTGCCTCCTCCATTCTGAGAAGCGCTCACTCCCTGCGAGATCCCAACGACCGCTGTTGATGTCGAGACCGCAGCGAGGGGAATAGCCACTGAGCCTGCTGCAACTCCGATGATACCGAGAATGTCCATGTCAGAGAGGAGTACGTATGGTCGATATGAGCGTTGAGAGCAAGTTGGGTTGTCGATTGAGCTTCGTTACCATGCTGTCGACCTTCCGACCACGTTGGATCGAACGGTACATTCATGACGTAGTTCATTTCAAGGGCGCTTAACACCCGCTTGACGGGCAAACGGCGTTTGCGGGAAGATGCGTCATACCGCTTTTCTAGTGCCATAACCTTCATCCGGTGACCATCGAGCAGAAATGAGTACACTATTGTTGTAGAGGGTCGTCATCTTGTGTCATTGGTTACGTTGACCATCCAACTCTGGCAGGAGGAGTGGGGCTTTGACAGCATGTTTCCACGCAAATGCCGTTTTCAGAGCTGCCTTTGGACGTGTAGGGCCTGAGCACCGTGGAGACCAGACGCAGCACCCGCGATAAGGAAGGTGGAGAGCGTTGGAGACCCTCTTTCTGCAGGCTCCGGCACTTTGGCTTGTTTTTAAAAGGATACCCTTCGGCCTTCCTAAGCCTCCAACTTTCAGCGACACACCGCACCACCAACTTTACCTCCCATACCCACCAACTCCTGCAATGTCAGACTCTCGCTCCGCCTCCCCCAACCCCATGGAAGACTGGGAACAAGAGGCCCCCCAGCAACAGCACGCCCCCGCCGAGGCTCCTCGCCGACGAAGGCAGCCCCAGCAGCAACAATACGGTCCTCCAGCCCAACAGCAGCAGGGCGCTCTCCAGCCCCTCGGCGGCGTCGGAGGCGTCACTAACACCGCGGGCCAGGCTGGCCAGCTGCTTGGAAATACCCTCGGCCAAGTGACTGGCCAGGAGGCCGGTGGAGGAAAGAAATCCGACACCCTCAAGCTTCGGTTGGACCTCAACCTGGATGTCGATGTGCAGATCAAGGCACGCGTCCACGGCGATGTTACCCTCTCGCTCCTGTAAGTCTTGTTTCGTCCCTACCTTGTGGATACATGGTTACATCTATCCGCTTCTCGCGATTGAGGCAGTAACTGAAACCTCGACTCGTGCAGTGGATAGGCGTCTAGATCGACGTCGAGGTTAGCGGGGAGCGACTGTCAATCTCGGACGTTTCTTCTGTAAGTACCCGTCTCCAAGTTAAACCTTGGCGCTGAGGTTAACGAAAGAGCCCACCCCTCAGGTTAACTTACATATTACTTCCCTTAATGAACTTTATGGCGATTTGGATGCTCGTTTGGACGAAGGATAGGACTGTTTCTGCAACGTTCACCTTTCGGATTTCGTGTATTCCCGCTCGAAGGCTATGCAAAGGACGTAGCGACCACATAGAATCACCCACCCAATTTAAGTCCAACCATGGTCTTACCAGAGTCCTCCCTCCCTTGATTTTTGCGCAAGCCTCAAGAGTCAAGGTCTTCAGGAGAACTGAGATTGAGAACCCTGGGAGAACCAAGTCACGCCGGGCGCCTTGAAAAGTAAGTTCTGACGTCATCAATGTGCGCAGTGACCCTGCACAGGGCCTTGAGGCACGGGTCCAGACAACGCCGATTCCCCTGAAAACTGATCTCCCCTGACTTTCGTCAATTGCACCATCGCTCACGCAGATTGCGCATTCACAACCCACGCAATGCCCTCGCAAACACCAGGCTTCGTGGAGTCAAAGATGGACACACAGGCGCCCACAACACTCGAGAAGTTGGAACACCAGGTGGAAGAGGGGATATTTGATCCCGCCCCGACCCCCGCCGATTCTGACACGACACGCTCAGCACCCCGAGCCCGTCGCTCGACGAGGAGGCGGTCTGAGACGCAATTCATCGCTCACGAGGGTCGCTCCCCCTTACACGCCTCTTCGTCTCGGTCGAGGACTCCTCGTTCGGGGGTCGAGACGCCTGAGGAGCAGAGTGACGAAGATCCGGCTCCTAGGCCAAGCACAGACGAAAAAGGTCGTGCGAGGCACAGTTTTCGAAGGTCGCGATTATCTTCGAAGCGGAGTTCGAGGAAAGGGGATGCAACTCTAGGGACGCAGAGGAAGCCCAGCGAATCCTGGGTGACGAACCTCAGGAGATCACGGTATAATCCTTCGATAGTGCTAAAGAACAGTGGAGCTGTGGCTCGGGACCACCTGGCATCAGAGAGGACCTTTCTGGCCTACGTCAGGACGAGTATGGGTCTTGCGTCGATGGGGGTTGGTACGTATAGTCGGCCGTTTCCTGTCCCTGTCCTCCTCTGACGCCTACTAGCCTTGGTACAGCTTTTCGCCATCGCAGAGATTACCAGCCATGCTCTCGGGACAAACATCCCAGCCGCTAGCCCTGACGTGCAGCGGTTTGCCCGTCCATTAGGCGCTCTAACCATTGCATTGTCGTTCGCTGTGCTATTGATCGGTGGGTATGGCATTTCCCGTCAGCTACGATTTGGCTAATGCAGATATCTGTAGGGCTGTACAGATATTTCAAGATTCAGTTCGCCCTTCCAGGCGGAAACTTCCCAGTCGCTCGGATCTCGGTCACCTTCACTGCGTTCGTTTTTGCTGGGATTGTCGTAACAATTTTCGGTGCCGTTCTGTCAGGGCGGGCTCATTAGGCGCCTCAACTCATTCAATGCCGCGATTAGATCTGTTTCTCCCCTCTTCTCCCACCCTTAGACTTGGCATCTTTGAATACCCACCTCATATAACACCCCGATGCCACATCATCTACCTTCCAACCTTTTGATGTTGCACTCAGCTCAGACGTAGTCTGCGGGCGTCTATGGCCGCGTTGTACAGTAAAAGTATACCTGAGAGAAATGAGGCAATGAATCGTGATCTACGGCTGCACTAAATCGCGAAATCCTTCAGCTCTTGCCAGGGTGAGAGACCAAAATACCCCGGCATGGAGTCCCATATTCCCCTGCGGCTTGCCCAGTGGCTGGCCTTCGCGCGCTCCCCATATGCTTGACATAATCCCTGAGCAAGATTCCGGTTGGTGCCAACGATCGAGAGTTGTTGCAACAAACCCTCCCAGGTGGTAAGCACAGAATTGAGTGGGGTGATGAACACTTTCTGCAGAATCTGTAAAGCCGTGGTCCTGCACTTTTGCTTCCCCATGCAATTCTGGATTTCCCCCAATTCACCTAGCCAACGATAAAGCTCGTTGTGCCATGAACGGATGAGTTTATCCCTCCCCGATAGGCAGGTGTATACGATGTACGGTGGCAAATGAGCCGTACCGTAGTAGAACAGATTGTCCTGCAGGGTTCGTGCGTTGGTCTAGCGCGATCATGGGAAGAGGCTTCACCATGTCCTGAACCAGAGTGTAATATAGCGCTGGAAGTATAGCCTCAATGCCGCATTCATGAGCGAGTTGGACTGCGTTGAGAATCATGTCGTCGTCTGCCGTCTTGTCAGGGCAGTGAATGTGGACCGCGTATGGCCCCACCCCGGGGAGATTCGCGTCGAGCTGCTCAAGGGTCGCAGGAAAGCGTAACTTGAGACGCGTCAAGCCCTCGTCCCGGAGATGATTGATGTCATATTTCTTCCCCAGGCGAACCAAAGCCGCGATAACAGGGAATGGGAGGGCAGCCCTAACGTTGGTGTACGCCCTATATCACGGTCAATTGCCTTGGCTCGAAAGGAGGTTTGAAGCATGAGTTCATCATTGACTCACGGATCACCATGCAGGGCCAACAAGATATGCTTCAAGTCTCCAGGAGAGTCTGGGAGCTCTACAATCGGGCAACCCTCTGAGGTAGCTTCGCTTTCAGCGGGCTGGGGGATCCCTAACGCGTCGGCGAATATCTGAGACCGTCGGGACAGGATCGCTCGGTACACCTTGAACTGGACATTCTGCGCTTGAAGGATGATATTCCCGTCTTCGAACCAGACTTCCTGAGATTTCGTTGGCGGGGCGACAGTTCCGGTGGTCGTATCACCTTCAACAGTGGTGGTATTGGCTTCTGCGCCTTCAGTTGGAGGTTCGCTGTCTGTCCGTTGTCGCTTCGGCATATCGATAGTCAGACCGAGGCTCCCCTAAGCTTTACAGTTGGTGCGCAGCAACGCTGGGGAAAATGCGGAGTGTGGGCCAGTAGCTCGGAGTGGAGAGGCGGTTAGAGGTTCAAGGAGTTATGGAGCTTTAATGGTGTTGACTATCAAGGCGGTATGATTTTTATGAGTGGCGCATGACATCCGCGTGACCGCGACCTTAAGCGCTCATCATGATCCCACATAGTGCGTCACCTTCGGCGCCAACTTATATGACCCTTTGTGGGAATGAAAGGTCCGCCTTTCAATATTCGCCACAGCAGTTAGACCAAATTCCCAGCCCGGTGGGATGATAGACGCGGAGGGAACATAATTCTTGAATGCTTCCATTTTCGGCTTTCCCCCGCTTCCTGTCCAGACCTAGCAGAACACGCCGATATGTACCAGAGTCGCGTGGTGTAAAGGGAGTGTATGTTATACATGTATTAACGCCAGCGAGCGGCTAAGGGGATGGAAGGCGTTGGCGTTCTCGTATCGTTTCGTCCGGGTCGACAAGTCACTGTAGGGAACAATGATAGGGTTAAAGGCTAGGGGAGACGAGAAGTGGCCGTAAAGGAGCGAAGAAGGGACGTTAGCCATCATCCTCGATATCGTCTTCCTCCTCATCCTGAGGTTCAGGCTCAAAATCTTCCAGATGTTCCCATCCAGGGAGCCCGAAGTAAGTCGGCAAGGCGGTCCAGACGGCTTTGCGACCGTCCCTGTGAGCAGCCTTTGCATACCCATGGCAATACCCGCAGAGATCGTCGGGTCCGCTAGTACCTTGTGGCACCCGCAGCTCCTTCGTGAACGCGTTCCATGGCAGCATAATAATACTGACGGATTCAAGGGGTGCCTTGAATAGCCGCTTCAGCAAGAAATGTGAAATGGTCGAGCACTTCTTCTTAGCCACACAACCCGTCGTGTCTCCGACCTCGTATACCCATCGGTACACCTTTGTAGACCGTGCGGACGTAAGCCTGTCCCTGCCAGCAACAAGCTTGAATACGATGTCAGTCGGCACCTGTACGCCTCCGTGGAGGAGTCTTGGCTATCCGGAGGGTTAGGTACCGCGCTTAACATGATCGCCGCTTCGCTCACCATTTTCTGAATGACTTGGAAGTAAAGCGCAGGAAGTATCGTCTTGATCCCGCACTCATGTGCAAGGTTGATCGCCTCAAGCTCCATATCACCTTGCTCGTCCGCGTTTCCGCATCTTATGTGCGCGCGAGGGAATGATTTGGGTATTTTATCGAAGTCGTCCAGCTTCTCCGGGAACTCCAGCTTGAGTCGCATCAAGCCCTCGTCCCTGAGGTAGTCTATCTCGTATTTCTTGCCCATGCGTATCATTGCCGCTATTACTGAGAATGGCGCCGCTTGTCTGACATTGGTGTACTCTCTATCGCATACGTTGCATTCTCATCAACGTTCGTTCGAGGCCGACTTTGAAGGGTAAACTCACGGATCGCCGTATAAAGCCAACAGCATATGCTTCACATCCTCTGCCGAATCGCCTTCCAGCGGGATGACTGGGCAGCCGTCTACATTATTTTCACCTCCAGGCTGGACGGCGCCAAACGCCTCCGCTAGGACTGGGGAACGTTGCGCCAGAATCGCCTGGTACACCTTGAACTGGACATCTTCCGCTTGAAGAATAACATTTCCATCGCCAAACCAAAGTCGCTCGCACCGAGTGACCACTACCGCAGGGGGGGATTCCTCGACCATGGTTTCGACGGGGTCAACAGTCATCGTTTCACCAGGGTCAACGACCGTCACACTGCTGTCATCAAGGTTGTGCACATCCTCGAGCTCAGGTTCAGCCTCTGTCCTCCTGCGCTTCGGCATCTAGGCGGTGGTCCTGAGCCAGATATCCAAGGGCAGTGAGTGTTGGGTAAGGCAGGTTCTGTGAAAATGAGAAATAGATGGTGGTCGTGGAACTGAGGCAAGTGCGTTTGATGCAGCGGCGGGTAGGGTGACGCGTCCCTGCTGACTTCTGACCAGAAGCGTGATCTCCGCGTGACCGTGTTCAGGGCGCTTATTCCGAAACTGGTTACTGTCCTCCAGACGTGCAATAGCGGGCAGACCAACTAACTGGCCGTTAAAATGGCGAGGGCCGAGCAACATGAATATACCATGATATGTTGGTGGGGAGGCGACGGCATCCTAACCAGGCCAGGATAAGCAAGAGCGACAGCGGGTTTCAAGAAAATAGGGTGCTAGTGTACAAGTTAAACTGATTAGCGTTGGGATATATCTCGTCCTTCGACATGATGCAATGTGAATGTTGTTAGTATTCGGGCCATGGTGGCGTGCCCACAACTCCGCGTAGGAAGGCCTTTCGACCTAAATCCCATGCGGAGGGCCTGTCGTTTGGTCTCCTAGCCCAGCACTCCTCCATCATCCTCCATATATCCTCGGTGAGTCCAAACCTCGAGAATGCATCCTCGGTGCGCTTCGGTTTCATCGGACTTCTCCCCTTCTCTACCACCTCCCTCATAAATGTTCCCCACCCTGATATCTCGTAAAACGGGATGCGGCCGACGAAGAGCTATGAGCATACCCAATTAAGTTAAGGAGTACTTTAGTAGCGGGCTTGAGGCACTGTAGACTTGACCGTACCTCGTATGCCACGCATCCCACTGCATAAACGTCGCCCTGCTCGGTCGGTCCAATCGCGCAGTCCTCATAATACATCGCACGCAGGTGTTCTGGGGATTGCCACTTCAACGTTCCAAGCCGGTTGGTCGTCTGACAGGACGTCCAATTCGTAAGGTCTGCGGTACTCAATCTCGATATACCGAGGTCCGCAAGAACAGCATGACCCTCAGAGTTGACGAGGATGTTGGCTCCTTTGAGGTCACCGTGGATGACCTCGCTGTGGTGAAGATCGCTCACGCCCTGCAGTATATCCTTCAGCTAGAGTAACGAAATGTGTTATCGGTGGGACTTGGATCCAAGGTCATTGGATAGACACTTACGAGCAAGCACCGGTTTGACCTTGGATATTTTTGCAGGTACTGAACCACGGTTCCATACCCAAAGAAGGGGGAGACCAAATACAGTCCTAGATCGAAAGGCCCTCCATCCAGCCTCACCACGCCCTCGAATGGCAGAACACTAGAGTAACGGTAGTTACGCCAAGTTATAGCCTCACGCATAAACCACTATCAAAGATACAGCAAGTCAGTGATAATAGCAACTTGAGGGGTGTGTAGTGCCTACCTTGACGACTTTCTCCCGGGTAGCTTCATACTCGCCACTGACGATGCGTGGTTTCTTTAGACACACGACCCGTCCCTCCACGCACCCCTTTAGGATATCGACTGCCCCTGACCCTCCTATGATCTGCAGGCTCTCAACCGGCGGCTTGATGTACACGGAGGATGGGAGGACCTCAGCCCGTATCGCCAGGCGGGTGAGCCCCTTGACCAGCATCCTCCTCTGACGATCACTTAGAGGTAGGTCGAAGTCGAGGAGCTAGAATGGCTGTTGTGAGTAGGGATCTAGCATGGGCGTTTCCAGCGCTGGACGTGAGCAAAAACTTACCCACTGAAGTGCGTCCACGATGGACTGAGCGTGATGCCCTCGATGCGAAAGGAGGGCCCTGTGCGACCTCGTGCTGGCGAAGATCTTCTCAAAGGCCCAATAGATGTCCCAGGCAAGCGTAACACACTGGTCGTGCGGTTTTCCAGAAGTATAGGCAAAGAGGCCCAACAGGGCGTCAAGCTTGATGCAAGACTTCATACCGTAAGTGTGAGGCAAGGGGAGTTGATGCTTTGCTACTCGTGCATTAGCTCTGGGTAGTTTATACCCTATCTCTTCACAGCATAACAGACAGGAGACGATGAACCTGGGGCAACTTCCATCTCTCCACAAGACCCGCAGCCGTACGTAGTCAAGGAAAGGAAAGGCACTGTGCTTAACATTCACTCCAAACCCACTCTAGAAAGTGTAGAGCGCTGCGCAGCATACACACACACCCTTCCTCATTGTTCGGATTGATCGCGTCGCGTAAGCCAAACCTCACAGCCCTGGAAGATTAAGCGCCCAGGGCCACCGCATTCGCACAAGAGAGGGCTGAGAGGGCGCTGCGGTTCCTCGTTGCGAATGCCACAAACGGAAGGTACACAGCACGGTCCCGTCATGCTGACCTGGCAAGCATAATGCCCTGTCATTGCATCATCCGCACGCCTGACATATTGTAAAGGCCGCAGCTTCTGGAGGCCGTGGGCAGGCTGGTCAGCGTTACGAATCCGTGACATGGGAAGACCTCACCAGCGTGTTAGAAAGCAGGGGACCAAGGGCCAGCGTTTCATAGTTAGCACTGAAGGAAAATTGCAAGCATGAAACTTGATGCCAATTACGCTGGCCCCCAAACACCAAAACTAATGAATTGACCTAACCGAAATATAGAAACAGGGTGAGTCAAGAAAGTGTGCGCATCCTAGGTCCAGTCGGCATGCTAACCGCGATGCCAGCATAGATAAGGGAAAAGGACGAAGTAACGTATCGACGGGTCCTCCTGTGTAGCGCTCAGCGACCTTCAGACATGGATGCCAGATAATCGGAGAGCTAACAAAACAAAAGTTAGCACGAGGATGGTAGGTACACAGGGATGTAGCGTACCTTCAAAGCACCGGTCCTCAGGCTCTCCGCAGCGTTCTGCACATCAGGATTGGAGAGGACCCTACTGATCGCATCCTTTGCCGCACTCTCCAGCCCCGCCAAGCTCCCATCACCTAGAAGACCCTCCTGGCTTCTCAACGCATCCTCTTCCTCCTCGTCCCTACCAAAGTACGCACTGGAGGAGATGGAGGTAGCGCCCTGGAAGGACTGCAAACGTCGCTGGGCTTCGGAATGAGCTTGGGGGTCGTATGTACCCCGCCCAAAGTACATATCAGACGAGATCGCCTTCTGACCGCCAAACTTCTCCCGAGCAGTCGTAGGCGCGTCGTCGACCACAGGTGCCCTCGACGTGGTTGGAGTAGAAGCAGCCACAGCAGCGGCAGATCCCGCTCCCGGAACCGCACCGAAGCCTAATCTCGGGAAGGCAGCACTGGCCTTGGGGTCAGGGCCTTTCCTGGCAGCGGGGGTCGAGGCAGCAGGTGTGGACGAGGAGACAGAAAGGTTACTCATGTTCTTCGCCAACTTCGCTGCCTCAGCCTCCTTCCTCGCTTTCTCTTCCGCCGCTTCACGTTCACGATCGTATCCAAGCTGCTTGATGCGCTCAGCTTCAGCGAGAGCTTTACGCTCGGCCTCTTCGAAATTGACAGGTTTGGCCTTCGTCGCTCCGAGACCGAGTTTTGATTTCTTAGCGGATGTGGCGGATGAGCCAGAGGTCAAGCGCGTTGCGCCAGCACCTGGACGGCCGGTGCGGATGGAAGAAGAGGAGACGGTGCGGGGCCCAGGTGCAGCAGGAGCGGAGGAAGAAGAGGCGGTGCTTGATGCACTTGATGCGACTTTCCCAAGGACAGGCGGCGTCCCTGTGCGAGGTGTGCCAGGGTTCGAGGGCTTAGGGGTGGTGGGTTTCGACCATGACTCGAAGAAGTCGTCGTCTTCCTCCTTGGGAGCGGCGACTGCCGTTGATGAAGCATCCATACCCTCCAGGAAGATACCTGCGGGATACCTATAAGGTACATAGAATAAGAAATGGTGATCGCAGCATGATGGATTAAAGGCGCACCTAGCGACATCCTCCTTGATGCGTCTCTCCAGCTCCTCTTTGTACAGGTCAGCAATCCGGGAAGAGTACTTCTTCTTGGTATCCGAATCATGCAGCATTGCCGTACCGCCATGCTTCTGGAAGAATTCGGTGGCAGATGCGTTGCCCCCAACCTTCATCCGTCTGAGCTGAACGAGCTGCCAGCTATCCAGATTGGTAGACCTGGTCGTCCCCGCATCAGCGTCGTTCCCTCGGCATCGGCTAGATTGAACCTCACCTAACGAAACTGATATGTACGCCCACATTCCTGTGTACGCTCGAACATTCGAGGCAAATGTACACGCCGAAAGTTACGCTCGACCAGGTTGGGTTTTTAGCGCTACAGTCAAAGCATGTCTAAATTTCATGTCAGCAATCTCGTAGCTTAAGCTTACGACTGCACAACATATGCACCTTATTAGCCTTCTGACCCTTCAAAATCTTGAATACTTGTTCAGTCTCCTGCTTCGTAGGCTCAGCCATTGGGTATAGGGTAAAATGTGGATGGAAGGGTGTGATAACGGCACAATATTGATGGCCACGACACCAAATGATCCTGATATTTGTTCATATTATTTAAGGAAGGTGATACGGTTGAGGACGGGCGCTTGACTCGGGATTTCAATTGGACTTCTTCCTCGTTTCCTCCCAACATCATTTGCTCCACTGAAGGACCACTACGATGCACAGTACACCCTAAATAATTTCAACCCTCGTCCTTGTTGGCCTTGTCACTCAACCTGGTACTTACCGCATCGGACGGAATACCTCGGAATACAAAAGGTCGCCACGGAAAGACTGGCCAGCCTGAATCATACTTGAGCTCTTGCTGACATATCGCGCGGGGTGAGGATCGATCTTTATCATGGAAATGACTTGTGCTGACAGCTTCCCCAGGAGACGCGAATATCTTTATGACTCGGGAGGCTTTATCCAAATGCTCATTCGCAAATTGTAGAGCCCATCGCACCTTCGTTCATGGTTTGTGGTCGTAATACTCAGTATCCCTCTGGACGAGTCAAATTGCGAGACACAAGCCGGCGAATCGGTGGGCACAAAACATGCACATCTTCGGACCGGGTGCAGATCCGACGAAGCGCCGCTCGGTGCGGCACAAAGACTTCCGCTTATTATAACCACACTGACGGCAGTTATATAGAGCTCGTGGTTCACGATCCTGGTGTACCCGCCACTCCCACGTCGTACCACGCCAAATCCTCCACCGTCCTCGAACTAGAGCTCCAATAGACGATGGGAGCACCAGAGGAGACCCCTACCGATGGCGCATCAACAGTGGACGCCAAGGATCTGAAGCATGAGGCGCAGGTTACACAAGCCCCAGCACCTCTAGAGATAGACAACATCTTAACGAAAGAGTTCGGATTCCTGCCAATACCACGATATCTACGACACGACCCGGACAAGCCTCATCACTTTGGATGGACGCTGAACCTCGCGTTTGGCTTTTGGACGATGTTTAGTACGTGAGATGAATTCCCGATTCGTCGGAATGACTGACGATTCGGACAGCCGCCGCTAATCTATACTACTGCCAACCAATCCTAAGTGAGCCGTCCTTATTGGGTGAAGGCCAAGTTGCATACTAATATTCCCCAGTCCAATTATCCAACTCGTTCCATGTTGACTACAACGCGGTATCTAGAATACCCACTCTCGTACAAGCAGGGTGAGCACCCTGAACTATCTCAACCACGCGCCACTGATCTGTCTCCAGCTACGCCGTCGGCCTCTTGCTCATAACACCCCTCGGCGACCTCGCACGGCGGCGCCAACTCATCCTTCTCCTCGAGGTCCTCTCTACGGCCCTTACAATTGGGCTTGCGGTCACCTCATCCCTCGTGGTCTTCGAAACCCTCTCCTTCCTCGTCGGCGTCTCCACGGTCGTACCACAGATCCTCTTACCCCTCTCAGCCGACCTCGCACCCCCACACCGTAGAGCCACTGTGATTTTGTCGGAGCGAGGGTACTTGCGGGGATTATAGCCGAGTGTTTGGTCCTGGCTTTGGGTGGGTCTTTGGGCCAAAAACGGAGGTTCAGCTGTTTTTTGAATTGGGTTCACTCCCACGCCCTCCTCAATTATTGGCCCCAGCACCAGAGGGACATATGTCCACCCTGCACTGGGACCACAAGGGCTGTCTACTGACTACTGAACAAGTGTACGCTAACATACAGGATAGGCAGGCGATATGGGGTCAGTGGGACAGCATGCAGGCAGCATAACAGGGGGGACGGTGCAGCCACTGGGTTTTGGTGGGGTATATATACCCGCTTAGGTTTGCCTCTATTTTGCTGACGTGTTTGTTGAATCCATGGAGGGTGTGACATGCCTGGATTGTGACCTCGCTTAGCATGGTCTGCGGCCATGCCGTAATACTGTCTTTTTCACTTCGGCTCCCATCCCATCCAAGCTAGTGTGTCTATTCTGCGCTTCCACTCTTCTCCATCCCTCCCACCTCTCATTCTGGGATTGTGCCACTCCAAGTGCCAGTTGTAGTGGTCACAATCTCCGGAATGAGCAGCAGGCTGGTTGTTCTCCTCGCTCCCAGCTAACCCCCATCCTCCTCCGGCCGCAGTGAATGACACCCTGAACTCTGATTAAAACTAGCTGAGTTCTTGCCTCCCCCACCGTTCTCACTGTCAATACTCCTCACTAATACCCCTTACCTAGGCTTTCTCTTCTGTGTGCTTCCTCACCTTGGAACCTTAGTGTAGGAAATTGTAGAATAGAATGGGAATGAGAGTTGAACAAGAACTAGACGGCACGGTGTCCTTTTTCATCTCCCCGGATAAACAGAATATGAGACTAAGGGGACCATGAAGCGAATAGCCTCACCTTGTATGTAATGAATGGGACAAGGCTTTTTCCGGGTAACTGTAAATCCATTTTGGTCGTCAACGGTCTTCGATCTTGGCTTCGTCAGCATCGTGTTCCGAACCCGTGCACTGCTCGAATCACCCTTTTTCAGATACCACCACGTTCTGACATTCTTCCTCTTTTCGACCCCAGATGGACCGAGCCGTCCCCCATCCATGTCTTGCATTTTCCAAGGTCCTTCGGCAACACCCTTGAAATGGGGAAGGCTGTTTTACAGGTTGAGCACCGGAATCGGTGAGTACACTGGCTGCTCATAGTCATAACATGCTTACTAGGGTCCCAGTGAGTGTGATGTGACTTTCCACTTCGCTGAATGTGTCAATGCATGGACTTCCTGTTGGCGAGTATGGCGAAAAAATGGTGCTTGCTTGCAGTGGGGAGCCCAGAGCGTTTGGCGCAAACCAAGGGGTCAGGAGCATGATTCCTTCGGCAGCTCAGAGAGCCTAGAGGTCGACGTATATGGTCCTGCCAACGAGAAGCACTGATTGGAGGAAGTCGGGCTCTAATAAACCCCATGTACGTTGCTTTCCAGCGTACTTCAAGTTCCAGTTTCTTCACTGACACCAAATTGTAGAGCTAGGTTTTCAAACAAGCGGTTTTGCGCTCTGGGGATGGATATTCCTGGTGGAGATGAATACTGGTATCCCGTACCTCGAGCCTATCCATTTACGATGCTTACGAGAATGCCAGGATCGACGCCGTCAGACACCGCTTGCGGGAACTCGATATATACAATCTTTGCTACCCATGGCTCTCAGACCTCTCAATATCACCTTCAAGCCTTCCGAGTGCGTCCAATGCAGATTTTGGCACCCTGTAGTACGTAACGTCAAGCTTTGCGTGCCGCGTGCGACTGTTGGCTCTCGTCCGCTCACTATCCACAGGACCCCGATCGCGGGAATCATTTATGTCATGTCTGTGCATTTCATGCCGCACTTTCGCCCCCGTGAGTACCGATATCCTCCCACACATTCTTGGAGAAAGGCCATACGCCACCTAGGCTTACCCCCGTTTGCGGGAATCATTTCTGTCGTGTCTTTGCCAGTCGACCCCGGGCGCCAAGACGGGCGCTTAGATCGCCGCGCCCATCATTCTCTCGGGTACGTCACTCCTTCTAACTTTGTTAGCTCTCTCAGCTCATTACGGGTACTCCTAGCACGTCGGAAGCGTAGTGTATGTTCCATTGGCCGCGACAAAGGTATGTATATCGCCTGAATCCGCATTCAATTTATGTCTAACATCCGCACGCTTCCCTTTTCAGTGGACACACCAACCAGTAGATTTGTGCCTCGTGACTGGGGGACATTGGGAGGTGACAGTGGCGTAAAATTCAGTCATCATATGCTTATTCCGAAACCCAGGAATAGGTGGGTGTCAGGCTCCTCACCACCCACTCTTCTCGCAGCGAATGAATCCTAGGGCGGCGGGAGGGATGTTTGGTGATTGATGATGGGTAAACAGTTTTCGTTGGATTCGCAGCTCGATAGAGCGGCTGGCATAATCGTGATTCGGCAAGTTCCGAACAGCTGATAGAACCTAACGTAGGGCTACGGCTCCCAGCCGGCATGAAATTTGCCGTGTTTTCGGCAGAGCATTGAATCAGTGAAAAATTGGCGCGTCGCGTCACCCGTCCTCACCGCGCCTCGTCAAGTCAACCCAAGAGGGCCTATGCCCGCCCTATGTCCACAGCCATTGTCAAAGTCCCATCGGATGCTGTCATACGTGAAATCGTCTTCCGATTCTTCGGAAAACGGGCCTGCCAATGGCAGATTCAAGTTGGAATTGCAATTATCAAAGGCCGGCATGTCATGACATGCTCTCAAACAGGCTCTGGGAAGACACTGGCCTTCTGGATCCCTCTCTTGATAATGCGAGAGCTCGGCTTCAGCATGATTATATTTGTAGTCACGCCGCTCAACACACTCGGGAAGCAGGGTGAGAAGTCGTTGCTGGAAGCAGGGATCAAGGCTGTTGCTGTGACTGCCATACAGCTACTGCGACCCCTAAAGTACTGCTGATAACTATTCCCCGACTATATCCCAGCGATCTGCCTTGTGGTTCTGAATTTCGTGCAGACACCGGCAGCGCTGGTTTCGATATGCCGGGTGTCCCTTTTTGGGAAATCCTTGATCTCCGATTTCATGCCGGCTGGGAGCCGTAGCCCTACGTTAGGTTCTATCAGCTGTTCGGAACTTGCCGAATCACGATTATGCCAGCCGCTCTATCGAGCTGCGAATCCAACGAAAACTGTTTACCCATCATCAATCACCAAACATCCCTCCCGCCGCCCTAGGATTCATTCGCTGCGAGAAGAGTGGGTGGTGAGGAGCCTGGGTGGGTGTGAGGTTTATGTGAGAATGTGAGAGCGCGCTGTGGGCGCTTGTGTGTCCCGAATGGGGATTGTGTGTAAACACGGCGTTGGCCAACTTTCTGGTCAGAGGCAGACGCCGGGCCACGTTTAAACCTTGGGAGGTGCTTCAACGTGTCCTGGGCCTATATTTCAATTGGGAACCTGTGGTGCGAGACGCACAGGGTCCGAGTCTCACCGCCCCGAATGTTCCTGTACGTGACGCCCATGCCTCCGGAAATTTATTCTCAAAATAGGCTCGGGGGTCTCGAGCCGGCCTCATCATGACAGATGGTCCATACCATCAGGGCGAGCCAGCGGGGAACCTCCCCTGAGTAGGCTCCTGTTGCTGTGACGTTCGAAATTCCTTGTGCGCGAGGCATCATGACCACACTGCGGCCTCCGGCTCGCCAACCTTCTGATATGGCTGCGGGCGACCTATAGAGTACTTCAAACGTCACTAGGCTACGTAGAATATGTTTACTAGTATGGAATGTCAACGCCACTCCGTAATTTCGCCCAGTGTGAATCATACACGATCGGATACACGGAGCGCCTATTGAACTTGAAGGCTCAGAAATTCGATGTAAGTATACACGGATATTGAGCAGGTACGCCAGCCTTGCGGAATCATGTAGTCTGTAGATTCAGCTAAGCGTAGGATAGGCTTGTACACTAGCATGAGATTGCGAAGCGTCCAATTCGCGTGGTTAGAGCAAGTGAGATCTGAGATCACAATTCCACTGCTAAACGAATCACGGCATCCCGGTTCGAAATTCACGACTGCAAGATACTCCACGAAATCTAAAGCACCTCAACGCACATATTCAGATGCATCCTAAGCTGGGGTGATACAATAGTAGGGACGAGCACTGTCCCCAAACGAAGCGCAAGTCGACCGAGGGTTCTGGTCTGCGCATCACCCAATCAATAAACTCGAACCCTGCGCGATCGCAAAGTGCCCACCGACAACATAGCCTACAAAGAGCTGCGCTGCGTGAGTGCGCTAACAATCCGACGAGTTGAACTCATCACCGACCCAAGCTCCAGAATTCCGAGAACCCAAATATCCCCGACACAAATTCAGCCAACGCACGACCTTCCGCTTCCTCACCCCGAAGTACTGCACCATTTCCACCCATTCAGAAACCCCTAATTCATCACATACAGAGACCCGAGTAAACCGCTCCCGAGATCTGTCAGACATCCGGGTTTCCAACGATAGGTTTTGCTTGAATGTCAAGGCGAGTGGATGGGCTTGGCAGAGCGGCAGAGCGGGCACAGTAGATTAGCGTCTGGTCAGCAGTAGAGCCAGATCGGAGTGTAGGGAGCGGTCGATACACGTAGATATATTGTACCAGTATGCAATATATCCACCCGATCTCGTTTCAACGCTTCGCTCGAGTCCCAATCTCCAACCCAACCCCCCTCGCCCGAAGTCCACTCATTCCCCGATACCTCCTTAACGACTTCAAATCCTGCTCCGTTTACTACCTTACCATTTCCACAGTATTACCTATCACCCCTGGCCTACCCCGCCGCACCACCCCATCCAAGCCCATGTCCCCTCGCTCTCATCCACTCGATCCCCCAGATCCTCTCCCGATCGTACCTGCCAGTCCAGATCCACCATTTCCTTCGAATATCTCGCTTGTCCCAAAAAGCTTAAACCCCTTCCCACACACCGTAACCATCAGACCCCGAGTTCTGACAGCCCGCACAGCGCCGGATGCCCATCTCACTTGGCTAGGTGAGTAGATCTGTGCGAGGGCGAGTAAATGGGGAGACGAGGACAACGGCGAACTCACCCGGCGCTAAAAACCGAGTAAACGGGAGAGGGACTAAAGTCGGATGAGAATTCGGCAAAGGAATGAATTCTATTCGGAGGTGTGTACGGTACACGAAGTGTATAAGAACCTGACCTTGGAGGAGAGTGTCCGTATCTCATTTTCCTCCCTTTCCTTTCCTTTCTTACCTTCCCCTCCCCTTCCATTCAACCCATACTCTCCCTCGAAATTTCGTCAACCTCTCCCCTCCTCGCATCCTCCATCGTCGCAGCCGCCGTCCATGCAATCTCCAACGTCTCGTCGTCGTTGAGGACAATGAGCTCGGTGAGTTTGCACCTACGCCAATCGGGATCAATACTCACCCCGTTTATATACTCGCTTCCTCACGCAGTTCCCTCACCCCGCCACATCGCTCTACCGTCCCTCCACCGTACTGCCCTCCACCAGGCTGAAAGAGCTCGTTGTCGTCGCTGTCGAGCACGACCTCTACCTCTCACAAACCCAAGCAAGTCGCACCCACATTCATCCGCTCGCCACACACCTTCCTCTCGCTAGTCGCCTCACCAACGCTCGCCACCACCGGGACCCTGGCATGACGGCGTGCATGGTGAGGTCCCTCACCCTCCCATGCGTCAGACGTCGCACTCACTATACCCCTCGCAGAAACCTCCCTTCACCAGTGGACGACCGCCATTAGGTCCACCTCGGATCTGCCGAAGGGTGACCTCGCAGTCGGCGTCGGTCGTCGAGGACACCTAAAAACGAGGTAAGCAATACACCCACCCACCCATCTACACCCCAAACGTCGAACTCACCACCGTTCATTTATCCCACCGGAATCCCGCCCCACCATTCCAACACCCACAGCGACCACCCGCAAACCCATTATCCATACCGGGCTACGTCGGTGGGTCGCGTCTGTTTGTACTCGAGGCTGCGGGGTGCTGGCGGTCGTTGATGCATCCTAGACGGTTGCCGTCGTCCTCAACGGCGAGAGGCGTTGCGAATGGTCGAGGTCGTTCTCGACGCCGGAGAGCGCTGGCCGTCGCTGACCTGACCTTAGACACTGGAGGTCACCGAGGTTGCCTTCGACGGGCTCGCGGCTTGGAGTCGTCGAGGCGTACGTAGACGCGTCGGTGCTCTACACACGGCCACGGTGGGGTAGATGGGGAGAACTGCGTGACGAGGGACATATTCAGGTAAGCACCCAAACGACACACACGAATAACGAACCGTGCACTCACCGTATCACCTTGCCCCCCTCGTAGACCGCACCTTCACGCTCGTCCTCCCGTCTCCATCCAGACACCATCCACGGTGAGTCTTCGTCTGTTTGCACCCGTTGACACTGCAGGCATCGGTTGTGGCTCGACGTGAGCGGCGACCAGGGATGGTCATCGTCCCCGAGGTCGAGAAGACGGCTGGAGATCGTCGCCGTCGTCGTCGAGCTTGTTCCCGAGCTTCCAGGGGTTGAGGTTATCAACGGGGCCCTCGACACGAGCCAGGGCGAGAGCTGATGGCCTCGAAGCCACCACAGTGCACCACCGACACGACGGTCTGCAGGGACGAACGCTCGCGGCGGGGTGATCTACGTGCTCGACGGGGGAAAAGCGCGAGTGGGAATTCAGGTAAGCACCAAGCCCCATCCCACACAAGAAGCCAACCACGAACTCACCGAAACCAACCACACCCCCTCCTCCGCATTCGTCCCCCTGTTTCCCCACCCTCCCGCCGATGAGAAGCGCTTCGGGGCGTCCTCGTCCGTGTGCCGGGGTACCAGAACGGCGGTGACAGCCGTTGGCCGTCGACAGTTGTCGTAGCCCTCGACATCGCGAATGGTGGCTGGGGTTTGTCGTCGTCGTCGCCGTCCTCAACGCTCCGAGGTATGGGCAACCGCTGCCGCCGCCGCCGTCTGCAACACTCGGAGGCGCGGGCAGTCGTCCAGCTCGTTCTCGAGCCTTGACAGTGGGGAAGGCTTGGGGTTGTCCTTGGGATCGGAGACGTCGTCGGGACACGGGGAAAGCCTTGGTCCCGACGTCGCAATGGGACGGGGTTGGGGATGGATCGGGGGTCGTCGAGCGACGGCGTTCCGTGGGCATAGCAGAACGGACGACGGATCCCGTCGCTCGTACTGAGGAGGATCCTGAGGCTAAACGGGGTTCAGGTAAGCACCAACACCCACATTTTGTACGAGATGCAACTCGTCGACTCACCCATTCGTTGTTGTAGCCTTTGCCTCACCCTTCGCTCCATACCCATCGAACACCCCAACCGACCCCGAATCGAAATCGAGATGGAGTCGTCGTGCGTCCATACGCCGCGTCCCCATCACACGGGCCTCGTCGTCGTCGCCGCACCGTTGTCCTTGGGCGCATGAAGGTCCGTGGGTTGGACTAGAGAATGTGAGTTCGACGTCGCCATGGCAAGCGTTGAACGAATACTTACCTATTTCGTCCTTCTGCACCAGCCCTTGCCGATATCGAGGACCCGAGGTCCTATCTCCACCTCGTCGTGTCCGCAGATCGTTGTTGCCGCGTCTACAGAAGGTGGTAGGGTAAGTCGACAGTTATAACAGCGTGAAGGAGGGCGTGTACTCACCTCCCCCGCACTCGTCTACGGTCTTGAAAGGCTCAGATAGCGATGGTGAGCTGTCCGTTATCCGCGATGTTGACGTGTATTGACGTTTGGTCAGCGTAGGACTTGGTGGTGGAAGTCGAGGAGGGCCACTACGAGTGAGGTAAGTTGTGGGTTCTGCATACTACGCGCCGTACTGACCTGTTCGCGTTCCTAGACAGAACGGCTCGCCTCAAGTGCACATACCCCACCCCGGCCTCGCGTCGCACGCTCGCTAAACTCGACTCGAGCTTCTAGGCCGTGGCCCGTAGGAGGGGAGAGACTCCGTGAAAGCCCCGCCCATCGTGTGCGAGGTCGTTGCTGATCGTTGAGGCATTACAGGGGAGAGACTCCGTGAAAGCCCCGCCCATCGTGTGCGAGGTCGTTGCTGATCGTCGAGGCATTACAGGGGAGGCGCGGCGAAGGATGGCACGAGAGGCGATGAGGAGGAGCGGAGGTGCATGGGAGAAGGGTGCAGCGCAGAAGGCGGAGGGCGGAGGAGAAGGGAGGCGATTCCAGGGAGATCGGCAGAGGGACGGCCCACCCTTGAGAAATCGGCCGTGTATGCGGAGGGAGACGCGTTCTGGAGGGCAGTCGTCGCGGTGGAAGTGTCGTGAGGGGGACGAGAGGACGTCGCGTCGAGGGGAACGGATGCCTTTTTGGGAAGGACGTTCGTTTGGAAGGGCGGACGGTTGGGTGGAGGACGAGATCGGGGGAGGGAGTTGACGCGTCGTGGGGAGGGATTGAGGGCGGAGAGCTTGTGTCAGCGATCTCGTAGCCCACGACTGTGCGACAAACGCACGTTGTTGGCGATCACCCGTTCAGACTCCTGCTTCGTACGCTCAGCCATTGGGTATAGCGTAAAATGTGGATGGAAGTGGAAGAGAGTGTGATAACGGCACAATATTGATGGCCACAACACCAAATGATCCTGATATTTGTTCATATTATTTAGGGAAGATGATACGGTTGAGACGGGCGCTTGACTCGGGATTTCAATTGGACTTCTTCCTCGTTTCCTCCCAACATCATTTGCTCCGCTGAAGGACCACTGCAATGGATAGTACACCCTAAAGAATTTCGACCCCCGTCCTTGTCACTCAACCTGGTACTTACCGCATCGGATGGAATACCTCGGAATACGAAAGGTCGCCACGGAAAGACCGGCCAGCCTGAATCATACTTGAGCTCTTGCTGACATATCGCGCGGAGTGAGGTTCGATCCTTATCATGGAAATGACTTGTGCTGACAGCTTCCCCAGGAGACGCGAATATCTTTATGACTCAGGAGGCTTTATCCAAATGCTCATTCGCAAATTGTAGAGCCCACCGCACCTTCGTTCACGGTTTGTGGTCGTAATACTCAGTATCCCTCTGGACGAGTCAAATTGCGAGACACAAGCCTGCGAATCGGTGGGCACAAAACGTGCACATCTTCGGACCGGGTGCAGATCCGACGAAGCGCCGCTCGGTGCGGCACAAAGCCTTCCGCTTATTATAACCACACTGACGGCAGTTATATAGAGTTCGTGGTTCACGATCCTGGTGTACCCGCCACTCCCATGTCGTACCACGCCAAAACCTCCACCGTCCTCGAACTAGAGCTCCAATAGACGATGGGAGCACCAGAGGAGACCCCTACCGATGGCGCATCAACAGTGGACGCCAAGGATCTGAAGCATGAGGCGCAGGTTACACAAGCCCCAGCACCTCTAGAGATAGACAACATCTTAACGAAAGAGTTCGGATTCCTGCCAATACCACGATATCTACGACACGACCCAGACAAGCCTCATCACTTTGGATGGACGCTGAACCTCGCGTTTGGCTTTTGGACGATGTTTAGTACGTGAGATGAATTCCCGATTCGTCGGAATGACTGACGATTCGGACAGCCGCCGCTAATCTATACTACTGCCAACCAATCCTAAGTGAGCCGTCCTTATTGGGGGAAGGCCAAGTTGCATACTAATATTCCCCAGTCCAATTATCCAACTCGTTCCATGTTGACTACAACGCGGTATCTAGAATACCCACTCTCGTACAAGCAGGGTGAGCACCCTGAACTATCTCAACCACGCGCCACTGATCTGTCTCCAGCTACGCCGTCGGCCTCTTGCTCATAACACCCCTCGGCGACCTCGCACGGCGGCGCCAACTCATCCTTCTCCTCGAGGTCCTCTCTACGGCCCTTACAATTGGGCTTGCGGTCACCTCATCCCTCGTGGCCTTCGAAACCCTCTCCTTCCTCGTCGGCGTCTCCACGGTCGTACCACAGATCCTCTTACCCCTCTCAGCCGACCTCGCACCCCCGCACCGTAGAGCCACTGTGATTTCAATTGTCTTGTCGGGGTTACTGCTCGGTATCCTCGGAGCGAGGGTACTTACGGGGATTATAGCCGAGTTCTCCAGCTGGCGGGTGGTGTATTACTTTGCCCTTGGGGTCCAGGGAGTCGTTCTAGCAAGTAGCTGGTTCATGTTGCCCGATTATCCAAGCAAGAACGTTGGGATGCAGTACTGGGAGATCCTATGGTCGATGGTGAAGATAACTGTGACAGAGCCTGCGCTCATCCAAGGGTGTTTAATCAATGTGGCGAACAGTGCATGCTTCAGCAGCTTCTGGGTGACGTTGACCTTCCTGCTCGGCGGTGAACCGTACAATTATTCAACGTGAGCCTTTTTTATAGAACATTTTGCGACGTCACTCATGGGGCCTGCTATATACAGACTAGTCATAGGGCTGTTCGGTCTCGTGGGTATTGCAGGCGTCGCCTTGGGTCCCGTTCTCGGCTATGCAATCGACCGCCTTGACGCTTGGTACGGTGCCCTCGTCAGCCTTCTCATAGGCACGATATTCCTCGCCGTCCAAGCGGGCGCAGGGGGTATCAGCGTCGCCGCAGTAATCATCGCCGCCTTCGGTTTCGATCTCTCAAGGCAGAGTCTGGCAGTGGCCTTGACCGCCAGGATCTTTGCGCTAGAACCCGCCGCGCGGTCGCGTATGAACGCCGTCCTTATCCTCGCCGTAAGCTACTCTTCCTTATGGTCTACCCTGACGGAAGGTTTCTTACCGTGAACACCTAGTTCTTCATTGGCCAGGTCATGGGCTCATCCGTCGGCACCCTCGTCTTCGTGAAGTATGGCTGGCGCGCCGCCGCCGGCCTCAATGTAGCGTGGATGGGCTTCCAGGTCGGCGTTCTCTTCTTAAGAGGGCCGCACTGCGAGAGGCGGACGTGGGTCGGTTACGAAGGTGGCCTTGGATGGAGACGGCAGGACCCCCCGACAAAGGTCGAAGAGGGGAAAGAGGTAACAGAAAAGACGAGCGAAAGGACCATCGCCGAAGGGGACCCAGAGAAGGTGGACGCCCGCAGTGGTCAGGAGAAAGAGTAAGTGGGGGCGAAACTGGGGTGGGAATTTTCTGAAAGAGCTGGGCGGTGCGGCGATGGTGTTCGGTGGCGGCGACACTTGGGTGGCAGGTCCAGCACGCCTCCTGTACCAGAAAAGGTCGTCACTGCGAGAGACTTCCCAAGCGCTCGGAAACCACCGTTACCACCGCCTATGTGGACCAGCAGGTGAAGCGAGTCGAGGGAGCAGTCAAGTGCGTTGGGGCCGATGATGTCGCTCTCGCCAGTTGATTGGGCTTTGCGAAGGACTTCCGCTCCCACTTCTCCACTTCCATCCGAACCTGTAACAGGCAATATCATGACCTGTTTCACCCACTCTGTGTGATCATGAGATGGACGATTCGAACATTATTCATCCCGCTCAACCTCCCGGCTCACGATCCCCTTATCTGCAACTCCGACTGCTGCCCCCTTGCTCCCTCCTCGACCGCGTTGACCATCATGTATGACGTGACTGTCTACTTCGCGGCATCCTTCAGGAACGGGAGCATGAGGCCGAGGTATATTGACCAAGTTCTTCCCCACATTGATTCCTCCCCCTCGCACTATCGGTTCTTCGATTGTCATTTCAAACGATAAATGAAAGCTGCCGTACGACGCTTTTCCCTTCCAACTCAGCAGACTTTGGGCTTCGTGCCCCCGTACTCTCGAAACCATCAAATACTCCCGGTGATGAGTCTTCGCAAAACTCGCCACAATCTATCAGACATGTCGAAGGGAATGTGCTGGGCAGAGTTCGTGGAGGAGGGAGTGGGTTGATTGAATGATTGAAGTAATTGAGACGGTCCACCCGACGCTTAAACCGGGTGCTTGAGACTTGAGAGCCTCGAGGCTCCCTTACGTTCGATTTGGCGGACTTCGGGATTGTCGCTCCGGCATGTTACGTTCACACTCACCAGAGTCGATTCGGCATCGATGTCCGTGATTATCGACCCATCCATACCAGAATCTGCAGCAATTAGCCCTTCACACTTCCCGTTATGTTCTCAGTCCAGGTGATTCGAGAGGGCGAGGCGACTGGGCGTAATGACCACGGGCACTGCGCCACTTCTGTCCAGATGTGAGGTTCGTAGTCGGTGGCCAGTGCTACACATGCCACTTAAATCACAGGGCGAGAATGCCGAGTTTTCATAGGTAAACGATCGCAACATACTGAACGCTTCCCTGCTGGTCCTATGTTAAGTTCCGAGTCGCGATGAGCTCTCAACTACTAGCCAATCATGAATTAATATAATATACTTCGTCCACCTCCGAAAGCAGACGCTAGCCGGAGTTGGGAGGATCTGTTCATTTGAACCAGGCAAGAAGCGGAAACTGTAAGGTTAATTACTCCATGGCTCACATACTAGAGGACGTATCAAGGAAGTTGCTTGAGATGCACCAAGAACCAGGCAACGGTTGGTCGCGCCTCTCACCATACTCCTGGGGTACACCTTCTGAGATAGGTTATATGATATCGATGACTGGTGCTGTGAGGGCAGGCCAGCCCCGGGGGTGATCAACAGCAGGATGCTTTAGGCGAAAGTGCTTCCCCGCATCCGCTGACTATTGGCGAACGTGGTCATGTTAACAAAATCTCGTGGAAAGGCTGTGGCGACATACGAGTAGAGTTTCACCTGTAATGAATCCGACATTGTTCGCCTTTTCCTGAAGCGCCAGTGAAACAGACGGAGGTGATCAAGATGACCTGTTATCCGATGAAAAATTTTGACCATTGTTCATTCAAGCCCCATTGACCGAGGGCCACGAGATGAGCTATACAGCGAAGATTGACCGAAAGTCTTCCTTGGTAAAACATCGAGCAAGGATGGGGGAAAGCG
This sequence comes from Coprinellus micaceus, assembly GCA_951394405.1. Taxonomy (NCBI): domain Eukaryota; kingdom Fungi; phylum Basidiomycota; class Agaricomycetes; order Agaricales; family Psathyrellaceae; genus Coprinellus; species Coprinellus micaceus. The sequence continues at coordinate 401,888 of OX596340.1, read as the reverse complement.
GGAGGTGGGATGATGTGAAGGGCGAGAATTGCCCAGATACGCCAAATGCTAACCCCGTGCCGTAGGCTTTGAGGCAAAAAGAACGTTGCTGCGGAGATGAATGAAAAAGCTTGAGCTTACATGACCTTTGCTCCTCCCCGTAGGCAACGGCACTTAAGCACATTCGAATGGGACCAGTTACACACCGAGATAGGAAAGGCGACCGGTTAATCGACCGCAATATCCTGGGTCGTCGGAATGGATACGAAGCCAAAACCTTATGAGGTTACTGCCTTTGGGTGGTCCGGAGAAGTGCCGTGGGTGTCGTCGGTAACATCAGTTCACAATCGCGAGGCCTGCACCAGCGTAGCCGTTCGAGTTCTCGATCAACGTGGTTGTTTCGATCTGGGCATTCTGAACGGGATGCTGACGGGGATCAATTTATCCAGGTTATACAAGAATTAAGTGGAGGTTTACTACGACAGCAGTTTCTCGACAATGGTATCGTCGGTTATCTGCGTGACATTCTTTCCTCGGTAATTTAGGCGCCTCAGGACGTCAATCTGGGATAGAGGGGGGTGCGATGGTCAGCATGAGACCAGCGATAGGGGATACAAACCCCCACAGCACAAAGGCAGCCGTGACGGCTCTATTCGAACAAGAATAATGAATCATGAATGCCTTTGAAACTCACCACCTTGTCTCGCGGGAACCCGAGAGCTTCGAACCGATCAACATGCGCCTTCTCCAGACCAGCAATCGCCACTGGGTCTTGTCCTGATTTACTTTCTTCGGCGGGTCCTCCGGCGTAGATGCGCGTCCAATAGCGGGCGGTCTCCTCAAAACTACTCCGACTCGTCATGTAGTGCTTCGCCACCTCGGCATCTTGAGGATCGTTCGGTTCAGGCGAACAGAGAAGGCTCTGAAGGGAGATCAACGTAGACTTGAGCGTCAATACTGGAGACCAAGCATCTTTCAGGATATCCAAGCAGATCGCGCCTGAGGCCGACGAGACGTTGGGGTGGTAGACCTTGGTGATGAACTTCATCTTCACCGGTTGGAAGGGGTATGATTCTGGAATGACGATATCCTGTCCCATGCCACAGAAGCTTTCATGAGAGGCCTTCCTGAAATCAATGAATCTAACTCACGACTTCGAACGTCCCACCCTCATACGGTGTCCCTTCAGGACCCGGAAACGTTCCCTTCAAGTGGAACGGGGACTCATCGACAAGGTCGATCTTGACGTTTGAAGTCTTGTCATTCTTACAGTCTTCGGTGTCTAGATCAGCATCCTGGACTACACAGGGTAGATACACGCCATACCAGTAATCTCTTTATTGACTCTACGAAGACGAGCGTCCATGGTGGTGGTTCAGGTGAGATATGTGATGAAGAGCAGTGTGGCAGCGTGAAGCACAGCGATCACAGTCCATGACTAATCCCATCATAAGTTCGCGCTTGGGCGCCACGCCCATAATGTCGCGTGCTCAACGCCACTCAAAGCATACCCATCTGGCACCGGCCATACCTTCCGAAAGAAATGAGGATCGGGATGCAGAAGCTCATCAACGTCAGTCTCTGATCAGAGGCGCTCTTAACTCTAAATTGCCCAGCTTTTCAAGCATTTTCAAGTTCCATTCAGAACGTCGGGCCCAACGCCGACACCCCATGTTCGCCGGCATCTGGCAAAGATTAGATTTGGGGAGATAGACGTCGAAGAGAAAGATGCCTGCCGTCCGGGGCTGAGCCCGGCAAGGGGGGAAGCGAACTGTGGAGTGGCGCAGCGAAGGATTGCCTATGTGCGAGAGGAGGTGAGATTCTAGAAAAGGCTGGCGCGAGATAGCAGCGCCTGCTGGTGTATGGACCCTCACAGAATCGACCGTGGCATAGACGGCGCTTCATGACGCTATTTTGGCTATGAACAGTGACCGCTGTATCGATGCTTAATATAAGCAAAGAATATCGCGAAAGCTGTGAAGCATAGCCAATAGCGTATGAAGTGATGTCCAAGCACAGCGTCACTGCATTGAGGAGTAGGGAAGGTGGAAGTGAAGGAAAATAATAGAGCTGTTTGGGGATGGGTCTGTAGGCTCGCCTCTCCCGGTATTTATGCATTTCCCTGGTCTCCTCAGTCGCTACAAATCGGGAAACCCCTGGAGACGGATCGTATGGGCGATGGCCAGTTTCCCGATCAACGGGTCTTACCCCGTTAGATATCTTCATCGAATCCTTGCTCACTGATCCCCTCTGATTCCTCGGTGGCGGCTCGTGAGTATGCCTCAAGGGCCCCGGTGGCTATCAATGAGCCACTGGCAGACGTTGCGGCCGGAGCTTCTTGCCCTCATATACTCGTTCTGTGGTCAACGTAACACTTGCGAAACTTGTGAAGGAAAAGCAAAGTCGATTTAGAGTCCGAGCGCCGAGGCGCCCAGCCAGTCCAGCGGTCCCCGTTATGTGCTGGGCCCGGAAATACTATCGGGTATTTAGTTTGGTTCCCGTATGCGATATGGACTTATTTGCACGCCCCATCATCGAGGCGTGGTGCGTAGATGAGGCCAGACACCTCATGGCAAACCGCAATTATTCATAAAACTTGACAGAGGTAACCCTCAGCTCCTTGCTTGCTTGGCTCATTTTGCCTTTCAATCCTAAAGTCCATAAGTGGGCGATCTTTGACTGTGAAGCTCGGACGATTAGTCGCAAGCTCTTAGTGATCCCTGGCGGAACGCTCATCGGATCTGACGAGAAGAGCGCGAGGGGCTAGGGGCAGCCTCGAGGAGCTGGAGCGTGCACAGGCGATTCAACAAGTCGATGGATACCCGACTCATCGTACCAATTTACTAGAAAGAGGTTTGAGAGACTTAATCAAACACACCTTTCCAAGGGCCACGTTTCGGTATAGGCGCCGATTAAAAAGCTGCGACTGTGCTCAGAAGGTTCGCGGAAGCGCAGCCTCAGGGACTGTCCAGACCCTTGTCAAATGACACGTCGGGGAGTGCCACTAGGTGCCACTCTTCCCGACACGGAGTTGCCAATTCCATTTTGAACCTGATTAATTGACATCGAACAGTCAAGTGCCAGCGCCCGGGATCTCCAGAATAGCTGAGTTTGAGACGGGCGCCTGGCTTTCCCCTTGTGCGTGTGCCTCTCTGTACGTCACTAGGAACGGTGGTTATGCAAAATAAAAATTGGGAGTGGGTTAGTCTCAGTTCGTCACCATCCCGATCCATGTTCCCGAGTACCAGTCCATACCGAGCGGAAAGTTCACACCAAAAGACCGCCACAAGTCCTTCATCGATGCTCATATCTCGAGAGAGGAAGGTTGAAGGTAGAGGTGCTCCATTTTACGGGTCTTTTCTAGGATCGCTTCCGTAAACACAAGTGACACTTCCCGTATTCCAGGAATCCGGAGAACCTTTGTACGGGACTCCCCAGGAGCTAAATCTTCAGCTGTGCAAATTCTCGACGTGCATGCCGGCTGCCATGTGTATTCCGCCGATAGCGAGACACTACAATGCCACACATACTAAAGACTACGCCTCATCCGGATATACTCTACGTCAGACTTGTAAAAGGGATTTCCAAACGGGATAAGCCCTCGCTTTTGGTACCAGGCTGTAGTCGAAAGTCGGGCATCGCACCAGATGACCGATGCGGCCAGCTTCTCCCTCGCAAGTGTCGCCGAGTACTCCAGCAGAGCGCTTCCTATTCCTTGCCCTTGGTGACAAGGATCGCAGGCAAATTTTCTAAAGCGGGCAGCGATCTTGTGGGGTTCCGGTGTTGCGGAAACCGTTGCTGAGGTGGTGGAGACAGTCTCCCCCCGCTTGGCCGTGGGTGCTTCAGCGTCGTTATCGATGGGTAGGGGTTCTTGAAATAACGAGATGACCGCAACGGGTACCTGGTTTCCCGCTGATGGGATGAAGGCACCTATGTGCACGCCCGTATCATCTTCCGGGAGTAGAACATGGGAGATCGGTGCGTTGGGCCAGAGCACGAGATGTCGCAAGGCGACCGTTTGGTCAGCATCTATGACCCGGAATGAAATATCTTTCCCAACGATAGGTGGGGGTTTTGGAGCGCTCATTTTACAGCCACGGTCAATGGAACACGCCTGGTACAATTAGTGTGTTAGATATCATACCCACAACTTCTGACGACACGTACGTTGCGGTATTTGTGAGGAGATTATATGGTTACCATTCAAAAACTGTATTCAAGTTCAAGTTTGTGATGATCCTATGATGACTCCATCCTGATTCCTTAAATCTCCGCCAAAAGGAGCCGAGAGTGGTCCGCGAAGGTCGTTCGCACAAAAAGCGATTCCTTCTAGCCGACTCGAACGACTGACCTCGTCATACACACCAATTTAGAACACCACGAACCCCGTTAAGCGCCCGTATCGTTGAGTACGAGTGACGCGCTCTACCAACTGAGCTAAGAAGGACGGTGCCGTCCCTTACGAACCTACCATTTCGTCACAGAGGGCTTCGTTTTCCAGCCCCTTCCCCCCATGTAGGTGCAGCCAGGGTCCTCCCCCCTCCCACCCGTGCCGGGGCCAGGGGGAGACCATCCTTCTTGGTTTGCGTGGCCCGGGGTACGACTGCGCGCACGGCAATCAACAAGAAACTCGATTGCCCTGCCCGAGGTGAGTCAAATAGAGCTGGAGTGTATTGAGATTGCTTTGAATAGGGATACCGAAGATCCGTTATCTAGGCGCGAGGCTTACCGTAAGGCACCCACAACTCATGCCTGAGAATCGTGCCAAATGGGTACGAAGCACCACCTCGATTCGATAGGGCCGGTCAGTTGACGGATTGTGTCCGGGAAAGAAAGCATGTAGATCACATCATCCTGTCCAAGTACATCCTCCACGTTTTCTTGCTGTCGTCACCCCCTTCAGAAGAGCTGCCCAAGAAGGGAAGGGCCAACATGACCTTGTCGGAGATGGACAGGATAACCGTCACAGGGACCAGGGGTAACGTACACTCGCGGGAAGGTGAATCTGGATTGGCCGGCAAGAATAAGTGCTCCTCCAAGGCCTTGACAGGTAAGATGGAGCTGACTGATGAGTGAGTCCCAAACGAATCTTGCTTAGTGACTCGTGCGTCGAACCTCGCAACTTATCGTTGGATTTGGTGAAAATCGAGCGCTAATTGATCGTTCGAGACTCGCCCTTGTTCGTTCGCGAACACAGTCTACCCATGGGGCTCCTGTGACAACGGGAAAAGGTGAATTAGTTCTATTAAAATACAGCAGGAAGCTTATTATGTGCTTATTTTAGTAGCACGTATGCCAAGACATAGAATGAACAGGCGCCCAGTACCCTCTCCGCGGCAAACCGGAACAAACATTCAATGATAAGCTCTCATCCGAGATGGACATCCCTGTACAGTTTTAGCCGTCTACGGATACCCTCAGGGAGTAAACAACGGCATGCGAGTAGAACGGATTTCAGAGCTCGGTAAGGTTTTTCCCGGTATCTGATTAATTCAAGACGAAACGCTGCGCATGGCCTCCTTCTGGTAGTGTGTGTCCACACCGGCGACCTAGTACTTTAATTAATGAGTGGACGCAGGTGTGGGGGACGGGAGGGCGCTCTAGGCCTGATCGCAAAGTTCGGGGGCCGGCGCTTAATCTGGCGCGGGCGCTTACCGGCTAGGTCACTCATTCGGGTTTCTCGGACGCCACAACCTATCCCCGTGAGTTCCCGTTCACGAAACTTTGATTCAGTCGCCCAGTTGCATATTTGGGAACCACATGCAAGGTAAATATGACCGAAAGTTCCAGACCGTACACTTTGCAATCGAAAAGAAATATACAAGCAGTCGAATGCATCGGCAAGAAAAGCCGAGTACCCTCTTGCGAACAGGACCACACTCTGGAGAACTCTCGTGGGAGTAATTAGCAAGAAGGAGGGTGACCGGCAGCGCTCGAGGCAGTCTTGAAAAACTTGACCTCCGCAGCCCTCCTGTTGACCAACCCCTGCAACACCTGTCCACCCGCCTTATTCCACCTCGGGAGTTCCTCCGACGCAACCGTGTTAGGACTCTGCCCAGCGTTCAACCTCTTGATCAAGTCCGAGCTCGCTGTATTCCCACATCCCACGTTGAACGCCCACGACACGAGCGCACCGTACTGGTTCGCGTTGAGCTTGATACCATCGTTGATATCCTTGGAGATGCAGTTCTGGAAGGTCTTGACGTCCGACTGGAGCAAGGCAGTGGCCGTGGCCGTGGTGAGGGGGAAGCTGTACGGGACCTCGGAGCACCCCTTGGTCTGGCACAGGTGCCCGTAGCCGACGGTGGGGAGCCCAATTGGGTCGGGGGCGGGCCTTGCTACGAAGCCCTCCCATGTCTTGATGAGGTCGAGCGTCGCGGCGTTCACGTTGGTCGCAGTGCAGCTGCTGGCCGGAAGGCAGCACCTGACGTTGGCGGGGCCAGGGCAAAGGCCTAAAGAGAGGCATGCGTACCAGTCAGATCATATGTGGCGGTGAATGTGCGGTAAACATGGGGCATACCAACGAGGGTGTTGCCACTAGGGCAGGAGCTGACGAGGCGGCAGACGCCGCCGGTGCTGCAGGTCTTGGTGCAGCACTTGATATCAGTAGGGTCATTCGGGCAGAAGCCGGTATGGGTCGTTCCGCTTCCAGAACTGCATGTCGCAGTGGCCAAGCAGACTCCTGGAGTGCCGTTAACGCTGCACGCACCACCCAAAGCCGCGTTGGCCATGAGAGGCAGAGTCGCAATAGCAGTAGCGATAGCAAGGATGAAAGAACGCATCGTTGAAATGCTGGGTCGAGTTTGTTGGGTCGACTAGGAGTTGTCCGACGTGTTTTATAGGGCTCGAGCATGCTTGGATGGTGACAGTTGTGAGAGAGGTCCGTTCTGCTAGGTACCGCCTCGTTTGAGCCTAGGCGAGAGATCTACAGGATACCTATCTCCCTGCAGCTTCGAGTGGAGTCAAAGAGATGTTTAGCCGTCTTTCGCCCCTTCCAATTTGCCCGAGACCTGGCGATGCGCATGGTTCTCGGGTGATCTCCAAAAGACAGGACGAGGAGAAGCGAGGATTCAGGACTATTCAGGAACAACCCCAGGTGTCCCTGGTCTTCTTTTTGAATATCGGAGCGACAGGCACTGCATGCAAGTGAAGAGACTTGCAGAGGTTGCCGTTGGTCGTCCGGCGGCCATATAGTCGAAGCCGGTGGACAACAGGGAAGTGATAGTTGATCTGTCCATCGCGGTGCATCCGACTTCCATTTGGTCAAGAACTTGACGACTCGGGTCGTGAAACCATCCTCGCTGATCTGGAGCCCCGAGACGCGTCGATCATTATCCTCGAACATTGACTCCGGTGGCGACCCAGAGCCTGCGAGTAACTGATGTTTATGGGACCGCTGAGGCTGTGGAAGAAATCGTGAGACATGGATGAACCTGGGTTGAGACGGTCCCAAGTGCACGAGCCGGAATAAGGTTGACCCCCCTCCCTATGCCAAAGCGCCATCCAGTCTTGAAGAAACCGACCTACAACATGCATCAATACTTGCAAGAAGTAGAAACTGAGCTGGCATCGAGGTTGGGCGAATGGAAGCCCAGCATTTTGGAGTCGACAGATTATCGATATGTGTAAACGTCGAGTGGTTGAACCACCTGACGGTTTCCTGTGACGATTTCAATGGCGCTGGGCGGCACGCGCTTCGGTCCATCAAAGGGCCTTGAGATGTATATCATGGTAAGCACAAAGAAGGGATCTGAAAAGGGGGGAATGGGGCAGGTCTGGGAGCACGGCGAAACGTATACCCCAGTCCACAGAGCACATGGACAAGCAGAGCGAGTGTTGTAGGAATTACGACCGGAAACCAGGAATATTCTCATGCATCCATCAAGTTTGTCAATGGCTCCACTGTTCACTGAGTCCAGAATGTAAGAGAATCGCAGATAGGCCGGCTTTGAAAACTGTCTTCAATCTTCGTCTTCATGGCCGCCGTCGAGCACATCCCAGGGCGGCAAACCAAAGACCGACGGTAGCATGGTCCAGAGAGCGTCTCGACCCGCCTCAAAGCTCGCCTGAGCCTCTTCTTTGCAATTGTCGCACAGTCCATCAGAGTCGATATCATCCCAGATCATAAGCCCCTTCGCCACATCCAGCTTGGGCGCGTACGTCCGGTCGATACATGCTGTCAGGGCGGCTTGGCAATCGTCGCCTTCGCAGGTACAATAGGGCACAGAGATGAACATCCAGGAGAAACTGTGGCGGCGAAGTGCACAGAAGAGGCTGCCCTGAGCACAGAGAAGTTGTCGCTGGATGTCAGGATGGACGCGAGAGACGGTGCCATTTTTGCTTTTCGTCCCTTCAAACAGGTAAGACTGTGATTGGTCAGGGTCAGAGGCGTTCTCCTGTTCACTTATTAATGCTACCCACAGGGTAGTCCTTGTGCGCAATGGCATTGAAGCATACCAGCGGAAGCGACTGTCTGATGCGCAGATCAAACGTGAGGTTGACGACGTCCGACCACGAGTGCCCGTCGTCCATCCGCATCTTGTCCGTATCGATGTCTCCCTCGTCGTTGATCACGACAGTGTCCCAGTCCGATCCAAAGGCATCGACGAAGCGCTCCAGGGCCTCCTGACGGTAGGCCTTGAAGCCGTATTTGTGGCCTAGGCGGAGCATAGCAGAAATCTGAACAAAGGAAAGGGCCTCGTTCGGTCTGGTCTTCCTGTTGTTGTCATGAAAGGCTGGCTCAGAAGCATCACTTTCTTGCCGCGTACCTATATCCATGGTAGATCAGAGACAACAGCTCTTCCCATTCGCTCGCCGAGTCGTCCTTCATCTCCACAACTGGGCAACCGTCCTCGACAGAGTCCGACTCCATGTCAGCGTCCGGTTTGCCCAGCATAAACATGTCGCTCAAGATAGATGAATGGAGTGCCAGAATACTTTTGTGAACCCTGAATTTCTTGTTTTCAACCTGGAGAATGATATTCCCGTCGTCGAACCAAACGAATGCTGAACGCGTCGCATAGGGCTTGCACTCGTCGTGCACAGGTCCTGGGCTCGTCCTCCTCCGTTTATGGGTCGATTCCATAGAGTAGAAGGACGTTATTCTTCGAGACGCAAGCCCCAGGACGCAGAAGACGTTTTGAGAACAGTGAGATGGGGAAACCTGGAAGATGAGGCCAACTTGAACGTGACGGCGAGTTGCATCGTTTGCTTGCCCCAGATCCTGATGGCAAACAATTCGGGGGTAACCCCTGAGGCCGCCAGACTTGAACAGTAACTATCATGAACGATGATTAGATTCATTCTGGTCCAGGTGAATGTCTTCATTTCCCGGGATCCAAGTGTCGACGCTAACAAGAAGTAGAACAGGCAAGGCAAGACACGACTATCCAAATGGTATGTGCCGTATGACGATGACGAGAAGGTATGGTTTGCAGGCCCAATAGCCTATGACATTACCCTCATGCGCCCCTAGGTTCGTCTTCGAGGGGAAGTGCACAGGCTAGTAGCGCCTCGAGACCAGAAATACCAGTCCAACTTTGTGGAGGTGAACTGCTCTGGGTCGCGAACTGTGCCCCACCCACTAACATATTTGCAGTTCCGAAATTACAAAATCGTTTACAGGAGATACGCGGGGCTCTTCTTCTGCGTTTGCGTGGATGCAAATGACAATGAACTGGCATACCTTGAGGCTATTCACCTCTTTGTAGAGGTTCTAGGTGCGTGTATCCTTCAGATCGCACCCGTACGACTGACGGCAAATGGCTTCCCCGTCCAGACTCGTTCTTCGACAACGTCTGTGAGCTAGACCTGGTCTTCAACTTCTACAAAGTGCGTCGATTCCCTCATTTACCCCTTCTTAACTCATTTTGACCAGGTATATGCTATCTTGGACGAGATATTCTTGGCTGGCGAGATTGAAGAGACGAGCAAGGATGTTGTATTGTCACGGCTGGAAGAATTGGAAAAGCTTGAATGAACGTCGACTTCTCGTTGCTGGCCCAAATACTCTTGAGGATCCTCGAATGCCTCGAAAGGCGTCAAGTATGGGATATCGTGCGACGACCGGGGAGAAGTAACTGCTTCTCTAATCTACCCTTTCCGGTCACAGACTAATTGGTTTTTCAATCAAGTCGACCCAACTGAACCATTGCCGCGTCTATGCGTGGAATCACTCTAACACACGAAGTTCCATTTCACGAGAACTCACCCGGTCAACTGCCCTGTGCCGGTGTTATAGTCTTCACTCCCGCAAGTTCTCTGTACTTGTTGCGGCCATAACGTGGGGCTATCACTGGCACACTTTCCCGCATTTCCGGACTTTCGAGTTGCTGAGTGTTCCCTTCAGGGATCCAAACACGGAATCGTACAGTCTGACTACAGGAGACTAGTCTCATGCGGAGACTTGGTGGGGACTTCGTTTCCAAGCCCAGCTCCTTTCAGACGTCAGGACCGTCCTTGTAGGGCTGTAACAGAGGTATGTCCCCAAGCCTGAAGCCCTGGCCTGAACGTTTCATTGAGCGCGATACGTTCCATAGAACCAGTTAGTCAGCCATTGCCCCTGAGCGTAGCGTTGGCTGGCAATCGTCCAGCAACGTCAACAAACTGGTTCACATGGCCCCGCAAAGGTTGGGGATGCTGTCAACGTGGCGAAACGCCGGAGACAAGCTCCCCAATTGCGACGCACATTACGAGTCTACCGCCGGGCCCCGATGATACTCAGACACAGTAGGATGGAAGTTCGGGTATGTACCTTTGTGTCACAAATCGTGATTGGTTCGGTGCCCTCGGTCGGCGGAGGAGCAAAAGGGAATGTGATATCACGTTGCACGACTTCTTTAAGGTGGCCGCGATCTGCGTCCCAGTAAGTAACTAGCCCTCGATGAAGCACGCAGGTGGTTTAGTTCGACCCATGGCCTGCACGTCCAGCAGGCCAAGGCGGCTCCCACTGCGCTCGGCAATCTCGTGAGTAAAACGTTCTTTTCATCAAACTTCCGGGGCGCTGAACTGGAAAACAAAAACTCCGTTTACAGTGACGGTACGCCGGCTTCGCGACCCTCTCGTAAACCTGAGTAAGTATGGTGACCGAGGATGGGCTCCAATTCGTTCTTCACCTTCTCCAGGTCACCTTGCCTCCCCTGTTGCTGTGGAGGCGCTTTCATAGTAACGCGTGCCCGTTATCAATGGTTGCTCCAGGACGACACTCCCGGAGATGTCATGAATGAAGCCTATACCACGCGAGAAACGCATGGCTTCCACGTGGAATGGCTTCCGTCGAGATGTCGCGAAGGCGCTCGAGACGGACAGAGGGCGACATTAGGCGAACTGTGGTGGAACCTCTGTGGAGGAAGTTTGATTCCGTTTGGCTTTGAGAGGGAGACCGCCCTACATAAGGTTTATAGGCTTACTGCGTCAGCGGCTTGGGAAGAAAGGCGCAAAAGCATTGATGAATACGGAGATCGCCTTGGATTCCGAAATGCCACCGCCGTTGGATTTCCACGATGGGACAGACATATATATGCCATCGGGAGCGACATGCAATGTGTTTCGGGCTTCTTTACCTCTGGTACGGTCAATACTCTTTCCTCCGTCATGGCTCTATCGACTGACCTCTCGCGACTTTCCAGCATCCACCTAAGACGCCGGCCCCGTCAAGTCCCCCTCAGCTCGCCTCCTGCCTGCTGACGCGCGTTATTTGTCGACGGCGGTGTTCTTATAGCTCGCATATTTCTCTCCTGGTGGGAGCTGGTGCGTCGGTATCTCTGTGCCCGACCTCAACCGTTCACCCCTGTCCCAATTCGCAGGACATGCTCCATTTTGCATGGAGTTGACTCTGGAAGCCATCAGTATCATCGTGAACCACACCGGCAGTCGCTCCGAAGTCGCACTTCTTTGCAGGGTCTCAAAGTCGTTTCGGCGGGTCGCGGAGCGGGCGCTCTACAAAACCATCCACCTATCGAATCCTGAGGCTATACTTGCTTGGTCGTCGACTCTTGTCAACTCGCCGCGTCTGGCATGCCTAGTTCATGCCCTGACGATCTCACTAATGGAGGGAGAAGAATCGGATGGTAGTAATGAAGATTCCAACGAGAGTCGAGACGTGGAAATGCCAGAGGAGATATGGCAAGGAATAGAGGCGGCCCTCCGGAATACGACCAGTCTGAAATCATTCATCATTCACTCGCAGAATTCCCCCATCCCCGCTCATGCAGCGATCCTGCGAGACACTTCCTTCATGCTTCACACATTTCATTGTGACTTCGACTGGGACGACGACCTTATCCACTTCCTCAACACCCAAACCGGACTTCGAGACCTATACATTCTAGACTTCAAGAAGGCCCCCACCCCCAGCAGAACGACTGACACGACTGACACGCCTTCACCCTCCACCACGACCCTGGACGCCTCTTCTATGCCGCACCTTACGACTCTGGAATGCACATTCTCTGAAGCCGTTGACGCCCTCGCACTGCACCGCCCCATTACCCGCCTCAAAACATGCTTCTCCAGGACTGATATGGGAGAGAAAAGAGACGAGATGGGCCGTCTATTCCGCAGTATATCTCTTTCTTCACGCACCATTCGCTCTCTCGACATCGCAGATTCGTCCTATGACGAAGCCTTCGCCATGGAGCTCCTTCGTACAGTCATCAGTACGAAAGGGACCAGCAGCGATCTGCGGTACCTCGGCACATTAGTGCTACCCGTCGACGGCCAGGAGGTGAGTCATTATGCGTTAACCCTCCTTACCAATCTAACAAGGTATACAGCGTTTGAGATTCTACGGATTGCTCATGCGCCTTCCTGTTCTTCAAACAATCGAGTTGGAGATATCAGAGTGGGAGCCGCCACCTTCGGCGACCGAAGCCTTTCGCGCCTTGGCCAAGGAGCTTAGACTGTACTGCCCCACAGTCACTACGGTTGTCTTTGTTCTTGACTTCGAAAGGACGTTGGTCACTGTTGTGAATGGAGCCTTTACCGTCAATATGGGTATCGACACCGGCGCGGACCTTCTCTGGCGAGAAATTTGACTGCCTTCTCCTGCTGCACCCTCCACCTTACACCCTACTACTCTGCACATGAAAATCGACGACACACTTCCACTCCTTTCCTTTCTACTTCGTAATAGCCTTCCTCTCTATTTACCTTCGCTCACTCTCCTTCATGATCTCGTCATGCCTACATCCATTGTATATTCTTCGCTCTCAATATTTCCTCACCAACAGCACACATACGGCTCCGACAGCCTCGATACCCCTTGCAACACTTGAACATTCCATTCCTTCTATCATGCACCCATTGTAGCATTCGCGTTCCTGTTCGCACCCAGTCTCTACATCACTTCACGCTTTTTCGAGCCCTTTATTGTATACCTATTATATTCACCGCGTACTCCGCGTCATCCAGCTTTCTAGTCCTACCTGTCGTCAATAGAGGTTCTTGTGCACCCGGACCTTGTTTGCTCTTCCAAGGCCGCTCGACACGATAATTAACTCCTTTAAAGGGCACTTCCCGTAAGATACTCCATTGGACGGGGAGCATCGGCGTCAGTTCGCTCGCGCAAAAGAGGTCATATACCTTGATTATTCTCAAGGCCGGTCAGCTGAGAGATACATATCTGTTCTGGAGAATGAGAACCTCGGGGTATTTTGACTCAATTAAGGATGTCTGCCTCCCTACCACCTGGACGGCTCCCGTTCCTTTAATAAACCTGTTCGCAGCTCATCCGCGTCGGTGTCCTTCGACCCTCGGTGGAGGTGGCTAGCTGAGGGTCACATCACTGTGGCCGCGCAGCTGTGGCTATGGGCGGTGAGTGGAGACCTCTGTGCTCAGCGTCCTTTATTTATCACCTCCGTAACGGAGGTTGGATTGTCACTTGACGTTCTCAATACTACCGTAAAATTAGGGGCCTGCCAGTGGGGTTATTGCAAAACCTGTAAGATTCGACGACGCCTCTTGCTCGACGTTGGATTGTCATTAGTTGGGAGGTTCCAAGATTCTGCTGTGTGAGGGTCACATTAGGAAGACCTCAAGTTGCCATTGGACTCGTAGACAACGATAAATACCCAACCGCCATTGTCACGTCAGGACCACGCGGGTTAATTATTCCTTTATTAACTACTTCACGCAAGTCCCTGGACTATTATACTCGTTCTTCTCCGTCTACTGACATCTCGGCCTCTGTGGAACCCGAGACTCACACAGGGAAGGGTCGGTACTTCGACAGATGGGAGAAGTTTCACCGATTCCAACTACTCCACCCGGGCTCTGATCCCAAGTGGGCGTATACCGTTGTGACTAGCGTAATGGGAACGTAAATTTCCCCACCCCTCGCACAGCCCACTGCCTATTAAGTGGGTGCTTTCCTTGAGAAATAACGTACATTTGGCAAGACGATATGTACTTGACACCCGACTCCGGTGGGATAGGAACCGGAGAGTAACAACTTTCGCGAAGTCGCCATGAGACTTTTTGGATGTCTAGCACTCCATCGAGAGACGCCTTCCCCAATCCATCCTTCTCCTTGTGATCAAGGTAACATGCTTGTTTGCCATGTGCGCGTCTTAGAAGCGTTCCTCACCATCCTTCGACCTTGTGAGCTGATTTGTACCCTTCTCATCACTCGAGAGCAATAGGCGCCGTGGATTCTCGGCCTGTATCGCCCTCCGTCAACCCTCTCATTCCTCTGGGAAAGGTGATCCAAGGGTAGTACTCTCTCCGCCTCCGGCTATTCCTCACGTTTTTCCCCTTATCCTACCAAAGTAAACCCCTTCTTGACCATTCTTATCATTTCGAGAGGTTGATGCGGTGATTAGCGCCCATAGACGGGCTGACGTGACATCAACGGAGATGAGCCTTGAGGACCTCGGATGCGTCTTGACGTATACTCTCGTGGATCCGAATAGTCTGGAACTCTCTCGACCACGTTTCCGAGGAATGATATTTCCCATGAATGAGCCACCATGCCAACTGCACAATCGTTGCCAGTTCCTGAAGTGCATGGAATGAGGCCGGAGGTTCCCCAAAGCTCCCCTAGTATGCAGTTGCGTGTTGAAAGATCGCTCACCCCTTCTGTACTCTAAAGGTCAGGGTCGGCATTCAAATTCAAAGGCGGCTTGGAATTCTGGAAGCTCGACCCGGAGCGCCAAGCCGAAGGCTTCACGTGACTAACTTGGTTCAAACGGTCAAGCTAAAGTTTAAACGCTTGGTTCAAGTTGTGCAGCTTCATCATTATCATACCCTCCAGCTCGAACCTGATCATGGTCTAGGCCTTCAAGCCATCTGCAAGTTTGAAACGGTACAGCGTCTTTGGGCTGCGATGTCACGTACCTTGCGGGCTGACTCGGATATGTTCTGGGAACCTCCACCTTGACCGTTCCCAAATCAAACGCCTGCGTTGGACCTTTCGCTCGGACTACCAAAACAAACTATCACAGATTTCCCCCCACTTTAATTCAATCGGGTGGCCTTTGAAAGGCCAAAGACGTATGCTGGATGCAGAGATGTACGCCTTGTCAGATGACCATCTCGTGTGGGCCCCTCAGGATTCTCATCTTCTATATTCCGCTCTTCTAATGGCCCCACCCTCAGTTTTCTGCCGCTTCTCTAATCTGACTATCTCTTCCCTCATCCATGTCGACTCTCACAGCGTCGTCTGTCTTTCTCAAGACGCTCGTCGAGACTGGCGTCACACATGCCTTCGTCAACTGGGGTTCTGATCACCCAGCGCTGTTGGCGGATCTCGACCGGCAAAGACTGACTGGGGGCACCAAACCAACAATTGTGATATGCCCGAACGAGATGGTAGCCTTGAGCGCTGCTCAAGGGTATGCCCAGGTCACCGGAAAGCCTGCACTGGTCATCGTTCACGTCGACGTGGGTACCCAGGCACTGGCAGGGGCGGTTCATAACGTCGATCGCAATCGAGCCCCCGTTATCATATATGCAGGCGCCTCGCCTTTTAGTACAGAAGGGGAGCACAAAGGGTCGCGCAACGAGTGGATTATGTGGCTTCAAGGCAAGTGTCTGGTGGAAGAGAAAAGGCAGCATCTTGACCTCGATTTCAGACGTCCCAGACCAGCCCTCCATTGTCCGGCAGTACATGAGGCACACTACGCAGCTTCACAGTGCCCTCACTATACCAGGCGCGATCCGTCGGGCCGTCCAGATGTGCGACCCCTTCCCACATCTTACCCTTCCTTACATCTAACACTTCCCAGCGCAACGAGCGAGCCGAAAGGCCCGGTTTACCTATGGGCCCGGCGCGAAGTGATGGAACAGGAAGTGGATCCTTCGGCCTTCAAAGAAATCCTCGCCTCCACCCCCCGGCAAATCTGGCCCTCTATTGAGCCCACCGCCCTCTCCTCGACCGCGACGACTCGCATCGCATCTGCACTTCTCACTGCTCAGCACCCGCTTATCGTTACCTCACACCTGGGGAGAAACCCCGACGCTGTGAGTTCGCTGCTTGCGCTCTCTAGCCTTCTCGCGATTCCAATTCTTCCTGTGTGTCCGTCCGTTGTATCGGTTCCCCATTCCCACCCGTTTGGGCTCGCGCCTACCTTCCTCACTCCGTCCCCTCCGTCGGATAGTGAGCTCGAAGAATCACTGAAGTCACCTGGGGCTGCAAAGGACCTCACGTATCTGAGCCGAGCCGACGTAATCTTGGTCGTCGACGCGGACCTGACTTGGATTCCTGCTTTGGACCAGCGACCGAGTTTTGGCGCACGAGTATTCATGCTGGATGGAGGCGACCCTCTCAAGACGACTGTGCAAATGGGGTGGTGGAGGGGCGAAGCCGAGATGATCTGCCATGCCGACGCCGAAGTAGCACTGGGACAAATCCTCGACACAGTGCGGGAGTCCGACGTCGCCGGCCTCATCACAGAAGGCGAAGACGTGAAACGACGCTCCAGGAAGCTCAGGCAGAACTGGAACCGCCGCGTTCGCGACATGGACGCGCTCGAGCTCGACTTTACCTCTAACATTCGAGCTCCACTTCCCGACTCCCCCAGTTCTCCTTTGCACACGACGTATACCGTCCCCAACGTCATTCGCACGCTGCGCGAGACTATTCAGAGGCTCACACCGAGCCGAGGAGAAAGAACTTTGATCCTCAACGAGACAGTTACGAACTTTCAGGTCGTCTGGGAGCACATGCGGCCCGAGGTTCCAGGGAACATGCTCTCCTCAGGCGGGTCGTCGATTGGTTGGGCATTGGCTGCTGCAGTCGGTGCCAGTCTCGGGGGAACTGTGCCCACAGAAGGCCATCCTTCACCATCTTTGTCTTCCGCCAACGTCAACTCCACGACGGCCGCCAATGGCTCCGGTGCGGGGGAAGGAAGGGGACAGCAAGCCAACAAATTCGACTTGGTCGTGGCGATTGTCGGCGATGGGGGTTTCTTGTTTGGTATTCCGAGTTCCGTATATTGGATGGCAAGGAGGTACAACACGGTGCGTGGTAAATGCCTCACCTTGTCCGTTGCCTGACTCGGTCGATGATTGGCCCTAGCCTTTCCTCACGATTGTCTTGAACAATGGAGGGTGGAGGGTATGTTAAATGAATATCTCAACTCCTCGGTGAGTTCTCACAGATCTTTTAGGGGCCGAAACTCTCGATGCTCGCGGTCCATCCTGTCGGGCTCGATAGCCAACTTCTCTCGAGCGTTCCCGCGGACGTTCTACACACTGGATTTGGGCCTGCTTGCCCGGACTACTCGCAGATCGCTGTCGCTGCCTCATCTGGCTGGGCCTGGGGGAAGAAGGTTGGCGGTGAACAACAGGAAGCGGGTACGAATCCTGACACTTCGGGGACACCGGCAGTCGATGGTGGGAAGGCCGAACTCGAGAAGACGATGGACGATGCGGTTAGGATGGTGTTGGAAGAGCGACGATGCGCAGTGCTAGACTATATTCTCGATGGAATATAGAAGTGACTGGGCGGCCTGGGCTGAGGTAAGTTAGTACCCGCCTGCATGGCGTTGCTGACGGCATCGCTTTCAAGGCTTCAACTGGAAATTACAAAGGGAGAACATGAAACTATTTGGGGAGAAACGCATTCGTGGAAGGCGTAGGAAACATTCCATGACAGTCGAGGTCTGGGGCCCCAACAACGATGCTCGAACTTGAGAAGTTAATCGGAGGAGGAAAGGCTAACAATAGTATGAAACTGATTGTATTTTTATACCTGGATGGGTGCTACATAGTACGGACGAACATCTCCGGCAAGGTCTACACTAACCCCCGCATCAATGGTCATAAATAACCCTGCGAAGCCGAGAGTACACGTCGGCGCTTAAAACGGTGTGTGGGATGGAAATGGGTTCCGAAGTCCCAGGAGACGCTTCGCGCTTCGCGCTTCGGCGTACAGGAAACCTCCACGCAGCAGCTATTTACAATACCGCATAGTATTAATGCACGCTGATCCACCTGAAATAAATTCCTCCAAGAGCCAGCCCTGACCTACGTTCAACTGTCCGAAACAAGTCCAAAAGGGGACTTGTCCATCAATTTATAGTGCTTTACTCATTGTCTTGTCATTGTCCCACGCAGGACGCCACCTCTACGCGCTCTTATTCGTCAACAGCCAACTCATCAACCCACTCGTTACCATGTCTTGCCCGAAGTGCGTTGAAGGCTATGAACTCCCAGGGGAGCCGGTGGGCTCCATACAGGCAGACTTCCTGGGCGCCTATTTCACACCCGGCTCCGTCGCTGATGATAAGCGCGCCGTGGTTCTCCTCACAGACGGGTTCGGCCTCCCGCTGAAGAACTGCAAGATTATCGCGGACAGAATCGCGAAGGATGTCGGGTGTGACGTCTGGGTGCCGGACTACTTCGCAGGTCAGTCAGTACCAGATGCAGTTCGCATTTCCTTCCAGCATTTGTTCAATGCGAGCCGTGTTACGCTGCAGGGCGCCCAATTGTTCCTCTTGACGCGATGAACATGCCGGACAAGGCCGATCAGAAGGCGACGGTGCTGGATTGGATCAAGTTCATTTTCAAGAATGGGATTCCTGCCATCCTTGGTTTCATCCGGAATCGCGCGTCGGTCGTGGACGCAAGGCTCGCGTCGGTGGGTCACCCACTGAGCCTATCTCCCGTTTATTGACTTCGCGTCCAGTTCTTTGCGTTAGTGAAAGAGAAGAAAACATATGAGAAGGTTGGTGCTGTCGGGTACGTCCGCACGCGTTGGTCCGGGGAGCTGGATCCTGACACGAATGACCGCCAGATACTGCTTTGGTGGTGCCATCGCCATCCGCCTCGCTTCGACCGACTTCGTCAATACCGTTGTGATAGCCCAGCCAGGACCGTTCACGATGGAGCAAGTGCGCGCAATCAAAGTCCCGTGTGCCTGGGTGTGCCCTGAGGGTGCGTACCTGCCGCCCTCATTACATTCATCGAGCAAGCCCTTCATTGACGGATTCGTTGCTTACGCTCCTAGTTGACATTTTCCTTGCATCGGAAGTGCGAATAAACGCCGAGGCTGAACTGGCAAGAAAGAAGGAGGCAGGAAACGGGGTCGAGTATGAGTTTAAGGACTATCCAGGTATGCACAAAAGTTCCCTTCAGTTGCGATTCCAAGCTGACTTGGGCGGTGTGGATCAGGAACTCAACACGGCTTCGCTTGCCGCCCGAATCACAAATATCCAGAGCTCGTGGAGCAATACGAGAAAGCTCTGGAGGATACTGTTGCCTGGTTCAAGAAGACACTCTGAACCATATGACCTGGCGACCGCGCTAATACCGTTTCGACATTTCATATTACGTCTCTTTCCAGATATCCATCTAGTACCCATCCCATTTTGTACAGCCCAGACAAGCCCCCAAGCCCCTGTTGGCCAATTCCGTGGCTTACACAGGGTCGTTGACTGCCCCAAATACTAATTGCCTTCGCATCGAAGAACGTCGAAAGGCAATGCACATCGCAGCGTTAACGTGTGGTGCGACGTAAATACTCCCCTCAGTACCTCAGTACCGCGTTTGCGAGAATTTCCTCCGCGGGGACCTACACAGTGTGATTAAATACTGACCAATCCCGGCTTAACTGATGTATAGCCTCTGGATGTTTTGCGGAGTGTAAGCCACCTTCACCGCAGCGAGATCATTCACGGAGACTTGAAGGGGGCCAACGTCCTCGTCTACTCTGCGGGCCGCGCCGTCCTCGCAGACCTGGGCGTATCACGTTTGAGCGCAGTTGACCTTGCGAGTTTGGCGTCTTGCCAGACGACCGATCGATTAGGAACGTTGAAGTGGCAATCCCCGGAGCATCTGCATGGGATGTACTATGAGGACCGGGCGATCCCGGCGACCGAGCAGAGCGACGTTTATGCGCTGGGGTGCGTGGCATACGAGGTGCGGTTATTTCTCTGCCTCTCACATTGTAACTGACGCTGCGTATACTACCTTCGGTCTGACGGACGATATTTGGAGGATGATGGAGGGCTGCTGGACGAGGAAACCCGAGGATAGGCCGTCTGTACGATACTTGCGCCGAAGTGCCTGTTTACACGGGTTCCTCGACTCGCGTCCACCGTCCTAGCTCCATCTTGGAGTGCTCCGGATATATGTACCTCCTCGTTAATTCGTACTGTATATTGACGTCTCCTTAATATCGCTTTAACTTTGTCTCACCGCGACTGAACGTCTCGGCATCTGCTCAAACCTGGTAAGCCTTCTGTCATCCGTGATTGACGGGTCGAAGTATTCTCCTGTAGCTCGGCCGCTGCTAGCTTAAGCACCTTGACCCGGCCAAACGTCTGGGCCTGGGACCTACAGGCGCTCTCAAGTCAGGACCTCCGGCGGGGAGAAGTGCCAAGATGAATGGCCAGCGAATATACGTACCTTATAGACAGACCCGGCAATGGGATGGTCGACGTCGATTTGCAAGTTCGGATCTAGATATGAGTGAGACGAAAGCGGTGAATTGGGATCCCAAGCTGAACGAACCGTCAAGGTGAATGTGCCCCGGAATTGCAACCATCGGCGGTTTGCCGTCGCCTCCGTTCACGATCCTGATCGGAGCACAAGATACGAACCACTGTGGTTCATGCAAAATCTGTAGTCCCGTAGCCTCCGCTCGAAGGAGGTACTATTAAAGCACGGGCGTTAGCGCGAGGAACTTGGATCCCAATGAGGACGAGAACGGCACTTACTTCACCAGGAGGCGCCTGGGCCGGAATATTGAAGTTCAGGGTCGTCTTTGCGATGGACTCGAAATTCCACCACGGTGGCCACGCGCTGTACTATGGAGCGTTGTACGGCACTCCACCCCATTCCTCGATCTTTCCACTCGGGTTATCAGGGTTTGCTAGTGCCATCAATTCAAAACACGGGCGCTTATTTACTCACCTTGAACCAATTTGCGCCACTGCCATCCCACGTTGCAGCGGTTTCGACTTCCGGTACCCTGCCCAAATAAATGGCTACGGGCCCGGGGTGGTATATAAACATATTATTGCCAATACCGAACGATACTTCGCTCCCGGCATCGATGGTCAAGGTTGAGCTCGCAGGTCCGCTGTTTGCGTTGCACCTCAGGTCGTTGGAGGTGATGTCCCAGAGTGGGTCGTCGTTGATTGGGAGCCGGGTGGCAAGCGAGGATTTTGTTGCACCAATGATAACGTCCGTGAAAGAATCTTAAACGTTGTTGCGTCAGTAGGGCTGCCATGCTTCGGCGTGTGGTGTGCGTACAGTGAGCCGAGACAATGAGAGGCCCCAAAGTGAGGGTGAACAACGAGAAGGTGAACAATTTCATGGTGAAGGGGATTCAGGGAAGAGATAATAAAATGGGGTCTTGTCCTCTGCAGAACTAACTCGGCTACAATGACATTTAACCATTCGGCCGGAAAATGGTAGGAAATTTCGTAGCGATCCTAGAAAGCCGTGATGCCCATAGGAGTTCAAAGCTTCTGAGAAGGGAGTGGGACGGTTGGCCGGCGGGGCTCTAGACATCCTAGATGGTGGTAAGAGCTACAGTTCGGCGTATGCTGCGGAAGGAGGGCGACCGACCCCATATGTTCGAGTGTCCCATAGCGCAGAAGATGCACCGCGAATACGCTCAAAGGAGGCCAATATTCCGAAGTCGCAGTCTTGACCACAATCGAGGGTGTCTCCAGATGAAGGGTCAGCAAATAAGTCGAGCCCACAAGATAGGGAGATGGTAGAGTTTAATGTCGCGTGACAGAGGGGACTCGGAAACCATCGATTCTTCGTGGGCAGGAAGCATTGGGTCCCCACTCTAATGGATTGGCGCCTTTTTAGTCGCAAGAAGTGATCAAGGAGAGTTTCAATCCACTTGGGGGGCAGGTACTTGAATGAGGCTTAGGTCAACTTCTGATTCAAACGGCGCCAGCACTGGTGGCTTTGACCCACGGGCCGAACTCGGGTGTAACCCCAAATTGGGGTTAGTCCTGCCAATATACGCGCCATGGCGCCTGCCGTGGTCCTTGCCTCTTGCCATAACGTCGCATTTTCTACTCTCTTCAAAACTTCCAGGATGACTTCAAGAACGGATCTATTGGCATGGCTCAACGAGCTCCTCCAGATCAACTACACCAAGGTCGAGCAATGCGGGAGTGGTGGTGCCTATTGCCAGATCATAGACTCAATCTATGGTACGATGTCCTCCACTGCATCGGTGTGGGGTGCACAATGACTAATTCTTGGGCATGGCTCGCCGTAGGGGACTTGCCAATGAATCGCGTCAAGATGAACGCGAAACACGAGTACGAATACCTGGCCAACTTCAAAGTTCTGCAAACTGTCTTCAAAGCCAAACGAATTGACAAGGTGCGAGAAACCCAGTTGCTACGTCAAGCAGATTCTGAGATGTTGGGAACGTAGCCTATTCCTGTCGAGAAACTCGTGAAGTGCAAGATGCAGTGAGTCGCGTTCCGAAGCCTGCTGGCGCCGGTACCATCGTCTCAACACCATCACGCAGGGATAACCTCGAGTTCTTGCAATGGATTAAGAAGTTTTGGGAGTCAAACTACGGCGGACAAGGTTATGACGCAGCCGCCCGCCGCAAAGGGGTGTCTTTGGAGCCACCCGCCACCGTTGCCCCCGTCCCCACCTCTCGAGGCGCCCCCGCAGCAGCCCGTGCTGGTGGCCGAACTCCCCTCGGCGGATACCGTTCCACGTCTTCCATGTCAAACGAAGCCGTACAGCAGCTGCAAGCTCAGGTCGCGGATCTCTCCGGACAGTTAGAGGGCCTGGAGAAGGAGCGCGACTTTTACTTCGAAAAGGTGCGTCCAGGTGCCGTACCAAGGTTAACAGCAACTCATTACATTGGCAGCTCCGCGAAATTGAAATTCTCGTGCAAGAACAGCTCGACGCGACCACAGAGGATGACAGGGATCACGAAACTTTCAAGAAAATCCAGAAGATCCTGTACTCGACTGAGGTAAGATAAGATGGTTACCACAGCCGATCGGCGCTAATCCTCCGTCGAAGGATGGCTTTGAAGTCCCAGAACCAGGCGCAGTCGTAGATGATGAGGAGACCTTCTAGATTCCCTCGATGCCAAATCGTTACCAGCTTGTTATTGAAGAACTTGCCCTACACTATTTGCATTCCGTATTTCACCTACACTTCATATTCGGATCCTTAATGATATCACTTTATGGTTTTCAAGCATTGGATTGATCGGTCACACACTAACTACTTAGATTGTATCCCCGAGCATTGTTCACTTGTCCGATTCTTCGCCGCTGCCGTATGACCAGGATGCGCGAAGTGGGCGCGACGGCCCTTTAAAGTGCGTCTCCCCCTCTCTGACCTGCCCAGCATTGCAGAGCTGACCCACCGCAGGGCATCATGGCACGCCTTTCATGGTCTCTTCCAAATCGAAACCGGCTTCCAGTGGCACAACTTCCGAGGCCGCAACATCGCTCACGCGTCCTGTTATGCGCCATTCTGCGTCCGCTGCACCGAAGATTCGCTCGGGAGTCTCTTCGGTGACCGCTGCGCTTCACGGTCATTCACATTCGGACAACCAGGGGCATCAAGCCTTCTCTTCCCAAGATAATCCTTCGCTTAAAATCTGACTTTAGAGCCCTGTCGTTCGCACGCTCCCTCCATGCGCCGTTCAATCATGGTGAACTGGCTTGCCTTGGGTGCCGTGTTTAGTGTCTTATACTCGGCTTCTCCAGCATCTGCCCACTGTTCGTGTCAATATACCGTTCTGATCTTCACTCCACTAACCGGGTTTGCCATAGATCGTTTCACCACGCTAATCGCGCCCAATGTCACCACCAGAGACGCTGTCCGGCAGCCCGTTAGCTGGAATCCAATGCTCGACCTGGCATCAAACAATATGAGGTGCAACATTAACTCAGGGGCAGCAAAGAAAATCGTAGAACTCAAAGCTGGGACTGACATTGCATTTGGGCTCGACAACTCGATCTTTCACCCTGGTCCTGGTGCTCTGTACCTTGGAAAGGTTCCTGAAGGTGAAAGCGCTGTGACTTGGGATGGGGGCGGGCAGAATTGGTTCAAGGTGAATGCTTTTGATGTGCCGAAATGAAGACTTGGCTGACATGCCGTTGTGTTAGATTAAGAATTGGGGTGGACACCCCACGGATTGGTTGTGGGTGTTCCCGGACATCCTGAACGTGTGGCAGGTTAATGGCACGATACCTGCTGCCGTTCCCCCAGGAGAAGTACGCAGGATTTGTTGCATTTGGTCATGCTAATAACGAGCGCCATCCCGCAGTACCTCCTCCGCATGGAGCATATCGCCTTGAACCAAGGCATCGGCCAGAAAGAGACTCAGTATTATGTTTCATGCGCGCAGGTCAGGGTTGTTGATGGGGGAAATGGGACTCCAGGCCCCTTGGTAACGATCCCTGGGCATTTCCAGCCGAATGGTGTGTTGAAATGAATGTTCAGCGTGTCTAGAAGCTCATACGCGACACATCGAACAGATCCTGGCTTGCAAATTGACGTCTATCACCCCGTTCCCGGGACGGTGTACAGGGTGCGTTTCATGGTCGATTGTCTCGACTTCATAAGGTCGCTAAGTTCCTGCGTAGGTCCCAGGGCCAGATGTCTGGCAGGCATAATTGAATGTCTTCCGGGCAGTAGAGCCCGCGAGCTCACCTTCCCCAACTTCTCTCCGGGCTGCCGAGTGTATTCTGTGGGCCTATTGGCAAAGGGTTTCAATGGCAATGTCATCTTGATTGAATAGGCTGGCTTGGAATGAGGTCACGCGGCAATAACGTTTACGAAAGCCGAACTTCATTTCACCCTAGGTTTATCCTGACGCACCTTCCCCGTCTCGCCGTTCCCTCGACGCCCTTCTAACTGCGACCTGTTTTGAAATAGGCGTATTCCTGTGGGTAGGATGGGCACAGTCGACTGCCCGCTGCTCCTTCAGTGCGACGTTGGCTGATTCAGGCGATGACGAGAGTCAAAGGTTCATCCCAAGTATTCTCCGGGGAGGGAGTATATATGCCACGGCCGTCAACAGGGCATGAATGGCGTTAGCAAGACGTAGGTGCCACGCAGTTCACATACGATGCCTTCTCGCTTTCTTTCGATATTCCCAGTCCTACTCTCCGCCCAGGTCGCCTTGGCCCATTGTATGTGCCGTCAGGTTGTGCCGTTATATCAAAAGCGCTCATGTCTCTACTTCTTAGATCGCTTTACGACGTTAATCACCCCGACGGTGACTACCAAAGATGCGATCCGGTATCCCCTCACGTACGACCCCCTTATGGACGCCACCTCTAACGATATGCGGTGCAACATTGTCAACGGACCCGCAAAAGAAACGGCTACGGTCCCAGCTGGGACCAACATCACACTTGGCCTCGACAACGTCATCTATCACCCCGGACCTGCAACTTTGTACCTAGGCAAAGTACCAGAAGGGGAGACCGCGGCGACATGGGATGGAAGCGGGGTGAATTGGTTCAAGGTGAGTGAATGAACTGGTCCGTTGCGTGGGTGCTGATCGCATTGCCTATAGATTAAGAACTGGGGAGGGGTGTATGACCCTGTGATGTGGAACTTTGAGGTCCTTAACCAGTATACCGTTAATGCAACCATACCGGCTGCTGTGCCTTCCGGAGAGGTTTGTAAACATTTCCGATCCGCCATATATCCATCCTAACGTCGGCGCCTCTCAGTATCTCCTGCGTGCAGAGCAGATAGGCCTCTTGATTTATCTCGAGCCGCAGTACTACGTCTCTTGTGCTCAGATCGAGGTCGTGAACGGAGGAGACGGTAAACCTCCGCTCGTCGAGATTCCGGGGCACTTCCAACCTGACGGTACGGAAACGGTTGCACGCTCATCTCTTCGGTGGCTAATGTCTTGCCAAACCCAGACCCTGGATTGCTCTTGGATATCTGGAAAACCGACGATCCCCAGGCGAAATACCGCGTGAGTAAATCATATGAAGTGGTATTGGAACCGTCGGGTACTGAAGCGCGAATTCCCGCAGGTTCCAGGACCAGACGCTTGGCCTGGAGGTACTTAGATATCCGAAATGTATGACGCTCAACTCTCTCAAAGCTAATGATCAATGATCAGCTTGTGCAACGGAAATTTGTCGCCACCGCAGACTGTCCTCTCTGAATGTGTCCATGGGCTCCCCTTGCGGGCTCCTCTCTCAAGTAATCTCAAAGCTATGTCACGACGCTTAGCTCACACCAGCCGAGGTGAAAGCTCATCAGGCTGCGTCCGAGCAACCTGTGGCTCATGCGCTTCTTTGAAACGCTGCGTTGACACTTCCTCGCTGTCGTGTCGCCTCTTCCCTCGGGGCGTGTGTGCTCTCTCGGCTTGGGACCTCGATCTTGGATTCAAGGCTGCCAGGTGGATTCGGTGACCCTACGATGTCCCGCTTGCCGATATAGTGAGAAAGCCGACCGGGATGGTACTCAGGTCAAACCCACTGCACGAGGGGTGAAATGTGTACTGTATTTCATTTGTTTGATAACCGGTGACTGTGCTTCCCAGCGTGTGGCTCAAGGGCGATAATACCCATTCCAAGGCATTCCATTCCTTCATCCAGGCTCACATATCTATTAAACGGCAGGCGGTCACCAGTCATAGTCTGGTGCGTGTGGAACGGACTCTGTCGCCGTCAGTGCTTTGGTTAATGCTGGGCTTTGCTTCGATCTATTCATTCAGCAATGATCGCGCTCCCATATCACACCCTTCTACCTCCCATGCAGACCCACGATGCACATAGAAGAAAGGTAAGATGCCTCTATGAGAGGTGAGTGACGCCTTTTCTCCGGAGGACAGGAAGTCAAGATGTTCTTCAAATTGTGTAGAACAGTCCACCCTTCAGCACGAATATCGGGATCGAGGCGAACGTACACCATGCAGTCAATGTTCTATAAACCCTAGGATAATCCGTGCAGGATATATAGGTCGTCAAGACTGGCCTAACGCCAGTACCCCCATCTCTCCGACCCAAAGTTCCAAAGTAACCTTCATTGGCATGCCTAAATTCGGGGCTCTGGGCTTTCTCGCCGCCACGACCGTTCTGTTCCTGCAATTCGGGTCAGCGCACTGTGGGTGATACAGCGTCCTCTCCACCCATGATGGAAAGCTTACCTCTAAGGCAGACGTGTTCAGGAATATCATACTGCGTACCCCGTTCCTCAGTACCTCAGACGCCACCCGACTCCCTAAGTTCCAATACCCGATCTACGACCCAGAGTCCAACGACATCCGATGCAACGTCCCAAATGCCCCAGCGAGGCTAACTCTACCCATTGAAGCGGGAAGCGAGGTATCGTTCGCCATGCTGGGCTACGACGTTATATATCACCCGGGACCCGCTGCAATGTATCTCGGTAAGGTACCTGGGGGTGAAACAGCCGCAACATGGGACGGAAGTGGAAAGCAATGGTTCAAGGTTCGTTCGAGCGAAACTGGACTCAGCCCCTTCGAAAGCTCATCAGTGGTATAAACACCCCGTCGCAGATCAAGAACTGGGGAGGCTCCGGAGATCGTAACCCGAAGGCGATTGACAACATGTGGACTTTCGAAACGTATTACGAAAACACCCTCAACTTCACCATTCCCGCCGAGGTTCCATCTGGAGAGGTAAGAGTCGACGTCATGTTAGGATCCATATGCTCTGTATTTTCCACTGACGCTCTCTGCCACAGTACCTTCTGCGGGCCGAGAACATTGGCAGCCAAACCCCGAGTTCTACATCTCCTGCGCCCAGATCAAGATTGTCAATGGGGGAGATGGTGACCCACCCTTGTTCGAGATCCCGGGACATCTCGATCTGAACGGTGAGCTAGAGGGACACTTTCTCGCGTCCAATAACTCTCTGTCTAACTCAAATAATAGATCCTAACTTACATTATAACGTCTGGGAACCTGCCCCTGGAAAGGCGTACAGGGTTCGTATATGCCTGACTTGAACCGCCACTTCCAACCAAGTTGAACTGATCATCACCTACCAACCTAGGTTCCGGGTCCTGACGTTTGGCCAGCTTGAGGAGTCAGACCTCGTGGGCTCCTTTGACATTAGTCGCCCTGCTTGAGCGACCAAGTAGCTTGATCTCAGGCCCTAAGCTCGCTTCCCTAAATCCTATCAACACCAACGTGTACCACCCAAAGCAAGCGAATCAGGATGGAGTGTTGTGAATTACCGCAATATATCATTTTGATTTGTTCTAATTATAACGACGCAGCTATCATTAGCCTGTCATTGTCCTATAAAGGAACAGTTTCCTCAAATAGGTGGCTCGCGGACATTAAGCGCCCAAGCACGTGAAGCCTAGTCACGCGCATCACTTTCGCCTAATTTGGTGCTGTGAGGCTCTGTGACTAAGCACACCGCAGCCTGAGCTGGTGACCCTCAGGCTCTTCTCTAGCGTCCATGACGATCTAACTTGCCAGTTATCTTCGCCCAGACTTACGCCTACCACCTAAATAGGATACCTCGGCCCTCCACCACCCTGACGTACGATCGTACCGGGTATACTGGGATCGCGGGCTGTTTCAGGTTTGGCTGGCCCGAGGCAACCTCTAGAGCGGATCTACACGCGGGACGTCCGAGGAACACAGAATGGTTGCTGTAGCCGAGGAATTAGAGGGTGCAGGGAAACCTGCGAGGTCTCAGAGAGTCTGGTTTGACGACGGGAACGTCGTTTTGCAAGCCGAGAACGTCCAATTCAGGGCTCACCGATCGATCCTCTCTAAACACTCGGTAATTCTGGCCAGCCTTTTGGACACTGCACAACCTGATGGCGAGGAAATGGTGGAAGGATGTCGGGTTGTGAAGCTTCACGACGCCTCCCGGGATGTCGAGGACATCCTGTTAGCCCTATACGGAGATCCGTGAGTCACCTCCCCATACTTGTATTATGCCAGCTCCTCCCCTGCACCATTCCACTTATGCCATATGCAAATAGCCTTTACGCGAAGCGTAAGGAGGACATTAGGTTCCGTTCAGTAGCCGCCATGATTCGCCTCGGCATAAAGTACGAAATACCCCATCTCAGAGACGAAGCTTTGGCGAGGTTGAAGCTGGAGTGCCCTACGAAGCTCGAAGAATTTGACAAATTGAACGTTCGGGGAAGTCACAGCTGCCTTCGATATCCGAGTGGCACGTTAAATGCAAATTTCGCTACCATAAACCTGGCACACGAGTGCAAGATTCAGTCAATCTTGCCATCCATATACCTATTCTCACTGCAATGTGACCTCGTGAGCAGCCCCACCTTTTCAAATGGGCGCGATCTGACGTTCACGGCTTCAGGACAAATCTTTACTCGAATCAGATGAGCTTCCGATACCGTATCCTGCAATGCGTAGCTGCGTTCATGGGCGCCAGAAACTTCTCGAAGCCGCGGCCAAGAAAGTCTACAAATGGACACAGCAAGTCGGCACTATCGAGAAGTGCCAATCCAAGAAGACTTGCCAGGATGTATCTAGGAGGGTCATGAAAGATTTTCTGGGTCGCGTAGGGCGAAATTCGACCCGCTATTCGACCTTTCGTACTTGGAAAGAGTACGCAGCAGGCGAGGCTGGTACGAAGTACCTCAAATGTCTGTGTGGGCCTTGTAGGTCATACGCCCAGACTGCGCATGAGGAAGGGAGGAGAGCTGTATGGGACGAGCTACCGACTTATTTTCAACTCCCCAAGTGGCAGGATCTCAAGGATTTTAAAGAATAGTGGCACCCTCCTCGGCCATTTGTACGCACTTCTTCCTATTTGTGTATGACTATCAGCTAGCACTCCGTACCGTTGCGCAGAAAAACACGTATTAACGACGATCAGGGACTCGCTCGCCGCGCTCAAGCTGAATTCTGAATCCTGATGATGTTAAGCGCCCAAGCACCTCGGTCACGAGGAAATCACGCGCATTTGCAAATCATCTGCCAGCGTGTCATTCAAATCGTCAGCCCCAGGCTGCCCCAGGGCCAGCCAGCTATCTTGTCAACGTCCATCCTCCCTTCAACCTTGGCGTACATCGCCAGCCTCAAGCAAGCCTCCAATTTGGTCGATTCCGTTGTCTGTACACAACCTCCTTCCCAGCTCGGCCATGCTCAAACGACGTAGGATCGACGAGGGAAACGTCTCGGATTCAGGAGCTGAAGACAATGAGGAACCCCCGGTTACACGGTCGAATGAGGTCTGGCTGTGTGATGGGAGTGTCATTCTACAGGCACGGCGCGTCCAATTCAAGGTCCATCGGTCAAACCTCTCCAAGCATTCTCCAGTTTTCGCTGGTCTTTTCGAGGTCCCGCAACCTGAGAGTGAGCCCAAGGTGGAGGGATGCGCAATCGTGGAGCTCCACGATTCGCCGGAGGACGTGGAGCACATGCTATTAGCGCTGTATGGTGATCCGTGAGTTCTCCATCGCCTCTCCCGTCGGTTGAAGGGCAGCCTGTTAAAGTTCTGTCGCCCTGGAACGCTAGGAGGTACACCAATGTCAGGAATATCATGAGTTTCTCTGCCATAGCCGCTATGGTTCGCCTCGGGAAAAAAATACGATATTCCGCACCTGAGGGAAGAAGGGTTGGCAAGGCTGAAGCTTCAATTCCCCACACAATTGGAGGACTTCGAGAAGCTCAGCCCTACCGTCTATACGCACATAGCGCACACACCAGAGGAGAAGGCGAGGGATCTGGGCTTCTCCATAGTCGAGCTCGCGCATGAGTGCAAGATCCGCTCTATCCTACCTTCCCTATACTTCGTTGTAGCCTGTAACATGGTGAGGCAACAATTATCTATGCCATTTATGAGCCGGTAGCTGATCAGTGATTACTTCGTCAGGAGAATACTCTGCATCAGTCGGACGAACTTCCGATACCATACGTCGCTCTACGGAATTGTATCCAGGGCCGACTAGAACTCCTTCGGGTTCACATCCAGATGGTTTACGGATGGACGCAGCTACTCGGCGGTATCAGTACGTGTTGCTCGAAGAAGACATGCCAGAATATCTCAAGACGCACGATGCGGGACCTCCTCCAGATGGTTGTCGAGCCACAACATGTATGGGAAACCTGGGGACAATATGCGGCCAGCGATCCTGGCAAGAAGCTCCTCAGAGATACATGTTCTCCTTGCAGGGCAATGGCCGAATTGATCCACGACACCGGGAGGAGGACAGCTTGGGCAGCCTTGCCAAGTTATTTCAACCTGCCTCCTTGGGAGGAACTCAGGGACTTTGAAGACTGAGTGTCCTTTCTCCCACCCTGAACTCATCTCGATGTATCTTGCCTATGTTTATAGTATCTCATCGACCCTTTCTGATCCGTTGTGCACTATTGCGGGGACTCTAGCATTGCGTTCATCTAACCCGTCTCCTCGTGAGTTAACTGTTGTGCTCTAGAGTTTATCGTCTAATTCTCGAGCCCTGCCATCATTTATTCCCCTTTCCTAGCCAGATCTTTTGACGCATCGCTCGCTTGTTCCTGAACGGGACTCTCACCAAATCCTCTCTTCCAATAATCCCACATCTCTTGGACAAGCAGGCAGCAAGCCGGCGGGGCCTTTCCGGCCCATAACCATACTTCTCGTCGCGGAGTGCTCTTCCCTGAACCCTTTCGTAAAGGTTTCTCCCAGCGATTTCCAACTACCCCACTGCCCGATGTACTTTGGTGTCGAGCTCCTTGTAAGCCTGAGCGCGCAAGTCGGGCTCGGCCTCGAAGCTGAGTTGGATGCGGGGTCTGATTTCGCGGTAAATGCCGTTAGTCCAACTTCGAGCTCTCTTCCTCTCTCAAGAATCATTGACATATGCCCTTCTATTCTTCTGGTCCATATCAGCCCTTTCCTGGCAGAGGACTCTATACGGAAGAACCAGGTGTTTAGACCAGATGCCGCCTGGTACTATCAAAACCCTACGAATTCGTTTGTTCAGTGTTCAGCTTCCCAAGCGTTATCGAGCTTGTAAGTACGCATATAGCCAACATATAGCTGACATTCCTCTCGTGCACAGCGTTGCGTTGCCAATGTCTAGGGCGAACGTGTTCGACGACTAGGTATGCATTATCCATGCGTGCATGGGCGCGGGTACGTAAAGTGGGGCAGCATATGTGCCCACTACATAACCCAAAAGCACGACGGTTAGCTCTCACGAAGGCATTTGCGAGCGTGTGGAAGATTTCGAACGCGTAGTACCAGGCGACTTTCCAGAAATTCACGACATTGCTCGGTCAGGCGTATGATCCGGGATTTTACATCCTAGCAAGATCATCTTTACGCGGCCTTCACACCCCTTTTGACCAGCGCTGGCCTTCCCATGTTCCTGGGATGCTTCCCTGTGCTATGCCCTCGACAGTGGGACGTTCGCCAGTGGCACCGACCGGAGAAGCTCGTTCAACGGTGAGAAACCATTATCCTGTGCTTCGTGCATACATATATGGATATGAGCTTTTTCTTAATCCCTCCATCCTTAAGCACCCATGGATCTTTCCCTGGCTCTGGGATCTTCCTACGCCGTATCGCTTTCAGGTGGGCGCTAAGCGGCGATGACGCACTTGTCGGTGCAAATTCTCTTGGCTGATTTCAACTGTGAGGCCGTTCGTTGTGATCTCAATAATCTTGTGGTCCTTACTGAACACTTCAACAAGCCTTGTTTCGTACGCATTATCAACGCTCTTAACAACGATTGAATGCAAGATGAATGCCGGGACAAGGAGGACCAGCTCCGTCGCCTTGGCGCCCAGATCCATGCCCAAACGATGATTATATAATTCATCAGCCTGATTTGGTTGCAGTGAGTTGCAGTGCTGCCCCTGGCTCCGCAAGCAACCTCGAACAGCCTTCATCTGCGGATTGTGGAAGGCCTCAAAAGGCCGCAAAGCAGAGTTTTTGTCTTCAAGAATGTCTCAATACCCAGAGGTGCGTGTGCCTGGGCTTTTACTCGAGATGAAGCTGACAATCAGGATGGATAGGCCGATGAAGGCCAGAGGCGCGGCTACAACGATGGGTATGGTGCGCCAGCGTATCCTCCACCCTCGAACCTATACGATCCGTACGAGACGCAGGGAAACCCCTACGATCCCCAGTATACCGCACTGAGCGACCCGTTCAATCCACCGCAGCAGCAGTTCAACCCACCCCCTCCTCCTCCTCCAATGATGAACAATGCCTACCAGCAGCCCCAAACAGGGTACCCACTCGCCGTCGTGCCGACACCCCCACCACCTCCGCCCATTATCACCCACTCGCCCCCACCCCAGCCGAACTACGGCCCAGGATCGGTCCTGCCACCGTTCGGTGTCCCCCAGCAGTCGACCGGTTTCCACGGACCGCAGTCAGGGTACGACCTGCACGAGGACGACCATGGGGACGACATGGATACGGGAGACATCCCGCTGCTGCGACGAGACCCTGCGTCGTCGAATACGCTGTCGGTCGGGGGCTTCCAGATGCCGGGGAGCTACGACGATTTGGGCAGGCCGATGTCTGCGTCCCCGAGCCTGGACGACAGATCGGAGGTCAATATTCGGTACGGGAGGATCCCGCAGCGCGTTCCACGGCGATACAAGACCGTGAAGAAGGTCGAGTGAGTTCAGCCCTGTGCTGGTTCTGAACTCGGCGCTAATTTACCCGCAGGCTCTTCCACGGCAATTTTGTGCTCGACAATGCCGTGCCCTCCAAGCTGCTGGAGATGTGTCCCCGCCGGGACGAGCGCGAGTTCACGCACATGCGCTACTCTGCGGTGACGTCTGACCCCAACGACTTCAAAGAAGCCGGCTTCACGTTGCGGCAAGTGCACTACGACCCACCTCGCAAGACGGAGCTGTTCATCGTGATGACCATGTACAACGAAGACGAGGAGCTGTTCTGCCGGACAATGCACGGAGTGATGAAGAACATCGTGCATTTGACGAAGCGTGACCGTAGCAAGACGTGGGGCAAGGAAGGGTGGAAGAAGGTCGTGGTGTGCATTGTCAGCGACGGTCGTGCAAAGATCAACTCGCGGACGCTTAGCGTCATCGCCGCGATGGGCGCGTACCAGGAGGGAGTGGCGAAGACCAAGGTCGGAATCAAGGATGTCACGGCTCATATCTACGAGTACACGACGCAGAGTGAGTTATTTCAGCTTATAGCGAACCCGTCTGACCGCGTTCGCAGTCTCCGTGAACCCTTCGCTCAAGATCGAAGGCGCAGAGAAAGGCCTCGTACCCGTACAGATCATCTTCTGCTTGAAGGAGAAGAACCAGAAGAAGATCAACTCGCACAGATGGTTCTTCAACGCATTCGGACCGATCCTCGAACCCAACGTCTGCGTGCTCCTTGATGTTGGTACCATGCCGGGACCCACCTCCATCTACCATCTCTGGAAGGCCTTCGATATCAACTCCAACGTTGGCGGTGCTTGCGGGGAGATCGTCGCGCTCAAGGGAAAGTACGGCACGAACCTCATCAACCCCCTGGTCGCAGCACAGAACTTCGAATACAAGATGTCGAACATCTTGGACAAGCCCTTGGAGTCCGTCTTCGGATACATCACCGTGTTGCCCGGAGCCTTCAGCGCGTACAGGTATATTGCGCTACAGAACGATCCGAAGACTGGAGTTGGACCGCTCCAGAAGTACTTCCTCGGAGAGACGATGCACGGTGCAGGCGCCGACATCTTCACGGCTAACATGTACCTCGCTGAAGATCGTATCCTTTGTTGGGAGCTCGTGTCAAAGAGAGGAGGGTCGTGGACGCTGCACTACGTCAAGTCCGCATATGCAGTCACCGACGTACCAGACCAGGTCCCCGAGTTGATCTCGCAGAGAAGGCGTTGGTTAAACGGGTCGTTCTTCGCCGCCGTTCATTCGGTTGTGCATTTCCATTACATTTATCGGTCGTCCCACTCGTTCCTGCGCAAGTTCTGGATTCACGTTGAGATGGTGTACCAAGTCTTCAACTTGATCTTTGCTTGGTTCTCTCTGGTGAGCCGTTCCAAACCTAATCTCGTGAATAGGGGACTAAAACAAAACTTCAACAGGCTAACTACTACATCGCATTCGCAATCTTGGCGAAAGCCATGGAAGACGAAACGTTCGGTCTCAAAGGCATCAACATCTTCAACATCATCCTCAACTACTTCTACGTCGGCCTCCTCATCGCTTGCTTCATCCTGTCGCTTGGTAATCGCCCACAAGGAGCGAAATGGTTCTACACGGGGGCGATGATTGGGTTTGCGCTCATCACGGTATATATGACTGTGAGTACCTTCCTTGCTCTCCCCGTTCACGCCGAAGGCTCACCACACATCTGTTCTCTACTAGTTCGCTGCTTTCTTCCTGGCGGTGAAGGGTATACAGAACATTGCGGCATCTGAGAAGATTAGTTTGGGAAGCATCTTCTCAAATAGCATTTTCAGGAACATCGTTTTGTCTCTGCTGGCGACGCTCGGATTGTACATCTTGTCCTCCCTAATCTTCGTGCGTAACATCTCTCAAGTCGCATCCCGCTTCCACTCACCCGTACCGTCTTTCAGTTTGAACCTTGGCACATGATTACCTCCTTCGTTCAATATATTCTCATGGCCCCTTCATATATCGCGGTTCTCAACGTCTACGCTGTACGTCCCACTTCCTCCGCTCTTAACCCCCAATCTAATTCTATCCAGTTCTCCAACGTGCACGACGTGTCCTGGGGTACCAAAGGAGACAACAAGCCCGCAGCCAGCCTCGGTGCAGTCGCAACGACCGGAAAGAAAAACGAAGTCGAGGTTGAAGTCCCAAGCAGCGAGAAGGATATCAACGGTCTGTACGAAGATGCCATCCACGTTCTCAACACCAAGCCCCCGAAGGTCGAGGCAAAAGTCGATAGCAGCACACAGCAGGAGGACTATTACCGCAATTTCCGAACTAACGTGCTGTTGGCTTGGACGTTGACGAATGGACTGCTCGCGGCCGCGATTACGTCGACGAGTGGGAGCGGGAACGCGCAGAAGGTGGTCAGTGGGTATATGGCGTTCTTGTTGTTCTCGGTTGCCGGTCTAGCGTGTAAGTCTCTTTCCCCTGTGCGCATTCGTTGGTTCGGACATTGATGTTGCAATTTTAGTTGTCCGCTTTGTTGGCTGTTCGGCGTATATGATCATTCGTCTGTTCGCTGGAGAGTAAACGACGACTCTCCACCTTGGTTCTTGTCACGCCCTTTATGATCTATCACGACGATCGTCTTCTTGTCCCCCTCGTCATCAACTCGAACAATACCTGTACCGAATAGATGCTTACCCTTCATTGTTATACCTCTTGTTCTTTCTCTCTTCTCCCCTTCATTTGCCGCGCCTCATTATTTGCGGGGTTTCTCTTTCCCTCTGTTGCTCTTGCCGAAGTCAGACAAATTCTAATGTAATTAATAAGTAGCAACTTTCTTGTGGATCATAGGTGGACCGCCTTGACATTTCGATAAGTATGACCTGACGTTCATCTGGACTCTGGTATGGCCCAAAGGACGAAAAGTTAGAATTTGGTGCTTGCTTGGCGACGACCTGGGACGCAAATACCTACAAATGATTGGCCGGCTTCCTGTTTGGACGTCGGGCGCTTAACCGACAACTCCCATTATCCAGAAGGCCAGAAATGTTACTCTCGAACCCGTCCTCAAATCGTCTCATTCCAAACACATTCAGTGCCGGCACCTTCTTCTCGGTATACGAAGACCGGCATCTATGATGGGAACCACTGAGTATAAGGTTGGCCTTGGGCCCCCCACACTGTCCCGCCGATGCATGGGCGCTTAGGGCTCGGAATGCCCAGGGCGTGGAGGAATGGACTTCAAAACAGGGGAGGCAGGTGATCTTATCTCGGTAACGCCACTTCCCAGTCCCCGGAAGGCCGACAACGTTTATCGGCTGGTCAATTCATTCAAAAATATACTAGCTCCGCAGCACTGACAGGACCAGCTCACTCCCGAGCAGAAACTGCCACTTCAGCACTTGCTTTCTGGAGTAACCACCCCGAAATCCTCGGTTCCATCTCGCCCCCAGCCATGGTTTGGAACCAAGTCGACAGCGCCCAGGTTCGACGCGAACCAATATGCGTTATTGGTGCAGGGCCTGCTGGGTTGGTCACCGCCCAAGTTCTCCTTCAAGATGGCTTCGAGAATGTGTACATCATATGCAAGGATTCTTCAGTTGGAGGGGTTTGGGCGAAGGGACGGATATACCCAACGATGCGTATCAACAAGTGCGTCGCGTTTCATCGTGGATTTCTCCTCCAGTGCCTGACACCTCACACACAGTGTCCATGGAGAGTTTAGATTCTCTGCACTTCCAATGGCACGTCCCATAGACGCGTCTTCCACGGGCGGTCGACTCAGAGGAAGTGACATCTCAACCTACATGGAGGAATTTCACAATAGGTTCTTCGTCAAGGAGGGGAGGAGTATCGTCCGATTCAACACCGAGGTCACTCGGATCCAGCGCGGGCCTGGTTTGAAGGGCTGGTCCCTCTCCGTGAGGGATACAAGGAATCCTGAGAAGACGGAAACCCTACGCTTTCCCAGAATCGTCCTCTGTACTGGGGTACGTGCGAAAGACCCTCCACTTTCCAGGCTGATTCAGAGAGTCAGAGAGTAACGAAGTTTATGTTACCGTGACTAGGGTTGCAGCGTTCTAAAGTTCGCGAAAGGACTGAACCCAGAAGATGCCCGCGCTGCCGGATATACAGGACCAGTCATTCACTCCGCCGAGGCATGGCCCCGTCAAGCAGAGTTGTTGACCGCCGCCCGGAAATCCACTGAGTCCAAGGAAGGCCCCAATGGCGTTGGTAACCCTATCGTTGTCATAGGCGGGGGAAAGTCTGCACAGGAGTGAGTGAATGTTTTATCCAAGCTTTGGTTCGTTTTAAATCTGTACCCATAGCTGCTCCGCCTTACTCGCCGCTCAAAATGTCCCTGTCGCCGTTGTGTACAACAAGCTTGAGCTATTCCTCGCGTCGCCCTCCCCTGCACCCAAATTTCTCCGTCAGGGTCGTATGCTCAGCGTGCTTTCGCCGTACATGAATCTTCGAACCAGGGTGCAGTAAGCACTGTACACAACTGGCTGGCTGGCTTCGCGCTCACTCCCGATTATTAGACGGTTCTTACACTCGACCTGGCTTGGAGGCAAGATAGTCAAGATTGCCTTCAACCATATCACAGCGGAAACGGTGTGTAGCCCTTGCATGGCTCTCGATCCGCTTCACTGATTACCGAATACAGTACAGCACATACAACATACCCAAGGACTCCCCTCTTCGCCATGCGAGTTCGCTCCTCTGGGACATCCGCACCGGAGATGAGGGTGGTCGTTCTGATGAAAGCTTCGCTGCTAAGGTCATGAGCGGGAAAATAACGGCTGTTGCCCCAACGCATGTCGCCCAATTCATGAGCACCGGGGTCCTTTTGGAAAATGGGCAGAGGATCAACGCTTCTGCCGTGGTTAGTGCGACTGGGTACGTCAACTCTTGGAAGGGCATTCTAGATAGTAGGTGTCTCCTCCCGCTCATGCATCTGTGATACCTCGTGACAAACATTTTCATTCCCAGACGAAACATGCCTAGATATTGGCCTTACGCACCGAGTGGACCCAAAGGATCTGGAGAAGTATGCCCATTGCTGGAACTACCCGTCACTTAAAAACCCCCCAAGGCCAGAATACGAGGTCCCGACGGGGCCCTTCGTAGCTCCGGGCCTGTACCAAGGCATGGTTCCGGCCAAGGGCATCGAGAGACGAGACATCGCCGTCAACGGCGCAACAGTTCGTATCGATCTCTTGTTTCCGCTCTCCCCGCCGGTCAGCTAATGTACCTTCTGGTGAAACTCTAATAGTTCAACGCAAACTCCGGATACACGTGGGAAGTGAACGCTCACTGGATTTCGGCTTACTTCCTCGGCGAGAAAATGAGGCTTCCTAAGTCCCCTGAAGATGCAACAGAGGCTGTCATCCAGCACCTTGCATGGGTGATGAGAAGATACCCCGCGTGCGCTGTCTGGGACAACCCTTCCTATGCAGCGTATATTCCTTACCTCTCGTACGTAGTCCCCCCACAGAGGAGCATCATGTGCAGACCAAGTCCCGAAGGCTGACGGTTTCTTTCAGGTCCCCAATTGCGATGGACGAGCTCATGGAGGATATGTACCTGCCTAGTGTGCGAAGCGGTGGAAACTGGCTGACCTGGCTGTTCAAACCTATCAGCAGCGACGAGCTGGTGACCCTCAGCGATGAAAGGAGGAAGAAGAGAAGGGAGACATTTGGCGGTTTGGCATAGTCCTCCCACTGCGTGCTGGTTCAACCTCTATGGACGCAATCTAACTCAATCTAGATCTTGGTTCCCTTGAGTTATTCATATTACCGCAGAATCAATGCGATTATTGGTTTCAGGTTAATCGCGTTTCATAAACGTCGGGGAGAGGGGTAGCTAGTGGCCTGAGTGATATACATCAACTGAGTTCGGCGCTTATTTCACACACAACCTTGCTCCCAACCACAACCACTTTGCAGCAATTTCCTTCAGGGTCAAGTGGTTCTCGCGCCAGAGATCATGGCTTGGACCTCTGTGGACCCAGAACGAGTGAAAAGCGACCCCATCTGCATCGTCGGAGCCGGACCAGCTGGGCTAATCACCGCCCAAGTCCTTCTCAACGACGGCTTCCAAAACGTCCAGGTGCTTTGCAAAGACTCAACTGTGGGCGGAGTATGGGCAAAGGGGCGGGTGTACCCGTCCATGTATACCAACAAGTAAGGTCGCGTTTCCCAGCTTCCTTGAGCACAGCTAATTGAAGTGCCGTCCCAAGCGTCCATGGCGAACTGAGGTTCTCAGCTCTGCCCATGACACGACCTTCGGACAGCGGCGGACCCGCAGCCGCGGAGAGTAGACTCAAGGGAACAGACATTTGCGGCTATATGGAAGAATTCCACGACAAATTCCTCGTTATGGACGGCAAGAGCGTCGTTCGACTCAACACCGAAGTACTCCGAATTCAACGTGGAGAGGGTGATGTAGGATGGGATGTTGACGTCCGGGACAGCACGGAATTACCTACCGTAGAAGGCAATGAGGACGAAGGTCTGAAAACTCTGCATTTTGCCCGCATCGTTGTGTGCACAGGAGGGACGAGCGCGACGAAAGTTCCTGCTGGGTTAGAACCAGCCTCTGCTCTCCAAGCTGGGTTCTCCGGCCCTGTGATACACTCTGGTGACTCCTGGAGCGCTACGGAAACTATCAAGGAGGCTGCTCGATCCTCTGGCAAACCTGTGGTAGTCGTTGGTGGCGGAAAGTCAGCCCAAGAGTAAGTATCTCGCCACACGATTCGAGAAGTCGCCTCACCTCTCGGCCATGGCTGGATTGTTAGCATTTCATCGTACTTTGCAAACCAGGGAGTCCCTGTCAAGGTCGTATGCAACCAGCTCGACATGTTCCTCGTATCAAACCCCTCGTTCTCCAGCAACATTCGGCAAAGTCGGTGAGAGCCACTTCAAGTTTCCCGCTACGGAAGATTTGGAGTTCACACCCTCCGACAGCCTTTCGACCCTTCTTGCACCCCGAAGAGACCTAAATACCCTCACTGAGTCAGTGAGAATCCACAAGGCCCACCTCTCCCTCCATCTGCTGATGATCCCTTCAGAAAGTTCCTGCACAACACTTGGCTTGGAGGCAAACTGACCAAGAAAATATGGGAAAGCCTGGCCGAACAATCCGTGCGTCCTTCACCTTTCTCCTGCCCAACATATACACCGACCCTTCAGCGCAAATCAACAGTTCGCTGCCTATAATATCCCTAGAAATTCGCCACTTCGAAACACTCGTACCATGTTCTGGGACGTCAGGTACGGAGATGAAGGCGTCCCGAGGGAAGACAGCTTTCCGGCCCTGGCACTTCAAGGGAAGATTAAGCTTGAAAGTTCGAACCACGTGTCGGGGTACTACGAGGACGGCGTCGTGCTGGATACGGGGGAGAAGGTTGAAGCTTCTGCAATCATCCTTGCAACTGGATACAAGTCCTCTTGGGATTCAGTATTCAATGGTAGGTAAAGCTATGCTCGGAAGCATGAAGTGGAAGCGCTCACCTTGCGGCGACCTCGCAGAAGAGACAGCGAACGAAGTCGGGCTTACCCAACTGGTTGACCCCAAAGGAATGGACCGGCATACATGGGATTACACATCTCTGCACGACGCGCCTAACGCAGAGGCCTGGATTTCAGAATCCCCGATTCGAGCCTCGGGCCTCTACAAAGGCATCGTCCCCGCCAAGTCCATCCAACAACGCGATATAGCAGTGAATGGAGCCGTTGTGCGTGCCTTACTCTCCGCTTTGACCCAACATCTCGCTTACCCTATGGTATTGTTAGTTTAGCGTGAACATCGGATACTCATGGGAAGTAGCCGCCCATTGGATATCCTCGTACTTCCTCGGTGAGAAGATGCGCCTGCCCGAAAGCACAGAAGATGCGGTCGAGGAGACAATCCGCAACCTCGCCTGGATAAAGACGCGATTCCCGAACTCGACGATTTGGAGGAACCCGAGCTATGCCAGTGCCTTGCCCCAGCTAAGGTAAGCGCAATTAGGGCTTGGCGTAAGTAGAAGTGTTCATGGAAGCCTCCCGAGCAGCTGGATACAGGCTGTCGATGATCTGCTCGAAGACCTATACCTTCGCAGCATGCGCAGCGGAGGGAACTGGCTTACGTGGGCGTTCCGCCCAGTTCGAAGCGAAGAATTGGTCACCTTGCACGAGGAAAGAGCCCATAAAGAGAGGGGTTGGCATGGTCAGCCACAGATGAATGTGCCGAACTGGTGGTGGCGGTATCTCAACGCCTAACCTCACTTCAACTTTCAGGAAGGCTTAGAAAGGACGTCGATCCTTTGCTACACGGCGCTTAATTTGACACATATCCTACACCTGCTTCGGAGAATTCCATGTTCAAATTGGTACTCTGACAAGTATGTGCAGCCGCAGCTCAGGGGCATCCAGGTGACTGGACCCTGTCTAACACTGCGCGATTTTTATCATATCCTGCGCGATACTCACTTTGGGCACCTTTCAGGGCCTAGTACAGACGGAGAGATCGGAGACCGTGACATTGAAGGGACGCTGATGTCTTTCTCGGGGGACTTTGGGCGCCTATTTGCGCCACAACCACATCGGGTTCTTGGCGTCCCGCACGCAGTCGCGCATGTCTCTTGCGGAGTCTCCTTGGCATGCGCCGCAGTAGGGTCCTCTGTAATATAAGTATGAAGGGAACATCGCCATGCTGGCCTTCAGCAAGAACTAACTCCCCCCCTCCCTACTTCATGCCTTGGCCAACTGTCGACGCCGAAAAAGTGAGACGCGAACCAATCTGCATCATCGGTGCAGGTCCTGCTGGGCTCGTAACTGCCCACGTTCTTTTGAAAGATGGATTCCAGGACGTTCAAGTCATATGTAGGGACTCTACTGTCGGTGGGGTATGGGCAAGAGGCCGCGTGTATCCCGACATGCACCTGAACAAGTCTGTTTGATTTAGTTTTCTGGGGCTCAATACGCACGTACTAACTGGGACCCGTAGTGTCTACGGAGAAATGAGGTTCTCGTCTCTTGCTATGGAGTCTACGCCAGATGGAGAGGGTTCTACTCCAGATAACAGGTTGAAGGGCATCGACGCCTGCAGGTATTTCGAACGATACCACGACAAGTTCCTTACGCCGCAAGGGGAGAGCGTGGTACGGTTCAATACGGAGGTTTTGCAAATCCGACGGGGCGATACTGGGAAGGGATGGAGGATCGACGTCCAGGAAACGGATCCCAGCAACCTCAAGAAGACAGAGGAGACGTTGAGCTTTTCCAAGATCGTTGTTTGCACGGGAGGGAATAGTGCTCCGAAAGTCCCTGCCGGTCTGTCGCCCAGTGATGCTACCAAAGTCAGATTCGTGGGTCCAGTGTTTCATTCAAGCGAGTCTTGGAAAGGCATGGAATCGATTGTGGCGAGTGCCAAAGCCTCTCCGGGAAAGCCTGTGGTGGTGGTAGGGGGAGGGAAGTCAGCACAAGAGTGAGTGAAACGCGGTCCCTGTCGACGGCTACCCTGAACGCTCACTGGACGATAGCATGTCGGCGTACCTGGCCAACGAAGGGATCCCCGTCACAGTGGTTTGCAGCAAGCTTGATATGTTCATTTCATCTCGAGCTCCTCTTCCTGGGAATATCAGACAAAGTCGGTGCGTGCTGCCCTACCTCTTTGCAGAGTATCTTCCTCACCATTGATTCGCTAGACTCATGACTGTCCTCGGACCCCGAATAGACCTGGACACCCGACTGGAGTGAGTGACCCTTGACGCGTCCCATTGCTATTCCATTGATGGCCTCTCAGGAATTTTTTGCACAATACTTGGGCTGGGAGCAAAATAGTCCATCGCTTCTGGAAGTACCTACAAGAAGAATCAGTACGTTGATGCCCCTTTTTTTCTTATGTCAGAGTAAAAGCCACTAACTCGCCCTCAGTACGCAACATATGACATACCTGCAGATTCGCCGCTCCGCGACACCCATTCGCTCTTCTGGGACACCCGCTACGGGGACCAAGGCGTTCGACGAGAGAATTGCTTCCCAGCTCTCGCCACCCAAGGCAAGATCAACCTTAAAACAAGGACGCACGTATCCAGATTCTACGAAGGCGGGGTTGAGATCAACACAGGAGAGAAGTTGGAAGCAGCAGCAATTATCCTTTCGACAGGATATCGGTCGTCCTGGGATGCGATTTTCAACAGTAAGCTCTCCGAGTGATGTGTATGTGGCCATCGATCTGACACTCATACACTAGAGGACCTAGCGTCGGAGGTAGGTCTGACGCACGAGATCGACCCTGAAG
Organism: Coprinellus micaceus; assembly: GCA_951394405.1. Classification (NCBI taxonomy): domain Eukaryota; kingdom Fungi; phylum Basidiomycota; class Agaricomycetes; order Agaricales; family Psathyrellaceae; genus Coprinellus; species Coprinellus micaceus. The sequence continues at coordinate 357,646 of OX596340.1, read as the reverse complement.
ATTTGGACGAGTTTTCCTGGGACTATAAGTCCCTCCATAACCCGCCGGAGGGTGCCCCTTCTTCACAAGCTAGGATCCTCGCTCCGGGTCTGTACAAAGGTCTCGTCCCTGCGAAATCAATTCAGCGACGCGACATAGCTGCTACTGGAGCAATTGTACGTGGCTTACTTCACGGTGGAATCCAAAGAGCCTGACAACACTTGAATGTCCCAGGGAACCGCCAACATCGGCTACGTTTACGAAGTTAGCGCGCATTGGATATCGTCGTATTTCCTTGGTGAAAATATGCGACTCCCTGGGGGCCCAGAAGAGGCCGTACGAAGCACTGTCCGCAACTTGGCGTGGATGAAGCAGCGTTTCCCCAGTTCGACCGTTTGGACGAATCCTAGCTACGTTAGCACTTTCCCCCAACTTTCGTGCGTTAGGTCAAGCACTTGCCTCATGTCAGATTCACTGACCTCTCCTTTCATGTAGATGGATTCAGGCCATGGATGACCTCTTGGACGACATGTACCTCCCTAGCCGAAGAAGTGGAGGGAATTGGTTGACCTGGGTATTTCGTCCAGTCAGAAGTGAAGAGTTGTTAACTTTGACCGAGGAGAGAAGCAGGAAAAGGGGTGAATGGGGACTCGGGAGTAACGGGAGTACACTGAGTCTTCACGATAGCCATTGAAGTAAACTACACTTGCAAAGCAAATAGTTATACAGAGACTTTTCGAGTCACCGCGAACTATTACAGCCACTGCAGCAGGCCACCTTGGGCTCGGCCAACTTGAAGGCCCTTATTCTGTGATGGAGGCTTCTCGAGGTGGAAGGGCTTGCGTTCAGGCAGAAGAATGCACCTATAGTTCAAAAGAGGTTACCTATAAGAATGAGGGAAAGGTCTTGTGAGGTGGGAGAAGGAGAGAGGTTTTATCATCATGGAACAGGGTTGCAACTTCAATCTCCACCTAAAGTTTTGAAGTCAGCCTGTCGCCACCTCGGCAACGGGCGCTAACCATGTTGGTAATGCTCATTTCGTTCTTCCTCCTCGCTCTGATATCCCGTGGCCTGGCCGAAGAGTTCTTCGATGAGAAGATCGTCTTGAAGCCCCTAAAAGATGGAAAAGTCGCCTCGACCCTCACATTTACGACTGTGTTGAAGAATGCGTCACCAAGAAGCCCTCAGAAGTTGCACCAAGATGACGATTGTGGGGGGATTCATGGCTCTTGAATTGTGATTATTTGCTGAATAAGGGTATAGCCCAGCAGTACACCTTGTTTCCCCTCGCTTTGGGTCAGATAATTCGGGAGTATGGAGTAACCGAAGTGCATATGACGCTGAACGCCGGAAAGTGGAATTACGATGCATGGGGGCAACCAGTTGAGCCAGGGGTTGGAACAGGAGCAGAATTGTGGGCATGGATTGGAGATGGTGCGCTAGAAAGGTGCGTTCTCGAGCTCAGGACGGCGAGCGTTTCTGACAGAGGTGCAGCGTGGACGCTCGATGGAAGGGGCTGCGGAACGCCCTCGCCGGGTTGTTCTGCTCGTCGTTGGGACAGTTAGACGACCTCAGGACAACGTCTCCAGTGGACGTATTTCGACCAGAAGGCTCGCTACCATCCTCAGACCCCCAGCAGCTACGACACGCCTCACATCCATCCGAGAATGTCTGTACCGAGAACCTGACGCCGTTCATCAAGCTTCTGCCCTGCAAATCTTCGGCAGGATTGGCTTCCTTGCTGAACCCCCACAAGCTATTCGACGCGAACTGGCACGGGATGGGCGTGCACGCGCTCTGGAATGAAGACGAAGGCGTCAAAGTCCGCCTGACCTTCCAGGTGGTATCGGACCCGCTGCGGTCCTCGCTGGCGAAGAAGCAGGATTGGTCCTTCAGCACGCTCTTTGACCGCACGGTCGAGCGGTCATGCCCTGCTGCTCGCTCGAGCGTCGTCGAAGTCTCGCTTCCGCGTAACTCTCCATACTCCATCTCACCAGAGCCAACGGTAGCCGAGGAAGCTCACGCTCGGTACGATGTGCAGGCAATGGCGAAGCCCGTCGACATCTCGATGAAATGGCTGGACGAATTCCAGCGGCTCGATGCGCAGCTGGACGATGCGCCCGCGACCACCCTCTCCATCCAGCGAACGCTCAAAGAGTGGAGCCAATCACGCGGCGAGCTGTCGGTCGTCCTCACGAACCACGAAGCCCACCCTGTTCAGGCAATATACCTCGAAACCATGCCCTGGATAGTGCAGTTCTACCTCCACACTCTCACCGCCACCGTCGACGGCGAACCCCGGCCTTCTGCACTCTCCAACCTCTCATACATCCCCGCTGTGCCGCGCTCCCGACCCACCACCTTCCACGTCCTGGTGACGATCCCCGGCAAGTCGACGCTCCGGCTGAACATGGACGTCACAAAGGCTTTCCTGCGGTATACGGAGCATCCGCCGGACGCACAGAGGGGCTGGGATTTACCGCCGGCGATCATCTACCCTTTGGGTTTGGATTCGCAGGGGAGCCGAATGTACACGCCTACACTGCTCGTTGACCTGGCCACGCCCGATTTTAGCATGCCCTACAACGTCATCATCTTCACATGCACCCTCGTTGCGTTCATATTCGGCAACATCTTCAACTTTTTGACCAGAAAGTTTGTAGTTGTGTCGCTCAGGGACCTGCCCAAGGAGCGGAATGATTAGATTGCTTCATCACTCAATTGAACCTTGATAAGGGGCGTGTTTGGGTTCCCCGACTCTTCTTTAGGTTACGGTGTTGGCCAGGTGAGTCTATCATTGTCTTCTCGAGGACAGCCAAGGATTGGTAGGCACGGGAATATTTTGTAGGGTAGGAGCTGGGACTTGTAGCTACTATTGTACTATAATAGCCTCCCAGACCCCCGGCGTTCAGAAATTGGACCATGCCCGGGTAATATCACATATCACCTATCACCTAACCTTCGCTGCGCTTCTGCCCTGGGCCGCGGTCTGTTCGTAACGCTTCAGTTCGTACCGCTGGCAACCTGCTTACTCGCTTTTCGCATTCTGTGGCAACAGGTTGCCCGTCGAATCGTCCCACTTTTCTTCAAGCCTCATGTCACGACATGCTTTAGCCCTACAATGTGATGCTCCCACACCTTCCGGCATCCGTTTTCATCGCTTACTCTCCACTACGCACGCACCCTTGGGCAGCAGGGTTATCTCTCTGGTACGTTGCGTGCATTCATATCAGTGACATTGCGAAAGAAGACAAGGTACACCGTTCTAGCCGAAAGCTTGTTCGACCTTGCTGTTCATGGCCTATGGACATCCAGGCTCCATTTCGTAAAGGCCTTTCGGGGAGTTAAAGGGAAAGTCTCTGTCAAAGCCATTGTGTGGACTGTACGTGTGTTCGCCGTTGATCCCCGTCCGTCAAGAGGATCCTCATTTGAAATGCCCAATGATACGGTATGATTGTGCAACCTTCCAGGGAAGCACCAAGTCTACACCCACCCCTTTCCCAACCTGGCTAGCGAAACTGTGCAATCCGCTTATTGGGTAGCGGACTTGCCGTCTCGGTGACTGGTGCCTTGGCTTAAGGAGGCGAGTGATGTCAGTGAGTCCGCCACCCCTGTGCACCCGTGTGGCTCACTGATCACCGCAAGTGTCCTCAGACCCCTGAAGTATCGCGAACCCTTCTGGAGACCATCGAATGGCAACGAAATAGCGCTTTCCTAAGCATCCTCGCGCCTCGCCTCTCGAGTCATCTTCTCCGATAAGATGACCTTCACCTATCGCTATCGGCTCAGATATGCTCGGTCTCTTTGATTACCCCCTAGATACGAGGCGGATACCCCTGCTTCCTACTCGGTAAATGCGGATCGGTGAGGTTGAAAAAGCTCAAAGGCTTGCCGCCTTTCTCTACCTGAAACCCATTCAACTCTTTGAATCAAGATCCCTTTGAATGGCGGCTTGGATGAGTGGAGATCAGCACACACCCTGGCAACGTGTACCCGTACATGTCGCTGAGGACCAGCAATCGGGAGCAGCCTCAATGTGATCACATGGGCTTCCTGTTCAGCCTTCGGAAACGGAAGAGAACGAAAGAAGGCAAAGACGTCAGACTCAAAAGGATGCTTTAACGATATGTGCGTATCGCCGCCGCACTGGCATCCACAGTCACGGCGCCACGAATCGCTGGCTCGACCTTTCAATCGGACCAGGACACATGCACTCATAGCCGGGTTGATCTGGCGGGGAAAGGGATTCGATATCTGCATTTGAACGTTTACACTTACTATGATCTCTTTCTCTTTCTTTTTGTAGCTAGAACGGGAAGTGACCATAAGCGTGATGATGGACCGAGTTGCGGTGACGGTGACGGTCGACTAATTTGCCGCATGTCTGGGTTTAGCGAGCGTCGATGATTGGGGCTAGGTTCGACTCACGAGTGCCGGCGCACTTTGCCTTTCCTTGCTTCTTATTGGTACGTGGATACCGTATAAAGAGGGCGCCTTTCAGAGCTGTAGACTCCATCCCCCTTTGGTCCCCGTTCCCCTTTCCTGGTTGGCGAAGTTCTCCGGTCTGAGCTCATCGTCCCTCGCTCCACACTCGACGTCGACGTCAAGGCTAGACCCCTCACCACTGACCATGTGCCAACAAATTGCGTACGTCCCCCACTTCCTAGTCGCGTTTAGAATTTTGTCTAATTTTCTTGCTGTTAACAGGGAAGGAACTCGCTGGTCTCGCTGTAACGTCGGTCTGGACGAGTGTTCTGATCAGGACGCGCTCTGACTCGAATCCTTATCTCTAGCACTTCCAGCGCCACCTGGTAGTCGCCATCTATGACTGTAACTCCTCCCGCTGCGAAAAGAGCTTCCAGCATTCTCGAAACTGCCGGGACCCTACTTGCATAAAGGTGTGTTCCAGTTCTGTCGTCCTCCAAACACTCTCTGACGCCATATGGATCAAACAGTTCTTCGGACCAGAAATCCAGCGGGACATCGACACTGTGGACGAATACTGCTACGCATGTCGGGCAGCGCACGCTCGGGCTGCCGGAATCCCACTAAGCTGAATAACTAGCCCCCTGCGCCAGACCTCAGCGTCTCAAGCCACTACGAGCCGCCGGAGCTCGCTGTTGGGTCGCCCTTTCGCGCCAAGCCCCACCACCCCGGAGGCCTCGAAAGGGCTTCCGAACGTTCCGTTCGCGATCACCATCGTCATCATTACTCCTTCTTTTCCCCGAGCCCCGGGTAACCTCGATTCCCTGATGAACGCTTCGCCTCCATCCCGCCACCACCATCAGACTCTCGCCAGCTTGCCACCATGAAAACGAAGCGAACGTGCTACATACTGGATAGAAGTCGTAGAAGGGTTGCTTGAAGGGGCGACCGACTTCGACCCCTCTTCGACTTCGACGCGTCCTGTTATACCAACATCACCCTACGAGAAACTGGGGTACATCCCAGCCTTGAACCATGCGATGATCCCCTTCAGCACATCACACTTCACGTTATACCACTGACATGCATTTATCTCTGTATTATACTCTGGGACATATCGCACACTGACTCAACGCAACCATACCCATACCTTACTAGATCTCGCACTAGTCTTCGATAGACATATAATAGCCGCCTTCGCGCAACCAGCTTTCCTTCAATGTAGAAATATATTATCCATTATTTCGCCCTCGCTAACGCGTGCTTCCCATCTGTTCGGAAATGGCAAGATTGTGGCGACGGCGAGCACAGGGTTTGCTGATCATCCTTCGCAAATCACGCTTCCTCATCTTCTTTGGCCTTCACCCTGCTTTCGATCCCGAGGCACATTCTCTTTAGAAAAAGGGGGAGTGGGTAGGACAGGGCCAAAAGATAGCAAAAGATGCCATGTTCGAATATCCAGGGGATTTGCTACCCGAGCCTGAGCCCCCGGCGCATTTTCCCCGCCCCCTGATCGCGACCCAAGCGAGCCCAGTACACGGTGACTCGAGAAACCCCCATTGGCTCTGCGTCATCCTGAGATTAGCAATTACAGGTGGATATACTCTGTTTCCGGCTCACATTTTGCGTTGTATCGCATGTTTGCCATCGGTGTGCGGACAATTTAGGCGCCTGAGCATCCGTCCAAGTCTCCTCATTCCCGCGTCGTGCATCCCGGATAGTTCTCAGGGATAATCGATGACGTCTTCCTTCGGCAAGAAAACGCAAGGTCGAGTCCATGCTCCGGCCCCAGTTGTTAGTTCTCCCTTCTTACTTGGCTCCAATGTGGCCGCCAAGGTACTCCACCCAATATTGGCCATGGGAAGATCACTAGAAGAGGAAGGGATGGGACGGGACGGCTGCGGCAGAGGTACGTACATCTGACCCTTTGCCTTGCGTGGACGGGCGTAAAGGCTTGGAGTAGATAGTATCTTGCTTGCCTTGCTCGGTTTCTGTCTACCAAGACGACCTAGGAGAAATCGGCTCCGATCCCACTGCACCACACGTATCTCCACTGGTAACGATGCCTCGAGAAACTGAATGCAATCCCTCAGTATAGAATCAATTGAATAGTCTTGTCCGTTGATTGTGCATTACGTTCTTCTGTTCGCCTCGTCCATTCATCGGGTCTTTGCCGTCTTTGTGACCTCATTGCTCAACATGTCAAACGTCGTGGTTCTTGAAGGACAAGCAGCGGTAGAGCACAATATTTGGAGTATCTTACCGCTATCTAACTTTCAACCTTTTGATATCGCAGAGTTACACTATACTCCGAAACCTTAGTATTCTTGCTCAGACAGCGTCACTGTAAACTCGGATGGGCGAGACAATCGACCGAAAGGTCCCATTATCCTAGATAACTGAGGACGAGCTCCGAACAGGCCCACACGGGCAATGGGTGAAAACCAAGCGCACGCGGGCAAGGTCCTCCCGAGGTTTGTTTTTCGTGGTTCTGTGACAAATCCCTGACTCCAGGGAGAGTGGATTCTTTGTTTGTCCGGCATTACGTACGGCAAGAATGGAAAGCTCTTTCATTAGGCGCCGGTCGCTTAACTTTAGAAAGTGTGACAGATGAATGCGGTTGTGACACCACATGTCCAGAATCTAGACCCCCACAAATAAAAGGGAATGAACGATACTTGGAAGTTGTGTACTCGTGTAAAACTGCACGAACTGCGAGCTCATCCCATGACAAGATCATGGTACTTGTGCCGTATTTTTTCAGCGCTCCGGGGAGTCGCGGAGTATGAATCGTTTCCCGTGTACTATAACCTTTCGCGTTCAAGGACAAGCCTGGTATAAGCCATGAAATCAAACGAATAGAAGACCCAAACAGCCCACCGAAAGGGTTTGCGCTATCTGAAATCCAACGCAATCACTCCCCTGGTCCTAAGTCGCTGTGATTTCGGTGGCGAAAGCCAGGGAAGAAGGAGAGACCCACCACCTTGGAATTTCGTCGCCCCCGACCGTTTGACCCCTTGCCATGACGTCGGTGTGTTATCTTTGAAAACACACCGTCGAACTGTCAAAGAAAGGTCTCTTTTGCTGGAGGGAACCACAGGTTCAGTTTCTTGGCCAGTTCGCCTCGTGGTAGCAATGTCGGTGTAGAAGTCAAGGGCATGTGACTATCCCTCCATCAACCCCAAGATAGCGGCCTCCAGTATCAACAGAGAGCCTTAAGGCTACCCAGATAGGTCTGCGAGAAGCAAGTCTCCTCCGAGGCTCAAACTCTTGCCTGTGAGGCACAGGCCTAGCCTCGAGGCGAAGGAAGAGAAGGAGAATATCGTATCAAACATGTGCCCCATCGTATGGACCCGGGATGTCGAACCGCCCTCAACTGCAACCTGTGTGTTGCATATGTACATCTGCACACATCCTGAGCGCAACGCTCATGAAGTGGCCAAAGCCTCGAGGCAAACGAAGTACTTCTCTACCCGAGCCACATCCCTGCACATAGTCGACATCCCGAGTATCAGTGGACGCAGCCCTGTATTAGAACGGTTAAAAATTGCGTTGGACAGCCCGTGTGCCCATATAGGTTTTAGCCTCTGCTGTACGAATGAATCTCAAGAGATAAGGAACAACGAGGCAGTTACACACCCAAAATCATCGCAGAGAGGAAGAGATCATCAATACACATATCGATTTCCCCTTGCCCTCGACACCTGTCACACCGCTTGAATTCCGAAGATCCCAGTGACAAGCACGCCACGCGGGAGCCATATTCGTGGTCATCGGTGGGTGGTAAATGAAGGGGTACCTACCCGATTGCCCATCACGCGCTCCTCGAACTCGCGAGTTGACGTGAAATTCCGAATGTATGGGAGGGCATGACAAAGGTTTCAGGCGAACGTCAGAGCTAAGCGGGCAGACCCTGCAAACACTCCCCGAGTCAGCCGTGAGTGAGTGAAGGGTGTGAGTATGGGTGTTTGGAGGTGCACCCCAGAATGCTCTGGCGTCGCCCGAGGCGTGTCTTCGTCGGACCGGTCTCTTCACACTAAGAGCCCAGTCATACCCTCGTTCTGCCTCATATGAAGACATCCCCGGCGATAGGTGACTGCGTCTAGAGAATGGTATCAGTGCGATTTGGGGTGACCCCGGATGTGGGAACAGATGGCCCGCCTTCTAAACGACAGTATGGATCCCCTTTGGCGAGCCGTACAATATGGTGAAGAGCGGGATGATACTCCACACCGACAAAGGAGCAAGTCTGACGTTCCGATTCAAGACCGTCATGGGCGTTCGTTGAGCCTAAAAAAAGGGTAAGAAGCGCAGCCGGGCTCGTTCATACTCAAGATTGCTATTCGCCACGAGGTAATCGGGAGGGTTAAAATGGGCGTCAGTGGCGAGTACGAGGAAGGGTAAATGAATGGGTGAACGAGAATAGGATGCACAATCGATCAGTGTCCCTTCCGCAAACCCATGGCACAACGAGCAGTGGAAGACAAGACCCCAGAATAGAACCCTGGAACTTGGATCCCCTTTCCCTGGCCGTGTGTTCCCGCTTCGTGTCCTCGTGTTCCAAGCACCCTCGAATTGGCGGTGTCCGCGGCCCCAAGAATGTCACCCGATTTCCAGCGAAACGACTTGAAGCTTACGATTCGAAGTCCCACTATAGGGCGAACTAGCTGGCCACCATTTCCCATCGCTCTACTCGGATCCCTCAACGAATTCATCCTCCACGAAACCTGGATAACCAAGGAAAGTCGATTTTAAGGATTGGTATAGTCTATTCCAGGGGTGAAATCGAACGTGGACCCGACATGCGTGGTGGTGCTCTAGTGCTGGTGGTTCTTGTGGTGTTCTAGTCACCAAAGTCGTCAGCCTTTCGCCATCTCCCGCCATTTGCACAAGCGACTTACTCAAATGCACTAAAGGATGACGCGATTCTCGTCAGCTCAACCCGTCGAAATGCGAATCTTGGAGACTCACTGTTGTAGTCAATGGTGTAACCAATGCCGAAGAGTACAACAATCAAGGTGGCGAAAGGCGCGCCAGACGCGTTCTCGCCGTTGAAGAACCTGCCCTTGATTCCGGAAACGCGAGCAGTGGAGCTGCCCTTAGGAAGCTTGCCGTAGAAGTCAACGAGCGGCTTGAGGCCAGCACCAGAACCGCCGGACTGCATTTTCAAATGAACAGTATCCTGGTCAGCAACACTTATAGTCCTTCGCTAGTCTTCGATCACGTACAACGAGCCTGGGGGTGGCAACCTTGGGAGGAACGAGGCCTCCGAGCGAGCGACGAATAAGGGTGGCGTGCATGACGACGATGAAGAGTTACGGACGACGTCGGGAACGGTCGGAGACGATGAGCTGGTGTTTGTCCGTAGTTGGTTCCAAGGCAGTATCCCCTGGGTCAAATATGGCCAAATAAAAACAGCCTCGTGACCCAAGCCCCTGACCCGGAATCCCTGGAAATATAGATCTACAAGGTTTGGGTCCACTTATTCGTCAAGAAGGTCTGTTTTTATTCACTTTCCATACGCTAGACATGCCTGTGCTGGGCCCTACCTCTACTCGAAGTCTGTCCCTCGCCGAGCGGGGAGTCCAACGGAAAGCTCATTCTCGCCCATATAGGCGCTTATGGAGGAGCGGGAATCGCCTCGGCAACGGCCGATCGTGGCTGTCTGGAATCGAGCCTTGAACATCCGACCAACCGTAAGTCACACTAAACGGTCAAGGAGGAGCTCTTGAACCTTTGCCTCAAGTTTCGGCACGGGAAGGGACTGACTCCGGGGTAGGTGGATGGATTCTTTCATTTCACATTTTGCCTATTTTAATACCATTTAGCCTCGCGATTGGAATACACACCGTGTGGGCGCAATTATAATACACTCACCCTCGCGCCATAACGGCTCATAATGGGCCTGGTTGGGAGTCCGATGAATGGGGGACGTACGAACCCTGCGGCTGCCGGCCGCGACTCGTTCTCGCCAACCAATGATCGAGGTTATCGGAAATAGTTGGAATAATTCCCTCAACTTTGACATCGCGACGCCGCTGCGCAGTTGGCGAGACTTCGGGACTTTCAATGCTGTTGAGAGGTCCGTGCGAAGTTGGAATAAGCGCCCAGGCCAAGATCACACCAAAATTATTGCATCGGAGTTTGAAACCTACTTTGTCCTGAACCATCATCTCCGGTGCTAGATTGGGGACAGTAAGTAATCTCAGACTTTTTGAATTCACTTAAATGATCTTATAGTGTCAATTTCAGCTCGTGAATTCAAAGTCCAACTCCATGACGAAGCTCAAGAACAACCTCGGTCCACAAGGCGGATTCTGGTGAATGCGGATCTCCTCAAGGCGTCAAAGTTGAATACGGGAGATGTTGCTGCGGTTTCACCGAATGCCAAAGTTCGTGTTTACGGTATATCAGAGGTTCCTTCTCTCAGCCTAGTATCAGGTGTTTGCAGTTGGGGTTCTGTGGGCATGCACCGAAACTCTGGTGACCAGTGAGTCGCACCAAACTTCATTCTGAATCCAAGCTAACACATTTCAGGCATATCCATATCAGCATCTCATCTCCTCACTCTCGGGTTGTTGGAAGGTCAAACTGTTCGAATTCTGCCCTTGGCCCTGACAGGCCCTGCTTCCAGAGCCCCCGGTGTTCCATCTCTCAAGAACGCAAAAGATGCGACGGATATCCGGTTGAAGGAGATTGGAGACGTGCCTGCGAAGCCCACCGAAAAGGAAAAGCTCGAATGGCTGACTCTTGCTTCCCGTGAAGTCCTGGGTGCGTGCTCTCCAATCACTAAAACCTCCTCTATTTACGCCCGTTATCTCAGTCGATCTGAAATATGTGCTACTGGGGCAGATCTTTGAGGTTCAATTTGAAGGTGTTCGACGCCGGTTTACGATCACCACTATAAGCGCACGTCCGGGGGAGGGGGAAGCAGATGTTGTGGTTGAGCTCGACCGCCTCTCGCTGAGCGGGAACCCACAGCTCTGGATCACTGGCTGGGACACAAACGTGCAGATCATAAAGAGCGTCGCACCAGAACCTCCGTCGTCGTCACAGAAGGTATGTCTCGGCCACCAATATCCGTCTCCCATATCACATTAACACACGTCACAGGAGGAAGTCATTGACTACGGTTATTCTTCAATCGGTGGTCTATCCAAGCAAATCGAGGAGATCAGGGACCTCTTAGAGATTCCGCTCAGCCGCCCTGAGCTGTTCCGGCACTTTGGTGCGTCCACCTCATTTTCGCCTTCTTGACATCTCTTCTGACACTCAGATACCTTATCACAGGCCTCAAACCGCCTCGCGGCATCCTCCTGCATGGACCGCCAGGCACAGGAAAGACGCACCTAGCTCGTGCAATTGCAGCCTCCACGAAATCCTCCGTCCTCGTGATCAACGGCCCTGAGCTCTCGTCTGCCTACCACGGAGAGACGGAATCCAGGCTGCGTCAGGTGTTCAAGGAAGCACGCGACAAGAGCCCGTGTATCGTCGTTCTGGACGAAGTCGACGCCCTTGTGCCCAGGCGGGAGGAGGGCGCTGGGGGTGAAGTCGAGAAGCGTGTCGTCGCCACGCTGCTGACCATCCTCGATGGCATGGAGGACGAAAACGATGATTCGAGGGGTAAGGTCGTCGTCATCGGCACAACCAACCGGCCAAACGCGATCGACCCCGCTCTCCGAAGGCCGGGGAGGTTCGATAGGGAGATCGAAATTGGGATCCCTGATGTTGAAGCCCGATTATCCATCGTCAACGTCCTTCTAGGCAAAACGCCGCACACTATCTCGCAGGAAGACCTTCGGTCGCTGGCTTCGCGTGCTCATGGCTACGTTGGTGCAGATCTAAGCGCGGTTGTCCGGGAGGCTGGGACGCTGGCGATTAAGCGGTGGACGAAGGCTGGTGACCACACGACGCATCCTATGCCTGAACTCCAGTTACAAGATCTAGAAGCTGCACTTCCTCTGGTGAGGGCCTCGGCCATGCGGTCGGTCTTCGTGGAGGCGCCTGCTGTGCGGTACTCGGATATTGGTGGCCAGGCCGCTGTGATACAGAAACTGCGGGAGGCGGTCGAGTGGCCTCTCTTGCACCCCGAGGCTTTCCAGAGGCTTGGTGTGAAACCACCGAAGGGCGTATTGTTGTATGGTCCACCTGGTTGCAGTAAGACGGTAATGGCGAGGGCTTGCGCTTGCGAAAGCGGGATCAATTTTGTGGCGGTCAAGGGGCCTGAGCTGCTCAACAAGTACGTCGGGGAGTCTGAACGGGGGCTGCGAGAGATTTTCAGGAAGGCAAGGGCGGCTGCACCTTCCATCGTTTTCTTCGTAAGCACACATTCCTTCGATTCCTTTTCCCTCTGACGTTCTCCTGTAGGATGAAATCGACGCCCTCGCATCCTCGCGATCTTCATCAGACACTGACATGGGGTCATCATCCGAAGGTGTCCTTACAAGTCTCCTCAATGAAATGGATGGCGTGCAGGAGTTGGTTGGCGTCACTGTGATTGCAGCGACAAACAGGCCCGAAGTCATCGTTAGTTTTGCCCACCGATTCTGACGGCCCTTATATCTAACGCTGTCTCTCGCAGGACTCTGCATTGATGCGTCCGGGAAGGCTGGATCGTATTCTATACGTTGGACCTCCAGACGCTGCTGGCCGTGAAGAAGTCATCCGGATCAAGCTGAGGAAAATGACTATCGGGCCAGACATCGATTTTAAGGAGCTTGCTCATCTCGTACGTTTATATCGCTGTTCCTAGACACACTATCACTGACCAAAGCCCTTCAACGTGTAGACGGAAGGATGCTCTGGTGCTGAGATTACAGCGATGTGCCAAGAGGCAGCTCTTGAGACGATGAGGCAAGATATCAACGCTCCATGTGTGCGTACTTTTACTTTCTCCACGCCTCTCTAAAGCGGCTATCCTGATACGATGGCTTGTAACCTTAGGTGCCACACTCTGCGTTCGTTGCAGCCGCCAAGTCGACGAAGACACAGATCACCCCCGCCGTCCTGGCGAAGTTTGCCTCTTGGAGAGCGGGAGTCGAGGTTAGGCATCTGTAGCTATTCACCAATACCACGGTTAGCCCCAATACAAAAAGAAGGACCATCTATCACTCCACTGTCAATGCCCCTTTTTCGGGCAATGTGAATCGTTCTCCACTTCTTAGCGGTTGCTGACTGGGATGCCCAAGGTCGCTTGCTATGAAGGCTCACATGTTCTCGCAGATTATCGACGGGCCTTCGTATCCAACGATTAGCAACTGCAGAGTACCTCGATGAGCATGCCTACCTTTCAGGAGGGACTTGTCCTCTTGAATCGGACAGTTAGGGATGGGTTTCCTCCGAACTGGACCAAGTCCTGGTTTACGGAAAACACGACCTGACATGTACCCTCCTCAGCCCCGCTACGTCTATCCATCTTGAATCAAGATCTCAGCAGCGTCAGAGATCATAATACATTCGCCAACTCCCGCGACCATCGCCAGCGACTACGTGGTGTTCCATGAGGGCTGCCGCAATTTAGGGTATTTTGCGTCCAGCTCTCCGACATGTCCACTGTCGCTTGTGTACCTTCAGGATCAGGAACGGCAACGTCGGGGTTGAGTCGGATTGAGTAGGCCATTCTTGGTTCATTCTGTAACACCCGGCAGGGACCACGGTCGTTCTCCGAATGTACGCTCGAAATCCCAATCCTGCTGTAGGGGGTGTTTCATAAGTCTATTTGTAGATCTCAACGGGGGTAGGTAACCCTGGTATATCAACATTCTATGCCCTCCCCGCATCAGGCACTGGGAGACCAAAATATGGAACCCGGGGTAAACGTCCACCTCGACAGTACGAAGGCAAAGCCGAGCACCCCAGCAAGGTACACAGCAATAATATGCTTTCTTCTGTGAGGATACGCCTGCAATTCCCACCCAATATTTGGGAATCCCATGACGTTGCAGAACGCGTGCGCAGTCCAGGCAGGGAAGATCGAGCCCGTCCGCAGGAATATGTCGGTGGCGAGGAAACCAAAGAGTGTGGTATACATGAGCTGGAAGACTATGGCCCAGATTAGATGGGTGATGAGATTAAGGATATGAAAACTCACTTGTTCCAAGGATGGCCCTTTTGAGCGCGTCGGCATTACGGCCATACCGATTATAGGTGTCCCATGCATGGTGCGCATGCGCTGCGAGAGTATCAGTACATCAACCTGCGCAGCATCTCTCGGCGAACAAACATACCGACACCAAACGTAAACGGGGTCAGGAATATCATTCTGGAAGTAGAAGTTCCAGAGATATGGTAGACAGTGCAAACGCAAGCTCGGAAGACGAGCTCTTCAGTGAAAGGAGCGAATATATACGACCGAATCCCGATCCAAGAGGTGAACTTCTCGCCTTCCCGTTCGTAGTCCCAGTTCCGCTGGAAGGGGAGGTCTTCTCCTAGAAACATGGCATAGAGGGGCCCAAGAAAGAGGACGGGTGTGACAAGGTGCGAGAGGATAGGACCGACAGAGGCGAATCCAAGGTGCTTCGCAGTCAACTTGAAAACTTCAAATAAGGACTGCCACTGCGCGTTAATCCAGGTTCAATACTACTACCAAGAAGATCGCACACCTTTGAATGGGTCAAATCCGATAGGAGGTACCCCACGATAGCACAACATATCACACTCGCAATACTGACTGCAGCCAGCCGTGCCCTGATGACATCCGGGTCATCTCTCCATCTTTCGTTGTTTTGCTTTGTCCTCTGGTGTCCTCCCACAGACACCTTGACATTGTGGTCGAACGAAAGCCGGGTATGATTGGATACATATAACGACCCAACGAAGATAAACGCGAAGCCGAGAGCTAGTCCATGCGCTGTCGAGCCAGAGATGGTTCCGACGAGGTCATTAGTGGCGACTGTCATTCGTCGATTCGATTGGGAGAAGGAGAGTGAGAGGCGGGAATACTGGAGAGAAGAAAGGAATGGACATACGAGTCGTGTACAAAAGGTTGGACCAAGCGCGGTGACGATCGAGGGTCCCACAATAGCGTGTGCCACGTGCGCCTCGGACACGCGGGTGCCGGAGATGCCGATATTGATTCCACGGCAGTCCGCGACTTGGCGGTCCATGACTTACAAGGTCCTTCTGAAACCTGACTCAAAACCCAACATCCAATGTCCGACATCGGTGCTTCCAGAGAGGGATCCGGAATGGCCTGAATAGCGAGGAATTAAGCTTGAATCTTCGAAGTCCACACACTCTCCCCTGGCACCAAACAGGCAGCGAGGTCTTGTGTCACTGGGGAACAATTCAGGGCGATATCGTCCACATAGCTGTCCGAGAATTAGGCAAAGAATTTATTTGAAAGGTTAACCGGGGGGTGGACTTCGGTGGCCGGGGTGATGAATCAAGGGTGGGGGAAGACTAGCACCTCCCAGGTTGCTTGGACCGGTCAATCGTTGTCAACGCCTGTCTTGTAGAGGCTTACGTCCCAAATCTGACGCGCATATCCCGGGTCCGGCAGTTGTGTGAGGTAGTGGAGGAAGAAAGAATCGGAGTGCCCGACCGCAGCTCAACGCGGTATTTAGCAGCCGCGAAACGCGTGACGTCACACAGTCGGCGTTTCCCGACGCGCTAATTTGTGTCGCGCTGATAGCTGCTCATGAACGGGCGCTAATTATTGCCGCTGGAGGTCCCATTTAGCGCCCAGAACATTCGGGCCTTCGTTCTAGGGTTAAGGCCGCAGTTATAACGTGTCAAGACCGGCTATGCGCAAAAAATGCAATATATATAGAAGCAGAATGCAACTGCTGGTACATGAAGTCACCAAAGGATTGGGTTGTTACTAATTAGCAGAATATATACTTGTCGATACGCGTGAAAGTCCCATCAGGAATTACGGTAACGAAACAGAAGGTGGGGTGGAGAAACAAATCATAGGAGCATGGCGGTGAGACCAGCAAGCACAAACGTGAAGGCAGAGATACCAACGGTGGGAGTGATCATCCCAGCGCCGTTTCCGTTTCCACTGTTGCCTCCATTGTCTCCAGTCGTGGTGTTTCCACCGTTTCCGGTGTTAGCACCACCGTCAGTTGAGGAGGAGGAGTTCGTAGGGCGGCGAGCAAGTTGTTGGAAAGCAGCGAAGTTGTTGGGGCCGGACTCAACAGCGTTGATGGAGAAGACCATTCCAGCTTGGCAATGGCCGGTTTGTCCGCAGTAGCCCCAGATAGGTGCGGTCTGCAACAAAAATACGCGTTAGAATGGGGAAGCTCGACGAAATCTGCGAGGCGGTACGTACGTCGTTGATCGTGATGGTGAAAGTGGACACATCGGAAGAATCGGCGGCGATGGGGCGGAAACCAGACCTGAAGCCATCGGGCTTGCCTTCGCAGGGGTTCGAGAAAGTCGACTGAGTGACAGTGTGGTTCTTGGGCCGGAACTCGAAGGTGACAGTGTCGTTAATCGCAGCGGTGATGTTGGCGGGGGTATATGCGAGCTGACCGTCCGCACCAACGATGATCCTGTGATCCTGAGGAGTCACGGCAGGGGTGGGCTCGGGGGTGCCAGCATAGCTGGTGTAGACCGTCTCGTACGTGGCTCCTCCCCAAGTCACCGTCGCGGTGGCCATAGTCCACTGAGGGGGAGGAGGGGTGGTGTAGTTGTCGGGAGCGGTGTTGGTCGCCGAACCAGCTGGGGGAGCAGTGGTGGAAGTTCCGTTACGGGCGATGGCGAGAGCCTTGAACGCCTCGAAGGAGTTCTGTGCTGGGGGCGCAGGAGGGTTGACGGCGAAGACCATTCCCTGACCACAGTGACCAGTCTGGCCACAATAGAACCAGAGGGGAGCGCCATGATTATCCGGGACATGGAAGTCGAAGGTAGGCAGTGGGTCCGTTCCAGGCGCAACGGGAACACTGCAGCAATGTGAGATGGACTTCAAACGACGAGAGGATAGTATACTCACAAGCCAGTCCTGAATGGCTCACCGGCGAGAGGAACACAGGGAGGGTCGAAGGCGGACTGCGTTACAGTGTGGTTCTTGGGGTTGCTAATAAGAGCGTTAACTCGACATTCGAAGGCTAGAATGCTGGAGATACTCACAAATGGAATCGCACAACGTCACCGTACACGGCGTTGACATAAGGAGGATCGTAGACGAACTGGCCATTAGGGCCAACGTTGACGTCGTAAGTCACCGCAGAGACCGAGGAGGCGAGGGCAGCGAGGCCGAGAGCAACAATTGAGGAGTGCATCGTCGTCGTCGGGAGGGGATATTAAGTTAAGTCTCAGAAACCGTAAATCTAGATGGGTCTAGGGAAGAGGGAGACAGAAATCGGGAAAAGGGACGAGAGCTGATGGGGGGTATGGTTGGACCCCTCCTCCAATTTATAGTCAGTCGGTCCACCGAGAGCCTTGGGCGGTCAGGCTGTACGACCACTCAAACTCTTCTGTCAGACAGTGGCCCAAGGCAGCGGATGGAACATGTTCGCCTACCGACGCGGGGTCAGCGGATCACTGGTCCAACACTCTGAAATGATTGAATGGAGAGCCTGAGGCAATTTACCGTTGGAATGGGTCCGGCGCATAGACCGCTCAGCCCTGGTGGGCGCATCCGATGTGGCCAATGGGAGGACCTTGCGGCGCTAGAGGTGGTGCCGTGTTTGATCCTGAGGGCAGGGCTATACAATTGTATCGCCCAAGCCAAAACCTGTAACACTTCGTCTGCGAGTTCGATGATTAATGGCGATTGGCGAACCCACACTCGCCCCTCACAACAATATGCAGGTTGCAGCAGGTCCATGCGATGAGGAATGCAGAAGCATGGCTGTACGAGGGAGAGGAAGGTATGACGAAGCATTTGCCAGTGAATGAGGCGATTTGGGGCTTATTGTGACCTGATTGGCTTGTGTCTGCATTTGGCAATCCTTTGGGCGCTCAATCCGCGCCAATTTCCTCTTGGTCGGTTGTGTCGGAAATAGTGGGCGTCAGCTGAGAAGGTCCCGCGGCTTCGAATATATCTTCACCCAGTGGGTTTTGTCCCGCTCAAATGCCACAAAGAACTCTCCAGAATGGCAGATCGTTTCATCCACGGTCAAGATCGAAGACTCGAAGTTATGGGGGGATGCCGATCGCACTATGCGATGCTCCTGCAGGTCGTGATGGTTGCGATGCGAACGTTAACTCCCAGCGCTTACAAAATCCCGGGCGCTCGGGGAGGATATGTTTGAGAATCTTCAGGGGGCTGTCAGCTATGACGCTCGGCACCCAGCCAATAGAGCAAGAGGCCGAAATAGCATTGCCCTGTACGGCACTGCCTGGAGCCATCATTTTTCGCTCGGCCTATTTGGATGCTAATTTCGCCATATGGCCGCTAATTATGGCACCCAATTTCCTGAGATAGGACGAGGTGTAGGTCCTTGGGGCACAAGAAAGTGTGGGTAAGGGTCCGATTCGCATGTGTCGCAGGAGCGGCGCTTGACGCGCTCCGACGGGCGCTTAGATCCCGAGCTCCCCGTCGCGTCGTCCTTCAGCGCTAAGGAGCGCATGCAAATTTATCCTCCCGGGTATGCCAATACAGACGGGTTTTTATCCAATACCAGGTACCCACATGCGCTGTGAATTTGACTGAATGGAACAGCAGACATTTGGTCACATACGACATTGTTCTTTCCCAGTTTACTTGGCGGACTTGGAGGCGTTTATTGGCGATTGGGAACGCTTCTTCGGGTGGCCCAAAGAGTGAGCTGACCGGTGTACGCTCATCTTCAGTGCGTAAGTGAGAAAACCCCAGACAATGCCCATTAAATTCTCGGTCTACGGGACCCATGCATGGTTG
Source organism: Coprinellus micaceus (assembly GCA_951394405.1). Taxonomy (NCBI): domain Eukaryota; kingdom Fungi; phylum Basidiomycota; class Agaricomycetes; order Agaricales; family Psathyrellaceae; genus Coprinellus; species Coprinellus micaceus. The sequence continues at coordinate 338,433 of OX596340.1, read as the reverse complement.
AGTATTGGAACATTGGAAAAGGCACCCACCATGGCGGTGTGAATAAGACACGAATCATTATTCCCCAGGTTATCTGCAAAGTTTCCGTGAAACCCGGTCAATTGAATGTTGTCCCAGACCTCGCCGATGAGCGCTGGATGCCAGTGGGCGGCTTCAAGCTCGGGGTCAGACTCTGTGAAAACGGAAGTCGTACGAAAGTTTCAGACGACTAAATGGACAAAATTTTGACCGGCATCAGCCTTTCGTCTGACCCAAGTCTGACTGTGCTAGACTTGTGTCCGACTGAGATTCTGATGATATCCTCACGGATGACCGCAGACGACTAAATGGACAAAATTTCGACGCGCATCATACTTTCGTCTGGCTGCGTCAGACTTCCGTTTTCACAGAGGGTCAGAGATAAGATTAGATTAGATCGGACTCTGATCGTTCAACTTCTTGGCAACCTCATGCTCAGATCCTGACTTCAACCACAACCATCATCCTCTGTCAATATCCTATCTATAACGCTTTCCATCGGCTCATAGTCATATGTTACCCTCTTATGCCAAGCCTGAAGTTCGTGGAAGCTGGAAGACGCCTTGGGCTTCCACCGTTCCACGAAAACACCGGAACCAAGGGCAAATTGGTCACCCAGTTGGGCCCTACTTATGTCCTCCCTATCCGTTCTAGGCGCCTGCATGATCCAGGTCGCATAGAAGGAATGGAGTGGGCTGTATGTGCGACACCATTGAGTCTCGCCCTTGAACCGGGAATGGCGTGGGTCCTGAACAACGTCGCGACATTTTTCAAGCTTCCCTGCGCCGCGTGTGGACCATGATGAGGTGCGAGTATGACGGCTTTAGATGAAGCTGCCGGCATATGTGGTCAAAAGACTTGCCATGCACCTGCACCCATGACACCCGGATGAAGTCTCGAGTTGCTCATGCGGAGGGTGTATCGAACAATGGTGTACTTATATGTACCAGAGATGAGAAACGCCGAATAAGAGCAAACCCACTGCATTTCATGTACGCCTTCTCGCTGCAAAGCTTGCAATCACTTCTGGCGGCAATCTTCATCCTGTTACCCCGCCCCGCCCTTGCCAAGGTTTACCAGCACGCGGCAGAACTCGATCCCACCGCCAAATTCGACTTCATCGTTATTGGATGTGAGCCCCTTATTTCCCCGCCCCCATGGTCAGTCGCCCGGACGTTCTCTCACTACAGCAGGACCCGGGGGTTCCACTGTTGCCAGTCGCCTTTCGGAAGATCCCAAGTTCAACGTCCTACTGATCGAGGCAGGTGGGGAGTGCGTTGCCTCCTTCGTTCTCCGTCTTTGACCCCACTCTCATGGGGTCGCAGTAATGAAGGAATCTTGGATCTGAGCGTGCCCTCGTTCATCCTCAACTTCCCGCCTGCTTACAGATGGAACTACACCATCACACCATCTGCTGCAATTGGGAACCGCACGATCGAATACATGAGAGGGCGCGTTCTGGGTGGCAGCAGTTCTATCAGTGAGTGTCTCTCCTATCGACCTTCCGAGACGAGAGCTCATTTCTAGCAACTTTGAAGATGGCATGATATATTCGCGAGGCTCGGCTGACGACTATGATTCGTATGCTAGAATCTCTGGGGACGATGGTTGGAGTTGGGACGCTTTGCTCCCATACATTGAGAAGGTAGGTCTACCACCTCACCCTCTAGGCTAATTTCTCATTTGACAACAGAACGAACGATACGTGGCGCCGACAAGTGGTCGCAACACCTCCGGAGAGTACGACCCTCGATTCCACGGCGTGCAGGGGGAACTTCAAGTCAGTCAGCCTCCATTGGAAACCACGAACTACGATAAACGGTGTCTCGATGTGACGAGAACGCAGACGGAATTCCCCTTCCTCCTGGATATGAACTCGGGTCACCCGATTGGTCTAGGTGTGTGCACAACTCTTAACCGAGCACCCTCAGTTTATTCGTCATGGAAAAAGCCTGGCAACAGAGCACGATTGGCAATGGCGAACGGTACAGCGCATCAGTGGCATTTCTGAACTTGACAGTGCGGAGGAGACCAAACCTCAGTATTCTCCTCAACACCCATGTCACAAGGATCCTCCAGGCAAACCCCAGCGGGACCTCCAAAAAATTGCGATTGCTGGCAGTCGAGCTCGGAGACCACTCTACCCGTGAGCGGCTAATATCCGCCAATGTGTGCAGGGAATGATATCCGACGTTGTACAGGGCGTATATTGGGTAAACTAACGGCATCGAAGGAAGTGATACTATCCGCAGGCGTCGTCGGGTCAGCGCAAATTCTTCTCAACTCGGGCGTAGGCGACAAGCGCGAGCTGAGCAGGCTAGGCATAGCACCCCTGCATCACCTCCCGGACGTGGGCAAGAATCTGTCCGAGCACGCGGGCGCGGACATATATTTCTCTGCAAAGCGATTTGAGGGTATTCCTCCGTAAGTACGCTCGACAGCCTTCGGAAGCTTCCTTGCCAATAAAGAGACCTGCAGTTTCAACCAGAGTGCTGCTTTAGAGCAGTGGGTCGAGGACAGGAGGGGTCCGCTGAGCGAGACGCCCCATCGCCTTCTCCTATGGTCGAGGCTGCCGAAGTCCTCCCGTTTATGGAGGAACTACACCGATCCCTCCAGTGGTCCGAATGCACCACACTTCGAAATCATCTTGCTCGCCGGACTGGTGTGTTCACTCTTTTTTTTCAGGTGGTGCCTTTTGGATGAATTGAGAACAGGGCCCGAACACTGGTGGTTGGCTAGTGCATCTAAACCCCACATCAAGTGCGCTTTCTCTGTTGCTTCGTCCGTTGGAATCATGAAGGATAATCATCTCCCTCGTGATCGCAGGGGGCTCCGTCACACTCCGCTCTCGCGACCCCTTCGACGATCCTCTGATTGACGACGGACTTCTCAAAACCACCTACGATATTGAAGCAATGAAAGAGGGATTCCGCCTGGCAAAGCGGTTCTTCTCCGGGCCTTCATGGGATAACTATCTGTTCAATGCATCCTTCGCAGATCCAGACACGACGCCTGCTGATCAATGGGAGGTCGCTTTGCGTAATGGCGTGAAGACCAATTATCATGGTGTAGGGACTGCGGCAATGTCGAGGAAGGGAGCACAAGGTGGTGTTGTGGATCCGGACTTGAAAGTCAAGGGCGTGAACGGACTGCGGGTGGTTGACGCTTCGGTGATACCATACGTACCCGCGGGCCACACCCAAGCCCCCGTCTACATTTTTGCGGAAAGGGCGGCGGACCTAATCAAGGCCGTTTGGAGAGAAGGTGTCTAGTTAATCGGTATCGTATCTCGAGGCCGAATATACATCATGGAGGACACATACGAAGCACACCAGCCCCATCGCCACAGCAATCGCAGCAACCGACCACGCGATACCTCTCTGGTTCGTATATATCAGAACCACAAGGCCAGGGTAGAAGAGGGTGAGCGAAGCCGCAATTGTGATCGTCGAGGACATGGTCAGGAATTCGAATTTCCTCTTGAACACCTTGTGCTGGAACCTGTAACGCCCTGTGCAGTCGAGTTCTCCCTGAGAACCACTGGCATACGACTCCGAGTCCTTGGTTGCGAACATCGCCTCAATTTCCTCCCTATCGAGCACTCGTCGGCCCATCGCCTTCGCAAGGATGACGAACATCGCAGACGCAAGGGATAGGCCGAGACTGGCGAACCACAGCCCGTTGACCCACTTCGATATTGTTGTCGGTATAAAGGGCTCGTCGGTCTGTTTGAGCTCCTTCAGTATCTTGTCCAGTGTGTCTTCCTCGAGGCCCTTGCGTGCCTCAATAAGAAAAGCGGCGAGAACAGCGGAGAAGAGCCCAGCCTAAGACCACGATGAGTGCGGGGGTGAGGATACGAAGTAAGTGGGACTCACATAGACGAGGAGGGCATCAAGATATGGCGATTCTCTCGCAAACATTCGTTGGTTCTTGAGGAGGACATCCTTTAGCCGCTGCTCCATCTCGCTCCCGGAATTCTTCCCCTGGGTGACGCTGTATATGGTATGGTGGGTTGCGGTGGTGCATCTTGTACTTATAGGCATGCTTTTGGACCGAAGGGAACGGGCGTAGCAACAGTGACACTCAGCTGGACTGGTGCAAGGCCGAGTAAATACTAGTCGCTTGACGGCCACTCCCGTTCATGGTAAGCAAACAAGGTGTGCATTGTCCACACGGGATTGCATTGGGACACCCCTATTCAGTTGCTGAAACGTGCCCTTCCCTAACGCTTGACATCAGGCTGCCTTTCACGGCTCCCGTTACACAATACAAGGGAATCACCCATGCGCGAACTGTGACATAACGGCATGCCACCCACCATGACTTGTCCTGCAATGAGTATATGAAAACACGGCCCCATTGGGCTGAGTCTTCATTCCACCTAGAGCCATCCCTAGCCCTCCATCCTACGTCCTTCAACATGTCTGTTCAACGAGAATTGCTTATCGCGATAGACGAGCAAGACCCTGCCTTCAATTTTCAAGGATCATGGACCAAATCGGACGGACCCTGGTACCCATCCAGCTGCGTCTACGGCGACGGCAACTTCACCTTATCCTTCAACGGTGAGTCTGGTTTTCGCTTTTACTTCCGCACATTCTAAAGCCCTAATCCTGGTCGAAGGTTCGTCGGTGGCCTTCATCGGCAATTCCCCTGAGAGAAACGAATCAACCCCTGCCTGGACACACACCGTGGCGATAGACGGAGGCCCTACTTACAACAACACCTTCCCCCTTCCTGTGCCTTCAGACCCCAAGGTACAGCAAGGTTATATGCAATGGTACTCCTCTCCGGTGCTCAGCAATGACACGCCCTATAACACGCACAACATAACCATATCGGAAAGCAACCACGTAGCCGTCGACTTCGCGGTTGTGACGATCAACGACCTCGACACTCCAATCAGTAAAGATCAACGGGTTCTAGTGGATGACCAGGACCCTGCGGTTAGGTACAGTGGAAGCTGGAAGAATACAACAAACTCGCAATATTTGAGTTTTACCGGCATTCCTGGAGGTTACCCAGTGATGAATTCCACGCACCAGAGTCAGGCCTCAGGCGACTGCCTCGAATTTCGGTTCTCAGGTCAGCTCTCTCTCCCTCTCTCTCGCCTCTCGTTCTGCGGGTAAAGTCAAGATCTTAACCCCATCACAGGTACCTCCGTAGAGGTCTATGGCCTATGGTATCCACCCACTCGAGACACCACCAAAATATCTCTTAGGGTGGCTCTAGACGGCGCAATCGTTCGGAGAGACCCCATCATTGGACGTCAAAACGAACGTTACCAGAATCTCTTACTCTTCGATGCCTCCAACCTCCTACCGACGGACCACACCCTCACACTCACCGTCGATGGTACCTCACAACTCTTTATTCTCGACTACATTGTCTACAGCCCTAGCTTCACCACGATGCGCAACATGCCGGACCTCTCGAGAGGCTACAGAGGATGTGCGGCACAAGATGATGGTAGTTCAATACCAGTGGGGTTGATCGTCGGGGTGGTGCTTGGGGTATTCTTTAGCGCGTTGCTGGTCATAATTGGCGTCTGGAGGTGGAACAGGAGGAAAAATAGGCGGCTCAATACTGCCGAAATCCAGTTGAAGGACGCACCCTCATCAACGTAGTGACCAGATGCGATCGACCTACCCCCCAATCTTTACAAAAACGACACACACACAGGCCAGTTCAAGACATTGAACCACAAACCCTCTTGGGAGGTATTCGAGACCTCGGTACGATTCTCGGCGAAGATGACGGCATCGGTATCAAGACCCGTTTGGGCATCGTTGCGGAAGTTGACATCCGTTCCGAGTAACGAAGATCGACCTTGGTGCGACAAATTTTCGGATCGACAGTTATGCCCCAGACGACTGGGTATGATATAGACGGACTGAAGAGGGTATCACAGGGACCTGAATAACTTCTCGCACGCGGCGCTTGATGCGCTCCCACGGGCGCTTACATCCCGAGTTCGCCGTTACGTAGTCCGTCAGCAATTCCAGATGTACCGACATGGACAGGTTCCCCTTCAAGAACAATGGATGCACATACTGGCCTGAATTCGCCACATTGTACTCTCGATAGCCGAGATTGGTATACACCGGCACGTGGTCACCACGGCCAGCACAAGAGAGCACAGTCCGGGATTGAGCGAAAAAGGCCAACACCCGCCGCCTCGCTAGCCCGGTCATGGCGATGGATAGACAAGCCTTTGGATTTTTTGAGAGTTTCTAGGACGGTGAGGAAACTGGATTTTAATGAGGACCCAAATTAGGCTGTTGCGGTGGTAGTAAGGTGCGGCGCCTAGCGCCAATACGTTGAGTTGAGATCTCGGGTGTGCAGAGGGGTCTTTTGACAGTCTAACCTCATACTAGCTCATACTCCGATTATAATCCGAACATTGTCAGAACAACATTCTCGTTGAACCAAGTTGGTCGTTTGACGTCTCCCGAAACGGGCGGTCGCAGCGGCACAGATAAGATAAGATTAGATCGATCATCCTGATAATCACCCCAGGAGCTTTACATTGCGACAAAGGCCAACTTCCCCGTACTTATCTCACGGCACCACTGCTTGTTCTTGAACCCGCTGGGGCCTCCTCTCGCGATTCTACATCACTATGTTGGAATCCCTGGACAACCAGATCTCGTACCACCCGGAGTTCTGCTACGAGGATGGGTCTATCGTCCTCCTTGCTGAAGGGACCGCGGGGTTCAAGGTTCATAAGAGCTTGCTACGTCGGCACTCTACAGTCTTCAAGGACATGCTCTCACTTCCCTTGAAAGGTGACGAGACCATGAGTCTTGACGAACCCGTCGTTCGATTGCCTCAAGACAACACAGAGGGCGTTGCGGGAGTGCTCAAAGCCATATACGACAATAGGTGAGGTGAGGTCTGAATGGGTAGAGGAGCCGGCTCATTTTACTCACTGCCGCCCAGGTTCTTTGACAAGCACCTGCCCAACATGTTATCGAACCAGGGCGAGCAGCAGTACCTGGGGCTGTTGTCCGCAATGATGCCTGTAGCTCGGAAATACGACTTTGAGTTCGTGTTCGACGGCTGCGTCGAGGCACTACGTCGCCTCCTCCCGATCCAGCTTCAAGACATGACCACTCGCATCGAGTCCCTACAGCTCGTCGTCGACCCCGCAAAACGCACCGCTCACATCCTCACTGCTCTTCGCCTCGCTGACACCTTCGACCTATTCGAATTCTTCCCCTCACTGTTCTACCAAATCATCGCATTCCACACTCCGGAGGAAATCTACGACCTCTCTGGCCTGCCATGGAAGGACAAAACGCGCTGCGCCATGGGCATTGCCGAGCTTCGGGTTGAGCAGGACGAGGCGCTCCGGTGCCACTTCCCTCCAACAGGCGATTGCACCAAGCTCGTGCGTACGGAAGGAGGTTGGGTACGCCCCATGTGCAACCAGCGCCCGTCGCTCGCCGCCAGGCTCAAGCGCACGAAGAAAATCGTTGTTCTGGATAGGCTGGAGTTCGAGAAGGAGTCGAACGTGGTGCATTGCAGGGATTGTACGCTCCGCTACGCGAGTGAGTATGAGAAGAACCAGATGAGGATTTGGAATGCTCTTCCTAAGATATTCCATCTTGCCAAATCATGGGAGGACCTACTACACGGTCGGGTAGAGTGAAGGTACTATGCTGATGCCCTTCTCACGCGCGCAAGTAGACGGAGTCCTCATCGCCGGGAATACTTAGGCCAAAGTGCCCCCTGTTCGGTTTAGCATCGATATTTTGACCAGCTTGAGCGATGTTATGAACACGAAGTTGGGAGTTTACCTGCTGTCACGTACCACCCAAATTTCGTAAAAATAACCCGCCTCATCCGGGGCGTTGAGTGGAGCAAGTCCAAGCCGCGTCCCGCCTAGATATTGGATCACCACATTCTGCTCCACATGAATGAAATCCCAAGCAAAATCCCAAGCGACTCGTCAGAGGCCAAGACGTTGGTGCGACAAAAAGCCCAAGATTGTCATTCAGTTGAAGAAAAATAGTATGTATACCCAACAAAAAGATTCCAACAAAGCGATAAACCCGTGTGTGAATAGCGAATGTAGAAAGCGATCCAACCAAGAAGTGACTGCGAGAGAGGGGTATAGGATGCCGAACTAGAGGGACCTGAAAGGGGGACGGAAGCAAGGGGGAATTTCCGATCATCCGGACGGAATTGACGTCATTCTTGAAAAAGTCAGGGGCAGTGGGGCGGGGGTTGATTTGAAGACTATCATGTCGTGAACCGGCGAGTCATGTTCGGACGCTTCCAGAGGGACTCCCATTCTTGCAACGCCTTCATAAATCCGGAGTTCGGCTTGATGCACGCCCGTTTGCGCTTCAGGAACGAGTGGGCCTGCTCGAAGGACATGCCTTGGTTCCGGATGAGGTAGGCAATGACGACTGCGGCTGAACGCGAAACACCCTGAATGGAGGAGATCAGTAAGCCGTTCTGTGTGCCGAAGCACGTCGGATGGGGGGAGAAGAGAGATGGGGGGAGTTGGAGGGGCTCCAAAGGCGCTGAACAATCCCGCGGGGATCAAGGCGCTCGACTCGGAAGTACGCACGACACCAATGCCCCATCTGCCGAACTGCGACAACCCATCCAACATCCCGCAGCAATCCGGAACTCGAGGGATATGTAACGGCGGGCTCACCTGATGACAATGGACGAGAACATTCCTCCCACTCTTCAGCGCCGCGTCAATGTGATTGCAGACTGCCTCCAGATGTGGTCGAAGATCTGTACTGTCCAGGTCCTCGATGGGAAGCTTGTACCCGACGAACCCCTCCTGCTCTGACATTGGCAGCCAAGGGACGTCTAGGACATGCACAAGGTGGGTGATACGGTGCTCGCGTAGCATGTCCTTGTCCATGACCGCTGAAAGGGATCCGAGGTAGAGTGCCCCACTGAATTGTGAGGGGTTCGAGGGGTTTTGGGCCGGAGGGAGGACCGTATGCATTGGTGTGCACATAGCTTGGGCAACCTCAGGGGGTAGAGAGTCGAAGCGGATCATTGTGATCGAGGGGTTGGGAAGAGGACGGTCTGGAAGGTGAAGGAAGGGAAGAGAAGAAGAGAAGAAGCGGGAAAGATTGGGGAACGAGAAGCGCCGAGCGAGTCTAGTAACCTGGCCTTGTTCTAGTTGACGGAGGATGTGCCGAAAATCCACGAAAGCGGATATGGTAAGATCGAAGACGAATGTGGAGCGGTACGGTGAGGAGCTGGGAACAATTCTTTGCGGAGTGTCGCTTTCCCGGATTGATCTAGTAAACGAGGGTTATGTTCTGGTCCGGGAAAATCGAGGAGGGGAGGATTGTGTGCTTGGTATGCTGCAGCTGGTGGGAGATGCTCTGAGGAGAACATTGTGAGCTTTTGAGATGCTGTTTATATAGAAAAAGGGTAGTTATTGGACAAACCCGATACTCAGGCACTCCAAGCATGGACAGTGGGTCCAGCCCGCGGAACACGTTATACGAGAGTCAATCCAAAACAGGAAGTAGCGAGATTCAAGCGATGCGCTTCCAGGAAGGCTACCCCCGATTCAAAAGAAGTGATAAAGAGGGTGTCGAGCCCTGATAAACATATCCACTAATGGAAGTCAGAAGACCCATATCCGGGCTGATGGAATATAAACGGCCCAACGAACCATTTCTCATGCTGGGCGTTAGATGGAAGATAGGAAAACAAAGGACTGCAAGCGGCGATAGCCTTGAGATGACCTATGCCCCAGTTTCTAAACGAGGGTCCCGTTCGCCACCCCGGAATTGACGTGGCGATTGCATGTCACAACTGGCCGCCTTGAGAGGGTGAATGCAAGAACGATTGACGGGCTCCTTGTGCGGGGCGCTATTCACTGGTAAGGATCCGCTTGTTTGAGTTGTCCATGGGCCCTGGTGGAGAATATCAAATGGGAATTGGCGCTCTACCGATCCAACCGACACATCTCCTTCTCTCCGCAAGAACCTCGTCCCCCGAAGTGAAGATATGTCCCCTAGATTTCCGGGCTGCGAAGAGGAAGCAATGGGAAAGACGCGAGAGTCATCGGAGAACATCAGACGAGATAAGGTGGCGTCCTCTCAAGATCGCAAATGGCGCCGGCCTGTCACTTGATCATCGCACAATACCATGATGCATCCGTCTCGCGTGTCAAGGCTGGCCCAGACTTTCACCAGGAGACACGGTCATTAATCACGCGCCCTGATCGCCCCTATATCGCGAAGACGCGTCCGGAAGGAGGTGAGTACGGGCGCGAAAATCGCAATGACGGAGAGGAACACATACGTGTCAACTGCTTGCGCTACTCAATGATGCGTCTTTCATTTCCGTTTGTACACGGGTGCGGTCGACGATGCTTCACGCGACAGCAAGGAAGGTCTGTCAGGGCTTTCGGTACTTGGTTTTATCCGAGCTTTGACTACCTCACTCCTGCTGGACAGGGAGCAAGGCAAACATGACGCTTGTCGTCCGAAATGGCTTTGATGACATCCTTTTGTTCCTCGGCAAGGTATCAGCGTTCCGCGAATCATCCAAACTAGCATTGGACACGAAATGACGAAGAGCTCTAGGCACGGCCTGAGGCAGTCGAGAATGTGGCGTACGTGCGGAGGTGGCTTTATGCTTTCGGAGATCGACCTCTGTAAATGAACACCTGGACCACGGAAACAGAGCGCCTAACCACTATATGTTTTTTGTTGGCGGAATGATATAAATATGACGGGGTCGAAGGGACGGCGCGAAGGGTCCGAGTCGGAGTGTAGAGGTAAGGTTTCGGTAAGATTAACGGCCTGTCAGAGTGGGCGTTGATGAGAAGGCACGATACAAGCGCCCAGGTATGACTAACGCCTCCGCCATCCGAGGGTGGATTCTGGGGAACCCGTGCTTTTTTTTTTTGTGGCCTTGTACTTTTTTACGAGCTGAATCATTGCGCTTGGACAAGGCTGTCATTGTGTCCCTGTCGAAAGACTTCCAGAGGTTGAAATCATGGCAGGATTGTGACGTCGCTCGGGTGCCTACCTAACGAGATTGACCCGAGGTGTGTGCCGGAACAGTTTCTTTGTTCCTTCACACTCCCTGGAATTGGGGGAGATGTGTCGTGGATTCATATGTGCACGATAAGGAAAGGGTGTTAGAGTCACCTCTGCATTTGTCATGAAAGTAGCGACGTACCGGGCAGGGTCTGTACGATGTGCCTGGGCCACAATCACAGACCTTTCCCGTTTGTTCTAACTTGTCGAAGGGGTTCTTGAAGTGCTTACGCCAGGCGAGAAAATCGGAAGCCTCCCACGGGAGAGGAGGGAAAGTAACTTTTGGCTGGAATGGTGCACGCCGTGTGCGACTCGGGGATGAGAGAGCAAGGCCAATCGGATGCTTCACGGCGTCGGCGAGGTGCCTGGAACTCATGCAAAGTGTGACGTATACACATTGCCGGACCCGGCGAGTTACTTTTGCTTGTCAAACTGCCCCAGCAGCTGAAGTGCGTACGAGGACATTGTCATATTGTGGAGCGCTCCTAGAATGGTAATCATCGCTTCGATGACATCCGAAGGGTCGTGCCTGGATCCTCCGTGCTTCTGTCATGGGGCTGAACGCTGGAAGGTAACTCGACGATGGCAGACCGTATTCTTGGGGTTCTCCCTGAGGATTATTTGAGAGAATGCGGACATAACGATGACGCCACGGTGAAAGGCAAAGGCCAGGCGCCTAGCGAGACCCTTGGATAAGATCCAGGGCTCGCTTCAATTCCGTAGACACCGCGCCACAGGCATTGAGGGCTTGACACAGAACAACAAACACCAGAAAGGTTTAGTTCAGGTTCCGAGCTGCGAACGGAAAGAGCGCCCACCATTGAGTTGCCGTCCGAAGCAGCTCCTTGGCATGTTGACTCTCGGTGGTTGCGGCCTTGAGCTGGGATCTCGGAACGGAAGTATAGGCAAATCCACTTTGGGTTGCTCGTAGCACATCCAAGCCAGTGTTTCTTGACCAGGCCATTATGCTGAATATGCGGCCCTAGCGACACCTAAATTCTAATCTAACCCGAGTTGAACTAAAGTTAAATGAACAGATAGGTCTTGGTTCAATACCAGTTTAAAGTTCTTGAGAAGCTTGTCGCCCAGATCCAGAGATCATTCAGTCGCCTTTGAGTGAAAGCTGGGATTGGAGAACTACTTCACCGTGAAGCAATTGGCAGGATGGTCGTAGGAGATAAGCGCCTGAGTGAGAGCTAGTGAACTTCTAGAGAATCTGTAGAGCCTTTTCAGGGACTACTTCGCCGTCGGACGCGTCGCCCATGCGAAGTTGAGGTTTGAAGCGCTTATCGTGCAACATATACTCTTTGAGACCGTTCCTTCAGCGTCAAAGTTCGGGTCTGGCAGCATGGACAGTCAATTATGAGTCATTTCAGACTTCCAAGAGACAAAATGGGTGAGTTTTGGGTGCATTTCTTGGTGATGGTGGTGGTCGAGAGTCAAGAAGAAATCCCACCGAGCTGATTGGTCAAGGATATTAGAATTTATTACGTAATTTCCAAATCCGAAAAAGTCCGCCGAGGGGTGTTGAAGGTTCCAGCTCACCGCCAACGACGACGAGCACCATGTTGCGAGCGTCGTCCTCGTCGTCAAAATCGCTGTTACGAACAGCGTCCAACGCCTCCTGTAGGTCTTTCTGCGCGTTGTCGAGGGCCATTCTGACCCGTCTTCAGCCGTCGCTCGCCCATTCCGCGCCAAGCTCCGAAACCCCAGTCGCTCGTTGGCGACGGCAGCAGCGGACATTCCTGTTAGACGTTATGGAGGCTTGAAGGACCAGGACCGTATATTCACCAATGCCTACTGCAGGCACGACCACGGTATCAAGGGTGCTATGGTACGTGGTTACCTCTTTGAAACCGAGTAAGTTTGCTCATATGGCCCCATAGTCCCGAGGCGACTGGCATAAGACGAAGGAAATTCTGTTGAAGGGAGATTCGTGGATCATCCAAACTATCAAGGACTCCGGATTGCGTGGCCGTGGTGGTGCTGGTTTCCCCAGTGGCCTCAAGTGGAGCTTCATGAACAAGCCCAATTGGCAGGCGGATGGCCGGTACGTCGCACTATGCATCGTCGGCGAAGTCCAACTAACATCGTAATGAAGGCCCCGATATCTAGTCATCAACGCCGATGAGGGAGAGCCAGGAACCTGCAAGGACCGAGAGATTCTCCGTGGTGACCCCCACAAGCTCATTGAGGGGTGTCTCGTCGCCGGTCGCGCCATGAATGCCAACGCCGCCTACATCTACATCCGTGGCGAATTCTACCAGGAAGCATCACACATTCAGCAAGCCATTAACGAGGCTTATGCTGCTGGTTTCATTGGCAAGAACGCTTGTGGGACCGGGTACGACTTCGACGTCTACGTTCACCGTGGTGCCGGTGCCTACATTTGCGGGGAGGAGACCGCTCTCATCGAATCTATCGAAGGGAAGCAGGGAAAGCCCCGCCTCAAGCCCCCCTTCCCTGCTGACGTCGGTCTCTTCGGGTGCCCAACTACCGTCGCCAATGTCGAGACTGTCGCAGTCGCACCCACCATTTGCCGCCGTGGTTCCAACTGGTTCGCCGGTTTTGGTCGCAAGCGTAACGAAGGCACCAAGCTCTACTGCATCAGCGGTCACGTCAACAACCCTTGCGTCATTGAGGAGGAAATGAGCATTCCCCTCAAGGACCTTATCGAGAAGCACTGTGGTGGTGTCCGAGGTGGCTGGGATAACCTCCTTGGTATCGTCCCTGGTGGTTCATCCGTCCCTATTATTCCCAAGGACGTTTGTGCTGAAGTCCTGTGCGTATCTACCCCCTCGGGTCCCAATCAACGCTGACCTCCGTTTCCCAGGATGGACTACGACTCCCTCAAGGATGCCCAAACTGGTCTCGGAACCGGTGCCGTCATCGTCATGGACAAGAGCACCGACGTTGTCTCCGCCATCTCCCGCTTCGCCGACTTCTACAAGCACGAATCTTGTGGTCAATGCACCCCCTGCCGTGAGGGTACGACCTGGATGAAGAACATGATGGACCGCATGGTCGAGGGTCGCGCCCACCAACGTGAAATTGACATGTTGCTCGAGTTGACGTGAGTTGCTCCCTGTCATTCTTCTCAACACACTGGCTGACCGTGTATATCATTATCTAGGAAACAAATTGAGGGACGGACGATTTGTGCTTTGGGTGACGCTGCTGCCTGGCCCATCCAAGGTCTCATGCGCCACTTCCGACCTGAGGTCGAGAGGCGCATCGAGGAGTTCCAGAGGCTGAACGGCCCTGTGGGCTTTGGCGGCCACCTCTCTAGGGATGCGGATGATACCCTTGCCTTGCCGGATAACTTAGGCTTGCGGCAAATCACCTCAACCCACTAATCCTGGGATAGAGGGGTCTTGATGTGTGCGTTCATGTAAGTACAGCGATTTGCTACAGTAATACTAGACTCTTTCTACCTCCCGCCCCGTCACGGATGGTGCTCCAAGGATTACAGAGAGTGGGAATGAGCGAGTCCCGTTAACCGCACTACGCACTCTGGTGGGCACTTTGACTTGGATGTCATGAGGGGCTGCAAGTCAAGGTCGCTCGGGGAATCTGGCGTCTTCAGATCCTTGGATGGCTCGAACTGGTCGGATCTTTGGAGCGCTACGTATGTGGCTTCCGAAGACGTTCTTGCGTGTCCCTCGCCCAATCGTATCTGATCACTGTAGGTGAGGACGTCTCCTGACCATAATTCGAGGGTACTCACTCGCCGATTCCGTCTCCTGTTCCACCTCCAAACTCCAACTATAACCAACAACCCGAAAGCAAATAGCCCCAGGACCACGCCAACAATCAACCCCACTGGTATCGAACTGCCGTCGTCCTGTGCCTTGGCGCACCCTTTGTATCCCTTCGAAAGGTCGGGCATATCCCGCATACTCGCGAAGCTCGGGGTGTAGACGATGTAGTCGAGGATAAACAGTTGTGAGGCGTCAGACACAGTAAGTATGAGGGTGTGGTCTCTCGGCAGGAGGTCGGAAGCAGTGAAAAGGAGGAGGTTCTGGTATCGTTCGTTTTGGCGCCCAATGATGGGATCCCTGCGGACAATCGCGCCATCTATCGTCGCTCTAACCGTGATTTTGGTCTTGTCACGGCTGGGCGGGTACCATAAGCCGTAGACGTCGACAGTGGTGCCTGCGATGCCATACAAGGCGTGAGTGCCCGATTTACATTTGCAATGCCAATACCGGGATAACTGACCTGCGAACCGAAATTCTAGACAATCGTCCGCAGCCTGGCTCTGGTGAGTGGAGTTCATGACCGGGTAGCCTCCTGGGAAGGGGGAGAAATTCAGGAAATCCGAGTCCGTCGTGTTCCTCCAGTCCCCATTATACCGAACGGCGGGGTCTTGGTCGTCCACTAGGACTCGGTGGTCTCTGCTGATTGGCGTGTCGAGGTCGTTGATCGTGACGATTGCGAAGTCGACGGCTACGTTGTCTCTTTCCGATATTGTGATATTGTGGGTATTATAAGGTAGGCTGTTGGTGAGCATCGGAGTTGTGTACCATTGTGCGTACCCTTGCTGGACCCTGGGATCTGAGGGGAGGGGAAGGGGGAACGTGGCATTGTACGTGGGACCTCCATCTATCGCCACGGTGTGGGTTTGAGCAGGGCTTGACTCGTTTCTCGTAGGCGTATTTCCGATGAAGGCTGCCGACGAACCTTCGACCCCGGCTGAGAAGGTCGGTACAAGTGGAGCAGGAGGAGGCTCACCATTGAACGAGAGGGTGAAGTTGCCAACTCCATACAAGCAACTGTCAGGATACCATACGCCGTTCGATTTGGTCCAAGAGCCCTCAAACTTGAAGGCAGGATCTTGCTCGTCTATGATGATAAGCAATTCTCGTTGAGTAGCCATAAGGGGCCGGGGAAGGGGACTGGTGGCGAGTGTGGCCGGAACGAACGTTCAGCCAAACGAGGCCGACCCCCTCCAAATGAGCATCGCAAGTCGAGTCATGGTGCGTAGGCGTGCCCTTATGTGACGATCTTTTCACAGCTGATACCCCTTTATCGTGCAAAGGTACCTGTGTCAGACGGCCGGATGTCGGGCGCCAAGTAGGTGAACATTGCACCAAAATGAATAGGCGTGTCCGAATGTGATCCTGTGCGGGCGCTGTACGGCCTGTGTGATCACTGTGTACGACAGTGGCTGTCAAACAGGCCTATACTTAACCTTGCACCGGGCAGCGTGTTTGCGACGCGCGTTCCCCTCTGCCCAACGACATGTCTGCGAAGTACAGCACGGTGATCGAAACCGCCGTGTACAGCGTACCACAGGAGAAGGATGCGGGTGACATGGACCAACGGCTGAAGGATGTCCTCTTCAAGAATCAAAGGTTGTTCTCCAGGGAATCTCCATATCTCGATGCCCTCCTGGTTTACGTGAGACCAGTTTGACTTGTGCCATCACTCGTGTACTCACCGTGGTGCGCCCTTCCCTCTTAGGCTGGACTTTTCTCCGCCGTTCTTGCCGCCTTTCTTATCGAGACGCGGAAAGACCTTCAAGAGGATGTTCTGGACAAGATCTTACAGGAACTCAGGCAGAGCGATGAGCCCTTCGAAGCGACATTGATATCGAAGTGGGTCAACGGGTTGTGGTTCGCAAGTCTCAGTTTATCCCTTGCATCTGCCCTGTTTGTCATCCTTGCGAAGGCGATGGGCCGTCGGGTGCTGGATAGGGAGGAGATCGAGGCCATGTTCATGCCAAAGGCGACGGATGGCCGCAGTCAACACGACTGCAACAGTGCAGGGCGCTACCGGTTGCAACTCACGGAAGGACATAAGGCGTTCAAGCGCAAATTCGAATTCCTGACTATGTCTGCGACAATTACGATTTCAGCTTCGCTCACCCTGTTCTACCCCGGCCTTGTGGTTCTGATATATACAAGCCAGAGGGGCATCGCGTGGTCGGTTGCTGCGATCGCTGTGGCGATGGGGGTGGTGTCCTTCGTTTGTGTGTTGCACGATGTGTATTCCGCTTCGAGATACGATACAGAGTAGCGCTACGCACTCCA
Source organism: Coprinellus micaceus (assembly GCA_951394405.1). Taxonomy (NCBI): domain Eukaryota; kingdom Fungi; phylum Basidiomycota; class Agaricomycetes; order Agaricales; family Psathyrellaceae; genus Coprinellus; species Coprinellus micaceus. The sequence continues at coordinate 321,341 of OX596340.1, read as the reverse complement.
TTCCAACTTCCCAAGAGAAATCTTAAGCACATCTGATTCCCCTAGCAGAGTATCTACTGTAAACGGGAGCGTGTCCGCCCCGCAGGTGCGTGTGGTCCCAAGGAAGTACCAGTTACTGCCAGTCCTCTTAAGCCTCTTATCTTTAGGTCGAGTCGAGACCCAAGACCGGCTATTAATTTGCTCCTGTTCTGCCAGTCGGCGTAGCTGTCAGCCCCCCGTGACAATCGGCCTTGTCATGGGGCGCAGTCTCCCGCCGGCCGTGCATGCAGCAGGTGCAATGGCTCGCCTTTACCGTTGGCCCACGAAAAGTAACGTACTGTCAAGAATGAGGTAAGACGAGGGGCTCATGACGGAGGTAGGCATTCTTGGGCTTCAGGTCGACTCCCATTGAAATGCCCCGTGTCTCTTTTCTTCAAGTTCAGGGAGCGACAGAGTGATATCACGAAGGAGTTTTATCAAGGGGTCTACCAAACGGCAAAGGCCCTTCGAAGGCTCATGAGAACCCGCTGAAGTCTCTTTCCAGTGGTATGCGGATTCATCTCGTCAAGCACGAGGCATGTGCGCTGAGGAGTATAAATTCTAGTCGTACGTTCGGCGAGATTGTAAGAATTCTCTTCGTGTCCATAACTACAATGAGCGCGAGCGACGCCCTCAGCGCAATCAAGTTCATTCATACGGTCGTCTCCAAGGTGAGTACATTCAAATACGATGTGCTACGACTCGGAGGAACGTGTACGCTGACCGTGGCCTGTCGGGGTGCACTACCTTACAGGTAAAAGACAACCAGGATCAACTCAAGTCTCTATCGAGACGCCTTCAATTCATCGTCCAATCCTTAGAAGAGAGCCGGGAAAGGGATGTCATTCGTACCGCCGAGTACGAAGACTCCCTCAGCGTCGTGTTCGAGTAAGAGTATGCCTCGTGGCTGAGTGCCCTCAAGCTTACGCGAACTGTTAGATTAATCACGCGAACTGAACGGGTCACCCGACGGATGCTCAAGAGATCTCTGGGGGACAGAACATGGAACGCCGGAGAGATAACGGCCGATCTGAAGCGCTTGAACGAAGACGCCCAAACCTTCTTAAGTATCCATACCGTGAGTCCACATTCAACCTTTTGGCCGGGCTACAATATGCCATAACATTGTGCTTGTAGATCAAGGCCTTGGACATCATTCAGACGTACGTTCCGCACCTTTCTTCAACCCCGGTCGTTCTGTCCAACGCCATTCCATAGAGCACAGTCACAACAGCAAACCTATCTCGTCAGCAGCGTCGAAGAGATCATCGCGAAGGTCAGTCACCCCATTAGCAACTTAAAGAGGTGATCTCATGTAGTCGCACTACGGCTACCCAGATCGCAGAAATAGATCTCGCGTTGTCGAAATCATGGCCAGCGCCCACCGCCTCTTCTCCTCTTACGCAGAGCATGTCGATGACGCTACAGTGAGCCTCTTATTTGGCCGCGCAGTGCACCCGCTTATGGACTTTTCTTAGGATCCCCCCTCTCTCGACGGGATCGGCCAAAACCTCCCCTTCTTTGAGCAAAAAACTCTCCGGTATTTTCTCTCAATCTCGCTTTCTTTCTGGGAAAGGGGTTACTGCCGGAGCGGCCACAACGAAATTCGTTAGTTCACCTTCCGCATTTCCCCCACCCTCATGTGCTGACCTCCATCTCAATTGTCCCAGAAGAGCTCGGGGGGAAAAAATCCCGGTCCAGGAATCTCGGCAGCATCAATCGCCAGAGCGCAGTCTGCGGGCCCATCTCTTGCAGGCGGTTGTCATGAGCCCGGGGACGAGCCACCGATCTTGGTTGAGGAACTGAGAGCTGCAAATTTTTTCAGGTTGACTATCTCAGGGTTGCACAAGGCCGGTGACCTATATGGCCCAGGTTCTTTGAACGCGAGTTTCAGCGTCCCAGGAGGAGCAACGGTTGACCAAGTCAAGCGTATCATCGAGCAAGCCGGTAAGCTTTGCCCTACGAACACAACACAATGAATGACGAACATCTATCTGGTCAGGCTATTCGCGCCCGGAAGGCTTGGTCGAGGACAGGACCATGCTTATTCAAATCACCGAAGGCAATTCCGTGTTCGATGCTACGGCACCACAAGGTCTCCAAATTTCCAAGGACGAGCCTCTGCTCTGGTGGATGAATAAATATGATGAATACCATGGGATCACTGCCCCCACACCTATGAAGACCGAAGTTGAGTGGACGAGAGACTCGCTCAAGATCGACAACCTGACCATCCGCTGTCACCGAACACTCCGCGTTCCTGATGCCGACGAAGCTAGCCACCTCCCCCCGGTACGTCGTTTACACTGTCGTGAATGTTCACTAAGCCTTACCCTTTGTCAGGATATGGGCCCTTTCCCTGTCTTCCCAGTCGCTCAGCTCGGATCGAGAGCACCTGAGGAGATGAAGAAACGGGGCGGATTCATCATGGTACTGACCACGCATAACTTCCGTTTCACGTCCTAATCTCTGCTAATCTCCCACTTCGGAAGCCTATGTTCCGCCGCGAAGCCCTCTGGATTTCGTTCAAATGCGGATCCTATGCACCAGCTGTCAAGGTGTCTGTTGGTGGTGAGTCCTTTCACTGCTTTTATCCCTAGATCGCCCTGACCTCGAGACAGGCGTGAACGTAATATCTGGTGCCTCCGCCTCAGACTCCTCTCCCCTACAGAACGGGCCTCAGGACTACATTGTCGCAGGCTACCAGCCCTGGATCGATGGGATTGTCTCCGGTCCGGATGTCGTTCGTCAGGTAAGCCCCAACCCTGCGCACCCTTCGAAGGCTTATTTGTCTCACCAATCCTTTAGTTTGTTGTGACGGACATGGGCAAGGGCTATACGGTAGAGGAACAGGTGACCGGTGAAGCCAAAATTGGAGGGCTTCAATTCGACATATTCCCTCGTCGTCCAATGCCGACAAAGTATTTTACCCAAACCAAGCCACTCCCAGGGCAAGGGAACGTTATCGCCGACGAGAACCGCCGAATCAAGACTGTCACCGCGACGCCTGCAGAGCTGAAGCTCGAGCAGCAAACGATTGCATATGTGCGGTGAGTTTCGTGTCACCTTGGACTGTTGTTTCGCGGCCCTCTGATGCATCGTCGCCCTTTCAGGTGGGGAGACTATTCGTACCATGATATCGCATCATCGTCCTCGGCCCCATGGATTTTATCAGAATATGTTCGACGCATTTCCTCGACCCCGACTCTGAAGGCAAGGTATCCAGACCCTCCAAAGCCTTCGAATGCTTCCTCTATACCTTGTGGAATGCCGATGGGCTATAGTACTTCTGCACTGGGGGTTGCAGCGGGTGGAAGGATGTAAGTGCCATCAGCTGCAATGGGGACTTTCGCTGATTCGTTGTATCCCGATAGTAAGCAGAAGATATACCGTGACCGCGAATCCGTCAGGGTGAGTAGCGGAGTAGCTCGCCTTAAAAGTGCATCGTCCGTTAACTGAACGTGTAAGGTGTACAACGAACAACTGGGTCGGCGTGTTCATATTCACATCGTGACCCCGGAGTATTGGGAGGTGAGTTCCGTGGCCACCTTCCTATTGTTAGCGTTGTGCTTATATCCACCCAGGATCTCACTGGGATACTCCCGCCCGTCACGCCTGTCACCCGCGACATGTATGCGAATCACGGCGTACCGTGGTACAAGCTCTTCGACGACTACGTCGACTCGATTACGGAGGTGTCTCAGGCACTCGCCTCGGTTCTTTCTATCTCGGAACTCGACAAACTCAAGTCCGACAACGCGGTCAAGACCGTAGATCCCGTCGTCAATCCGGACGCCCCTCCTCCATGCTTTGCGCATCGTCTCGCCAGCTCTGCGTTTGTGTTCCGACCGTGTGGACATGCCGTTTGTGCTCAATGCTTCGGGCTTGCTTTCGCTCAAATGGCTGGTGGCTCAACTCAGTGCAGCTGTGGCTCACCCATCGCCAAGTTCGTGGGGATGAAGCAGGCTGTGCCTCAGATTACTATGGCACAGCCCAGCGAGGCCGAATCGGATGACGAGGGGAACCACTGGAATGTGAAGGAGATTGAACAGCTATCCCTGCATGCCGCCCAGTCTGGGAAAGTGGTTGTTATTCACCGCCCTGAGGATAGTGTTGCTCCTTTGCAACAGAAGGAGCCCGTCTCGCCCCTCCGCTACTAGTTACTGCGAGCTACGTGGCTCCATTGCCACTCGCCGACACAACATGATTTCAAACCCCCAGATACCCCCGCACCCATGCCGTTTCATTCCGCCTCAATCCCACCCTTTTTCGAACACCAATGTTGACGCCCCATGCGCTTGCATTTTGCTCATATCAGTAACAAAGCGCATGTCCTGCTAGTACAGAACGAGATGTACATCTCTCATCTTGGGCCCCCAGGTTCGTTGGACAAGTATATGTGTTTCCCCTATGGAGCCCAGGAAGCCTTGATTAAGTCCGCCGCTCGCTCTGCAAAGACATATACAGGAACTTGGGTGTGGGCCGCGGGAACCCAAGGCTGTAGGAAAATAATTAGCACAGCCCAACATTCGATATTGCGCACACTCACGATAACGCTCGCATCTACGATCCTCAACCCATTGGCACCCTTCAACCTCAAATCTGGGTCTACCACACCACCCTTGGCTCCCTTCTTTGACATTGCAGCAGTTCCCACCCCATGTAAATTCACACTGGCATTATCCCGCAACGATGTCTCCTACTCAGCGTCTGATACAAGGTCTGGGTCGGCGAACAGCGGTACGAGGAGGTAGTTGGCCCATTGCGGTCCCGAGAAGAAGCGCTTGACGAGCCGGTAACCCTCTTTCAATGAGGCGACGTCGAAAGCAGTCTGGAGGATGCCTGCGTCAATGAGCGGGTCGTCGAATGGGTTGGATGAGCGCAGAGTCACGGAGCCTCGACTGGTCGCGGAGAAGAAAACAGGCATGCCACCAGCGAGCCTGGCGCCTTCGACATCTACAGTGCCGATGTAGACCTCGAAGTGTGGTCGACTCGACCCCGCGGGTTTGGGGAACTGTGTCCACAAAGACGAGTTGGGGGGTATCTTCGTCCACAAAATGAGGCGGTTGAAGGGTGTGTTGGTGAGTGGCCCCGTCTTATTCTGGTTCCACTCCACGAGAGCCGCCGCTTGGTCGATGGCTGGGTCCTGCACGGCTGCCGCCCAGGGCAGCATAGCTGCGACGTGGTCGCTCATCTTCTTCCCCACATCCGGTAGCTCATGGATAGGTTGGATACCGAGAGCTTCCAGCTCTGCCTTTCTGCCAATACCCGAGTTGAGGAGGATTTGGGGCGTGCCAATGACACCTGCGGAGAGGATGACTTCCTTGGTTGCAGTAAGATTGCCTAGGACTGTACGCGAAGCCTTATCCCCAAACTCCACCGTGCGAAGGGAGAGCTTTCCATGAGCCTTGTCGCCGGTGAGAACCACTCTCGTGACGTAGGTGTTGAGGAGGATACTTAGGTTTGGTCTGCTCCTCACAGTCGTGTCTAGGTACGCTGTGGCAGCGCTGCTCCGCTCGCCGTTCCCAATGGTACTCTGGAGAAAGGCTACGAATAAAACTCCAAGTCAGGGTGAGCACCTTCGACCCAAATAATTCTGCCTACCAAGTCCGTTCGCGCGACCATCGTTCATGTCGAGGAGGAAGGGGAACTCTGGCTGCTGCGTCGTGACGTTGAGGGCGCGCTTGTCAAAGTCGTTAGGGCCGGATGTGGGGAGGGTGACAAGGACCTTCCCCGTAGTACTATGGATGCGAGGATCGTATTGACCTGAGGTGTCGCGACCGCCGGCAGGTGGGATGAGGTGCTCATGCTAAAATATATATATTCATCAGATTAAGAGCATCACCGATGTCGGGGTTTTGCTGCTACCTTCCGAAAGTACTGCGTCATGGCGTTCCAGCTCCATCCAGCATCTCCAGTTGCGGAGGCATATGAATTGTAGTCGTCTGATGCACCCCTCGAGTAGATCATTCCATCTATTCCACGAAATGAACAGGCCCCTTCGGATAAACTGTGGACTTGTCTACTCACTGATAGAGCTGCTTCCTCCAAGAACATACCCCCTGGTGTAGTCGAGCATACGGTTGTTCGTCGCAGGAGTTGCGGTCGTCGTATAGTTCCATGTGTAGGTGGAAGGGATAATGCTGTTGAACGCTGGTATCCGCAATACGTCTACCCCTTCGTTGCTACTTCTGGTTAGACCCTGACGATACTCAATCTCTCGGAAAGTGACGCACTTTCCGCCAGCCTCTATGAGCAGGACCTTGACCCTCGGGTTCTCAGTGAGCCGGTTAGCAATAGTTGCTCCGCCGGGTCCTGCTGGGTATAGTTCAGAGTATTAGAGTGAAGAATTATAAGAAGCACTTACACCCAACGACGATGAAGTCGAACCTGGAGTTTGAGCCGAGGTCAGAAGCATGCTGGTATACCTTTCCCTCGACTCCAGTCAGTATCAAAAGGGAGGCGCCCAGATAAAGGGCAATACGGGGAAGGGGGCGAGGCATGACGTTCTCAAGGGGTGAACCGAGCATCTGACTGCTTACTCTTTATATCACTTTACCCAGAATCTGGTACCAGCTGCCACGGATGCACGGAATGAACATGACATGCGCAGCAGCTTCATATCAGTCCGGCAAGGAGCATATGGCGATTGCGCTCACTTGGGCGGCTATTTGTTTGAATGGAACCTGGCGCCCCCATTGGTGGAAATTCTGAGGTGTGGGATGGCATTCCGTAACCCTCATCCCAAGGGAGTAAATGCTGGCGTTTGGAGAAACGCTACATCCGATATTTCCTTTGAAGGAATTGTGCAAGCCTGAAGAGGCTAGAGGTCACCTGGGTCACATCATTTCCCAGCAAAATTAGCTGGGCCTACCCCCCCAGTATGCCCAGCTAATTTTGCTGGAAAGTTCTAACTGTCGCTATGTCGCAAAAGCTCCTGGCTTTTATGCCTCAAAAGGCATCAGGTCCCTTTACCAATTGCGAAGGGTCGAGGAGGTCTCCGGGAGGTGTTCCCAGGGCGCTGTCAACGCCATCCCGGGATCAATGGTCGACAGCGCCGTCAGAATCGTTCGCGCCCGCTGTCTGCGCGTTGCCAAATAAGGCTTGCCATCAGTCGGACGCCCGTGGTCGCTGTTGCGGACGGCGAGCTCGCCCATTTCACCACAGCGCCTCCCGCGATGCCCAGAGTTATAGATTTTGGGGTGCGGCTTCGCGCAGCACTTGTGTTCCTATTCACACGATTTGAGATGCAGAGGATCACGGGTACATAGCGTAGCTTGCAAATAAAAATGTTCCCTCAAGTGCCAGCCTCAGCGTGAATTCTAGCCGTGTATCTGACCACACAGATATAAATTTGGCATTACATACAGACGACTGCATTTCACAATCCATTTGAAAAGCCCTTGTCACCTTCCTTAGAATAGTCTTAACGTTGAGCCTGGAAGTACATCGGGGTCACATTTACCTTTGTTACCATGGCTGTGGTATGTAAAAGACGCTGACCGCTGAATAAATGGTCTGCCTCATCCATAGTCGAGCGTTAGTGTCCTTCTGTCACTATATTCAGGCGCATTAGCGCTTCCCCTGCACTGATAACATCCCAGACGTTTCATGAGCCTCTGGTAAACATACAATCGACCTAGCCCCTGCCCGTGAGAGATGCATGCAGTTAGGCCAATATCTGCCAAGTAAACGAGCTGAACGTACCATTTATTGCGTGCGCATGGTCCCGCCGGCTTAACACACACCCTCGCGCTACGGATACTTTTGGGCGCTTAATTCACGCGATGGCATCCCCTGAAAGCGAAGGTCCAGTAGGATGGCTTTTCAAGTGGCTCATACGAGACCAGTGCACTTACTAAAGAATAACAAAAAGACGCGACGCAAAACGGACTAGAAACCGGCGAGATATGGGGAAAAGAAGTGTTAGCAACCGTGAAATCACGAAGTAAGTCAAGCATCACTACATCAATCTCGACCACTATGTCAGTTCTGCAGGTCTCTTCGCCATATCTCGGCTTCTACTGGCTCGTTTTCCATCCGGTCTTTTTCCTTCTACGTGCAGAGCCAAGGGCTAATGTCAGAAATTGTACGATTCGTTTTAAGGCGTTCCGATCTCGCCTAATTCCGCACCGATGAAGTTTGGCACACCTTGGAGTGCAACCAGCGCCAACCTTCCTGTTCCGCACGTACAAGCAATTGAACATCGCCGAGCATCTATACTAAACATGTATGACCTAACCATACATGCGCGCCGCCTCGATTCTGCCTAGAGAGATATAAGACAGCAGTGTCACAATATGCGTAGTCAGGCCATACTTTCCACTTGTACATCACAGACTAGTCACCATTGGTCAAAAAAACTATCTCTGAATACGCAACACCAATCCCTCTATCCCTTAATTCAAAGATCTGGTGGCAGCATACTTCCACCTTTCATTATCGGGAAATTTGATGTGATCCGGGGGGCGGGACAAAAGGCAAGCCTCCGCACCTAAAACTCGGACAATAGCATTTTTGAACTTTTCTCGAAGCGCCCCAGCAGTCATTGAAAGCACAGAAGTAAGAGAGCATCTTCATTCCACCGTTCTGGAGGCAGGTATTTACCCTCCCGGGTGTGTGTGTGGTCAGTAAAGATTGGTACACAATTTAAAACAGAGCCCTATGCGACCCGGCTGGGCTAACTACTACAATAAAATCTAGTAAGGCAATTCTATCCGCACCCAAAGTTTGAGAGAGAAAGGTTAATAATTGAAGGACCTGGTGAAATGGGCGAGCTCGCCGTCCGCAACAGCGACCACGGGCGTCCGACTGATGGCAAGCCTTATTTGGCAACGCGCAGACAGCGGGCGCGAACGATTCTGACGGCGCTGTCGACCATTGATCCCGGGATGGCGTTGACAGCGCCCTGGGAACACCTCCCGGAGACCTCCTCGACCCTTCGCAATTGGTAAAGGGACCTGATGCCTTTTGAGGCATAAAAGCCAGGAGCTTTTGCGACATAGCGACAGTTAGAACTTTCCAGCAAAATTAGCTGGGCATACTGGGGGGGTAGGCCCAGCTAATTTTGCTGGGAAATGATGTGACCCAGGTGCTAGAGGTTCTGGTCTGGTCATCTCGCCTTGGGCTTTTAGGACGGCGCAAACCGAAACCTCTTTCAAATCGAGAAGAGACCGGCCTCGTCTGGGGGGTTAGAATGAGAATTGACGCGAGCGTTCCAAGGGGCCACGACGGTTGCATGACGGTTCTGGTTCAAGAAGTTTTGGCGACACGCGATCATATCGCAAGCGCCCAATTGGGCATCCCGACCATCCGGATCAGACGGCAGGTCGGCCTTTGCCGTGGCTGGTTGTTGGAAATCGTGACTGGCGGTTGCTCTCTAACCCAACCGTGTCCTCGATTTCGCCTTCACATCCATTGTAGGACCCCCGCCGGTGTCTTGTGTTGGATCTGAAATCGCTCAGTAGGCTGTCAATGTCTCTTCTGCGTCGTTCGTTTCGACTCGGTGGCTGATCGGTCGAGAGATGACCGGAGGGCACTCGTTCTCTCGGCACCGATATCTCCACCAGGGGGGTGCCAGCGGAGAAATCGGCGACACCAGCTGTCAGAGCAGGTGCCATCAACAGGTGTCAAGTATTCGGGGTTAGGTAGCTACGCCAAAATCGATAAGGTCTGTTTGAGAGCCCTCTCCCTCGACTTGTGCCCATACTCCAGATGCCCGAGATCGATCAGTGCGCGGACTACATCTGGCCTCTGAGTCTCCAGTGGTCTAATAAATACCCTTCCTCAACCGCGCGGTTTACCTTACCTAAAGTGGGCACATAACCCCGAATACTTGACACCTGTTGATGGCACCTGCTCTGACAGCTGGTGTCGCCGATTTCTCCGCTGGCACCCCCCTGGTTGGCACTATCTACATCATCCCCACTTATCCAAGAGGAGACTTTCTCCTATTTTCCACGACATAAACACGGTGGCCTTTCTAACTCCCCTGCGTTTCAAGACAAACAGGCTGGGAATGAGAACACCGTTCTGGGCGTTCAACTGGATGGTATCAGCGTCGGTATCGACGTCTACCTCAAACCACATATTACGAGACTCGATGGATTGAGGCGGCAACAACCCACCCCTCGTTATCGTCTAACAGGTACCATGGGGAGGTCGCTTCGCTCTCGAGAGTAGGTGGATTTTTCCAGGCTTTGGCAGGGCGATTCGCACACTCGAGGTTGCTCTGATCGCCACCTGCACATCACAGTCCCCATCGTCAGAGAAGATCGGCGTATATATTCCGCTAATCGTGTTTCACTTAAGTAGGTAGTGCCTTCTGTGTCCCAGGACCCACTCTCTCCCTTGTCTCCTCGGGTTTACCTATGTCGGATTCTCAAGGGAGGCCTGTGGATCCCTCCCGTCTTCCGCGCCGCGCATATTATTTGGTAGGGTTCTGGGTTGAGGTCAGCTCATGTGCAACTTTACTGGTTACCGCAGCTCAATAGAACCCAATAGTCGACTATCTATGGTGCGTAACGAATGACATCTGCGGATGGTCTGAGGCCTAACACGAGAGTTTAGGCGTCTACTTCCTTCTCTATCTCGCGACTGTCACCGTGCACCGTAGAAAGAAAAGCCAGGATAAAATGGCCTCAAGAATATCTATGGTTGGCAACACAGTGTTATTCCTTCTGACCACCTTTCATAACTGTGAGTCTCCACCATTCGGTCCGGTGTTGTAACTCCTCATTCATGGTATGTCGGGCCAAAGCTCTCAATGTCTATCGAATGCTGCAGGCATATGTCACCCAGCCACTCGATGCGGGCATCATGGGTCCTGTCACCTATTTGGAGGACTTCTCGAAATGGGATGCGTATGCATACGCCATTATACTTCCGTTGGTCACTTGGACGGCCGATATACTAGTGGTGCGTTCACACTCCTTTCTCACATCCTGTTGTGTTCATCGCTGCTTGGTAGATGTACCGCTGCTGGATCGTGTGGCAGCGAAATAATTGGGTGCTCGTACCGCCCGTTTTGCTCCTACTCGCGAGCTTTGGTACGTCCAAGCTTGAACCCATTTGACGATGCAGGCATTAAATCGTTGTCCCCCACTCTCAGTCACAACGTCCATGAACCTTCACTACTTCCGTACGCACTCAATCCCGAGGGAAGTTATGAGACACGTCTTACAGACATCTTTCCCAATCAACTTTGCCCAGAACACGCTGACGACGGGGCTCATCGCATATCGCATCTGGATACAACACCGGTTGTCCACGAAGGCTGGGGTTGAGATTAAATCCGGATTGACACTCTTCACCGTGATGCGGATCGTCATCGAAAGCGCGTCCATCTACACCTTGACAATGTTGCTCATGATCATCCTGTCGACCTTAAGACATCCTGCGATTGTCATAGTTCAACATGCCTCAGTTCCCCTCACAGGTGAGCCGCAGTTGCCCATCCAGGAAAGCTACGCTAAATACCTGAAACCCTTCGGTGCAGCTATCGTATTTGTCCTCATGGCAATCAGGGCGCACGTCGCTACAAAATGCGCACTAACGACGCGCTACACGGATACGGACACACCATGGGGCCCTGGTCGCCGTAACCCCAGTGACGCCTTGACGAGCGTCGAATCTAGCGACCCCTACTCCCCTAATCCTCCCTACGAACTTGATGTCCTCAAAGAGCCCCCTTTGGAAACTGGCTCGAATACCATGAACCGCATAGAACTGCCAAGACGGACGCCCGATGATCTTGCATGACAGTTTAGCTCCCAGTGTACTACGTCTGTGTACAGTATCTATAAGGTAGGGGCCGTGTGAAAGTGTAACTTCGGGGAACAGAAATACAGTCGGGGCATCCTTCCGAAGGGCACTATCCAAAATTGGTTTCCTGCAGATTGAAGATATCGCCAGGGGCTACAACCTGTAGGAAACCGATTCCCAATATCTTTCGAAATGAGGATGCCCCACGTGAATCCGTTTCATCCGAAGTTACACTTTTACTTGTCTTCTGCCTTATGTGTTTAGTCCTGCAACAGAACCTCCTTCCAAAAGGTCCCACAACTTATAGGCAGGTGGTACACCTGTTACCTGTTCCGCAAGATTGAGGAGAATGTGCATTGTGGCTGGCTCCACTTTGTTACGCGAGGTATGGGTGCAGTCAAGTTGCAGTTAAGCGCCCAGACTCGAGGGTCAAAAAGTTCCGGCGTGGAGGATTTACGGGCCACCCATCTGTACTGAACAAAACTAGAATATGGGAAAACGAGGGGAAAGGTGAGGAGGAGGTATGACCGGGCCCTCGGGCCTCCTGGGACCTGGAGACTGGTCACTGGAGTCTAGGTAGTAAGTACTAAGTACTACTACTATACTATTAGGAGGTCAGCAGAGCAGCAGGAGGGCGCAAAAATTCCGACACGGGGAATCGAACCCCGGGCTATCGCGTGAGAGGCGATAATGTTAGCCACTACACCATATCGGATTATATTTCTCTGAAAAAGGGTCCCATCGAGCCCAGAGCTTCATCCCAAGGCCAACAGAGGAGCACTACTTAGGGCCCGAGACGACGCGCTAACCAGGCTCAGGATTCCGGCCCATATGTAGTATCCCCTAGTCAGACAACGAAAATCTGATATCCTAACAACCTTACACTTGATCCTTTTGCTCGGAACGTTATTTCACCAAATCTAGACCACTTCGCCCAGCTGAAGCTACATAAATCTTCGGAGCGGCGTTGGTCTAGCACCTCGTTCAAAACGCCATACAGCACCACACATATGGGCGCAGAAGGAAGACATATGATTCGACTGGTTAATATACATGCAGTTTAGCCTGATATGATGATTGTCCCATATCCTGATTCCAACACATTAGTTTAGGCCGTAGGCTCGTTGTGCGAGTGCATCGTTCTTGAAAGATTGTAAGCGGCTGAGATGAGCGTGACGTGTGTGAATCCTTGAACAGCGTTTCCAAGCCTAATAATGCCCGGTCGTTAGCGATCCGCAAAAGCTCGAAACGGGGATACAACATACGCCTCCCCAGCATCCGAGATTTCCTCCGTACATAAGCCGACATGGTTCAGGTAAAGCAAGAAGTCCTATTAGAAAAGCCAGTCCATTAGCCACGGGACTCGGATGTCAAGAACTTTGCGCCCTCACCTCGAACATAGATACAGCTTTCAGGAGTAGTGCGCGGTCATTGGCTCCCGCCCTGGTTAAGGCCTCTACGCACCACAGCGTACACAAGCAGAAGGTCCCCTCCTCGCCGCCGACGCCATCACCCGACTTTTTGACGTCGTACCGGTAGACCAGATTCTGGAGCGAAGGTCAATTAGGGAGGGACCTGGGGATGGGAAGTCTCACTTACGTTCGATGTGAGACCCCCCTTCTCCGGCGTCTTCATAATCCTCTTCAAAGTGCTCACGAATCTCGGGTCGGACTGGACGACCGCGTCAAAACCTTCACTCAGAACCTCGTATGGCAACATTGCTTACCGCCTGCATAAAGAACACCAACGGCATTATCAACACCGCGGCATCCAAGACGTCCTTCTCCTCGTAGCTCTGCCCGAAGAACTTGTCGTCCGCGTTCCATGCCTTGTGCATGATATCTTCATACAGCTTGTCACGCGCTTCGAGCCACTTGAAGCGGTTGGGGCACGGGAGCGACCGTTTGTCCGCGAGCCGCAGACCGCGGTCGATTGCGACCCAGAGCATGACCTTGGAGTAGGTGAAGTTGCGCTTCATGTCCCGGACTTCCCAGATGGATCTACGGTAGAGAAATCGGGCCGTCAGGGTGGTAAAGAGGGTGTAAACACGACAACGTACAGGTCAGGATCGTCTCGGTGCTCGACAACATCTGTGACATGAAGGCCCCGTTGGAAACTGGTCAACAGAGGCGGGCACCGTTACTCACAATCGACACTGGATGGAAGGAGGACCTTTAGAATAACGGCGGGAACGCAAACGAAAGGCAACTCACATCTCCCTCACAAGCACCCAGTCATCGTAGCTCAAAGGTTTGCCGAACTGCGTTGCGGCCTGTCAGTATCTTGGGCACAGTCCATACGAACGAATATCCCACCTTCTGACCGAGGTAGATACAATCCATTAGCTCCCCGTAAATATCCAACTGAACGTGGTCCGCAGCGCCATTCCCGATTCGCACTGGCTTGCTTCCCTTGTGGCCATCAAGGTGAGTCAACTCGATCTCGTCCATCTCCTTCTCACCGTGGATAGTGTACATGATTTGGATCGAGCCGTCAGGGTTCTTGTCTCTGATACGGTCGAAGATGAACCCCAGGTACGCTGTCGATAGCCGGCTGGGTAAGTAGGGCACTCACACAGATGCGCAAGAATCACTCGCCATTAGCCTCCTCGGTAAAGCCCAACCGAATCAGCGCGTACAGCGTAAAGCTGGAATCCCTAATCCAGCTGTACCGATAGTCCCAGTTTCTTACGCCCTGTTTGCATCAATGAAGTTAGGATATCAGTACAAACGACACACCCTCCTTCGATATCGTCACCTACACCAATATACTCCGGGAGACTAAACGTTGGCGACGCGACGACGGCGCCGGTGGGCTCGAAGATGAGGAGCTTGAGGGCGAGCGCAGAACGAAGGACAGACTCCTTCCAGGAGCCGTTGTACGTGGACTTGCGGATCCAGTCATACCAGTATCTGTTCGTTGTCTGGGAAGGAGTGAGCGAAGAGAACAATGAGGGGATCAGAAATCGTACCTGAAGGAGGCTAATGACCAGGTCTTTTGTGAGGAAAGGGTCATCCGCAGGCCGCCTTCCGGTTTTGCCGCTCCTCTGGGCAGCCTTCTTCCCAGCTGCCAGGCCCTCAGCGAACCCCCGCTCACCCACATGGCGCACCGCAACGTTGAGGTCAACGGCAACGCCCGCCGCGTGATTGTTCTTGTGAGCATACCCCACCGGGGATTGAGTCAGATCCAACCTATCTGCAGCTCCGGATATGAGGTCCACATCCCGCTTCGCTTCTTCCTTCTCCTCGGCCGCCTTCTCCTTCTTCAGAGTCAGACTGGCATGATCCACTTCAGACTCCCCAGCACCACACTTCTGCCTGCTCATGTTGGTCGGAATCGGACTCCCCGGCACCATCCTGAAGATAAATGACACACCCTGCCCCTCCTTCAACTCAAAGACAGACTGTACGCCCAACCCCTTGTGGCCCTTCCTGCTCAAGTCCAAGAGCTCGAGTTCCACATCCGGCGGTCCATCGTCTCCATGTCCCGTAAAAGCGTCGGTATGGGTAACGTATCGAAGATCCATGTTGAGATGGGGCGACTCGAACAGAGCCTTCTTGTGTGGGGCCTCGCCGGGTTCGTCCGTCGCATCCTCGCCCTGGCCTATGTTGGGGATACCCAACCCTTCGTCGGTCTCGGACACATCTGAATCGCTGTTCGAAGTTTGCGTCCTGGTGTGTTGCCCGAAGTTCTCGCCTAAGACCTCTTCGTAGATCTTCTTGCGGACGTTGCCCTTCAAAGGGAACTGGCCCTCGAGATCAGTAGGGATAGAGTCGTCGTCTATGAGAGTGGTGACATGGGCGTCGCGTGCGTAGTTGAATGCTGGCGCACACTGCATCTGAATCGGCAGTGTTCCACGGACACATTCGACGCGTCGGATCAGCCATTGCAACAGGGGTTTGTTGGACGAGGCGGAGGGGCGAGGGAGGAAATCCGTGACGCTGACGACTCCCTTCTCGTTCATGAACTTGGTCTGGAGGACATTGGAGCTGGGAAGGTAATTCTGCTTCGTCGTGAAAGGTCTGAGCGGCGTGATACTGAAGTGGCCGCCCTTGTCCTTGTCGAGGATGCGCGCAAAGACAGATGGAGAGTCGAAGTGGGGTACGCAGTAGGATTCGACTGTGCTTCGCAGTCAGACATACCCCAGAGCTGATAGAGATAAGGAAGACGCACTGGATCCGTCCAAACTAACCAATGCCGCAGTACGTAGGTTACCTATGAGTCCGTGGTCCGCGATCGGAATGTAGTCGCGCTCATCGGTGGGGTGGGTTTGACCCATGGTGCGCTTGTAGCCCCTCTGCTGAGGTTGTGGTGTTGGCTTTCTTTCCGTGGAGGCCATATCGCTGCCCAGTGTTGTTCGCCGGCCCCAATGGAACTGTCGCAAGCGATAGTGTTGCTGGTGGTGGTGGTGATGACGTCGCTGGCGATGAAGGGGGTCTTGGACGCTTGATCTCGAGAATGCGAGATTGTTTGGTGCTGTCGAATGGCGGCTATTTATGAGAGGTTGGTGACTGCGTGAGCGCAGGTCGTGGTATCGATGAACGTTGTTGGCATGTCGATCCGAGACACAGACAGTCCCGTGGACAGTGTCGCAGTTTGGGTGATGACGCACATGCTTACTGGAACCCAGATGACTAACGCGGGCGCTTAGGACTGCAATTGTTCGAAGTGTTCGCACGAAATGAGGTGGTGTGGATCCGGTGACAAGTAAAGTTGACATCCAGAAGTTCGAGAAGTCGTTCTAATCGGTGTGATATGTCTTCCTGTTTTCCTGAGCGCTGCATAAGCCCGTTCGTTTCCTCGGTTTGCTCGGCTTCTGGGTGGTCTGCTGACCCTGGTATCGTTGTTTTCGGAGATCAAACGCCCAGGGCTCAAGATAAGGATTCCTAAGCTGCGCTCTGATGACCAGGGTAGGTGGAGAACAGGCAGAGCCAAGAAGTCGGACTGACCTAAGCCCACAAACCGGAGGAGAAACCCCCGGACTTCGCCCTGCGCTCGAATGAGCTGCTTCCCTGACGTCTAATCGAATTGCGCCAGTTCCAGGTGGCTGAGTGGACACGAGTGCAGACCGACGAGCACCACGAGGGGTCTGGAAGTACGAAGCGGGGGTGGAGCGATGAGTGGAAAGCAAGAACGGAAGACGACAGCGTGGCCCAACCCAGCAAAGTTGGGACGCCGCCGCCGTCGCGATGTTCCGGTGTCGAGTTGACCCTGAAATCCGTCACCAATGGTGCCGAGCGCTCGGTGCGGGGAAAGGGCGGTCTTGCAGCACCAACCTCAAATACTACGGCACCATAAACTGGACCGGCACTCCTCAGGGTTCGCGTCCTGAAATGGGCTCCTGATTGTCCTTGGATACCTTACGGCGTCGCCGACACTTTGAAGCACGACATCCATGCACAACCCAATAGCTCATAAACGTTAGGATGTGAGGAACGAGTAACCTGAAGCAGTGGCACGCCAGAAATACCGAGTCCAATGAGCTTCATTCCATCTCCACGGAAGACAGCGGCGCCCACAACCAACCTAGCTGGAAGCAGAAGGTGTCGGCCTACTGAACCCTGTAGTCGAGACAGCATCACAAGACACCGGCATCGTCGCCGACTGAGGTCCGTACTGGAGCGGGTTACACCCCGGGAGTCGGTCCAGATCTACAACCACACCAAGTCAAAACAAGTCTGAGGCCAGAGGTGACGAGAGGACGGAGCAGTAGGCTGTAACTCACATTCATCCTCGACCTTCTCATCCACCATCGGAGGCAACGTACACGCGTTCATCTCCTCGTCCGTTTGTAGCGTGAGCTGCGAAGCGCAATCCGCTGGTCGTCCGGAGGGGTCGGTGCACACATCCATCGCGCGCTGGAGAGAGTCGCCTTCCCACCCGAAAAGGTAGTCGCCGTGATGTCCCCAGCCGGTTCTAAATTCCAATGAGTCTTTCGATGCCAGGAAAAGAGGGGGGTGCTTACGGGTCACCCATACTAAGCACGAAAGGCTGGCTGCCATCCTTAGGCCACATGTGGCTGAAAATATTGGTGTCCCATACGATCTCGTAGAAGACAAGTGGGATGCGGACGGGATGCGTGGACGGGCAGGTGCTATCCCTGAAGAAGAGCCCGTCTGGGCCGACGTCACCTTCAAGGAAGGACATATGACTCTGCGAATCATCTTCCATTCAAACACATTGCGAAGGCTTGTGAAAACATACGCACCTTGTGGTCCGGCACGTCAATATTCTTACCATCCCAGCATGAAGGGAAGAATATATTACTCCTGATGCCCCCATTGCAAGCCCTATCGGGGAGCCAGAAGGAGTCTACACGCGAGCCGGGGCCCGCGAACCACAGGTTGCTCTCGTCGTATGGCCCAAAGGTGTCCCAGCACCTGAACGTGAGCGCCCACGAGCGGATGTCGTAGTACCCGTACTTCTCTGCGCGAATCATTGGCTCGCCTGTTATCATTCTGAAGCCCTTTGTATTACATTTCAACACACTGTTCACCCTGAACCTTGAGAAGAAAGGAGAAAGCACACACCTTAGGGAAAGCGGTGACGGGCTCGTAGGTGGGCGGCTGGATGTAGTATACCGTCATCCCACCCTTCGGGTCCCCTGTGAAGTGGTTCGGAACCTGGGGCACCCGGAAGTAACTCCCGTTCTCGTGCTTGAAGTACATAACGGCTGTCCAATAGTTCGACTTGTCCTCTTTAAAGCGGCACGTTGTGCAGCTGGCGAGGTTGGGGAGGTCCAGCTCGGGGTGCATCGTGAGGTTGAATGCATTCTAATTCGAGTGAGGGAATGAGGTACATAGTCAGAGGGGGATCAAATGTGCCGGATGGGAAGAGAGAAGGGGGTACGTACCCCGCCGACGATTTGGTGTACGTGGGGAGAGACCCGGCCTGGGGTGACCAAGCTGCAAAATAGATTGTGTGAAGAGGCGTGTGGCGTGGTTCCGAGACGGAAGAGACGCACGGATCGAAGCGCTCAGTCACAAGCTGAGAACATGGGAACCGAAGCATTCCGTGGCCGCGAGTAATGAGTGTCGCGAAGAGCAGCGTTTTCCAAACCATGACCTTACGTCTGAGCTGAGTGGTACAGAGTAGAACGGATGCCCTCTCGATTAAGTTGTTGTGCATATCAGCATCTCGAGAAAATGCTTGGCCACTTGCTTCTAATACCTTCGACCATGATGGGGTTAGCCAATTGAACTGAGAAGGTAGAGTCGCAACGTACGATGATCTGTATGCTTCCGCATTTAACCCTTTCCCGATGTCTTCCCGACATTGAGGAGAGCCTGAGTGAGGCTGAGGCCACAATGCACTGTGCTTCCTCCAAGCCATAATGTGGAGTCGTGAGGATCGCGAACCGCTCAGAATCACTCCCAATACAAATTCACTTGGTGGGAAGCGTGTATGAATAGTTAGAATCCGAAGTTCGCAAGGCAGAGAACAGTAGAATACCAACATCAGGAAGGGAACTTGTCTGTCGTTAGGCGCCTATTGAAAATTTGGCGCTCCGCACTGGAGTCAACCTACAGGTCTCTATAGGTCCGCACGGACCATTTTAGGCGCTTGTTTTCCTCCCTCACCTCAATCCCCCTGGATGCGAATTCGTGGTTTGAGTCTCTAGAGGCAGGTAGATAGCCCCTCAAGGTCGCTCGTTGAACCCCCAATCCAACACTTTTGGGTTCACCGAGGCCGTCCCGAAGCGGTGACCCTGGAAAGTTGCCAGCCAGCAAGAACGCCACAAACCCTGTTCTTTGAGCTCGCCATCCAATCCCTTGCCCCCCATATTAGGGATTGTTACAGGGCGTCTACCCATCAATGGGGTCGAGAATCCGTCTAAAGGCCTTTTCGAAGTTGAGTTTCTATGACGTGCTTGGTGTATCCAAGGACGCAGACGCGGACGAATTGAAGGTGACGCTCGAGTCCTTAGGCTCTCTTCGGTTACCCTGCTGTTGTTCTAACTGATTTTCATATGACAGAAAGCGTATCGTCAGAAAGCTTTAGAGCACCATCCCGACAAAAACCTAGATGATGTCGACGCGAGCGCAAAGTTTAGGCGCGTCAAAGAAGCGTTTGAGGCGAGTTGTCAGGTTTTGGCCCCACTGGGTGTATATCTAACGCGTTTTTGAAGACCCTCAGTGACAAGGATGTACGTGGATTAAATGCCGCCCGTCGAACGGTTAACTGACGCGAAAACTGGACAGCGACGTGCTGATTATGACTCCCCGAGAACAGCCCAATCACCACCACCGACGGGCGCTTCAACAGGTTTCACACAGAATGCGTACAAAGCACCGCCGAAGAGGCATTTCAATACTGGAGAGCAGCAGCAGGGGTACTATACCTCACACCAACCCAGCTCATCAGACCCAGTCCATCCTTTGTTTATGCCGTTCTATGCTTTCCTCAGTATCATTGCCGTAGTCCTCGGCGAGGTATTCGGTTTCTTCGCATCGATATTCTCGGGCTCGGGTCTTCCTTCGCCAATCTCCCGCTTCAACCCATCGCGGTATGCTTGGCTATACCCTGGTCCTATCAGAGAGAGGAGCACCACCGTTCCAGATATTCTGGCGTTCCTCAATGCGCTCTCAAAACACGGGCCATTGAATCTTGAACCTGGTCCCATGGTATGTCGACTCAGGAGATAAACGGAGGCATGCCGACTGACCAACGCCTGTCCAGAACTGGTTCTCTGTCTACAGCAA
Organism: Coprinellus micaceus; assembly: GCA_951394405.1. Lineage (NCBI taxonomy): Eukaryota > Fungi > Basidiomycota > Agaricomycetes > Agaricales > Psathyrellaceae > Coprinellus > Coprinellus micaceus. The sequence continues at coordinate 300,858 of OX596340.1, read as the reverse complement.
CTTGTTCGAATGCATTGCGATCGAGGAAACCCTCCACGGATCCCCCAGATTATTTACGCCACGCCTTGGAGACTTCTCGACCCCCAGGTGCGCACAGGAGTCAACTCTGTTCCACCCAGGAACCTCACTTGCTCCGGCGCATGTATAGGAACGAGATCGACGCCTTTTACAATTTCTGGACGAACTTCGAAACCGCGAAAGACTATACATGGATGTCATTCCACCAGGTTCCCGCTGCACACTTGGCCACCTCTCTTGGACGAGCGTACGTCGATGTGGACGATTTTCTTCATTTTTGATGGAGCACTCATATAAACACCTTCCAATCAGGCAAGCTGAATACGAGAATCATGTGGGAAGGCAGTTTCGCAAGCAGGAGTTTGAGGGTTTAATTCGCGTACGTCTTTTTTCGCGACCATCTCACGAGAAGTGCACATTAGACCTCGCACCACTCTAGGTTATTGCCGAAAAGCTTCGGGAAGGAGATCCCAGGCTAAAGTCCTTCCAGAGGCCTTACACACGAGCCAAGAATCCTACAAAGGCACCCAAAGGCAAAGGTAACGGCAACAACAAGAAGAAAGCGAAGAAGCGAAGAAAGTGATTCATGGCCGAGGGCTACATCTTGTTCGTAATACATTTGTAGAGCACATGGTCTCGCCTCTAAACACCCTGGCCGGCCACAGAACTTCGCTTGTCCAATTCACATTCCATTACCCTAGGCGGATTCGCTTGGAGACTTACATGTAGCAAACAATCTTTCCGGGTTTATCAGCAATTGTCGAGTAACCGAAGGTAATCTAGCCCGTTGAATAGCCCTATTATGTGCACGTACAGAAGATGGCTGCCGACAAGCTTGTTCAAGGCGGAAGTCCAAGATAAAGTCCAGTGTTCAGTAAAAGCGCAAAAGGTTCAGTTTACCGCATCAGAGGGGAAACGGGTTTCGTCGCTCCGTGGCGATACCTCGCTTAGAGGCCCAAAAGACCGGCAGTGAGGGATAAGCCCAAGTTGAAAAGGACACCGCCAAGGGCCCTCAACCTATGTGACGACGTAAGTCAGCAAGCCCTTCTCAGATCAAGCTTAGAAGGATGTGTCGCACAAGTTAGCAACAAGCCGGAGGACACCCGAGAGGATGATCTGCAACCCCAGGAGAACTTGCTGGAGTGCGAGATCGAGGCCAAGGGAAGGGATGAGGGAAGCCAAGGCCGGCTGGGCAGTCGCGAGGTTGTCCACACCTGTGACGATTCGCTAAATGAGAAAGGTACGTGAGTTGAGATTCTCCCGAGCCAGGACCAGCTACAGCGTACGCTATACACGTCGGAAATTGCGGAGGCGACTTGCTCCTCCTCGCCTCCAGCGGGAGACTCGATAGGAGTCGCGGAACCGAACGAAGCGGTAGCCGTGTTCAGTGCGTCGACGATGCCTTGGAGAAGAGGAGTGACGTTCTCCTCAGTAGCAGTACCGCCAGTAGTGAGCGAGTCTAATGTTTGTGGCGAGGTAAGGAACCGAAAATACAATACCGAAACGCGCCCACTCACCGAGTTGGGGAAGGATGTCGTCGACGGTACCGCTGAGGGTGATAATGATTCCCAGCACTTCGCTCACGTCCTGCCGCTTCTCGACGACGACGGGAGTGGGGGAGGCCACGGCAGAGAGGCCGCCGAAGGCGAGGATGGCGAAGACAGCACGGGAGAAAAGCATGATTCAAGTCCGGCGTTGGTGTTAACGTTTACAGCTGCAAGGATCGAGTGGCCTTGGTAAGGCAAATTGTCGCTGGTGGGTTGCATACCATACACTTCGCGTTTTATACTTTCTGAACGCTGGCATTCGGCGCCCAGTTCCCTGAAAATGCTTGTATTTATGACGACAATGACGGACATTCTCCATCGGATTCAGAGGTAAATACGTAGTGGGAGGAGTGGCAAAATGGCACCACGAGCTGGGCGCTGTGTAGGAGTGTACACCTAGGATTGGGGGATGGGAAAAAAGTACAACGCACTCGGACGCATCCCACTTGCTCTAAGTCAAGGAGTTAGGTGGCCAACGTGTTGTTCTACCAACCCGGCACCATTTGTTATGTTTTAAACGTCATTTAAACGCTATTCTTCAGCATGGAGCTTTTTCAAACCCCTCGCGAGATGGTGATAGCATTTGCAGATCATCGAGGACACTCGCTCTTTCTCTGACAGAATCTGCCATGGGTTTACGCCTTCGAAGTCCCGATGCGAGTCGAGATCCTTCGCTCATGCATGACATACCCCGCGATAGGGTGATCTGCGACCACCCACTGGCATACAGAGCCGCCCTCAAACCGCGCAATGTGGTCACCTATTTTACTGTTCTCCTCGACATATCGACCGCTCCACAGTGATAGCATTCGTCCTCGATATCCCTGTTCGTTATAACCCCCGAACAGCCTGTGGAGTGGGGGAAGAACCCCACAACGCGACAGCAACGCTGCCTCTCCTTCTTCTACGTGGGATACAAGACGGCAGGTCAATTGAAGTGAGTGTTGGAATAAAGCCAATTATTCACCCTTGACCACCTCTGGAACTTCCCGATGACGAGCCTACTCCCATCTGAAGCGATCATTGCTCAAGCTTCAAGCGCCGTCATCATAAGACTCATGAGAATATGACTCGGAGGTGCACCATTCGTATCGATGAGCTCGCAATATAGACTTTTTGGGATTAGTTCTCATGTGGACTCATGCGTAGCATGTACTGATTGACAGATGGAACGATCGTTAAAATGTCCTCGATCCCATTGTAGAGATTAAGCGCCGGGCGCTTAGTCTGATAGTACCCGGACAGCCCGTTACAATACGGCGAACTGTGGTTTGGGGGTTTTTCTTCTCCACTGAACACAGATATTTTACCTATTTGTACTTTTCTTTGTTGTCAACTGGTGGAATGGAAAGGTTCGCACCCCACTTGGTCCACATTGGCGCTGAATCGACCGCTGGCGGAAGGCCTGTGCCGCGAGGCATCCGGCGACGAGGTATAATGATGCTGGCTTGATCAATTGAACTCCCACGCATTACCAAAATCTATGCATTCAGGTCCCATGGATTACATTCTTCGTATCCCCAACGCGATCATGCGCGATGAGAACGAATCTGATTCGCTTGTAACAACATACAGTGCGAGGCGCGCCAAAGTTGTTGGATGCTATGTAGTGGTTGACGTCGGTCTTAAAAATTTGTACGCATAGTGTGTCTATTGCTGTCTAGAAATATGTGTCCATTCCGCAAATATGTGTTCCCTGGCTGTTGATAGTGCGATCAATGAAGCGAACTGAAGCACCCGCCGCACGTCCTCGAAGTTACTCGCCAGTCCGAGGCTAATTCTGACAACGCCAGTGTCCCGGCCCAACCTTTGCTCCACCTCACGTTGAGTTTGGCCAGGTCGAAAATGGCTCATAACACTTGGGATGCCGAGCATTGCCATGGCTGCACCTGGGTTGCATACGCATCCAGTGCGAAGGGATATGCAGTTCACCGAGGCAGCATATTCGATGAAGGCGTTCGGTAAGAGATTACCTGAAGGCTGTTAGGGCCGGCAGTCAATCAGCTGCACATGCTACCCCGAAGAAGGACTTGCAACTTACATCCAGGAATACGAGCGAGATTAGTGATCCGACCTCCGATTGCCCCCCCACTGATCGAACTCGCTCCGTTGGATTGGGCCGCTTGGAGAGGATTTGAACAACGGGCTTGCCGCTGACGTCATGCTGAAGTTGTGAGAGGGATGATATGAGGTAGTTGAGGAGGCATGACAGTCGTAATGGGAGGTATGGAAGGTACGTTGATAAAAATCTCAGTCCCTCGGCTATCGAGGGAAGCATCGTGTAGTTGATCGTCCCATCCTGCACAAGTGGTAAATGGCATAGTTCCATCAATCAAGCATGGGAGGACTACAAACGCAATGATGCGTACCTCAAACTGTTCATGAAGGTGTTCGGCGCGCGTAAATCCCTTCCCAGGTACCTGGACAACGTCCACGGTTCCTCCAGCAAACCATGGCCGATCCAGGCGGGCGAGAAACGACTTCTTCACCACCAGAGCTCCAATGCCGGTTGGAAACCCAAACATTTTGTAAAATGAGACCGCTATTGCGTCAATCCCCGGGTAATCTGATAGCGAAATGGGAGTGCTGGGCGCGAGTGCGGCTCCGTCGAGGAGTACGTGATACCCGAGCGATGACGCAAAGGCCACCACGTCCAGAGGCACCTTCCAGTTCGATATATTCGACTGGCCAGTTAATACGAAGAGACTCGGAGCTGAATGGAGATCTTTAGGTTTATTCTCCTGCAAGACGGCCTATGCGAGATCTCCTGAGCCTCGTCGCCAAAAAGTCGAGCTTCATGGTTAACTCACCTCAGCAGTTGATGGAACAAAGCCTCCGGTGGACGTTGAGGGGATATAGGCGCAGTGTGATCCTTTGGCAGATGCGAATTCCCGTATCCCATTAACCTGAAAGCAAATTAACATCGGATGAGGCCTACTGAAGCGGCTGAGGATCACCCACGCTATTGTGCGAGTCTACGGCGAGGACGAAAGCATTTCCACCGCTAAAGGGATATGACTCCCCAACCAGCTTCAAAGCCCCGGAAGCGTTCCCCGTGAAAATGACAGTATATTCTGATGAAGCTTGAAAGAACGCCAGGACGGCTGATCGAGCGTCGTTTGCATGCTTGGAAGAAGCCTGGGAGCTGTGATAGCAAAGTTATTCCATGAAACCCTGATGCATGGATCCATGATTGCTTACCTGTTGTTAATGGAATGTGCAGGCTCCTAAACCAGCCGCTCGTATCTCGCTGTTGTCTCCTCCTTGTACCTGCGTAATCACTTTGATGTAATTGTTTGTGCGGGACAAATAAAACATGTGGGGCTCGACGCTCGATAGAGCGGCTGGCGAATCTTCCTGTCCGAGCTGCCCGAGCGAGATCACCGACGTAAGATAACCCATCGATATCGTGTCGGCGTCTATGCCAGTCACCTGCTAAGTGCCCTGTCTATCTTTCCTTATCCTCGACCATGTCGTCCTCGTCTACGGAGAGTACGGCGTCTACTGTGGTCATGGATCTTGAAACGTGCATTTCGGCACTCGACATGCTGGAGTCTGAAGGGATCTCGCTCCCAATCTTAATGACCTCTGTGATCCACCACTCTGCTTCTCTTGCCGCCACTCACCCCGACGAGATCGCTGCACTCGTGAGCCATACGCCACGAGTTATCGAAGGGTTGAGGGCTGCTGAGGCTACTGAGGAATACACGACGGCCTGTGTTTTCTCGCTGGCAGAAGCCATGTATGCCAATGAGGTCGTGATCTTGACCCAACCCGAGGCCTACCTGCGCTTCAATGCGGCGAATGCCACAGAAGAGGCGTTGAAGGACGCAACTGTCGAACGCATCGGAGGCACAATGAAGACTCTAGCGCCCCACCTTTGGAGCTTGCTCGGACGGCTGTTGGCTGCAGACGAGGCTTTGGTCCGGGAAAGGCTGCGAAAGCGAACAAAGCAAGCGGAGAGAGAGAAGGAAAAGGAGCCAAGGGGCCCTATTCGACGGCGTGGGGTGGAGGTGGAGATTGAAGATGTTGAGATGGGCGATGTCCGGCCAGATGACGGTGACAGGGAATGGGAGGACGTTGAGGATGAGGCTGGAGGTGGTCAAGACTCTGCGGATCTTCCGGAGAACCACCCGGAACAGTTAGAGGAGCGTGACCGCAAAATCATCGAAATTGTGAGTGCGATGCCGTTTGGAAAACGGTAGTACGAAGCACTAACCCTTTGTAAATAGAAATCGATTGTCTGCATGAGCATTGCACTGCAGAGTACTAACAGCCAGTGCAACGCATTCCAGAGCTCGACAGGGATGTTTATGCACTCAGCAGGAGTCGCCGATATCCCACTCGAATTTCTTTCGAGGGTGGGGGTTACAATATCGCCAAAGGCAATTCAAAATGGCATCACCAGCATCTCCAAAAAGCGAGATCGCGCGGCGCGCACTCTAGGTCAAAGCGGCCTGTGTTTGTATGCATGGGATAACCTCGATATCGACTTCAAGCCCGCCCATCCAACGGCTGAGCGCAACGGGGATACCCTGGCGCATATTACCACCGCCACCGCAATTCCCCTTCACCCCGACATAAAACTAGAAGACCTTGACTGTGGTAGGGAGGTTTGGGAGCGTTCTCCCTACTACCATCCCGCTCTACACCATATCTCAGTATTGGGCTCGACTTTAGCTCCTAGTGCGACACCAGTCACCTCTATGCCAACCGCCCCAACGGTAATCGAGTCTGGTACCCCATCTTTGCCTGCCGATAGCTCTCCCTCAACGCCTGCCCCACGTAAAATCACACTCGCTGACCTCACTAAAATTCACGAAGAAACTGGACCAGTCCCGCCTCACGGGCTACTTCGACGGGGCCGCTACAATACCAACAAGCTCATGTCCGATCTCTTTGATTTTGGACCCGAGCCTCTTAGGGCATTGAAGAGGAAACTCGAAGTGCCCGAGGTTGTCGAAGAAATTCCCCTCACGGCAACCAAGCAAGTCCCGCTGCACGCAATCGACAAAAACCCGAACACTGCAGCCACGAATGGTGAGGTAATTAAGGATGCATGCGCACAAACTGGGGTTGGGGAAGGGGATGGATTGAAAGACCTCGGAAACATCGCCAGTTTACTCTCTGGAGATCTATTGACCTTGGAGAGGCTTCGAGCCCTCAAGCAGTCTCGCTCTGAGGAAAAAACACCCTGGAGGCGACTCCAGAACACCGTCCCCGTTATGGGTCTTTTTCATTTCAAGATGGCATGCGCTGATGCGATATGGCGTACCTTTATTCTCCCCAAGGCGGCCAAGGACGACCCAAATTGTGTTCTCGAGCAGGTTGGACAGATTCGACCAAAGGAGACAGGGAAGATACACTCGTCGCCCACATTCCGACAGCTACACGAGGTCATCCAGCATGTTGGGATTTGTCTTCGATTAGAGGCGTGGTTGGCAAAGGTGAAGGCGAAGCACCCAGGTGTGTTGTCACTGGAGGACTGGGTGGAGAAATTCAACCCTACCTTTGAGGAGATTATGAAGCTCTCCCAAGAGCTTGCTCGAGACTTTGTGAGTTCACCCTCCGAGTTATCGAAGCTGAGATTCACTAGGGCCGAAGAACGAGACCTTCAGTATGAAAACATGCTCTTGCAGCAGGAGCTCTTCCTGTTATACGAGGAAACAGTTTACGCGATGAACATGGGTGATATTGGGCGCCTCGAAACTTGCTTCCTTCCATGGGCATTTATCTTCCAAGGCTGCGGGAAGCATAAGTACGCAAATGAGCTCTACTTGTATCTCAAGAATGTCTTGTTCATCTACCCGCCGGGACTGAGGTGAGTGCGTGTTTGCTCCTACCACCTCAAATAGCTGATCCACCTTCCTAGAAAGGCAGTACGCTACTCGATCCTCATCAACCCCACTGGCAAGCGGGGGAAATGGAGGGGGATAGATTGGCTCGTCGAGCACAACAATTTGTATATCAAGGTATGTCTTTGTTGAACCATATCACAAGCATACACTCACTTGAGTGGCACAGAGGATCTTCGGCGGAAAGTCTTCTAACCGTTCGAAGGCCAAAATGATCAAGGAATCGGCGCTTATCGAGGTCTACAAGACGGTTCGAGCTCAGTTTGAAGACATGTACTGCCTGAACCAGAGAACCACCAGCCATACTCCGCCATCGATGAAGAACACTTTTCGCAGACTCCGAGCCCACATGCAAGAGAACCGATACCATGTATTTATTCGTGGTCGTAAGTCTAGCTATCACGCACAAGATATGATGAGCAAGGGGATGGCCATCGCCATGTCGAAGCGGTTGGAGGCGGTATTCAGCGATGCGATGGACGTGGACTCAGAGTGGGCTGGGTTGGGGGATGATATGGAGGTTGGGGAAGACGGCGGGGATTTGGAGGTGTAGAGGGAGGGTTAGTGAGGAAAGGTAGTCGTCTCAAATCTGCGTTGAGTGGCGGACCAGGCGGATTGTAAAATGGTGACTGCCCAGATGAATAAAACGGAGATGGGTCCGATGAGCAAAATGGTGATGGAGCTGAGGAAATAAATGGGGAGGAGTTTGAAACGGGTTGAGGAGGTCGAGCAGGCTGGAGCGTTTGAGTGTTTGGTGTTGCATTTGGCGTTGAGTTTGGCGTTGATGGTGTGGGGCGTGGAGGTGTAGGAGAAGGCATCGAGTGGGGACTCGGGTAGACATTCTCGTCAGAGCGTGGGTGCGTTGCCCTCACCACCCTGCCAGGGTATGCCCGCTTTGGCTTCATGGGGCATATTGGTGACGACTCTGAATGCTCAAATGAGAATACAACTGATTAAAGAAGTGTTGAAGACGTACTGATGTGTCCCTCATATGGCAGGTTCAACCCCTTGCACACAGAACAGCCCCGAGGTTTTGGCTGTTTGGGAGGTGCTGGAGTTGGAGCAGGGGTAAGCTGCACTATCAACGAGACCAATGATGCACCGTAGGTCTCGATGTAGTCAGTGTTCCAGTCAATCTCCCGTTTCAGATCCTCAATAGTTGAGATCTTGTTGCAGTGGTAGCACTTGACCAATCTCTCAACAATATCATCGGATAGGAACAACTGGGGGCCAAAGGTATGCAGGGGGTTCATACCGAAGCACTCGACACCATTTTCTACCCGCCAATCCAAGAGCTTCGCCAGGAATTGGTGATCGAGCTCAACCCAATCCTTGCGCTCGACCTTCAAGCTCGACTTGTATGGTGCGCGTTTGGCCGGGCCTACCTTGGTGTCGTAGGGCCCAAGTTTGACCTCGAAATATTCAGGGGAGTGCATGTCACAGCAGATGGTGGACTCGGTGGGCTTGCAGCGAGGACAACCGTCTGGGGCGTCTGGGTTGCACTGTTTGTAGTCGTTGACTAGCCGTGAGAACGGTGTGTCAATAGCTCGATCGATACACAATCCAATCGTGTTCACTCACCACCACCACTACGGTTCTTGAAATAGGTGTTTGCTGGCTCCCTTCGACATCTACATTGTGGTGGAGGGTTAATGAAGAGGTCCATCGGACTTCCCACCTCCACATCCCCTTTCCTCCGCTTCTTTGGCCTTCTGGTACCAGTTGTCGGTCCCGCCGCCACTGCAATCGGCTCATCGACCCCCATTTCACCCACCAATTGACTCTCTACCTCGCTCTCCACCTCACTTGCGTCGCTGGCCGCTTCCCTCACATCCTCACTCCAACTGGATTCGTCTTCGGTATCCGTAATCGAAACAAGGGGCGTTGGGCTACTGCACTCCTGCCTTAAACGGCTAGGCCCTGCGGTTGGTACGGCGGGAGTGTTGGGCATGTCAATCGTGGCGAGTGCTGTTCGTTTGGGGGTGGGGGTGCTAGGTGCGGTTCCTTTTTGCTTTCGCTTCGTCCCTTTTCCCTTCGGTTCAACAGCCTTTGGCTTCTTCATCTTCTTTCAAGCCCTTTCCACTGCCCTCCCTACTGCCTCTTCTCTCCCTGCTGTTGTGTGTTTCCTTTCGACTAGTAACACGGCGATTGCGTCAATACCGTCCCCCCGTGCAGCACGGCCGAATCGCTGCATTAGCGTGCAGAGATCGCAGCTGGGGGTGTACTGAACAACAATCCGGATGTCTCGAAGATCCATTCCCTACGGCACCCTAGTCAGCGCACGTCCATGCAACAAAGCAAAATGTGCCACACTCACCATACCAAATGCGTCAGTGACGGCCATCCCCCAGGTACCATCGTCGTCTCGGTAAGCCTCGAGTTCCTCGTCGCGGTACTCCCCTGTCATTGTGGCATGGAAGTACCGAATTTTATTTGCGTACTTCTCGGGCAGGCGTCTCCGCAGGTACCTCACGGCAGCCTCAGTGTCCCGGATGTTGTCGAAGAACACCAGGAACTTGGGAGGTGGGCCGTCAGACTCCTTCCACCCATCCGGTATGAGGAATGCAAGGTCTTCAAAATGGCTGACAGCATGTTTCATTTCCCGCACTGTTAGATACACGTCGGGACGGTCGTTCGAATGCATGATAAACTTTGTTTGGTGACGCTTGAGGTTGAGGGTGTCGAGAACGTCGGAAAGGACCTCGGGTGGGAGTGTTGCTGATGCCACATAGAATGGCACTCCAGGGAGCAGGTATCGGAGCATGCCAACCCTCTCATAGGCAGCCCGAAATTTCTTCCAGGTGCTGATACAGTGGCCCTCGTCAAACACAATGTTTAGGAGCTTTGAGGCAAATGCCGGGGTCTGCAGAAGCTTGTACATCTCGCCTTGTGTGAGGAGCTCGGGATTTATGATGACGGCACGGTACTGCCCTTTCGCGATGGCCTACATGGGGTGAGGCTTCAGTGGCGAGCACACAGAATGCCGTTACTCACCTCAAAGTTCTCCTTCGTCGCTGTCTCACTATTGATGGCGATGGCGGCTATGCCGCGCTTCTCCAACTCTTCTTGGTTCTGCTTCCCCAACAGGTTCAGCGGCGTGACTATGATCGAGATTTTCATTAGGCCGCTCTCCAAAGCAGCAACCAGTGGCAGCCAGAAAGATAATGTCTTTCCAGCCCCTGTGCGGATGCAACAGACCACGTCGGTGCCCTTCAGGAGGTTCTGTGCAACTTGCAGCTGCCATAAGCATGGCCTCTTTTCGAAGAACTTGTACGCTGCGTCTCGAATGAATTTGTCCGAAAGGTTGATAGGCATCTGACAGACGTCGGAAAGGGAGGCGGGAGACGTTGACGAGCGCTTGAGTAGAGAAAACGGTCAGCATAATATTCTGGATTTCTAATTTGATAAATAATTGTTTATTTCGCTGGTTCCTGAGGGAGCCCACCCTCTGCGCTACAGACGCCGACCGGAAGATTCGCCAGCCGCTCTGTCGAGCTCCAAACCCAAGATGTTTTATTTGTTCTAACCAAACATTGACATGATCGTGATTACGCGCGGTACGGTACAAGGGGGAAGCTCGACACGAGCGGCTGGTTTAGGAGCCTGTGGAATGTGTGTTACCAAGAACTGCACCCTTGAGAAAATCGGCATGCTTCGTGATAAGGCTCTCTGGGTAGAGAGCGCCGCCCATATAGTCGACATACGTTTCTCCGCTCCTCTCTAACCTCGAAAAGTCAGACTTTCGAACTGCGTCCAGTGGGTATGTCAGACGGTATTCTACTTGGGGTCAGGAATGTGCGGGTAAACTGCCTCAAGGTATAATGCTAACCTGGATACTGGTGGAGAAAATCCTTGTATGCCTGGTCATTTTCCGGAGGACATGCGAGGTCGAGGGGCGAGCCTTTCGCCGACGGTTCGCGGCGGGTCTTCTCCGGCGGCTGATCAGGTGTGTGGGGACGAGCCTGTGGCAGTTCTCCATGGCGAAAGAGCTTATGTATCCATCCGACTCGTCGTTTCTTCCCAGGTAAATGGTGGCAAGCTGCCGGAGAGGTGGAGAAGACGTGAGTACCATCCATAGTTAGGGCGGCAAGGTCGAATGTTGTGGAGGGAGGCAGGGTGCATCCTGATACGCGAAGTCAGTACATTATAAGTAATAAGACCCGGGGCGGCGCCTCGTGCTCTGTAACAAAGTGTGATGTGTGGATGCCACCGGGGGGCAGGGCTCATTCAATTCAATCGGTGAAAATCAAATTCGGAGCCAGGACCCAACAAGAAAAGCGGTGTTGGCTGGGCACGCAGACTCGGAAGTACAAACAAAGCACCATCAGGAAAGATGCCATTGAATGGTGAGGCCATATAGACAGGCGAATCCTAAAGGATTGAGACCCAAAGCGTAAGAGAGAAGTTCGGAACCGGGCTTTTTGGACGCTAAACACACACCTCTACAAGCACAACCGTTCCATTAATTCTGCAGCATCGTACACTGGACCCTGTCGCCCTCCGTGAAACCTGACACGCTCACGCACTGGGGATCAAACGGAACGACATCCAAAGCATTATCCGACCATTTCGGTGACTCAAAGTCGTCTGCGGGGCTTGTTTCGTCCTTGGCCTGGCCATTCAGGGACAACACGAGGCATTTCACTGGCCTGTTTGTGGCGACACGAACAATCGCAGCTGAACCAGTTCCGGGCTCCTTGGTGACCTCGACCTGCACAGCGGCGTCTGTCGCGGAGGGAATATTTAGCAGGCGATAGGGTTGTGGCCAGTCCACAAACCGGGCGAGGACTTCTCCTGTTTCTGGATGGAGCAAGCGGGCTGATATGACGACACGCCCTGAGGTCGTTGTGCCTGCGCGCTTGTATTCGTGCTCTCCGACATGGCCAGGCTCCGGACACTCAAACGTGCCGAGTTCAGTGGTCTCGTTCGGGGCGAGCGTGAAGGTCAAGGAGTCCGTGTCTCCAAAGATGTGGCGATGGTGATAATCTGGGTTCTCGAGATCGAAGTATTGAATTTCCAGCTTGACATCGAGGGGAGTGGAGGGAAGTGTTCCTGTACCAACCCGTGTGGCCCAGATGTGCAGGTTCGCAGCAGTGGATCGGGTGGCGCCGTACTCGTAGAACTGAGTTCGAAGTTATATTAGAACGATAAGGTACACCCTTTTCCACAAGTCGAGCACGCACCTGCTTTGGCCGGTCGTTGTCCCTGTTCTGCACCACTTCACGGTAGATGCCAACTGTGAGAGGTGCTAGTTCCCGTGCAATGACATAGTACGAGGGCTTGGGACGTAACTAGAGATTGGGCGTCAACTTGGAATGCCGATGCTATACCGGCGGCAACGCACAAAGTAATCCACTAGCGACCACGACACAACGGGCCAGCAGTCGTTGAACTGCCAGACAAGCACGCCGCCGCACTGTGAAGCGGGGATTAGGACACTGCACCACGACGAAGTTACTTGAACTCACATATCGCTTCCCTGCGACCTTCCACTCTCTCTTCCAAGCACGATAAGCCAACCCGACAGACTCAGCCTGCATGACCTGTGTGTTGAACACATGCCTTTCCGAAAGGGAACACGTCAATACGGGTAAGAGCAGATCGATGGGTAACTCACTTCTCCAAGTCAGCCGTCAAACGGAAGTTCTCGTTCATCACAATCGCAAACCTGCGCTCAAACGCCCCTGCCCTCGTATGCTGGGCCATAATCTTCGACTGGGCATACCACTCGCGAGGGTCCACGCCCTCCATCCAGTACTGAATAGCCTTCATCGAAGGGAAAGCCGGGATGCCGAATTCGCTACACAATGTCAGCTCTTTGGCACTCATAAGCCCGTGGTGACGGCCGCCGAGCTCGCTCACCTGACGAATCGTCCCCCAAGCCTCGGATATTCTTGCCAGGGGAGTTCCTTTCCACCCCAAATGTTCCACTGATGCACGTCTCCGATCGTAGGATCCGCCGTGTCCCACCCTTTCCCTCCGTACGGAGAGCCGCGGTGGTATGGAATCGACCCACCAGTGAGCGAATCGACGACTTGGGGTAAGACCTCTTCATAGATCACCACCGCAGGAAGGTGGGCGACGTCTACAAGGGGAAAGGTTACAAAGCGCAGCGAGAGGGAGTGGGCAGAAGTTACCGCCCCATTGGAGCACCATCTGGTAGTCCTCGTTGTTGCCGCAAAAAAGAGCGATAGACGGGTGGTGCTTTAGCCGGTTTACGTTGTAAACCGCCTCTTCACGGACGGAGTTGACAAACGCATCGTGTGCCGGGTACACCCCACACGCGAACTGGAAGTCTTGCCACACCAGAATCCCGAGTTCTGGAGGAGCAATGTCATCGGCCCACTCCATATATAAACCGATACAGGGAACCTACCATCGCAAACATCGTAGAACACATCCGGTTCGTAAAGCCCTCCTCCCCAGATACGCACCATATTCTGCCCTCCATCCCGCAAAAGGGTCAACCACTTCCGGTACCTCTCATCCGAAATGGTCGTGAGGAAGTTATCCGCGGGGATCCAATTTGACCCTCCCATGAACATCTCCACGCCGTTCACCTTGAAGAAGAACGTCGTCCCTGTCCCGTATTGGTCTGGCTCATCCAAGGCGTCCTGGGCCAGTTCAACCGACCTCCAGCCGATGCGCTTGGTCATGGTGTCGATGGTATCGCCGTCCTGAGATAGGGAGTGTCAGAATGTGGATAATGGGGACAGCGGTGTGGCATACCAGGGTGGCCAATTGTATCTCGAAGGTGTAAAGGTTCTGCTCTCCGTAGCCAACAGGCCACCAAGGCTTGATTGCCGTGGTACCCTCCAATGTTTTGTCAAGGTCCAAAGGCGGTAGCTCGAGAGTCACGTAGGCACCGTCCGACAATGACAAGCGACCTTCCACATCCTTCTTCGTGACTTTCTGCTTCCCATTCACAATGTCGTCGCCGTTGGAGTCCTTGATGGCGTATACGATTTTGAGCTGAATGTCAGACATCTTGTCGCGGAGGAGACCGGCCGTGCCACGAGTGACGGCGAGGGCCAAGGATGAGGTGAGGTGGAATTTGAACTCGGAGGAGTCGGTGCGTTCGAGCCTGGTTCGCGGGTTGAAAGCGTGAATTCGAGCGGTATAGGTGGATAGTGTGATTGTCCGGTAGGGGCCGGAAGTCATCAATTCTGGCCCCTAGAAACTGTTAGCTCATGCCCTGTCCTTGCAAGAGAGCGTCGGCCTTACCCAGTCCCATCTAGACAGCAACGAATCCGTCAGTCAACTCGACGAGAGAAAGGAGTGAATTCGAACCTCCAATCGTACTGGGGCTTGCGCAGGTAAACCCGGCTTGGATCCCCGAGGTTGGTCGACCCAGCTCTAACCTTCCCGCGGATGGCCTCTTCCGCTTTGGCTTGGGTCTTTGCACACTTGAAATAGAGGAGGAGGACGTTATCCGTCGCTTTGAGAACCCCTTCGTCGTTCTCGGTGTCGAAGACCCATTGGTGGAACGCGTTGTCAGTTTCTAAGATTTTCTCGCCGTTCTAGTTTGGAATATGAGTACATGACGAATGCCCGAGGAGAATGAGGGTATTCACCAGGTAGACGTCGCACAAGGTGTCCAAACCATCGAATGTTAGTCTGTGGGATGACCCTTCGTTCGCCGTGGGTGCGTCGAAAGTACAGGTGTAGAGCCATTCGGTCTCTCCGACCCCTATAGGTATCCATGAGAAGAAGTTTGTCGACAGAAAGGGGGTGACTGACATTGTACTTCATGCTCGTTGAAAGCAACATACGGATGAGGTATGACCTTCCTCTCGAGCAGCTCAACGTGGACTTCAGATGGGAACCTTGTCGCAGCGAACCATCTCTCCCTGATACTTTCGCGGTCGGCATTCTCCAAACCTTCTCCGTCCGGGGTGAACGTCCGCTTCAGCTCGTCCGTCACGTCGTTGCCTTCCCCGTTGCACTCCTTCCACCACCATTTCTTGTTCGATAAATCGAGGATGTGCACAGGAGCGACCTTTGAAGCCATATTAGAGATGCGGAGAGAGGAGAAGAGAAGGGAGATTAGATATCCCACCTTTTCTGGGGCCAAGACCTGAATGGTCAGTTGACTGGTATGTACAGGCTTCGATGTCGGACCGCTCCAGAGGGGCGGTCCGTGTTCACCTTGCGTCGCCGGCGTGTGTCACGCGGGCAACACAGGGCAAAACCGGGCTAATAAGTAAGGCCATAGCTCAAGCGCTCAGGTTCTGACCCAAGTGTCAAGAGCGATTCATTTCCTCGACCAACTTAGATGGTTTTGAGGGTCAAGTTGGAGGCAACTTCTTCAGGCCTCAGGCTGGCCCTGGATTCGCTGGGGTCCAGTCAAGCCAAGTTAGATTCTCAACCTCAGCCTTCAAACCTCAGAAAGATCTGAAGTCCTACAAGGCAGGATTAGGAGAAAGGCCTTTCAATAGAAGCGGAAGACCCTGGTTGACGTCGAACAGTTTACCGGATTTGATTGCCTCGGTGCGAACCTATCCTTTCTACCCTCAAAAGATGCTTATAAAGGGTATGAAGAGTGCATATGTACATCCCTGAAAGGAAAAATGGCAGGAAGGTGGGTGCACATCAGGTCTTTGTCAATTGAAAGGCTCACAATGCCGCCAACGCACCCTTTGACTGGTTCCAAAGAATGTTTGAAGCCTGGGTTTCAAAGCAATACGTGCAATTATCTCCAGCCCTCCAAGACAAAAGAGCGTTGAGTCATGCTCGCAGACCCTAGTAGTACAACCTACCATCTCCGGGGAATTGACGGAAGGCGTAGTGCAGGAGCAGGCCGCCTCCGAGTCAGCCTGTAGACCGGGTTGTACCGGGGTCTGTTCTCACGATTCGGCCCGCCAAATGACTGCGCGGGTCCTGAGTGCTGTCCGACCCACCACAATTTCCTTTCGCCCTACAATGCCTACATAGAGTGCAGCCATCTCTCGACATGCAGGGTCTGTGAGCAAGGCTCAACACTTATTTGGAATGAAAGGACTCAGATGATCTAGGCTTCAAACATTATTTGAAACCAGTCAAAGGGTGAGTTCAATGGCGGCATTGTGAGTCTTTCAACCGACAAGGACCTGATGTGCACCCACCTTCCTGCCATTTTTCCTTTCAGGGATGTACATATGCACTCTTCATACCCCTTATAAGCACCTTTTGAGGGTAGAAAGGATAGGTTCGCACTGAGGCAATCAAATCCGGTAAGCTGTTCGACGTCAACTGGCAGGGTCTTCCGCTTTCTCTCAAATCCTCAGGTTACTGAAAGGCCTTTCTCCTAATCCTAGCCTGTAGGATCTCAGATCTTTCTGTGTATAAAGAAATTGTCATGGGGCCACCACCGCGGCAATCTTCGGTATAAGAAGGGGTACCCTACCAGTGGGTTCCTGTTCTTCATCGAGTTTTGAGGACCGTCTCGTCCATCCGCATATATTTATCTACGTGGGGTATAGCACCACGCTCTCCCTCTCTGCTTTTGCTCGTACTAAGATGCTTGCGATGCGCACCAACCTCCAGCTCGCCATCTCCGAGGTCCTTTCATCGCATCCCTGTTCCCCGCCCTCCTGCCCCACTCTTGTCGACAAGTTCATCCCCGAAATACCCCTATCCAAGCTTATTTGCGCATATATCAACATCGCAGGTTTCTCTGAAACCTCGCATGCCCTACCCTCTTTCGAACGTGCCCTGGAGAAGTTTCCCGATTTCGAGGGCTCAAAGCAGCCAGATTCTGCCGAGGAAGGGGCCTACTGGGCGAAACTCGTCAGCAGTATCCGTAAGGAGTACTGGAGAGAGGTACTGTACAAGGACACGTATGGGACGAAGAAGACTTCGTACCCATGTCCGTGTTGCGGGAAGCCAGTGAGGGCAGAGCAGATGAAGAAGACCTTGGGGCTGGAAGGGGATGAAAGTGAAGCGGCTGGTGATAAGATGACGAAGTGCGATACAGATCGTGAGTTCCCTCTTTATTCTTACCAGGGGAATGTCGTACTGAAATTAAAGACAGGTGCGCCAACCGCCGACGTAGCGAAGAAGGGCCCTCGAAAGGTGAAGCGACGCACCGTACATACCCGAAAGGGGAGCAAGAGACCTGTGTTCGATCCTTATGGGCCATCCACCAGCAAGGTTTCGATGTGAACCAGATGCATCCTTCCTCCCAACCCTCTTTCTCTCGATCTCAAACTATGGCTCCGATTCGTTCCCCCATATCTGTTCCTATCACGTCCCAATGCCCATCTTATCTTCGAAGCCCAGCCTTTTGAATTACTCCCTTGAAATGAACCTCAATAATACTTTGTTCTCATTTGTCTTTCTCTATTGTGTTTGGAACCCATTCGTCTATATATCCACTTATGGGGGGTGACTTGCGCTCCCTCTCTTCCTGTCGTCGCCCATCAACCATAATGCTGCATCCGCCGATGCCCACACACTACGAGGTATAGTCCAATTCAAATTCGAAACTCCATATTATTGAGGCTAACTGATTGGAGGGGATCTCGATGCGTCTGACGGGCGCTTCAGCTTCTGACAGATCCAGAGCATGGGCGCTAAATTCGACCAGATGACTAATCACCCCTATCGATATCAATTGAATGCAGGGACCTGGCCACGTTGCCTTCCTTCTTCCCCACCATCCAGCTGCCACGCGTTCTCTCTCAGATAGCGCTCTCGCTAAACGATGCCTCCTCGAAAATGGCAGATCCACCTCACTGAGGCGGAAAGAGCGGAGCAAGTGCGTTTGGCGATGTTGACGGACAATCCTGATGTAGCGCTAGCGACAATGTTCGTTGGAATGGCTACTAAATTGCAAATAGATGCTATGTACGTTCGCCGCCGACGTATCTTAGGACTCACTCTTACTACTCAAGCCAACAGGGATGAGGGAACAAAGCTCCTGGAGAGCGGCCGCCTAGATGAGGCGCGAGACTTTTTCTTTGCTCAGCTGCAAGAAGGCGTTGAGGAAGGCGCACGAATGCCCTCCATTGGGGGTCAAGACGGTGGAGGGTTCACAAATGACCATTACGCCGATATGATGGCCTATGACACGGCGACCTTCATGGCGTGCTGTAACGGCATGGGCAAGTACTACCTCGCCAAGCAAGATCTGGAGAGCGTGAGTTCGGTTTCGCTTTCCCTGGAGCCTGGCTCACGAAGCGCACGCAGGCTCTTTGCTGGTTCGAGGAAGTCCAAATCCTCCACTTTCACATGAAATTCTCCTTGGAGAAGCCTACATACGGTAAGTAACCCTGGGCATGCGCGCTGTCCGGGTTCTTATCTGGGCCTTCGCAGACTGGACCACTTGGAATATAGACCTACCCGAGCTCACCTACCAGCGGACCGTGGCGTTCATCGGTGCCGCAGAGATCTACGAGAAGCTGGGCAACACCGCATCGCACGCCGAGCGTCGATGGGAGTCTTCAGCAGCTGTCAGAAATCTCTGGGAGACGCACAGGACCCCCGCTGTGAACCGGTTGAACGACATGGCCAAGGTTTTCGCAGCTTGCCAAATCCGTCATCCCGATCCCAACACTTGCCACAAGGTGTCGATATCCTACCCGCGGCTGCAGGTACAGGGTTCGTGGAAGAAGCTCTCGATAAAGCCAGGCGGAAAGACGGCAGGGGCTCGCCAGCGATTCGCGAGCTTCATCTGGAATAGTCACCTTTACGTCTTTGGCGGCTGGGCAGGGGATATGAACTACGAGTTCTATAAGGATTTTTGGTGCCTGGACTTGGAGGATGAAGAGGGGAGGGAGTGGAGGAAATTACCTGGCTACCCCGTGCCCGTGGATGCAGCCTTGAGCCGCGCGATGATTGTGAATCAGGAGGAGAGGCGGGCGTACCTCATGACAGGTAGCCCTCAGGTGGACTATTTTGATCTGGTCACGGAGAAGTGGGACTACATCAAGACGACCTTCCAGGCGACGGCTGAGGACAAGCGATGTGGTGTTACGGGCAACTGGCCGTTCCGAGGGAACGACCTCCAAGACGCGGTGGTTGTCATCAACAAGGGCAAAATCTACACCTTCGGTGGGCAGCATTGGGATACATACATCGGGTGTAACCTGTTTATGGAGCTCGACCTGGCGACGAAGAAGTGGAAGAGGCTTTCTGGGCATGTGATGTCGCCGCCGGAAGCCGACTACTTGGTTCCCGGCCCAAGGGCATCGGCGTGTGGTTGGGTTGGGCCGTGCAGAGATAGGATATACGTGTTCCTGGGGTGTGCGGTTCGCGACGGGCCTTTGAACAAGAAGGGTCGGAAGCCGGAACTTCACCAGGCGGAGATGGCATACCCGTATCGCGACTTTTGGAGTTATAGCATATCGGGGGACAAGTGGAGAAGAGAGCGGATAACTGGGAATCCACCTTTGTCGCGGACGGAAATGGGGTGTACGTTTGTAAGTCGCGTGTCTCCTTGGATATTGGTTGTGGGCTGATGCTAGGAAACCTCTAGAACGAGAAACTCAATAAAGCGATCGTATTTGGTGGGTATTCCCTGTGCATTCCGACCATGTTCGAGGGAATGGTTCGACAACACGAATATTCGTACTACGCGGACACCTTCGTGTATGACCACGCACAACCTGGCGAATCGAGCATGCCTCAATACACCTCCACGAACCCTGAGAAATGCGTTCCGCCATCCTCAACCACCTACCCCCGATGGAAGCAAGTCATCACCAAGGGCTTCCCGACGTATCGCTGCCACGCCCACCTCAATAGCGACCCAGATACAGCCAAAGTCTACCTCTTTGGCGGGTACACGAACACAGACTACGTACCGAGCCGGAATAGCTTTAAGAGCAGGCCGTTTGGGGATGTGTGGCAGTTGAGGATGGATGTTCCGGGGGAGGGGGGTGACTTTAAGAGCGTGAATGTGAATGAAGAGGAGAGGACGGCTAAGATTGGGCCGTGGAAGAGGTGTTATACTTGTGGGAACTCGGGGATGTGGAAGAGGTGTTCGGGGGCGTGTGGGGGTAAGGCGTACTTCTGTGGTACGGAGTGCCAGAGGGAGGGGTGGAGGGAGCACAAGAAGCAGCATTCTTGTCGGAAGGTATGAGAGAGGTTTCCCCCCACAGAATGTGATGCGAATACTTTATCATCGTGGCCCAGGTATTTGAATCGTTGCTCTTATTTTGATCACACACATCCGCATGTTTGGAAGCCAACTTGAAGGCCCGTCCTGAAGGCTACCGATGAAGGGAACCCCTGTGGGTAAGACCTTAGCCTCTCAGCCCACAATGGGCTTTCCGAGTCTCTCTAAGCAGTTGTCACCATTATCATATCACGGAACCCAACGGGCGCTTGACCTGTGAACCTCTGCGCGCTAATCGAACCTTCGCTGACAAATACGCCCCTATCCAAATTAATTGGGGTCGGGGTCGGAGATGTGCGGGAAAACTCTTGTTTCCAACCGCCATCATCGCCGAGCCCCACCCTAAACCCTCAGGCCGTACCATCTGAACAGAATGCCTCCTCGAAGGAGGGTTGTCCAGGATTCTCAGCCAGAGCATGACCCTGAAGCTGTCCTAGCGACCAGGCTCACGGAAATGGCTGCGAGGATGCACGTCGACACGCTGTATGTCTTCCACCCGTATTTTCTTGATATAGCGTTCACCGAGCAGGCGTGAGGGAACTGTAATGCTGGAAGACGGACGCTTCGAAGACGCTCGAGATTTCTTCTTCGAAAAGGCCAAGGCTTTCGTCGGAAAGAACACGCGGTTGCCGAGTATCCAAGGAGGCCAGGACGGTGGTGGCTTCAGGAACGATACCTACAAAGATCTGTCGCCAATCGACAGGGCGGCACTTATGGCGTGTTGCAATGGGATGGCCAAGTACTACGTGGCCAAGAGGGACTTTGAAAGTGTGCGTTCTTCCTGCGGTGACGGTTACGTCCTGTACTAAATAACGGTCAGGCCCTTTCCTGGTTTGAGGAGACGCAGATCGTCTTCTTCCACATGAAGTTCAACTCACCAGCACCGATGTACGGTGCGTGGAATGAGGCATGGCTCAGGCACTTACTCATACCTCCATCCACTAGACTGGAAAAGCTGGACGCTGGACCTGCCCGAACTCACGCACCAGCGCGCTGTCGCCTTCATAGGCGCAGCCGAAATCTATGAGAAGCTCGGGAACACGGCCACAGCCACCGAACGTCGATGGTCTTCCTCCTCAGAAGTCGTGAATATGTCCGATGCACACAAAAACACGCCCGCCATGAAACGCCTAAACAACATGGACAAGGTTGCCGCAGCCGTGCAGCTTCGTCACCCTGATCCCAGCATCTGCCACAAGCTCTCCGTGACATATCCAAACCTGCAGGTGCAGGGCTCGTGGAAGAAGCTTACGCTGAAGCCTGCGAAGAAGACTGTTGGCCCCCGCCAGCGGTTCGCCAGCTTCATCTGGAATAGCCATTTGTATGTTATCGGCGGGTGGACAGGTGACATCGGCTTCCAGTTCTACAAGGACTTCTGGTGCTTGGACCTGGCGGACGAGACGGGAAGACAGTGGAGGAGTTTGCCCGAGTACCCCTTGCCGGTGAAGGCACTTCTGAGCGCCTCGATGGTGGTGCACCGTGAGGAGAAACGTGCATACCTCATCACCGGCCGATCACAGGTGGACTATTTCGATCTCGTCACAGAGCGGTGGGGCTCCGTCAGGACGACGTTCCAGGCCACCGAGGAGGACAGGCGACGTGGTGTCAAGAATAACTGGCCGTTCAGGGGAGACATCCTCACCGACGCGACTGTGGTCATTAACAAGGGGAAAATCTACACCTTTGGGGGCCAGCATGCTGACACGAATATCGGGTGTAACCTGTTCATGGAGTTGGACTTGACGACGAAGAAGTGGAAGAGGCTTACGGGGTATGTTATGTCGCCTCCAGATGCTGATTACTCCATCCCTGGGCCGCGACAGTCTGCTTGTGGATGGGTGGGTCCGGACGGGGATAGGATATACCTTTTCCTTGGAGTGGCGACCCGGGATGGACCTATGGCGACGGGCAAGCCAGAGCTGCATGGCGAGTCGGAGTCATACCCGTATCGGGACTTCTGGAGCTGGAGCATATCTGAAGGGAAGTGGAGGAGGGAGCGCAGCTCCGGGAACACACCCATTACGCGGACGGAGATGGGGTACACCTTCGTGAGTCAGCTTTTGCCCCGCTCGTTTAGACCCTCTTTTGATTCGTCGTGCGGCAGAACGAGAAGCTTAACAAGGTCGTTGTTTTTGGAGGGTATACGCCTGGAATCCCAACGATGTTCCCGACCCAAGGCAAGCAGTGCGAGTACATCTACTACGCTGATACCTTCATCTACGACTATCCGCAACCCGATGAGGACTCGTCAAAGCCACCTTATACCTCCGGGGATCCAGAGACGTGCGCCGCCCCTTCATCCACCAGCTACCCTAAGTGGAAGCAGGTACTCACCAAGGGCTTCCCGACGTACCGATGCCACTCCCAGCTGAACAGCGACCCCGACACAGGAAAGGTCTACCTCTTTGGTGGATATACGAACACCGACTTTGTGCCTAGCCGGAACAGCTTCAAGTCACGTCTCTTCGGTGATGTATGGCAGCTGCGCATCGACGTGCCGGGCGAAGGAGGGGACTTCGCGAGCGTGGATATTGAGGAGGAGACGAGGACGGCGAAGATTGGCCCGTGGAAGAGGTGCTTCACCTGCGGGAACTCGGGGATGTGGAAAAGGTGTTCGGGGGCATGTGGGGGGAAGGCGTTCTTCTGTGGGACTGAGTGTCAGAAGGAGGGGTGGAGAGAGCATAAAAATTATCACTCTTGTCGGAAGGTGTGAGCAGCACTGGACTTGGGGTCCAGGCCGTCGTTTTCTGCTGGGTGTCGTACCATGTCTTTTATCTAACAATTACTTTCTTGATTGACACCTCCGCGGCCAGGTTGCTTCCCGGTCGAATTTCAGCCCAGGAACGCGCCATGAGTGGATGGGCGCTTAACTGGGCCCCTGGATCGGGGGCTTTTGTGATCGCCGCGCCTTCATTCCGCAGCCATTCAATTGCGCAGCACCCACCATTTGCCGAACACTGCGGGTTTTTTCTTAGTGGCCGCCTCACCACAGCTCACCATTAGACTTCTCTTATTGAAGAGCCAACGGGGAGTGGGAGTCCCCTAGTACGCCAGCGGTTTAGTACTTCTGCAAGCGCCGTGGCGGGAGTTGCGTTCCAACCATCCAGTTGCACTCTGGGCCCTGGGGAGGTTGAGCCAGAATCGGTTGGTGTTGCTTTCGCTCCTGTCGCTGGACAGGTGGTATTGTTCCGCCTCTAGATTTCCATTCGGTGCCGTTGTAAGTATCCGTCATTTGAGCTGTCTCCCCTACCTGATATACTGCTCGCGTTGCCCGATATATTCCTCGCGCAGCCCCTCGCCACTATCTGAGAGACCCGCGCCTCCCTTCCCCCTCCACTTCCGCCCCTCTATCATCGTTTGCCTCACTGTAGGCTGCCATGTTTCCTCTTCGTCAACTTTTCCTCGGGTTGGTAGCCTTATTCCTCCTTCCTTCTGCTCTGGCTGCCGCTCTTGAGCCTCGCGCGTCAGGGACACCGTGTACCTATTCCTGTCCCTCCCAGAACCAGCAGAATAAGGGATTAACCTCGCATTCCTCCACCGGGGGAAATTTGAAGTGCGTTTACGGCAGTTCCCCTCCTACGAACTGTTTCTACGGTTCATCGGTACGTTCTTCTTTTCGCTGTCCCTTCTTCGGCCTTTGCATTGAAAGCGATCCCTTTTCAACTTGACTTAGACTGGTGACGCGACGGGTTCGAACGCGAGCAGCTGCCCAGCGCGTGCGGATTCGTCGTGTTCCCCGCAGCGCCGCAAGGCAAGGGGCATATTGCAGGCTTGGCAGGAACAGAGGAAGAAGCGCACAGGGGGCCCTACCCCAACCATTCCGGAGTACATGAAGACTCGTGCGGCGATGAAGAAACGCTCTGGGCCCGCCACCAAGAAGTGAGGCCCGCTGGGTGGTATGTCTTTGTTCATTGAGTCGGGCTTGTGAATTCGGAACTGAATGGTTCGCAGATGACTGGCGTCCCGAAATAGTTCCGCCACGCCCCACGTTCCTCATGGCCTCAGGGGTCCGTATCGCTATATTTAGACCCCATAGAGTTCTGCGCCAGGACAAGCGCTCGTCCGATTTCCTTGTTCCAATACCTTGGGGTCCTTGTATATATCAGGGATTCCATCTTCTGCCTCAGCGAATGCTATGTATCTCCTCCACAGGCCGGAGAGTGCTCCCAGCGAAGGTAGCGTTGGCGCCCACATTCGAATCGTCAAAATCAAGGCCGAAATATTCGGATAACAGTCGTCAAGTTAACCTGGCGGTGAAAGACGTGAGGCTGATAACCGAATAGTCGATCGTACACGCAAACACTATGGAATCCTCGCCCCTTGATTGGTTCAAGACTGTAGAGCGCCCGTTGGCCCTCCTGTCATCGCTAATTCAATCGTTCGGGATAACGTAGTGACATATTCCAGGCCTCCTCCGCTGTCATAAAAACATCGTGTTCACTCCCCATAAAGCACCAGAGACTGCCTTCGTCTCGTCCTGTCCTTCAGTCACCTATCTCCACCCTCTCCTCACCGCCCACTATGTTCGCCATCCGCCAGATCGCAGTTATCTTTGCCGCTCTTTTCCTCCTCCCTTCGGTCCTTGGTGCTGCCCTCGCTCCTCGGGCTTCTGGTACCCCTAAATGCGAGTACACCTGCCCCCCGTACGACAAGAAAGGGAACGAATTGGATAAGCAAATGGACACTGGCCCGAACATCAAGTGCACCTACGGCCACAACCCAGTTCGGAACTGCTTTTACGACCGCGAGGTGAGTCGTCGTCGACTATGTGCTGGCCCCAGTGACTCAGTTTGCTTGGTATCTAGGATGGATCCCCAAAGAACGGAAACTCTTCGAAATGCCCGGACAAGGCGGATAAGAAAGAGCACTCCTCACCTCAGAAGCGCGCCAACAGGGCCTTGCTCGATGCTTTTGAAGTCCAGCGCAAGCGACGTGCTGCGATGCCTGCGCCTTCCGTCCCTGACTACATGAACACGCGTTCTGCACTCAAGAAGCGCTCTCATGAGACTGATTGGTGCGTTTCCTAAAGTTCTACCATACCCGAAATGTGTTCCAACCGCTGTCGTAGATCTCCCGCAAGCTATACTCCGGAGTGCACGTTCCACCCACCCACCAGCACCATGTTACCGAGTTACAACCTACCCACATACCGCAAACTCCAATGTGACATGCTTTCGTGGACCTCGCCTCTTCTTGGACTTTGTGACAGCGGAGAGTTGCATGTAAATCTTAGATACCCCTCCGTTGTTACCCGACTGTCGTTACAAATATACCCGAGTTTCCGAGTCGCAGATGGTGAGAGGCATATGGTAGCAGGCTACCAGAGTGGTGTGTCGTTCGTTGAAGCCCAGGAGCTTCAGTCCTTGCTTGGGTGCCGTGTGTGGCTGGATCGAGGTAGTTTGCAGTGCCCTCCGAGAGGTTAGGATGGTGGAATCAAGATGGTCGTGCGACAGGTCTACACCGGAGTGGAATAAATCTGCTGGGGAGGTTGGCACAATGGAAATGTTGTACGCGATGGGTTCAGCATCCGTCCAATTGCTTGCATAGCGCGTAACTTGAAGTTGAGTCATCGCAGAGGTGGTTGGTGGTTGGCTCGCCAAAGACGGATGTCACGGTTCGACGTAAGTAGACACTGGCGTGATGGCGCGTCCCTTGTCTCGTACCCATCCGTTTTGGGGTGACCACCTGCGGCGACGCGAGCGTGTAAGCGCCCGTCGCGGTCGCGTTCTTTGTGCGTGCTTGGACTGGAAGGTGCTGACAAAGCGTCCCATTCTGCTCAGCGCCCGCCGCCGTCACTTCGTCAGTATTCGACTCGTTCCCCCCACCAAAATGGCAGCGAAGAGCAAGGCCCGGTACGTCCTCCAGCATGTATTCCAGGTTTTAGAATTCTAATGCGAGGAGGGTGTAGGACGCTGATTGTCCGTCTCGTCTCGACGGCGCAGACCGGATTCTTCTATACTACCCAGAGGCTGAGGCAGGGACCCAAGCTTTCAGCGGTGAAATACGACCCCGTTGGTAAGTTTCACTGTCTCATGTTCCTAACGGGGTCACTTAGAATAACTCTTGAACAGTGAAGCAGCGTGTACTATTTGTGGAAAGCAAGAAGACTAAGAAGGGTTAGACGGAGCTCCATGGATTGGCGCTCGGGGAGGGGCTGTCTGTTTCGTGGTGCGTGTTAGGCTCTGGATTTCTCGCAAGAAAGACCTGACCGTTTCAATAGATGTAATTTATAATGCTAGACCTGCTATACTAATAGAAGTAGCCTTCAAGACGGCTTTCGACACTCGGATCGAAGGATACCTACAACACCCTACAAGATCTTTGCCATCCTTGAACCTCCAAGGCGTGCTCGCTGTGGCCATAGTTCAATCGGTTAGTTCCTGGGGAAAAGCTAGTGGGGATAGATGGGGGGCGTGAGGAGAGCATATCGTTGGGAGGAGCGGCCAGCCAAGACCCCATACCGCACCACTATCACCCCATGCCCCCGCACTTTTCCTTTACCCGGATGGAATTCGGCTCTCAGCCCTCGACTCCTGGTAGCCTGTTTGGAGACCCTGTTGAAATACAACCTCGAATTTCTCGCCAACCCAAAAGCGTCAGCTTGCACGAATCTTGGTGGATGATCTCACCGTTCCAAAGTCTAGCTCACACCCACTTGGTGAGAGCGACTGTCTAGACATCCCGGAACTCGCCCACATACGCTCACAAAATCTTCCCTTTATTCGGGCGCAGCTACCTAAAAATCCAAATTGCACTGTGTCTCTCCCTTTGGCAAGGCAAATCGTCGCTCCAGCGTCAGAGCTCCTCCAGCCCAATGCATACACGGTGGATAAGCATTCCAACCCACATCGTGGATCCCGATCCAATCGCAGAGGCTTCGAATATCCGCCAAATTGCCGAATGGCCGGTCCCCCTCCCGGGACTTGCAATTTAGCATGGGAAGATGGAAGCGTCCGAATGGGAGTGCGGGTACTCCGAATACTAACGCCAGTTTTGAGGCCATTGTCCCGGTCTGTCCAGGATACCAACATCCCGGCATTCTCTCAAAAACGACCCGGTTGGGTCCATTCCACAGGTTCTTTCCCTCTTTCCCTTCTTCCTCCTAACCCACCGTCCCCCCATCCCGCAATGATCAGTAATGGCGTCCTCTCCCAGCCCGTGGGCATCATCGGGACTGGAGTCGCTGGTCTCATCAACGCGCATGTCCTCCTGCAAGACGGGTTCGCCGACGTTACACTCATATCCAGGGATAAGTCTGTCGGCGGAACCTGGGCGAGGGAACGGGTCTATCCTGGGCTCCACATTAACAAGTAGGCCTTCCCCATCTTCCCCCTGTCTCAAAAGGTTGACACCCTTACTTCCTCACAGCGTACACGGGGAGTACAAATTCTCCCCACTCGAAATGCCACCACCCGAACGCTCGGACGCGACAGGCGGTCGACTGACCGGAGTCGCTATGCGAGATTACATGGAGACATTTTCGAAGACGTTTCTCGAGGGAAAAGCTAAATTTCGGCTGGAAACGGAGGTCCTCAAAGTTAGGCGCGAGAAGGCTCCGAGTGGAGGGAACCCTGCGACGTGGATAGTGACTGTCAAAGACATTAACACGGGAGGCGAGCAAGACTTGGCCTTCAATCGCGTTATTATTGCGACTGGGGTATGTACGGGCAGCTGCTGGAGATGGCGATGACTGATACGTTTTATTAATATCTCTCCTTCCTTCGCCTCATCCAGGGATGCAGTAACCCCAAAGTCCCGGAAGAGCTGTCGGGGATGTCTGCGAGGGAGGCAGGATACCCTGGGCTTGTATTACATACGTCAAAGTTCGCGGAGAAGCTTGACGAGGTGCTCGAGCTCGTGAAACCGCGTGAAAAGGATCAGGCCAGTGGTGACGATAGCGGAGAAAGAGTTGTCGTGATCGGTGGTGGGAAGTCGGCTCAAGAGTGAGTTTATATTTACACTGGATAAAATGAGGATATCACATCTGATAGTTTATATCTAGCGTCTGTGCGAAGTTGGCGAACGAAGGTCGTCGTGTTACGATTGTTTTCGACCGAACGGATACCTTCTTGGCGGCACCGAAGGCGATCCCAGAGTTTATTCGGAGAAGTAGGTACTTTATTCCGGTTCCTTGATTAAAGAGGGTATTTAACCAATGATCGCTACAGGTTCCTCAGCCTTCTGCTTCCCCATCGCCACCTAGACACAGCAATCGAGTGAGCTTGCTGTTTACCACAACCTATGATTTCGCCACTGAACAACGTTCAGGCGGTTCCTCCACACGACGTGGCTCGGTAGTAAGATCGTGCACAGAATCCTTGACACTCTACTTGAACTCTCCTTCAAAGCCTACAACATCCCTCCCGGCTCTCCGTTCCGAAGAAACGCGCACCCACTCTTCTGGGGTGTTCGCCTCAGTGATGACGGAATGGTGCGGAACGATAGCTTCTACGGTCTCGTCGATGCCGGGCTCATCGATGTCGTGGCTCCTCACCGTGTTGCGGGCTACTCCTATGACGGAAAGGGTGTGCTGCTAGATGATGGTACGGCGCTGGAAGCGAAGGCGGTTGTGTTGGCTACGGGGTATCAGTCCTCGTGGACCGACATGTTTAAAAGTGCGTTCGGCGTTGGCCTTAGTGGGGACCTGTGTTGACCAAGCAGTAGAGGAGACTGTGGA
Source organism: Coprinellus micaceus (assembly GCA_951394405.1). Classification (NCBI taxonomy): domain Eukaryota; kingdom Fungi; phylum Basidiomycota; class Agaricomycetes; order Agaricales; family Psathyrellaceae; genus Coprinellus; species Coprinellus micaceus. The sequence goes on along the minus strand of OX596340.1, from coordinate 271,662 downwards.
CGAGGTCGGGTTTGGGAAGCAAGCACCAACTCTTCCTATCAAGGACTACTGGAGATATGCGTCGACTAAGAAAGGACTACCGGAGGTTCATCCGGGCATAAACGACTGGACTACGACAATTTGCAGAGGCATCGTCCCCGCGAGGAACCTCCTCCATCGCGATTTTGCCTTAGTCGGATCCTTGGTACGCCCGCAATATCTCACCTTGAGATCTTATACGCTAACCTTGGTTCAGTTCACCGCCAACCCAGGATACACAAATGAGGTCGTCGCGCACTGGGTCTCGTCGTACTTCCAGGGCGATAGGATGAAGCTACCGAAAACGACAGAGGAAGCCATGCTCGAGGCGGAGAAGGACTCAGTTTGGATGAAAGTGAGGTTCCCAACTATGTTGTCGTGGGTAAACGATAGTTATAGCACGAGTTTGGATTTCTGGACGTGAGTATTCTCTCCTTGAAACCAGCTCGTTCGCTCACCTAGCACGCCATGACCAACATAGATGGCCGCAAGCGGCAGACGCCTTACTAGATGACATGTACCTTCCTACTCGTCGCAGTGGAGGAAGCTGGTTCACGTGGCCGTTTAAGCTCATCGAAACCAAAGAGCTGAGCACCTTGACGGAGGAACGACGGGCCCTCCGGAATGCAGGCTAATAATACGTACAGCGCGTGAGCCGTGTTAGGTGCTATGGTTTACGCGTCGTTAATACTGGCTATTCTGCACTAGGATCCAGGAGCACTGGGGAGGGTTGAAATCTGAGAAGGATAATAGGTATCTGCAGGATAGTTGGACGTATTGCAGGGGGCAGTACATAGAGCATGTTGCATGTCACGGGTCGCATAATCACTGCAATTGAGACCATGGGTGGTTCCCAGCCCTATCGGGATGATGATGGGGGATAGGATTCTGCTGCAGAGGAGCAACACTGTCCTCCAGCCGGTGGATGATCACGACCTTGCCACGCCGAACGGCGTGCAGGGACAATTTCTCAATCTCCTGAACACTCCAGTGGTGCACCCCTTCATCCGGTTCGTCCTCGCTTTCCTTGGCTATGTTGACTTGAGGCAAAGCCCGCTTCATCCCCACGAACTTGGCGACTTGTGACCCGCAACTACACTTGGATCCCCCCAGCAGGGCGGGGCCAATGCATTTCGCGCACACAGCATGCCCACATGGGCGGAAGACGCACGACGAGACTGAGAGAGGGTGCTGGAAGCAAGGGGGAGGAGCATCCGGATTGATGACCGCGTCTTTGGCGTTGACAGTGCTGTCGAACTTGGATTTGTCGAGCGCAGAGACAGAACGAACTGATAAGAGGCCTTCGGATACCTCTGTGATAGACTCCACGTAGTCGTCGAACAGCTTGTACCAAGGTATACCGTGCATGGCGTACATTTCACGGGTGACTGGGGTGATAGGCGGAAGAACGCCTGTGAGATCCTGTTTTTTGAACCGAAACATATTAATGGTCGTAGTTTCAGAGAATGGCGGTTAGGCTGACCTCCCAGAGCTCTGGGGTGACGATGTGAATGTGGAAACGCCGAACCAGCTGTTCGTTGTAGACCTGACGCATTCAGTTAGGCACTGGAGTTCATGGTTGTGAGAGTGTTTTACTGACTCGGACAGATTCTTTGTCACGATACATTTTCTGCTTGCTGCCGAGAGTGAGAGTTTGGCAAGGGCCAGAATTTTTCAGATAGGCGCACTGACATTCTTCCTCCCGCTGCTATGCCCATTAGAGTTGATGCCGATAAGCTGTTAGCCCTGCTACTCATATGTTTATTGGCATGAAGATCGCCGTTGGGTCTGGAAAATACCCCATCGGGATAAAAGCCATCGTTAGTGAACCATCCCGGACCGGTGGGAGCAGAGGGACTGGTGACTCTGGGATAAGCTGGATAATTTGCTTTTAACCTCGGGTTTGGAGAAACGCATCGAGCGTAGCCCGATAGAGTCCAAGGGGAGGTAGCCGCCGGCGTGGTGGAGCTAGAATTATGACTGCCTCTGGGACGTGGGATGAAGGGGGCGTCATTAGGGCGTATGTATACGTATGTTCGAAGGACTAACTACACTCACCGTTCGTATGTGATTTTTTCCTGTTCAAGCTGAAGCTCTGCAGGTGTCGCCGAGATACGATCCAAGCGACGACCGGCCTCATCCGGAATGGCGAGCCTGTTTTGTTGGTAATCTGTTCGGTAGAAATGACCCACTGGCTTTGGGCGACGTGGGTATATGTCGACCTGCAGTCCTCCTATGTTGGCCCCTCCTGTTACCTGCTCCTCCACTGTGTAACCTTTGTGCATCTCCGTTACAACAAACTGAGGGGGAATGTATTAGAAAATATAGCCATGAAAATATGTTCTGGGGCTTGCTTACCTGCCTAACAACTCCCTCGCCAGTCACGATGCCATCTACCCAAGGCTGCCGACCAGCGACGACGTAGTCCTGACACCCATTTTCCAGGGGAGAGGGGTCTGCGGAGGGTTTCCCAGAGACTATGTTCACGCCTGTCCCGACGTCAACGCGGTTGAAAAGCAAACATTGATTAGGGGCCTCACCACCGACAGACACCTTAACGGCTGGATTGTCGGGCCCAGATCGGAAGGAAACCCAAAGTGCCTCGCGGCGGAACATGGGCTGCGGAAATGGTTAGGATGCGCACAGATCTACAAACATTCTACATACCATAATAAAACCTCCACGCTTCTTCATATCCTCCGGAGCCTTCAATCCAAGTTGGTCAACAGGGAAGAAGGGGAAAGCACCCATATTCTAAGGACTTGTTAGCTCATGGTCTCAATGAGTCATCTGTATGGGTTCTAGGAGAGACTCACCGGTGGAAGCTCGCTTGATTCGTCGCCATCGGGGACACGAAGGGTTCGATGGCAACGGATGGTCAGGTCGTCCACCTTGAGTGATTCCCTTGTCCATTTAACCTCGGTCTTCATCGGAATGGGGGCAGTGATCCCGTGGTACTCTTCGTACTTGTTCACCCACCAAAGGAGCGGCTCGTCCTTGGAGATCTGAAGCCCACCTGGTGCTGTAGCGTCGAAGACAGAGTCGCCGTCAGTCACCAGAAGCGTAACCTGATCGTCCTCGACTAGCTGTGCTGGGCGTTGATAGCCTTGTAGGAGCTCGTCAGGTGTTGTAAAACTGGCATGGTGGAACAAACTCACCAGCCTGCTCAATAATATCTCTGATTTGGTCCATGTTTGCCCCCCCTCGGACCGTGAATGTGGCATCCAGAGACCCTGGACCGTACAAATCTCCAGATTTATTTAGCCCTGAGATGGCCAGCGTGAAGGTGTTTGCGGATTTCAATCTCTCAACCAAGATTGCAGGCTCATCGACACCCTTGGGTTCGTGGACGCCATCCTCGATCGGTGGGCTGTTCTGCTGATGGCCAACCGCTGGCGGTTGGTGGCTCTGGGTCCCTTGGGGAGGATGGGTGATGCGTCTCTGCAAAAACAACTCGAGGCGGATAAGCGAACAGAAAGGTCAGCGGTGGTGACCTAGCGTACAGATGTCGCCGTCAGGGCTTTTGACTGATGTCCTTTCCGATCAGGGGAGGGCGGCGGAACGCCATCTTGTTGTACTCGTGAGCTCGGGCCAACCCCACGGGACGCAGGCGGGTGCGCCAGTGCAGGTGCCAAAGCTTCGCTGCGTTCACTGGTTAGACGAATGCCACGCAATCAGGGTGTATCCAATCGGTTATGATGCGACCACACTTACTGCAAGCCCAGAGGGGAAGGTGTGATAACAACTGGTGGTGGCTTAGACCCCGATAACGCCAGATCTAGCTCAGCAATCTGGTTTCGTTTGGCTTAATTAGCGGGCTGCGGCCCCGGAATGGAAGGTTGACGTACCTTTGCTATAATTTCTTTTACGCTACTGGCCAGGTAGTCCTGCTGTTGCGTTTGTGCTCTAAATAAAGTTTGTTGAATATGAAAAGGGAAGTTCGATTCGGTGCTCGGCATACGTTTGAACGAAGTCCAATGTCTTAATCTGTGTGGGTTACATTAGTGCGCTTTTACAAAGGCCCGAAAGCCAAACATACGGTGTGCACACTCAAGAATGTCTGAGCATCTTCATTCAGACGCTTCAAGTCGTTAGATATCTCTCTGGCGTTCCAAGTCCTATCTCCTAGAGATCTCTTAAGCATTCGTCGGCTAACGCGCTCAGCGCGTGTGATTAATCTGACGGCATGCTTCAGCTTGGGGGCCTTGCTAAGGGGACATCCCAGGCGGGATCGGAGACTCACTCAAACACGGAACTGAGAGAGTCCTCATACTCGACATCGCGAATCGCGTCCCTGTTGCGGCTCTCTTCCAACGACTGAACAATGAACTGCAGGCGCTTCGAGAGGGACAAGAGTTCATCTTTGTTGTCCTTGACCTGTGGGGAAGATGATGCGTTAGGAAACCGATCTGTGCCCGCAATCCGGGGAGCGCCCACTTTGCCGACAGAGGTAGAGATGAGGTGGATCGCCGCGAGGGCATCACCTGCGCTCATCATGGAAGGGAGTAGAGTGGTAGGGTAGTACTCGTCTCCGAGCTGTCCATTTATATTTCGTGTGTGCACAGCAGTGAGCCTTGTGTCGGCCTCGTGTGAAGATATGGTTTCTCGTAATACTCAAAGGGGCCTACCTCGGTTCTCTCCAGCCCGTTTGATCCAAGCACCCCGAAGCTGTGAACAGCTTACGTTTCATCTTGAAAAAAAATGCAGTTACTTTCGAAATGGCAAATACCTAATACCTTCTTAGTGGCATGTAGCAGCGCGTTCCAACGTCTAGAACGTATTCCAAAGGTTGCAACGAACCCCTGAAGTGGGCGTCGGTTCCCGTGACTCGAGTATGTCACGCCAAGCCGTTGACCGCGTGAGGCGGCTTTCAAAATAAGCGCCCAAGAACGCGGACGCGGATGCACGTCGTTCTAAGGAGTGGAAACCACCCTCATAACGTCCTGAGCCGAAGTCTTGCTCTTCTAAATGATGGCCGGGTCAACCTCGTCGAGATGCTACCTTGAAAGCGATCCGTGAATGGGGCCTGGAAAGGGGTGCAACCAGTCGAAGTTTTGTCTAAGAGACCTGGGCCGTGCATGGGAGTCGACGGGCAGGACTCGAGAATGATAGGTGCAACTCCTGCGGGGACCGTTGATAATTTGCGGTAGTTACAGGCGGTAGAGTATGTTACGTAGAACGGGTCGTATCGCAGTCGTGGCAATGGGATCCTACTAGTTGGTGGATACAGGATTCTTCTGCTGCAGAGGAGCGACGCTGTCCTCTGCCCGGTGAATAACTATGACTTTACCGGACTCAATCGCGTGCATAGAAAGCCGTTCAATCTCCTGGACGCTCCAGTGCTGCATCCCGTCATCTGACGATTCCTCCTCGTTTTCCAGCTGAGGCTTGACTTGAGGCAATGGCTGCTTCATCCCCACGAACCTGTTGACCAGTGATCCGCAACTACATTTTGAGCCTCCGAGGAGGGCAGGTCCCAAGCACTGAGCACACACAGCGTGCCCACACGGCCGGAACACGCATGACGACACCACGAGGGAATGTTGGAAGCAAAAAGGAGGAGAGTCCGGGTTGACAACGGGCTCCTTGGGCTTCTCAGCGCCCTTAGACTTGCTTTTATCGAGCTCGGAGACGGAGAGGACTGATCCGAGTGTTTTAGGGTCGTGACCCGCCCCGTTGATCGACTCAGCGTAGTCGTCAAAGAGGTCTACCCATGGTATGTCTAGCATGGCATACATGTCGGGAGTGATTGGCGTGGCAGGTGGGAGAATGCCCGTGAGGTTCTGAAATTTAGTTGAGGAACTCAAGCGGCCCGGAATTATCGTACGGCACTCACTTCCCAAGTCTCGGGGGTAACAATATGAATGTGGAAGCGTTGAGCGAGCTGTTCGTTGTACACCTGATACATTCAGCTAGAGCAGAGATGGAACTGACTCTCAAGGTCAACTCACTCGGACGGAATTTTCATCGCGATATATCTTCTGCTTGCTGCCAATAAGACGTTAGTAGCAGCTCAACGTTGGGGCGAGGGAGCTTACATCTTTCCTCCCGCCGCGATGCCCAGATCAACGCTCCAGTCCACCGGCATCATTCTAAACATAGGTGTCCAGTCCACCTCGTACTTTGCTTTCAACATCGGCCTCGAAGAGATTCTCCGGGCGTATCCCGACAAGGACCACTCAGCACTTCGTCTCTCCAACGATGACGGGTCCCTGGAGAACCACATCAGCAACCTGTTACCTGTGATAGAGGCGTTTCGCTTACCGGACAAACACAATTGTTTGCTGTTCCAGCTGTAGCTCCGACGGCTTTGCGGTTACAGAGCAAACTCTATCTCCAGTTCCGGGTTTGTCTTGCCCAGGGAGTTGTTTTGTTTTGTAGAAACATCCTAACGGCTCAGCGCGACGAGGGTATATGTCGAACTGTAGCCCTCCTATCTCGGCTTTCTTATTGACCTGCTCCTCAATTGTGTGCCCTTTATGCATCTCAGCAACGACAAACTGGATAGAAACATGTCGGCGACAAGGGTGGTGAGCGATAACGTGCAAAGACACACCTGGCGAACTACATCGGGTCCGGTCACAACTCCGTCGATCCAAGGTTGGCGGGCCGCGACGACGTAATCTTGCGACCCATGTTGCATAGAAGATGCTGAGTCTGAAGCGGGTTTACCAGAGATTACGTTCACGCCTATCTCAATGTCAGGCTAGTTGGGGGGCGACAAGCAATGATGGACCTCACCGCCAACGGAAACTTTGACAGCTGGGCTGGAATTTGAGTTTCCTTCATATTGGAATGCAATCCATAGCGCCTCGCGGCGGAACATGGGCTACGGGAGCTGGAAGTCGGTATGTGCGCAACGAGTGATATGCAACCCTTACCGTAATGAATCCGCCACGTTTCTTCATCTCCTCTGGAGCACTCGAGCCAAGCTGAGCAACAGGAAAGAATGGGAAAGGGCCTAGATCCTAGATATCAAGGTCAAGAACAAAACCAACACTGAATTCGGTGTGAAAAGTCGAACCGGTGGGAGGAGGTTCGCTTTGTCTGTGTCAGGGACACGGAGGGTCCGCCGACAACTAATAAAGAGGTCGCCCAGACGTAGAGACTCCCTCTCCCAATCAACCTCGGTCTGCATCGGGATAGCCTCTCGGCCTGCATTCGTCCCGTGGTACTCGTCATACTTGTTCATCCACCATAGCAAAGGCTCGTCGTTGGAAATTTGGAGACCTTGGGGCGAGGTTGCATCGAAGACAGAGTCCCCTTCTGTGGCCTGGATAGTCAAGGTATCGTCCTCGGTCAGTTCCACAGGGCGTTGATAACCTAAAGAGAAAGTGCGCGTGTTTAGAACTAAGAATCGATATCAGGTGTTTGCTTGGAGGAAAACTCACCGGCCTTCTCAATAACGTCTTGAATATAGTCGATCGTTGCCCATCCCGGGACGGTGAATGTTTTCTCCAAAGACACTGGCCCAGTATGCTTCCCGGATTGGCGCAATCCAGAGATAGAGAGACTGAAGACGTTTTCGGACCTTGGCACATCACCCTCGATGATCCCGTCGGATTCGTTTGACTGTTGGCCATCGCCCCCTAATATCGCTGCCTTTGCGGGCATCTCAACACCTCGAGGATGGGGTGGTGCTGTCTACGGAAGTAAAATCGAAGTGGGTGGGCACTAAAAACTCCAAGAGTAGTGAGGTAGCTTACAAGTGCCGTCGAGAGCGCATTGAAGGGGCGCCTCGCCCAAGAGGGTGAGCGCGCAGTAGATGACCCAATGGATTGGATACTCGACCCCGTGCTGGCATTGGCGGGACCCTCTTGCACAAGGGAAATGGCACTACAGTACCACCGAAAAGCTGTGTCTCAGGGGCTATTCGCTATAATGGGTTGAGAATGGGTCGCGCACCTGGGTTTCGCCGGGGTGTCCGGGGCAAATGACGGGGGCGCTGGCCTTGGTTTCGATAACAAGATACTTAACTCTGCGACCTAATAATTTGCCACTGTTTGTCGGGCTTGGCTTCGGGATTTCGACAAAAAAGCTAACCTGGGCGATTATCTCCTCCACGCTGCTGGCTAGGAAAGTCTCCTGCTGAGTTTGTGATCTATAATAGGTACTTCAGCGTGAAAGGTGGGGCGAGGGCTAGGCATATTCCGTACGTTCGAACGAGATCTAGAGTCTTCATCTGCCGGAACACGTCAACGTGATGTCTCCGGGGGTGCCGAAAGCTAAGCTTACATTGTGGATAGTCAAGAAGGTTTGAGCCTCGTCGTTCAAGCGCCTTAAATCACTCGCTACTTCCCGAGCGTTCCACGTCCTGTCACCGAGTGACCTCTTAAGCATGCGTTGAGTAAGGCGCTCGGTGCGTGTGATGAGTCTGAGAGCCCGCTTCAGTTTCGAACGATGAGCCTTGCAACGGATACTTACTCAAAGGCGGTGCTGAGAGAGGCATCGTATTCTGTATCGCGAACGACGTCTCTCTCCCGGCTCTCCTCCAGGGACTGAACCATGATTTGCAAGCGATTTGACAGAGAGTTCAGCTCATCTTTGTTGTCTTTGACCTGGAGGAAGCTGTCAGGAATCTCGACGGGGTGTTACAACCTTGGAGACGCTCACTTTGCTGACAGCGGTAGAGATGATGTGGATCGCTGCGAGGGCGTCGCCAATGCTCATCCTGGTTGTGGAGATGTACCAGGATAGCTGTCAGCGAGCTTATCGATTTTTATGTTCCTCGTGTTGGCCTCGTGTGTGAAGGTGTGAATTCTCATATGACTCAAAGGGGCCTACATCGGTCCCCTCCAGCCCATATGATCCAAGCGCCCCGAGGCTGTGTATAATCCACATCTCGGGAAGGAATCGATCCGATTAACGCATTCGGAAACTTTCAGAATCGCAACTACCTCACAGGGGGTAGCAGCACGTCCCGGTTTAGAGAATATTTTAAAAGTTGCAACGAACGTACATTCCGACAATTGCCAATGCGTTAGCCTGGCCGTGTGCGAGATGGCTTTCAAAATAAGCGCCCAAGAACGCGGGCGCAGTTGCCTATCGTTCTACTTTGTAGAAACCACCCCATAACGCCCTGAACTGAGGTCTTGCTCTTCTGGACTGAAATGAGGACTGGTTATACCTTCTTGAGGTGTTACTTCGAAAGCAATCCGTGAATGGAACCTGCGAGAGGCGGTGATCAGTGGATGCTTTGCGTAAGAGGCCTGGGCCGCGCATGGGAGTCGACGGCCGCTGGAATTTGGGCTCTGTGGAGCTGAGGAAGAGGCAATCTGGAAATGAGAAGAACTGCACGTAGCTCCACGAAAAAGAGGAGGTAAAAGGCCAATTGATACCAGCGGGACTCGAACCTGCGTGGACCTCCACTCCTGGTGCCCCAGGCTTCGGCTATGTTCATCGATGTTCGGGGTCGGTCGTAGCCTGTAGGTACTTGAACTTGAAGGGTAGAAAAAGAAGTCACCTTCGAGTCCTTCGGGGAGGGAAGCAAAACAAACCTCGACGCCAGCAGGACTCGAACCTGCGCCCTCAAAGAGGAACAGATTTCTAATCTGTCGCCGTAACCACTTGGCTATAGCGCCCGATGTCATTGACCCTTCCGGCGTTGTCAAGAGGCGAACTTTTGTTTTGAAGCCGTAGCTGCAGCGGTAGAGGCGTCTGCAGCATACGATGGCGGAACGAAGGCAGAGAGGAAGGACAAGAGAGGTCAAGTCGACGTAAGGTCCGCAGGGCTGAAGCTGGCTCTGATTGGGTCTGGGATGTGTATGACGGGAACAAAGCAGTACAAGCACAATCGACCGTCTGCGATACGAACAGGGCGGGTGAGCATCGAGTACGTGCGGAAGATCGGGGGCACGTACACATTAACAGCATCTCGCGCCCTGCGAGACTTTCCTCTCCAAATGACTCGCAAACCCCTCGAACATCTCCCTCTGCTCGTCCCTTCCATACACCCACTGGACCCTCAGTATCCACCGCTTCGACGTGGTCTCATCCCCCTCCTCCACTGGCGCCAAGAGGGAAACGGTGCAGATCATTTTGTACTCGTCCGGCTCATTGGATCGATCGAGTCTGCCCTTCTTCTTGCGTGAAGTGCCAGAGGCATCCCGACTATCGTCCCCGTCTCGTTTCCTCTTCAGCGTGCTCCCACTTGGGTCGTTGTGAGCCGCAATGGAGCTCGCCTGTTGCCCTTGCTTCATCTTCCGCCTCGCGGCCCTCGACCACGTATTCTCCCTCGCCTTGACGAGAAACTCCATCGCCGCCCTCGAAGATGCATCCACGCTTTCTACCTCCAACGTATCGCCATGTTTCATGCCCTGTAGAGTATCGTGGAGGACGGTCGCTGGGTCTTTCTCTAGGAAATATTCGAGGGTTGTCCGGACAGGCTGGACTTTAGCGAGAGGGTGTGAAGAGGGGAGGTGAGAAAGGCGGGAGATACTCTGTTGTGCAGATATGAGCATTGATACGTTCAGAGGAGTGCACCTGGCACGTACATCGGGCAACCTCCACCATTCGTCTACACTCCAACCAACCGCCCATCGTCGCGTTTGACCTTGGACAAACTGAGTTGCAGCGTAGTTGGATATCTGCAAAACAAGGGTCTGTCAACAATTGTGAAACAAGGGGATAGGGCGAGACGGACCCCAACGGCTTTCAAGAGCCCAACGAGCTTCGGTACAGACGACATCTTGCCCAACATCGAAGTGCACCACCCACACCTCCTCCGAATGACCAAGCTCTCCTCTACCATCCTCGCCACAAACGCGACTTCGCCTCCTTCCCTTTCGAACTCCGCGTAAGGACTCGAGCTCGTCGCGGAACTTGACAAAGAAGGCGGGGAGTAAACCATCTCGTTCGAAGACCCAGTGCACACCGAGAACGCTTCGTCCTCTTTCTCCGCCTTGGAGCTCTGTATTTCTGCAGCGCTGGAGTAGAACGGCGGGTTGCACATCGTAAAGTCGATCTCGAGGGTTGGATCGGCGAAGGGGGGTCCGAAGATGCGTGAGGATGGGGAGGAGGGATCCGAGTCGTTCGCCGTTGCGTGGGAGATGTGGATCCGACTATCCAAGCCGTTCGTCGATACGTTTCGTTGTGCGCAGGAGAGCGAGACAGGGTCGATCTCTGTGGCAAACATCTCCCACGTTGGGTTCTGTCTGCAGCACAGAAGTGGGTATATCGCGCTGGCTCCCGTTCCTCTACCCAGAACGTCAGTTCCATCGCGACGCTAGAGAGCGGTCAACGTACACGTCTAGCCCAGAGACACTCCCCGAGGGCTTCGTGTGCTCCCTCATTGCCTCGATAATGTCTTCAATCCACAGCACGTAATTCAGCCGATTTGGAACGGGTGGACACAGTCGATCGTCTGGCAATTCGACTTCCAAGTCAAAGTCCGTCTTCAAGATCGCTTTCGTCAACGCTCTGGGTGTTCAAAAGCCCTAGAACGTCGTCTCAGCGTTGGAATAATACGGAGCCACGAAAACGCACCTTTGAGCAGCTGGGTCGAGGAAGTCTAATCTTCCTTTCTTGTTCACACTGGAACTCGGTGAGAGAACTTTACGATGGGAATTCTGGCCTCAAACCTACTGGGGTTGCAGTGGAGGGCATTTGGAGGCCAAGAGCTGAAAGTCTTGGGCTTTGCGATACGGGTTCCTTGGATGCATCATGGAGTCGCTGGTGGTGGTGGTGGTAGTTCGGAACCAAGAAGCGCTGGAGGTGAAGATCAAATAGGGGCTCCCTGCCATCATTCGGGTGCCATCATTTACGACGCCATCACTCACACTCTCTCCTTCGCACCACCACCATCGGTTCAAAGGAATCCTTGCGCACGACCTAGATATCCCTCAGCCACACCACCACCCACACCTACTTCATTAAGGGGAAATGTTCCCCATAAGCAGATTCAGTGACCACTGATCGACGCCCAGGTGGGGCGCGGCGGCGCGTCTGAGAGTACTACATGTAGTAGGGCACTCGGCGTGCTATATCGCCCGCCTACCGTTGCATTTCTTTAGTTAGATGACGACTGCCGTTAGACTCATACTTGTATGGTAACAGGATTGTTTACTAATGCCTGTCTGCGTATCATTTTCGCAGCGTGGATCAGCTTGGCCGTTCACTATTACTATTAGCACTCGGTGAGTCAGGCCCTCCAAGTGTTTACTGCAAGCATGGGCGGCGGTCGTAACGACGACCAGGTCCGCCCGTTGAACTGGGTGATTTCCGCTGCCTCAACGCAGCTCAACCCCCAACTCCGGGGTATACTACCCTTGGTCGGTCCCTGGTGTTTTGGACGATCGATCCACAGGCGTCGGGTGACACAGTCACAGTAGGCATCAAGTGGCTGTTGTAAATAGACTCCGATAGAGCACAGGCGTTATGCAACGTACAGTTAGCCGCATTGTATTTCGATTTTCGATTTTTGGATGGAGACACCAAGCTCACAACGTGGCCACCCACTGGCAAAGCTACACCGATAACTAGCATGGTCAAAGGTGCGTGTCGGTGTTTCCGACGTCGCGGTTGGCTCTCGGGGAGTTATAGTCGTTTGGACAAATGCCCGCTCAGTTAGTAGTGGGTACACCTGTGCGTCCCCTAGTGAGCTGAGGATCAATCCTGTCACGGGTCACTTGTCTCGTACCCATCCGTTTCAGGACCCCTGAGAACCCCCCCAGAGGTTAGAAATAAATTTCGCCAAAACTCCTGTTTTGGGGTGGACGGAGCTCAGTCCAAATATAGAAATCGGAGGGTGGATGGCCTATCCAAGGTCCGCGAGAGGGCCCCCAGTGGTGGATAAGTTATCCGACCTCGGGAAAATCATCAAAATTAAGGGAAAATCTCAAAAATATTCTATTACAACCCGAGCGCATATCTACACTGTAGTACCTATGTTTCCTTCTGTTTACGCAACATGGCAACCAACCTGTCGACATAGTTGTTGATGGCGGCTGTTTGAGGGAGGTACTTTGAGAATAAAGAGTTGTAGACAGGCTGGCTGAGCTCCAGGAGTCCATTATGAAGAGTTTGGATGGCTTGAGGTGGGATGAAACGAAGGAATTTCGATGCTGGGAGGTGGTTGAACCACGGTAATGCTAGGTGGATGGTATCCCTGTACCACACTGCACGGAACTGCCATTGTCAAGGGATCTGCTGGCAAACTTGGACAATCCCTCTCCCTCGCTGACGCTCCCATGGCTCCAAATAGCTTCCTCCACTGAATGTATGCCCTACAACCTTTCAAAGGACATTTATGGGCCGGCAACGATCAACGAATGGCACATTTTGAAGAGAAGGAGGGAGGAGGCCACCCAGGACGAGACAGGGGGAGGTGGTGGATTGTAACCGACGTGGTGAGTGATCAACCGCGGGGTGGTGGATGGTGTCACTGAGGTCCCATCAAAGCCTTCCGTTTTGGGCCATTATGGGGTGGATGATCACTGGAATTATCTGAGGTAGGGCGCCAAAGGCGCCATTTTGGGGTGGATTCATTTTCAACCTCTGGGGGGGCTCTCAGGGGTCCTTCCGTTTCGGGGTGACGTCCAAGGAGCCGCGATCAAATACGCTGTCGTTGATGGTGTCCTCAGGCACGGCTCTTTGAGGTCACATCCAAAAACGGACGGGAACGGGACTACGGGTCACATAGATTGCGATGCCACCTTGGGATGCGACGAGGCTTCACAAATAGTAGGGACGGCTGGGAAAGTGAGCGTGATTTATTCGATTGCAAGCAGCGACACCGACAAGCCGGGACTCGATAAGCTAATCGGAAATCCTGTCCACTGCACTGTGTCTCAATAGTAATCTCTCGCGTGCCAAGGACATTTGCCGCTTCGTGGGAGTTTATCCCTCTCCCCTTCATCCTGGTTCGCGTCTCCTATTTCTTCCGTTCCCCCATCCGCCGGAGAACCGTGTCCTACTTTGTTTAGCGCCCGCGATCCGACAAGAGGAAGAAAAGGCACAAACTATATCAGATTGTAATCCTCCCTTAAAACATTCAAGGCACTATAGCCAAGTGGTTAAGGCGATGCACTCGAATTCCTTCGATATGTTCCTCCTCCGGATATGTCGAATTCCGAAAACGATATGCATTCCACTTTGTGGGCGCAGGTTCAAATCCTGCTGGTGTCGAGTCTTTTTGGCCTCTCGAGGAAGGGGGGTAGGAGGAAGGGGTCCTTTTTCTCCCCCCCAAGTACCCAGTACCCCAGAATTCCCCCCCAGCCTCCCATCAACCCGCTCCTCACTCCCACCGGAATCGTGGATTCGCAGGTTCAAATCCTGTGGGTATCGTGTCTTTTTGGCCTCTTGAAGAAGGGGGGATGGAGGAAGGGGTCTTTTTTCTCCCCCTCAAGTACCTAGCACCTACAGCCGACGCAGAACCTCGATGAACAGAGCCGAAGGATGGAGCATCAGGAGGGGACCAAGTGTGGACCACGGGTTCGAGTCCTGCCAGTCTCAAGGTGTTCCCTTTTCCCTACCCCCTCCCCTCCATCCGATGCGACGCCGGGAGGGAGGTTGAATCCTGTTTCTTTTTTCCTTGCTTGAGACGCGGTCGCTTTGCCGCCGAGAATTCCCTCCCATCAATCCACCACGTGCGGGTTCGAATCCTACTGGCGTCGAGATTTTTTGGAAGGAGGGGATGGGGATGAGGTTCTTTTTCTCCCACTCAAGTACCTACGACCGACCCCGAACCTCGGTGAACAGAGCCGAAGTATGGAGCACCAGGAGGCGACCATTGAACAACTGCCAGAGGGTTTGCATTCTGGTTCAAGCACAAGTACGTAGCCCTCAGAAACCCTCTTTCTCTTCCCCGTGAGCGAGTCAGAGACGAGCCGCTCCATGTTCGCCCAGGTTTGGACGTGACAGCCTTCTAGGATTTACTTATAGCTCCACCGCTTACCTCTCCACCGACTGAGATCAGGCCGACCCTGCGAGACTTGGACGAGATGATTGCACCATGCATTGACTTTAAATTGTGTTTGTTACATTACTATCGACCTCACAACAACCCCTACTCCGCGTCACAGCCAGCATCGCTGACGATAGAGTCGGAGGTGTACGAGTGACCTTTTAGCAGACCCAGGTGTTGTCCCTGGGGGTGGCGCCGCCGACCATCTCGTACTGGCCCCCAGGGATGTTCTCACCCAAGCATTCGGAGAGCGTGACGGCACGGAGGCCCTTCTGGTTGGCCCACTGAGCAATCCATGGGCCGAGTTGCTGAGCAGTCGACTGGAGGGCGTCGTGCTCGAGGGGGATGATACGGGGATCGGCACCGAGGGCGTTGAACTTCGACTGGGACGACGCGACGCTAACACCTGGATATCGAAGCGAACATTAGATGAGTGACGAGAAACAGGTAGACAGACTCAACGTACCGTTCCAATCCTCCGAGTCCAAGTTCCAGGTGACAACCTTGTAGTTGTACCCCCTGAGGGTGCTAAGAACGTTGGAGTTCTGGCCGCCGTAGGGAGGGCGGAGCCACTTGGGCTTGATGCCGAGAATCTTCTTGAGGGCGGTCTCGAGACGTGTAACCTCTGTCTGGATTCCAGAAGCAGCCTGGCCAGTCAGATCCTTGTGGCTCCAAGTGTGCGACGCGATCTGGTGGCCGCTGTTGTACGCCCTAGTGATCGTCGTCAGCACGACGCCCTGGACGGAACGAGAAATTGGGCGTACTTCTGGATAACGTCAGCGTAGTTGTAGATACAACCGTACATGGTTCCGACGACGAAGAACGTGGCTGTAACATTAGCCCTGTTCAACGAGTCGATGAGAGCAGAAGTCCAGGTGTATGGACCGTCGTCGAAGGTGATCGCGATGGTATTGGGAACCGTGCATCTTTGGACAAGAGTGCCGTAGGGCAGGTCGGTGCCGCCCGTGGTAGGTTGAGGGTTGGTGGCGGTCGTGGTCGTGGTAGGGACGGAGGGAGTGGTAGGTTGTTGCACAGTGGTCGTCGCAGCTCCTGGAAGGCACTGCGAATACCAGTCGTTGACCTTAATGGTATTCTATCAGTACCCAGCTCGTAGCGCCAGCCCACCCGTTACTGACCTTGGTACAGGCATACCCTGAGACACAGCTCGTAGCGCCAGTCCACCCGTTACCACCGCACTGGGCTGTTCGTTGAATTGATTGGGGTGTCGGTCATTAAACTACGCTAATTTTGAGGGCGACGTACCGTACGCGGCAGATTGGGCGCTGACCAGAGACGCAGACGCGACCAACAACGAAGACAATGTGACAGATTTCATCCTGAGAGCGACGATGAGGAACTCGTTGCTTGGGAGCACCCCTGGCTATATATCCTCGCGACCCATACCGATCTTTGACCGGATTTGCACCGAGGCAGGCACAGAAGGGCACGGGGAGTGGTTTCTGACCTCGGAGCGTAGTGGACCGCCATAAAATGCCTCCACGAGCGGTCCTTGTGACGTGTTTGTACGATCATCTCTTCCGAGGCTAAACCGTTCACGAGGGGGCGGCCACGCGATTTTCACAGGGCCAGAGAAGAATAAAGGTGAAGAACACCATTCATGGCGAAGCAAGGATCAATTCCCCGCTCGCGTGACGCGGGGGTGGGGACTTCTCCAGGGGATCTGTGGGAATCGTCGAGAGGTTTGGAGGAAGCCATGCGGAATTTTGAGCCCCAAGTCCCGAGTGTGCGAGGTATGTAGATACGGTGGCTAAGATCCTGGTCCCAGAATAATGACGATGTACACGCTGCGCAAGCATCGCGAACCGATCCGACAACATGAGGACCCAGCTACACGTTGAAGCAAGGTTCGAAAGTCGAAGCTGTATAAGCGAAATTTGCTAAACCTCACAAACGAACGCTCCCGACCACAGGACCTACCGTGAAGTATAAACTTATAAGGCTTAGGCGCCTAGGGAGCAGTTGGAAGACACAGGCAATAAACGACCTCGGCAGGACTCGCAAGAAGCACTTCGGGGTCGAATTCACGCTAATTCCGTGACCAATAACTCCGAGAGGATGAGGGGAAAGACAGGGCAAGGCTCTTCAAGCAAGAGCACCCGCCCATGAGAAGCGTCTCGCGTGGTTTGGTGCCATGGTGGTGGTGGGAGGGAAACTGTTGTCGGAGCCGACCCACCCAGAGCCGGGTTGGGAACGCGGACCGTTAGGGACCGTCGGGTAGTGTTGCCGCCGCTCGGCTTGAAGCGGCTGAGCGGTGGAGCGAAGCCGGCCAGCTCGGAATCGGCTTGCCTAATTTGGCGTGCAGCTTGAGCTCGCTCCAAGCGCGCTGAGCGGTCGCTCGCCGTCCAAATTAAGACCTAGTGAACTTCCCACTTCCAGCAGCTAAAATGGGCAGAAAGCGACTTATTGTGTTATTTTCTTCAAAGTATGGCCGATCTGAGCAAGGAGATATACTATAATGCCTTCAAATCGCGGTAGGAAGAGGTGGGCGAATTCCTGATGGATGGGCTGCCGAATCAGGAAAGTGACATAGCCACAAGTCCCCGCTCTCCCTCTTACGAGACTTGGCCCTTGAGGTCATCCATGTTCAAGAACAAGCTGTAGTTCGGCGCCATACGTTTCTAATCGGCGTGTACAGTGTCCTCTGTGCTGAATACAAGGAGCTTCCAGCGTGAACTGGGCAATACTTGAATTGCTTCCTAATTCGGAGTGAAGCTGACCGCTCAGCCGCTTGATTTCGCTCGGCTCGGCTTCGGAGCCAAATTTGGTGACAAGCGGTGCAAGCGGAGCGGAGCTGAGCGGCGGCAACACTACCGTCGGGGTTTCAAAGCGTGGATAGGGGCGAATCTGAGTCTGCTACTGCAACACTGGCCGCGAAGACGTTAGGTTTGAGGGAACCCTGAGTGTGGAAGGGACCACTCGAAGGCAAAGAGGACTCTGGCCCCGTGCTTACCTTTTTTTCGCGGCATATGTCCCCTGAGAACAAAGCGGTCGGACCATGCAACCTTCCAAGCCCTCCGAGCATGATGATACAAACGATCCGTGGTTGTCATGCGACATTGGTGCCTTATAAACCTCATGTGCTCATCTCGAATCCAAAAACACCTCTGCGTGAGCAACTACTCCGATACTTCGTTCTTCGTGTCTACACAGAGGGCCTTTAAACCGTCGCCCTCCTCGCGTTGTACGGCACTGGAAGCTACTTCCGATGCCACACTCGGGCGATCCAAACCTTCTTGAACGACTTCTTGACGTGGATCATATATTCTGAAGCTCATATATGCGGACCTGGTTTTCTCCAGAAGGGAGTCTGGCCGATAACACGAGCCGCGAGTCCGGACGATCGGTCTGAGCATGGTCGCTTGCGGCATTGATAGAAGCGCCCATCGGCAGGAGCTGGTCGCCGCTCAAGCAATTAATTGAACCCCACCAGCTAAGGAAAATAAATACCTACGAATTACGCTATGAGGGGGCATGAGAACGAGGTCTTCGGATCCTGGGATGACGTGGTCAGAACCGCTTTGGGAATTCTTCGCATAAAACGGGGCAGGGCACTGTCAAAGGCGCTCCTGTGGCAAGCCTGATTACAACGCCCATGGTCTACGGGGCCTACTGCTGGAGGATAACCGTGCACCTACTAGCAGCACTCTCCTATCCTATTCTCTACACCGCTGCTGGTGGTTCATCAGAATCCGTGGCGGGAGGGGATGGGACGTGCGCTACGACGCTCCGTAGCTCGTTGACCTCGGCTGGAGCAGTAGGGCGATCGGCGCACTCGGGCACACAGCACCCCTTCCTCGTATGCGTAATACCAGACCCCACCAATACCAATCGAGAAGACTACCCGCGCACTAGCCCATCGCCGCTCTATCAGAAAACAACTGTCAGAAAAGCTGTTCGTAGGCCACCCCCGAGAAGACGAAGAGTGCAGTCTGTCGAGAAGCTCGCACCTACTCCCGCAGTCGTCGTGCCAGGATATGGTGTTCCCGTGAATGGGCAATGTGGGGGAGCTGGGTACGATGGACCCACGGTGTGTGAAAGGTGAGCGCTCCGCGTACCCGCGTACGATGGGTAACACAACCCAACGTCCTCTGCTAGTGTGCCTGGGTTGGAAGTTCGGTGCATGTACATCTCTCCAGGTGCTAGTAGCTTCTATACGTCTCGGAGAGCATTGCTTACCCGTGATCTAGCCTTTAGCCAGTGCAAGGGCCTTCAGGACGAAGAGTGACAATTCGAGGCCACGGCGGGTGTACCCCGGGCCAGGACACACCCTTTCAAGCCCCGACGTACATCCGCCCGGCAATGGCCGTCAAGTTGGTTCCGAGTCAGAGACAGGCTGTGACGCACCTTCTAGCTTCTCTTTCGCCTCTTTGTCAAGAATACGGCTGGCTTCGTATTCATTGAATACCAGGTTCTCCATCGCAACGACTCCCCACATCTTAACAGCCCACCTTGAAAGTTGGACTCGGGGTAAGGTTGGCGGGTTCTGCACGGTCAAAAATCGAGAATCAATCTGATTAAAAACGCGAATCGAAGCGTCGCTGCTTCTTCCCGCAATGTACTTAGGGGTTTCTAAGGCATTTTGGGCCACCATTGGGAGGGCTCCTGACTATAATCTTCCATTTTACGCTGCCCAAAACATACTAGAGGTCGTTCTGGCATGGTTTCAGTGGGATTTTGAATAGCAAGCACCCTCTGGTGCTCCAGTCGGACCTTAAAAATAAACAGCCAAGGCCGCTGAGCTACCGCGGAACGTGTCTTCTTGTCTTCTGCACAATTCACTTTGAAAAGGGCAGTACAAAGCAAATCGAGCGGTACAAACCTCCGTAAACGAGTGAACCCTTTTTCGTGTTGAAGCTTTCACTCAGGCGTCATATGTTCTGGAATGGATGAGAACGTCGTCCCAATTTATCCTTGCCAAGCGCTTCGATGGAAATCTTCAGACTTAAACCACGGTCTATGTGCAACAAAGATATTCCCCTCAGCGTCCCCAAGGTCTTAGTGAGCATGCAGTTGGGCAAACATACCATAAATCTACCCCACAATGGGGGCTCGGGGATACCGTGATCGCGCCCATCCCCGATGCCGGGGCTACCGGAGTGGTGTTCTGTTTCTATCCCTCCGCCTGAACATTCACGTCTTTTTGATCTACGGAAAAGGTTGTTACAGCCCGCAAATGTCTCTACAGGACCACAACGAGAGCCGACGGTACCTAGAATTAACCCCATCGCTAATCGCGCGTTAATGGAAATTTGAATTCCGCTGGCTTCGACTTCGAAATCTCAAATTTTGACCGTGCAGAACCCGCCAACGCTACTCGGGGATTTGGGCCAAACACTGCGGGTCGCAGGGGGCGAGGTCTTAGTTCACCTTCTTTTCATTACGCGTCTGAGCCACCCTCTACCCGCAGCCTAGCTCCTCCATTCTGTAGAAGCCTAGTAGTGCTGTGAATAACCACCGGGGGGTATCATCCTTGCCCATCCTGGTCATGGGTAAAAGGCGAACTCCTTTGCCTGTCGACGCTTCTCGCCACCTTCGACAGCATAGACATGCTCATATTCCTTTCTCTTGCTTTGTGTGTTAGTCGCTCTACCTCATCCTTCGCCATCTCTCTGGATCTGGAGAGGACCTCGGAAACGGAGGGAGACGGATCCTTCGATCCGAACTACCGCTCGACGTTCGATGTTCTATGGACATGTCTCCTCACCATCTTCTCATGCACCTGGGTGTCTGTCCATCCAAACGTAGTGGGGTACCGCACGACGTGGCGCCAAACGGTTGCTGCACGATTGGAGTTGATGCTATGGGCAATCTTTGCTCCAGAGCTAATCGTAGTGTTCGCCTTTAGGCAGTGGTCAGGAGCGAGGAGAATCAAGGATAAAATGAACGGCCTATTGGGAAATGATAGTGAAGGTGGGTGTATCATTGATATCTTCAGTGAAAATAGCTCATAGGGTTATACAATAGGCCATGCCCACTCCCTATGGACCGATGCGCATGCCCACTTGCTCCAGATGGGAGGAATCGTCGTGAAGGAGCGGGATGGGTCGTGCCACTACATCGACCTTGATTGTCTACGTGATGGGCTGGACGTCGACAGGGTATAGAACTGTGCCAAACTGCCCTGCGCACAACCAAGCATGCTAACCATTGGTTTTTATTGCAGAGGAATATTTCTTGCCTACTCTTCAATCCACCGGCTTCAAGTTTGTCGTTTGGATCTTTCGAATCGCTGGAATGGGATTCGGGAAGGGACGACGTCGTGGACATATCCTTCCCTATCTGGACATTTGTAAATCGGGATTCCTCTACACCCCCGCCACCCGCTGCCCTCTCAGACATTCCATTCGAACTGATCGGGGGCCGCCCATCCACGCAAATCCTGGACGACCTTCGGGGGTTTAATGCCACAGAAGCCGAAATTTGGGACAGGAGCAAGGGCGACGCATTTGCAAAAATGTTTGCGGTGGTGCAAACTCTCTGGTTCCTCGTTCAGTGTGGTGCCAGGGTTATCCAACGGCTGGATGTGACCCATCTGGAGGTCACCACAATTGCGTATGCGACTCTCAGCGGAGTGATGTATTTCTTCTGGTGGAATAAGCCTCTCGATATTCAATGCCCAATCGTGGTTGACCCAAGACCGACGTTACTCCCCCAGTTAGATCAATTTCTGTCCATTCCTGGCAGGGACTCCGATGATCTTCTTCAGCCTCCGTCACCGACCCATGTTCGTTCCTCGCGGGATTGGGACCTGAGGCACGAGTCCCTACCAAGCCCCACGGCATATTCCCCCAAGTCCGACACGGCACCTCCAGTAAAGCAGCAGTACCGAGTTGCATTGAAGAGTGCCCTGCAAGCGCCGTTCTGGATTGCGAAAGGTCAGTGCCTTCCTGCTGCTCATGGATCACACGAATTTGAGATATAGACCTCTCGCATATAGCATGCTGTCGCAAGGTTCTCCGACTTTTCGTGAGAATTGTTGGGCGTCTCCGAGCTATCATACAATACAAAGCGCACGGAGAGGGCGATGACTCCTCTTTGTCCTACGACTCGGAAGACCCCAACAGCTCTGACTCTAGGTTCCCGATGTTCCATGCTTTACCACTGTGGTGCGATGTCCGCGTTGGGGGCCCTGCAAGGTTCATCGCGAACCATGCTATCACCCAGCTCACAGGGCTTTCTCTTGCTTCAGCATTCGGTGCCATCCACTGCATCGCGTGGAACCTCCAAATAGGCACGTCACATATCCCCCTCCTGCTATGGCGTATATCCTCGCTTTGCGTCACCGCTTCACCTGTGCCCCTAATGCCGACGTTCCTTCTTGTGTTCCTATTCCAATGGCCGGTGGGATTACGTGTGTGGAGGACATTTCCCTCAGCCCTCTGGTATGTGGTAATATGCTCCAAGAAGATTGGACAGATCGTCATCTTCCTTTATGTCCCGGCCAGGGTCATACTCATTTCCCTCGCATTCTACGACCTCGCTTGGCTTACCCGCAGCGCGCACCGTACAGTAGAATGGTCGTCTTTTGTACCCCATATTTGATCGAGATGCTACCCATATAAACATACAACATTGTACATGTAGCAAACCATTACAGACAACATTTCACTTGCCTCAAATCGATATCGGGAACCACTCCAGCCAGCTCGCCGTAGAACCACGATCGACATCCCTGCCCGACATTTGGGTGAGACCAGAGACACTCTTCGCCGATCCCCTGCGCACCATTGGCCGACTCCACCTGGCCGAGTTCCGTACCTCCACCGGGGACAGCCAAGCCTCCCTGCTGTGCAGGTCCTGGGAGGGTCCCCGCGGCGATGGTGTCGTCCGGGATCGAGAAAAAGTGGCGAGTTTCAGTGAAAGGTAAGGGATCGTTGGTCTCTCCTCGGGGATGGGGACCCAAGATTCTTCGATGCATGACTGCCAAAGTGCGTCAGACAGACCCCACTCTAGGAATGGAGGTCCCTCATGCGAAGGCTTGGAAGGTTTCTTCCCAGACTGCACCCAAGAGATCACAGTGGGCTCGCGAGGCGCTTCATAAAATGGGATCCGGCCTGTGAATATCTGTTTGTGCAAATCAACCTCGAGAGTCAAAATGATCTATAGAAGAGAAGAGAATGCCCACTTCGTAGAACACACAGCCCAGGGAGTAAATATCGCTCATCTTTGTCGGTTTGATCGCGTCCACATCCGGGTTGAATAATTCAGGCGCTTGCCATCGCGCTGTACCTCCTGGCGCCGTCGAGCTTGCAAACGATGACCACCTTGTTACATCACTCTCTGCAACTGACGATAGACCAAAGTCGGCAACGCAAGCTTTCCCGCACTGAGTGATGAGGACGTTGACCTGAAACCCGAATTGGATGTCAGTGAAGATTTATAGGCATGGAATCCGAGGAGACGTACCCCTTTGAGATCTCCGTGAATTATTCCATGGTTATGTAGGTACTGGAGGCCATCACAGACGTCCTTGGACTGAGGGTGTGGCATCGTCAGTGATCGCTTCTCTATTTGGGGAATTCACGCACCAACGCGAAGCGATTAGCGCTGGGGCGCTTAATCAAATAATCCGGCAGACAACCATTCTCCATCCAAGGCGCGATGAGACAAATGCGCCCGATACTATCGTCCAACCTATGGATCCCATAGAACGGGAGTAGATTTGGGTGACTCAGTTGACTCCAGAGGATGGCTTCTCGGGAGAAGACCTGTTTGCGTCGAGATCAGCGGAGCTCCGCTCGAGACGCCTCCCGTCACGCACCTTGAGCAATTTAGCCACGTCCGACTTCTGATAAACCTTAACAACTTTCATGCAGACTGGCCGCCCGCGGAAGCTACCCCTCCATATTTCTCCGAAGTGACCGGCCGCGACTGCTTCGTTGTCTTGGACAGTGATGTCAGCTAGAATGAGGCACTCCGGGTGTCTCCCAGATTCCTTCGCGAGCTTGAGGAGGAGGTGGAGGAGACACGATCGGTCGGCTTGTGTCATGGATTTGATCTCGGAGTCTAGGACCTTGAATGGTGGTGAGGAAGCTGTATTGACGGAAGGAGGTGAGGACGCACCAGCTGCAGGGTGTCCAAGACCACTTGTGCATCGTCTTCGGTAAAACGAATGAGAGCCTTCGAGGCAATCCTGTCTTCTGATATTGAGAGGAATATTTTGCAAATGTTATAGTACGCTGCTTGATCTGCGTCGCTCGGCCGCACCACTTCGTCAGGGACTTTCCGAGCCCAGTACGACGGGGAGCGATGAGTCGCACGATTGATCTGCCCTATGGCCGCCTCCAGCGCCTGGGTGAACTTTGGAGGATTAGAGACTAGATCTTCGACCTGGAGGTCCACATCGATCGTGGCCGCCTCTGGCAAACTTGTAGGGGATGTGTTGGACTTGGTCTTCACAGAGGCTTGGTGCCGAGACCAGATGCCCTTCAGGACCGGCTCCGACGCTGTCAATGTCGCGCTGGCATCGGCTTCGTCTTGAGAGGTGGATGGACTAGACGGGATCGCGACAGCATTGGGGGAGCCAGCGATGGTGCTGAGTGTTGAGCTGGCTGGTGGGAGAGGTTGCGATGAGGGTGGAGGAGAGACCAAGCGCGTCGCCGCTTGTCGTGCGACATCAACTTGCGCCAATTGAGAGTTAACGTGGTCGACGGACGACCGGAAGAGGTTGTGAAAGGCTTCATTTACAACGCCGTGAAGGCTCCAGCACGCTCGCGACAGGGAGTACAAGGCTGGCGAGGGGAATGAAATGCTTCGTGGGTGCCAGATGTCGGGAGATTGACCGTTGAGGTGGAGGATACACGACTCGAGCGCCTTATCTGGTACGAGTCAGTGTCCAAATGGAGCTCCGAACACCTGGGCGCACGTACGTATGCCGTCGTAGCTGCGAATAGTTGTCTCTAAAAACGGACTCTGAATCTGAAGTGCATAGGAGCGGCCTTCGTCAAGAGAGACCTCTCGCCTATCATGACTACGGGATATGAGTTCTTGGGCGCTTATTAACGACAGGTCACTCACACACTGCCGAGATCGCGCTTGTTGCCTATGCAGACAATGGGCGCTGTACCTCCCGGATAGCAGAATTCCACGAGCTTTTCGCGTATGAGCTTGACCAGTTCAAAGCTCTCCCTGCTGTCTATGAGTAGATTAGGAGGAAGGCGTGTGTACCGATAATGAACTGCGGGGATATAGGTGTGTATGTGGACTAGGATTTAGGGGCGAATGAGTGGGCTCGAGGTTTATCGGTGCGGGTATACGGAATCAAAGACGTACATGGCCCGCAGTATCAGTAATGAGGCAAGTGTAATCTGCGCCCTGCACCGCGATGAACTTCTTGGACACGGCCTTTGGTGTGGTTTGATAGAATGTAGGGATCCTATCCTAATACACGAGTATACTCGGTCAAAAGGGGCTTAACTGCGGTACGGTCAACGCACCTCGACCAGCCGCGAGATAAGGCATGTCTTCCCTACACGGGCGCTGAGTAGAGCGCACGACGGTCGGGTGGATATAGTTCACTGACCAACGCGGGATCCACCCAGAACGACGATGTTCAGGAGCCGTGGCTTCATTCGAGCGAGGATGTACCGTAGGCGCCGTAGAACTCTAGTCTACTTGGCTACAGCATGGAGGAGAGGAACACGAGGCGAGGCTATGCCCCGGCCCTGGCCAGCTTGCGGTCAGGCCTCCGGAGCTACTTATGATTGCCGCGACTGAATCGAAGTGGCGTTTGAGCGGGCTGCGGAAGTATAATCGCAATTGCCCCCACCTGTTCGGAGACGCCAAGAGGACTTTCAAGCTCTCACCATGAAACTCGCAGACCGTGGATGCGACGGCATGAGAGCGCAGCGAACGCCATCCAGCAGCCCGTGGTCGGTCTATTCCCACCTGTACCAGGCCTCTTACCACCAGTTGCCGAGTCAAGAGGCCCTTTCTGTCCCAGCGTATCCTGCGGGCTGGACCAGTACGGCCCCTCCTTCAAGTCGACGCTGAGCGCTAGGACGGAGCTATGTTTCCCTATTCAACCTCCGACGCGATAACTTATAGGAAGTACCTTGTGTTTCTGGGTTGAGGTGCGTTCTCTTCCCCCTCCGTGGCTCGGGTAGCAGTTCACTAAGTTTCTTGTTCCCCTCATGTCTGCTAGACCACCATCTACGGCATGTTCTACTTCCATTGCTGTGTCTATGTGCTAAGACTACGTGCTGTATCTCTGACTTCGCATCCCTAGGCATTTGTGTCTTACTATTTCTACTCGCCCTCAAGGTGCTCAGGAAGGAGGACAGGCGAAAAGCGCTCTCGGCGACATTTGGTTTCCCCATCACCCTTGCGATGTTCACTCTCATTCTGCTCTCATTACGATACACAACTGTACGCCTGTGCCTCCTCCCCCCACTGTCTTTCCACTCACTTGGTTCCCAGTCGCTAATGTTTACCGGATGTTGCAAGCCTTCGTCGCCGTACCATTGTCCGACCCGAGCCTCGCGGCGCCCGTTATTTTCTTGCGAGACTGGTCCGCCTGGGATTGCTATATGTTTGCGGTTATTCTCGCGTTGCTTACTTGGATGGCAGATGTGCTCGTGGTGAGTGCGCTATTGTTGTACTCATGACGAACCTCACGTTATTTCCCATTGGCAGATATACCGCTGCTACCTTGTATACCAGAGGAGCTATCGCGTCATCCTCCTCCCATGCAGCCTCCTTCTCGCCTGCATCGCCAACACCTCTATCATCATGCACTGGTTCCGACACACCGATTCGCTACCATGGAACCCCACCATGAAGTACACCGCCCAGCTGACCTACCCCCTGAACACCATCCAGGCCGTCTTGACCACTGCTCTCATTGCACACAGAATCTACTCACAGAATCGCCAGAGCGCCCGCGCAGGCATCAGGAGCAAGGATATAGTAGGCACGGTTAACCTGATGCTCGTCCTACGAATTATCGTGGGGAGGGCGACGATATATACGATCGAACAGCTCCTCTTATGCATACTCTGGGCAGTCGGGAACAAAGCAGTCATTATCGTTCAGCATGCCATGGTTCCAACCATTGGTGGGTACCCGACTTGGAAGGGGAACGTGGATTGAGCAAGGGCGCTAATGAGACTTCCATCGAACAGGCGCCGTGTCTTCGCTTATGACCGGCCTCCGAGGGCGCTCAAGACGCGGCACAAGATTTGGGGCCCTTGCTCTCCCAGCATGGCTTGTGGGAGAAGATATGAAAGAGGAGGTCCCCAACGGCGTGTGTCTAGACGGCGAGCCAACCCCTTCGACTCTCGATGGGACTGGAAAGCGGAGCGGACAGCTTTAATTGTACCATAAGGGACGAAAGGTTGATGACGGGGCAGGGTTTCTTACTTACACTAGCAACTGCGTCAAATAATTTCATTGGTAAATGTAAACTTATTGGGGGTTCATACAACAGATACTAGGAAAGAATCGCAGTTGGCTCAAGCTTAATCGTAGATACTGCAGTGCAACTCTCCGAAAGGACACTGGTCGCATCGGCGGGCCCACTTTGAATAGGATTACACCCCGGTAGCGCATCCAGATCTGCCCGTATCCAATCGTCAGCTCATCCTTTCCAAAAGCAAAGGGCTTAGAACGAGCGTCACTCACATCCCTCAATCCTTTCGTCCACAACACTCGGCACGGTACAGGCGTTCACCTCGTCATCGTTTTGGACGTGAAACTCTTTGCAGTAATTGGGGTCCCCATTGAACGCAGTGCATTTGTCCATGGCACGCTGGAGAGTGTCGCCTTCCCAGCCGAACATGTAGTCGCCGTGGTGGCCGTAACCGGTTCTGCATAACGGCAGGGGTCAGTGGTGCAACGATGGGGGGTGGAACGGATACGTACGGGTCCCCCATGCTGTACACGAGTGGCTGGGATCCATCCTCAGGCCACATATTCCTGAAGGGCTGTGTATCCCAGATGGTTTCAAACAGTATCATCGGGGTCTTGATGGGGTGCGAGGAAGGACATTCAGCACGGTAGAAGTTGAGGCCACTGAAAGAGTCGAGGGGACCCGTCCCAAAAACGATATGGCTCTGTACGAGCGTTGAGGAAAGTCAGTGTGGTGCGAACGACAGCGCAAATAAGGGAGGTTCGTACAGCGTGATCGGGGCTGTCGACGTTGACGCCGTCCCAGCACCTACAAGCCCCCACAGTGTCAGCGAAGGCCGTTGATCATCATCAAGCAGGATCTGCGCACTGAGGGAAGTAGGTTTGACTTCTGATGACACCTTGACATGGCCTGTCCGGGAAGCCGATTGGGTCGACGCCCCCGCCAGGTGGTTGACCGAGGTTATGGTCGGTGAGGTCGGGGTCCAGGCATCGAAAGCTCGTTACTTTGGGTGGGACACTGGGGTCGGATTTCAGGGTACGGAGCATCGGATTGCCAGTGATCATCCGAAATCCCTGGGTGGTCCCAGTGTGAGTCAATGCGAAGGACGAGTCAATGGTGTGTGGGTGAGACGTACGGGCGGGAAGGCGGTGACCTGCGAGGAGGTCTGGACATAGTAGACCGTCATACCACCGTTAGGCTTGCCAGTGTTGAGGTTGGGCGCTTGCGGAACACGGGTGAAGCTGCCGTTCTGATGCTTGAAGAACAAGACTGCGGTCCAATAGTTCGATTTGTTCTCCCTGACCTGGCAGCTTGTGCAAGTAGCGATCTTGGAGATATCGTTCGTGGTGGGCATCGTGATGTTGAAACTAGGGATCGTGAGTAAATGGACATTGTGGCGATGGGCGATGAAGGCCACTCACGCATTCTGGACGCACAAAGTGCATGTTCAACTCATTGAGATGGGAGGAGAAAACAGGCATAAAATAGGATCAACAAACCCCTCCGATGACCTGGTGCAAATGGGGAGACACGATTCCAGGCGTCACTAATCTGACGCTCACGTCAACAAATACCTAGATGACGAAGGGTCGGGGGTCTAGCTTACGGGTCCAAGCGCTCCGTAACGAGCTGAGCGCAATGGAACCGTATGAGCGCATGTGTGCTCGATGCGAAGACCAGCAGGGCTATGGGCGCAACTGGCAAGGCTAGCCACTGCATCGCGAGTCGTTCGAATGATGGGTGTAAGCAGGGTGTGGGGGGAATGGGATATACAAGGGATATAGGCACCAGACAGTGGATATATAGATTTGAATACGCCCACGAATAGCCCCTGAGATTCTTGGGGCACTGGGATGAACAGTAAACCCAGACCACAACTAGCCGAAGAAGTGAGCAGAGTGGAGCCATTGGCTTTGACAGTAAGAAGCTCGGAACGCCCAGCCACCCTTCGAGACATGAGAAGAAGCTCGATCACAGGTACATATAACCTAGAGGTGTGGAACGCTGATTGGTTGCAACAAATGTTCACCCACTAGAGTAGCCTCAGAACCAAAGAAGTCGACCAGCTTTCGTTCGTGAGCAAAGGGGTTAGGCGGTCCAAAAGGGGTGATGGGGCCAAGAAATTTAAGGTTGGAGAAGGGGGGCTATTACTCTTCGCAGGGTTACAAGTTACAACGAGATCGGGAAGGGTGGCTGGAGAGGTGGAATGCCGGGCAGGTTGAAGGGTTCACAAGAAGGCGAACCTGAATGGTCGATTTCATGACTTGAAGTTCAAGGGAGGTTCCCGTAATTATTTGATTTTCCTGGGGCTCCAAGGTCGTTTGATAAGGTCTATGCGGCACCTGTGTTGAAGGGAGAGGTGGAGGTTGGGGGCAAGAGGGAAATTGATCGCCAGGTCCATGATGGATGCGAGTCACGCTTGGGTGAATCAAAGTCCGACCACTCAGCAGGACCTGTTGGCTCTAACTTGCTTCTCTCTCTCCTCCCAACGTCCCCGAGTGTCGAACCACTGAACAAAGAGCAACGATTCATATCAATCATCTCCCAGTCCTGGCGCAGTTTTCCTGGACTACTAGTAAGATTCGCAGTGGCAGAAAGGACCCTCCACAGTTGAGGCGAGCTGGCGCTCTCCCGTCCCCCATGGCTCATCTGTACGGAGGTTCGACGAACATCTTTCACATGAACTGTGCCACAGGCTTACATGTACAGCATGTAGAAGTGACCAACTGGCAGCCTGAGCCGTATCCGAAAGACCGTTTGTCTGAACTCTGGGGTCCTGTTACGCCAGAAATAAGTGGGCGAGCGTCGTTCTGATGAACCGGAGCGTCCTCTTGGGGAGTCAGTCCCAACCCCACTATCCTCGACACAGGTTAGTTTGACCTGCTTTGAAGTCTCTGCAACCAATCTGCAACCCCTGTGGCGATTCGATCTCCGCTTGAAGACGGCACGCACCGGAGAGGGGCATCTCCGACACTTTGGTGTTCCACCTTGAACCACCACCTACTTCTGTCTCAGGTTTTCGAACTAAGGCTTAGGACGTTCCCGTATGTCACTCTCGTTGATTTCATATCCAAATGGCTATTATGAGGATACTGAACGGAGTGCAGTGTCGAATATTACCAACACCAGGCCATAAGATGCGCACAAGGCAGGGTGCCCGAGCCGATCTGCTGGTGACGCGTAGGAGGTCCCAGAAACTGGACAAGGTAAGCCTTTCTAACTCTTTTTGATAAGTAAATACACCAACGTTGCGGGCCACAGATGCTAGTGGATACCAGAGAGGACCAAAGCGACGAGAACCTGGCAACACTTGCCCACGAGTTGTCCAGGGGTTTCGAGCGTTACGATCCTCTGGAAGGTATTCTGGAAAGCCTGTGCAGCTCGTTAATTCCAACGGCGCCTCTCAACACGGGTGACTTTGGCGCGGTAGGCACTTGCCATCGAGCCGGGTATGCCCTTCAGCAATTCGGCTTGATCATCTTGGCCCTAGACGAGGCCCCCGAGTCGGCACCCCTCAGAAAGTACACGGCCAGGGCGTACAGAATGATACTCCAGCAGTGGGAGAACATCACACGCTGGATGCTCTATCTCATCCTGTTTGGCCCGAAAGTGGATCCTGGAGGGAAGGGGGGCGCTGTCGACACTACTCAAGCACTTCGGATGGTTGCCTCCCACGCCCACGGCAACGCCTACAAGGAAGAACTTATTTCTCGGCGCTCTACGGTTGACCTGGTGTTCCTCCTTCTGCGCCAGACTGACGAGGCTACTGGAGACTTCTGGGACCTTGAGTCCGACCCAAGCGAGGAGCAGGGTATCGTAGCGAGTTTGCTCACTCTCTACTGCCAGTCCGAAGTGGGACGGAACACATTCAACGGCCGGTTTGCGTCAGCTACTAAAACGATTCGAGACGTCATAGCCAGGTCCCTGGTGGATCGGGTGCGGAGAATTTCCGAAAATGCGGGGGAGAAGAACATTTATGGTCTGCACCGACAGCGGGCTGTATCATCGACGCCGCCGTGAAGCTCGCGTCCGACCCCTGCACTTACCAGTTTTTGGAACACTACGACTTTCTTGGAGTATACGCGTGGTCCCTATTCCAGCTCTCTGGGAAGGCTCTCCATATCCAGGTGCCGACGGGCGACAAGGGGTTCTGGTACAAACTCGCTTGCGCTGCTCAGAGGGTGATCATGATGGCTGCTGCATACGCCCCCAACACGTCCAAACGCGTGGCGAACTTAATTCAAGCCGGGCTGTTGACGTGCTCTCTTCGCTGCCTGCCGCACGCTGGAGCAAACCCCGACCCAGTTGTCGAAGGCTTGCGCTCATTCCTCCCATACCTCTACACATCCAGGGCCCTTTTCGCTATTGAGAGAGCCCCTGAGCTACAGAGCTTTTGGAGTGAGCCCCCACCGTTGTTGTTCGGAGGGTCCCAGGAAGTCTGGCCGGCGTATATGGCAGCGATTACCCGCGATCGTGAGGCTTACGTTCTTAGGGGAGATAGATCCACCCCGATGTGCAGCAACCTACAAGTACGCTTGGCTCCCTGCCCATACTCCTCCCTGATTATATTAACTTCGTAGTGTCCGCGTGACATGCCTGAGTCCCACCTTCGGGTATGCAGTAGATGTCATGCAACGGCGTACTGCTCTACTTCCTGTCAGGAGAGGGATTGGCGAAGCTTCCACTCCCAGGAGTGCAGCTCGTTGTCTGCGGAATACACCAGTGCGTACGGCCGTACCACACCTGCATCGATATCTCACATCCGTATCCTCCTCAGTTGCGACAAACAACGGAACGTGGTGCTCATATAACATGAGACGGGATTACGCGAGAATCTTGGACTCCCTTGCGAACGACGAACTCCCCCCACCCGCTGAAGAGATGAGTTTAGACGGGATACCTGCAGACCATGTTCCTAAGCCCCGGGTCTCTCGTCGGGACTCCACTCTCTGGAGGTGGAGCGCGCTTCACACCAAGACTTTCAAGATGAAGAAAACCACGGCCACTCTGACCACTTCGGACTCCGTGATCTTTGGTCCGTGGAAGCGGCGCGTTGGAAAAATGATCCTGGACGTACAAGCCAACCCAGATATCGTCCTGGCGCAAGTACTCTTCCTATTCGACTTCACCCATATCGCGTCCACGTTCGCGACCTTGAGGTATTCGCCAGAATCACCCGAGGGGGAGAGATACACTGTCTTGAACAGCGCGTTTCAAATAGATACGAGAAGAGCGACGATACAACTCAATCCCACTTGAGATAGGTCGCAGTCATCTGTTCCCCCCTTGCTATATATAATTAGAATACACTGAGTTGATTTGAAATTGTTGTACCTACATCTAGTACGACTTTGAGGGTCGGCCGCTTTCACTTCGTGACAACAACCTAGTGGGACCTGTACGGAGATGTAGATGTCGTCTGAAGGTGCCGAGGCGCCACTCAAGTGCCACTTTCACCAGGACCACTTTCTTTCAAACCATCACTGACCATCCGAAGCGTCGAAAATCTCCCCGTTTTTGAAGGTACGTTGTTTGCACGGATGTAGGCCAGTTTTCAGTCCTGAAGCCCTGGATAAATAGAATGGTCAGAGCGAATCCCAGGTCACGGGGGAAGAGTAGTTTGTTTCGAATATGTGGGTTCAATCATTCGTTCTCTCGGTTCAGAGAATTAACATAAAGCCTTTGCAGTGCAAGGTTACGAGTCCATCAAGCTCCCTCAATAGTTCACGGAACCGTTTCCCAGCATCCGATAATGAATACACTCGCTCGCCATCCAAATATCGCAAGCGTGGCAGAAGCGAGATTTGATTCCCAAACACATATATACAACCTGTTCAACCATGCCATAGTCGATGAAACTCTAGCGTCCTGGAATGCTGTATAAGCAGTGTCGTTAGCGATGGTTCAGGTGCATAGACCCGGCGTGTCGCTC
This sequence comes from Coprinellus micaceus, assembly GCA_951394405.1. Classification (NCBI taxonomy): domain Eukaryota; kingdom Fungi; phylum Basidiomycota; class Agaricomycetes; order Agaricales; family Psathyrellaceae; genus Coprinellus; species Coprinellus micaceus. The sequence continues at coordinate 238,440 of OX596340.1, read as the reverse complement.
GAACGCGATCCAGAAGCCCGAAGTAACGACAAGCGACGACCTTCCTGAGTCTGGTACCTGACGGAAACCTATGTGCCTCGATTCCAATCCGCCTCTCAAAAGGGCTAAATATTAAGAGGTACGACTCACCAAACTGGTAAACTCTGGGGCGTTCCTTTCTCGGAAAACCCCGCGCGTGGTATAACTAGCTCTGGACGTCGCACCCATCTCCGACCTATCCCTGCAGATAGATACGATACGAACCGTCCTCGGCGTATCAAGGTCGGCTGATATCGGCTCTATCAAGCAATAACGAGCGTGGAAACGGGTACGGACTGTGGGTCTAGCACCAGGCTAGCGGTTTGCGCAACCTGAACTCTGGTACGGATGCGTGTTTCGGGTTGAAGCAATCAGCGTCGGGATCATAAAGTTAATGTTCAAGGCACAACCCACTGAGGTTGCAGGACTGAGCTTGTCCTCCTCCATAGAAACATGAAGCAGGACGCTCGGCTTTGTGAGAGCGTACGTCGGTCCCCGATTTCGTTCTTATTTGGGATGGACCAGTGAAGGGTCAGTGCTCCGCCACCTACACATCTCCTCCACCAGCCCTAGGCTCGCCTCAAGCTCACGTCCACCTCACACATCCTGGGTCTTCAACGGTATAAACACACCCGAATGCAAGATCTTGCACACAGCGATGGATGTACCCTTAACACCGTAGATGCGGCCGAGGCGGACAATCTATGCTCAGGAAGGCGTGCGGTGGGCCGCGATAGTCGACCAAATAGGCAGTGTTGCTAGAGAACCAGATCGTCGTGTATAAAGTTGCTTTGGGCTACAAACACTTCGACTCAGCCCAAACTCTCCTGTGCACGCCTCACCCAGGGAGTGTGTAACGATATAGCAGGGACCCCAATACAACGACGAGTCGTACCGGGAGTCCCGTCGGCGTATATCCGATCAGCTCCTGGGGGAGGTGGACTGTGGAGAGGGGTCGTGCCGCCATGCATATGCATACAAAAGCGTTGATCAGGACGATGAGGGATAGAGGTCTGTGTTGCTGTCGTTGTCGAGGAGCATACGATCCTTGACGCCATCGACTAGATCAAGCTAGGTTCGGGGATGGAGGGCCTACGATTGTCAAACGATCAGTTACCACCGGGTCCACGAGAAAGAGAAGAACCAGACTCACGGTGCTTTTAAATGACCGCACACCCTTTGGCATTTTCCAAGGAGTCCGACAAATACATGCGCACGACGACGCTAGTCTTCGTCGACTCTGAGTCGTACATCCTGCCGGCAATCGCAAGGGGGTGCGGACAGCAGCGGGTAGGCGTAGGCTAGGTCAAGCTTAGCCTTATCGATCTCCCAGATGTGCAGTTCAGATCCGGGCCATCGAAGGTCTGGATAATCAGAGCCAATGTGTAGGAGGATTGGAAACAAGGATCTGCCCAGTCCATGGTACGGAGAACTCGAAGCGAAGCAGGGACAGGCAAAGCTAGAAGGTAGCTGGAGGAAGGTGGAAGGCAAGAGGTGAGAGGTGTGGACGTCGTCACCTGGCCAGGCGTTTCAAACGGAGTCCGAAAGGTGATCAGCACGAGGAGGCATGAGGCGAGAAGGGTTCCGTTATCCTTGTCGTCGTTCTGCTGTATATCGGATCCGTTCTGGTTTCAATTCCACGAGAGTACTGTGGTTCAAAAGGATCACGGTGTGCATCGGCGCTGGGGGGCGTCATGCCATTTGCAGTCAAAGGGAGAAGGGCTCGGATAGACGTAGATGAAGGCATCGCGGCCTAAACGAGAGACGGCCAGTATCCCAAGCCGACCTCCTTTTGCCTTTGCGACGATCGGGTGAGGTATTTTATAGCGTGGAAGCAACAGAATATAACGGTCGGGGGATCGTGGGCTGTAAATGTCTTTATCCCAGAACACGAGTATCAATGTCGGTACAAGCGAGTCAGAGAGAGTAAACTGACAACGGCGACCTCGAAGGAGCTTGAAGTCTCACCTTTCCGAACGAAAACTAACCCTTAAGTCGAGACAAGAACCACACCACCCAACACCCGTCCGTCAGCTATCAGGACTCATCAAGATGAACCAACTTCGGACACACATCTGTGCTCGAAGTTGATTTATCTTGGTCGACTCGAGCCGAGGATGGGTGTCGCGTTACATGGGCCAAACTACGGGCACTTCATCCGCGTCTGAAGGCGACGTAAGCACGCGGCAGGAGCACAAGGTGAGACGGGGATGCACGTACCTTTGCTCAAGTCGAGCTGACTCAGCCCCCCACGCTCGGTACCCAACCCATCTCCATTTGTTCTCCAGATGTCGATAACCTGGAGATGTTGGTTTGAGGTACGTAGATGACTTGGAACTAAGGGAGGTAGTTGCACTGTCCTGTGACGATAGTTAATCTACAGGGGCGTTGAATGAGCGCACAGCCGAAGACTGAAACGATATGACATGACGTACTTCGACCACCGCGGCACCCCCCAAATCGCTCTAGGAATTAGTCTTCGCCCTCCCACCCACCTCCACCTCTTCGCCTGACGGAGACACAGCCAAAACCAAAGACGACGCCTCGCCCTGGGCGTCAGCCGTATCTCCGGTAGGTTAGATAAGGTCGAGGTGGGCCAGATGTACAAGGGTTGTGAGGCGCGGTGGTACAGCCGATCGCGAGGGCGTTGTATGGCCGAATGTCACAGTTGCGTTGTGCCCCCATCCGCAGATCGACGTTTCGTACGCCAAGAAGAGAATCTGTGCGTACCTTCTGCAAAAAAGGGCTCGCCTCATACTTACGACGCGGATGGGAGTCCGGCGCGTAGGTCGTTGAATGATCCGTTCTAGTCGACGGGGAGCAGAACCTCGCGATGTGGATAGACAAAAGGCACTATAAGACTTACCTTAACCGTAGGGCAGCTCATCCCTCCCACACATCATCACGCCTCTTGGGCCAGGCACAATGCCCATTCCCGAAGACATCCGGGAGGAGGTGCACGCGGAGGGCCCCAGGGAAAGCCGTGCCTGTGCCCCCAACATCTCTCCAGCAGGATACGTCTCGCAAGGGTGGGCATTGGTAGGCGCGCAGGCGCCTGACGTATATAGCACAACAGACTAGAGTACCCATCAATCGTGGTCAGGTGCAAGTAGTATCAAAGGGCTGTTGAGAGGACGTCTGGCCAGCCCCACTTCCACGATTCCCCTGTCTCCGTTGAGTACCGAGCACCGACCGACAGAGACCCGGGCCGCCCTTCATGTGCACCTCAGCTTGAGTCGCTGGCAGATACAGTTATGCCGCCTGCCATACAACGACAGGTCGTACGGGCGGCATATCCACTACGTGTGCCCAGTCGATCCGTGCGGTGGAGGTGGACTGGGGAGAGGGTCGTGTCGTTCTGGTTGTGTCGTTCTGGTCGTGTGCCGAGCGCAGACTAGGACAGACGAGGTGGAGATATACTAGCCCCGCAACTCGCCAGTGTTAAGGTCGTCCTGGGACTTGCAATATCTCAGTACGCTTCCCTGCTCACACGATGAAATCGAAGATCCAAACTCACCGCACTCCCCCATGCTCCCCTCAAAGCATCCACCCGCCCGCCCACCCACTCTTCGTCACGCACCACCACACCTAGCCTCCCCACCCCCCAAAAAATCACTCACACTCATAGTACTGCGCCTCTCACCTGAAGTCTCCTTTGGATTAAGGGGCGGGAAGGACGCACTGCCAAAGAAATATTCGAGTGCGTGTCTCCGCCGACTTCCTTGAGCCCATCAGATCAGGGTGAAGGAGGCGCAGCCAGCAGGGAGTGAACGGTGGGTTGGGTATCATCGATCTCCCCATGTACGAGTCAGCATTGAACTTGACACCGACAGCTAGAGCGAGCCGGAGAGCAGGAGGCGAGTCGACGACTCGAATCCACCCAAGACAAACGACAATATCCCGAATCGAAGCGGAGCAACAGCAGACGGCACCGGGTAGTAGATGGAGGAAGGTGGAAGTCAACTTGAGCGGTGAAGCTCCCAGCTGGGTTCAATTGAAACGGAGCCCGAATGGGTGATCATCACGAGGCAGAAGGCGGACTTGATGCGCCTCTCCCAACGGATCAAAGACCGTTCTGGACCCTCCCTGCGTTACGAGGTCCATCTCTCCCTCGACAAAAAATCTGCACACAAACAAACCCTTCTAGCGTCTCAGCTGGCCAGATCGTAGCGAAACGAGGTAAGCTTCTGCTCCGCTGCCTGCGGCAGAGCGTGATCCTTGTTAAGTACAGCTCAACGAACGTGAAAAGGAGTTTATGAAAGGTATTACACCCACCCGACAGGATAGATGTGCCCCCTTGACGAATACGTAATGTCAAATGGGAGACGCTTGTATGGTCAGAAATCCTAGGAACGTTTAGAGTGACAAGACCTTCACTGTATCTTGGTGTTCCACCTGGGCGACCATCGAGCTCGAGATAAAGCAGAGCCCGACGGCATGAAACTGCGGTCGGAATCTGCCTTATCTCGCTCGGTCCTCGGCCGAGGTGGAAGTGGGAGAACAACAGCTAAGAGCAGAGGGCGTAACTTACTAAGCGGGACGCCGGCGACGACATGGTTACTTTCACCATCCTATTACATCCCACCACCCCAAACCGACTATGGTGCCGAGGATGGGTGCTTGAGCGAGCGAGCCTTTGACTTCGATGGAAGTGTGAAGCGTGCTTCTGAGGGGGCGGGTGAGCGCACTTCCTGACCAAAACGAGACAACGGCATGCGTACCTTTGCTGTTCCGCCGTTTGAGATTCAGAAACACCCATCCACGCGCAGAGCCATTGGTAGGCGGAGACCCAGCCTGTCGAAACGGACCCTGCGCGTATCGAGAATCAGATAAGCAATAATAAACAACGGCAGGGGAAAAGACGTACGTGGATCCCGGCCTTTGCAAGAGAAACCCGCAACCAATATCATATAATCTGGGAAGTACCCCCACCACCCAGCACGCCCATCCTCCTCCGATGGTAGCAAAGATAAAAGCCACCCCGGCTGCAGCGTGTAGCCGAGGTTACCTTATCTTCGCTGCTTTGGGAACTGGGATGGGGGCGACGTAGGGTGGGTTGGGCGAGGAAGGTCAGTTCAGTCCGCCGGTGCGGCCATGTACTCTCCATGGGGTAATAAATTGCACCACCTGACCCAAGACGAACTTGAAGGCGAATGCGAAGTCAACACGCCCTCGAACGCAACTCTGTGCTCGACGTTGGATTGTCTTCGCCCCGCGGGGTCGGTGGTGGACCCGGTTAGGTGGATCTGGGGGACGAGGCAACGACACGTACCAGGCTGTCTGGTGGAAGACTAAGAGTCAGTGCAGATCCGACGTTCTGTGAGCTGAGAGCGAAACTGGGCGTACTTTGACCACCAAGCCCCTTGAAAGCCCATTGGGATCCACCGCGTCCCTCGGGCCCATCTCAACCTCTTTCAACGACGGAGAGACAGACATAACCGAAGACGATGTTTCGCCTCCAACGACAGCTGTATATCCGCTATACAGCAAATCGATGAGATGAAGCCCTGTACGCACTCAGTTCGACGAAGCGGTGAAGAATCTTGAGAGAATCGTTGAGGGCGGAGGACCTATACGCGTGGTTCAGATAGGGTAGGAAGTGAAGAAAAAGCACTTTGAGGAGAGGTAACATCCTCACCTTTCCGATCAAATCAGGCGAAACGAGCACCCAAACGGGTCCCCAACCCTACCCAAGCCGCCAGCTCCCATTCTCCATGGACCTGGCGAAGATAGAACCACCCTCTATCACAGCTCTGTGCTCGATGATACCTATCTTCACCCGGTGACGTCGAGGATGGGAGCTAGAGCGGGTGGGTTTCCAATCGTTGGGAGTGGGGGCTGGGAGAGTAGGTTGGTGAGACTCGGCTCGAAACACGTAAGCTAGGATAAAGCTGAGAGAAAGCGAGAAAGCATACACACCTTCCCGAACGACACGTTCGTGTGTAAATGATACCTGGGAATGGGGGTATTCCTGAGGAGATGGATGAGTGCAACGTCAATATACGTACGTCGAGATGGTGAAATCCATGCGTACCTTTCTCCCACGTCCAATCCTAACACCCGCTCCTCCACGTCCCTCGAGTCTCAAACCCACCTCATCGACATCCCGGGACAGAGAGACATGCACCGCCCAAAGCAACTCTTTGCATTCGGCGGTGCCTGTATCTCCGCAATTGGGTCACAGAAGAGGGGAGCTTGACTAGGGGGCACGCCCGGTCAGCAGAGACAACACCCTGCAGGTTGGAGTCAGAAAATAGCAGCGGTGGAAACAAGAGGGGGTGTCCTGACCTCTTCAATTCTCCGAAAAACGAGAACCCGACTTCGAGGGTGGCTGTACTGCCGACCCGTGGCCATCCCACACTGCGAAGCATGGCGAAGATGAACCACCTTCCGATCCTGCAAACAAAACTCGCCTTCAGTACCGACGCCCATCTCCACCTCTTCTGACGACGGAGAGACAGACATAACCGAAGGCAAGCGTTTGCATTCAGCGACGGCTGTCTCTCCGAATCGGTTGAGTGGGCAAAGATGAAGCCCCGGTACGCAGCCGGTACGACGATCGAAGGGGGGAAGAGACTTGAGTGAACGATTGGGATTATGTATGCCAAGCGATCTATGGAGTGGCTCAGATTCGAGGTAGGTGTAGCAGAAAGGGACTTCACCTCAGCTTCCTGATCAGTTAAGGCGAACCGAGCACCTCCACAATCCTACCCAACACACTGACTATCATTTTAACTCCAGGATCCGAAGATAGAACCACCCTCGGACGCGATTTCGTGCTCGACGTTGGGCTATCTTCATCCCGCGAGGTCGAGGATGGGGGCTGAAGCGAGTCGGTCGGTGAGTGCATCTAGTGTTGGATTGGATTCAACGGGTTGCTTCTAAAAAGAGGGATGTGCATGAACGCGGAATCGACGTCCCGATGACTGAACGCTGATATAAGAAAGGGTTCGTGCGTACCTTTACCACCACCCCCCAATGAATTTAAACCTCCACGTCCCCCGGGCCCATCTCAACCTCTTCAAATGACGGAGAGACACCCACAACCCAAAACAACCTTTAAGTTTGCCTTGGGCGACGGCTGTCTCTCCGTAATGTAGAAGATGGGCAAGATGACGTTCCCTGGAGCCGTGGGCGCTCTTGAGTTCTTGAGTTCGTGAGTGAAGGTTGTGGTTTGAAGTAGGAAGGGAGTTGTTTGAAGGAGGGTGGGAGTTGGTTGAAGGAGGGTGGGAGGTCTAGAGGGGGATCAGCTATGGAAGAGAATGGGGAGGGAAGGAGAATGAAATCTCGCCTTACCGATCAGGCATGGTGAAAGAGCGCTCGGATGGGGGTGTAAACCAACCCAACTCGCCTGCTCCCATCTGCAACCCAACTAGATAAGGATAAGCTATCCTCAAACACAGCTTTGTGCTCGATGATGGGCTATCTTTCTCCTGCAGCGTTGAGGATGGGAGCTAGGAGAGTGGGTTACCGTTGGATTCGACAATAGCGTGGACGGCGGGGATCTGATGGAGAACAGGAGGATGAGCGCAGGGTCGACGCCCCGTACGACGGGAGGATGAGGTCTAGGCGTACCCTCGCTCCCAAGTACACCTCCGAACATCGATCGGGTCGGTCCAGGGCCCTTGAAGCCTCTGAGCTCAGACCCATCTCCACTCCATCTGGCAACGGAGACACAATCGCAACCAGAGGCAAGCGTTTGCGTTTGGCGGGGGCTGTGTCTCCATGCATGAATGGGTTGGGAGGTGGGTTTGTGAGCGGAGGAAAAATGAGTGTTATTGAGGATGGAGGGGGTGGAGGCGAGAGGAGTCCGCAAAATCGGGTGGGTGGAGGTGGGCCTGTGTTTGGTTTGGGCGTCAGACTGGGCACCGTGTAGACGAAAGAAGTCGTTTGCTTAGCTCAAGAACCGCCCTAATGTCTATCGGAGTCGCATTCACCCTCCCTCCCACCTCCCATTCACCCTCCCTCCCACCTCCCATTCACCCTCCCTCCCTCCCTCCCTCCGTCCCCCCATTCACCCAAGTACAACCCATCCAAATACAGCCCACCCTCCCATCCGAAGCCTTCCTTTCAGACAAAGATAGCGCAGCCCCGACTGCGACGGGCAGGCGGGGTCGCGTTATCTTTGGCTGGGTGAACGCCGGATGGGAGTGTCGGTGGGGGGTGAGCGAAGCAAGGACTTGGGGTGTGAGGTTGAGGTGCTTGGGTTAGGTGGGGGAGAGGCGAGAGATGAGATGAGGAAGAAGAGAGGAACGGGGAGGAAGAGAAGAGAGGAATGAGGAGGAAGGGAGTGGGAGAAAGGAGACGAGAGGGAAATAGGCGCCCATGATCTCGTATCGCATCTGGTCTGCATACTCGACGCCATAAGGTCCTGCTCGTCGATCGATGGGGACGGTCATTAAGACTCACCTTAACAGCATACAGCATTCCACTCCGTTCCCCGTTCTCCGGCCATCCATCCACGACCCGTTTGTCTTCCTCCGTCTCCGGACCCTCGACATATTGATAGATGGATAGATAGACGTTTTGCTGTGCCATGACGCGGGGAACGTCAGGGGTACGAGGAACGGCGGAAGCGGAAGGTTAACGTCAATCAGAGAGACAGGGCGCCGATGGAGAGTGGGGGCGGGGACGGAGAGTTTCTTGGAGGGATCCGAGCTTCGGGGATCTACATATCTATGTACCTTGACTTGACATTGCGTGTTAGTTAGTATACCCAGGCGCGTACGAACGAAAGACGAAGATGCACTCACCCGCACTGCGATCCCCCCGTATCGTGGTCATTCTTCCCCGCACCGTTCGATGACAACATGAGTGGGAATGACGTTCTTCCGCGCGGAAGTGCACAGGTCCAAGGAACGAGGAAGTCGAACGAGAATCAAACGAGAATACCAAGAATAATGAGAGAGAGGGTAACGACCATGGCGGTACGTTCCAGGCAACCTGCAGTGCAGATCAATATTAGATATGACGTTCCGTCGGGGGGGCGGTGTCTTGGCAGTGCGCCCTGCGTCATCCTCCATCCCACGCACAGACATCCCTCCCCCCTCATCCCATTCAGGCAATGCCCCCCAGCGGAACACACCCAAAACGGCAACGGGTCTAATCAAAGGGGAAGGTCCCAGACGTGCACAGCACTCGAGGGAGAGAATTGGAACTCCGATTTAAAGGTGCGGAATGATACGAGGACGGGTCTGTTCAGATCTCAACCAACACAGGCAAGCATACGTAGCATCGTTGCACCAAGCCTCGACTCCTCTTTAACACGAGGCTTTTATCTTCCCTTCTTCATCCTTCCTTTTCTCTCTCTCTCGCTCCCATCTCTCGTCGTCGTCCACGTTCACCCTTCACCGTCGTTGTCGTCGTCGTCGTCGCTACACACAACCGTAACCTCTTGAACGAGAGAGGATATCCAAGACCACGAAAGAGCATATAACGCAGATAGAAAGAACGATGTCTGAAATCAGGAGAAAGCTGGTCATTGTTGGAGATGGTGCTTGCGGGAAGGTGCGTTCGTCATCGTCATCAGCCCCGTCTCTCCCTCTTCCCTCTCCCCTTCTTTCCTCCCCTCTCCATCATTCCTCCTCGTCTTCCCACCCTTCTTTGGGACCGCGCAGCAGCAGCAACAGTAGCAGCAGTAAGAAGGAGGAGCGCTGCGCCGGGAGAGTGCCCAACGAGGTCGTAGCTTTGACCCCTGACACCCGCCGGGCACGAGGGACCCTCGCTTGTGCCTGCCGTCATCACAGCCCCACCCCGGGCGCTGTTCTCTCATTCCCTGCATACCTTCTCCACTTCTCCTCTTTTCCCTCCGTACCTTTTCCTTCTCTATCAAGAAATAAAGGAAGGAAATGCTAACGACCCAATCACCAGACCTGCTTGCTGATCGTCTTCTCGAAAGGAACATTCCCCGAGGTACGCAGTTTCTTCACAGCAATTTCCATCTGATAAGCGCTGACCTTTTCTCTCCCTTCTCCTTCCTCTCCTGTCTCTCTTCTCTTCCTTTCTCTTCCTCTGCGCTCCTCTCGCTCTTCGACCCACGTCGAATCTGGCTGTCGTTCGTTTTCGACAACCGGTCGCCACGTTGCACCAACGCCCGCCCTCGCCCGCCCACCTGCTCCTCAACGCCCCCAACACACCCCGGCCCCGAATACCCGCCACGTAACACACCTCACTTCGTTGTCCATGCAATCCGCCTGTCGTCCACCCGTGGCCACGTTGCCCCCCCTGCACGACACGAACATGACGCCCGTCTCGCTCGGTCCCGGGTCTCGCCTGCGCCTCGTTGGAACGACGTCTTGCACCCCCTTCACGCTGTCCCTGAACCCAACTCGGCTGAACGATAACCGAATCGACTGAACGATAAACGAAACGAATCGTCTACCTGTGACGTTCCGCGTATAAAAACGAACCTGCGACGGACATGCGGGACGCATAGGTCTACGTCCCGACCGTCTTTGAGAACTACGTCGCGGACGTCGAGGTGGACGGGAAGCATGTCGAGCTGGCGTTGTGGGATACGGCGGGGCAGGAAGGTTCGTTTTCTTCTTTTGTGTTGCGTGGTTTTGCCAGTTTTGTCTGTATGCCTTTTTCTTGAGGAGTGTTTTCGCTTTGAGTTGGGTTTTGCGTTTGCATTTGCGTTTCGAGCACTCTAGGACGACGTCGTTGTGGCCTTCGAATAGGCTGAGCCTTTCTGGTCCCTCGAGGCGAACGTCCTGTGCTGTCATGAGCTTCGGGACGGCGTTGGATGCTTGGACCTTCCACTGCTTTTGTTTTGGTGTTGTTTTGGTGTTGTCAGCCCTTCTGGGCTTCGACCCGGTTCTCCTTTCTCTTTCCTTCGCTTTTCTTTTCCGTCTTCTTCCTCTGTCATTTCTCTCTCTTTCGGCATCTTTTCCCGACCTCTTTTCGCGCCCTCTTTCATTTTTCTCTTCCATCCTCCATTCCGCACTTCCAAGAATTCAATATTAACCCAATACTAACCCACCCCACCCACAGACTACGACCGCCTCCGCCCGCTCTCGTACCCCGACTCGCACGTCATCCTCATCTGCTTCGCGGTCGACTCGCCCGATTCGCTGGATAACGTTCAGGAGAAGGTGTGTTTTCTTTCTTGTTTGGGTTATTACTTTCGGGGTGGGGTTTTGGGGTTTGAAATAGACGAGGAGTTTCGTGGCTTTCGCGAGACGGGACTCTCGACGATGCTCGATGAGCGCCGGAGGCACAGTGTTTGAGGGGATACCCAAGACCCGACCCTCCAGAACCCCGTTTCTTGCTTTACTTTTGCCAGCTCGAAGAAGGAAAGACGACGACGTACTGACGTAACATCCCTCACTTTTCTTTTTTGCCTCGTCGCGCCTCGTGTATGCTTCGATTGCGTTCCGCTCGGTCTATTTCCGCCGGCCCCACCTCGACGACGACTGGACGCTATCCTCAAACTCCATTTACTCGTGCGCTGGGGCTCTCGACGCGTTCGCCTCCAACCCCACCCCATGCCCTCCCAATCCCATACGGGCTCACTCCCCCCACACTCACAGTGGATCGCCGAAGTAATGCACTTCTGCGCGGGCCTCCCGATCATCCTCGTGGGGTGCAAGAAGGACCTGAGGCGCGACCCGCGCGTCATCGAGGAGCTGAGGAAGACGAGTCAGAGGCCTGTTACGCCTGAGGAGGTGAGTTTTTTTTCGAGTTTTTTTGTGGGTTTTTAAAGAGGGGGGGTGAGGGAGAAGCCCCGAGTGAGAGAGGAGGAAGAGTTGGGGGGAGAGTTGGGAAACCCTTCTGGGTTGGCGAAGGACGGGAAGATGTGGACAGACGAAGGGCGGAGAGGATGGGGGAGGAAGTAGGGACTCCTGGCGGAGCCGGGGGAGGTGGACGGGGAAGTGCAACCCCATGGTGGATGGCTGGACGACTGAACCTTCTCCTTCCTTTTGTCTCGCTACCCGGTATGAGAAGGACCCTTACTAACGCCCTTGAATGATTACAGGGAATGGCGGTCGCCCAGAAGATTGGCGCTAAGCACTATCTCGAGTGTTCGGCTAAGACTGGGGAGGGTGTGCGTGAGGTATGTGTTCTTATCCCTTTTTACCCCTTTCCCGTTACATGGGAATGGATGGTGGGTGGATAGAGGACGAACGCTGACGCGAATTGGGGATATAGGTCTTCCAGTACGCGACCCGGGCGGCGCTTCTTAGCAAGGGGCAGAGGAAGAAGAGTAAGGGGTGTATGGTTTTGTAAGGAGCGGGGTGACTAGTGTTCTAGTGTTCTCGAACCACCTCCTCGTTTCTTGAACGCCCCACCGTCCGAGTGATCGTCCGTTCCCTCCAGGTCGGTCGACCGCCGGCGGGAAAGCGCGCGCTCTTCTTGCTCCTGGTACGATACACAACACCCCCACTACCTCCCGTCCTCGTACCCTACCCCTACTTACCTCTTACCCCTCATTGAAACATACATACCCACCTCACGTATTTTCGGCTCCTCCACCCACCCTCCATGTCCTTTTCAAGTTTTGTCTCTTTCTTTCTTTCTTTTAGTATTGACGAATGACGCGCCCTAGTTTCATGTTCTTCTGTCTTCTGTCTTCTGCCCCCCCTCCTACTACATATCGATCTCAAGTTGTTACGCACGCGGCCCTACGTATACGCATACGCTTACCCACATTTCTTATGATCGGTTTTTTTTGCCTTGACTGCGGTTTTGGTGAATTTCATTTCTCTCTTTTTTCGGCTTGCTCTTTCTTGGTGTGCGAACCCCCCTCTCGTTCAGGAGTCTTGAGTCTGAGCTCGCGTTGAGTCCTTCCTGGACCGACCAGCTGCCCCCCGTGGATAGTTGTACGGGATTATGGCTTCTCGCCCTTTCGAATCGAGTGACGGTACCGTCTTGGTACCGCCCCTCCTCTGAATCCAAGCAAGGCCCCCTGCGGCGCCTCCTGTCTACGACAGTGGCCCACGGAACCGGGATGTTATCGCGCTATATCCGTTCCCCTGTGTTATCTGACACCCAAGTGACAGGCACAAGGGAACTTTGCAGGCGCCCATACCCCTGCAGAGTTGCGTGCGGTATTGGGCGCTCAGGGCTGGCTCAGGGCTCCCTCCCGCTTTCAGAATTCAAATTTCAAAATAGAGCATGGAGCCTCGATTGAGAAGGGTGACATGGGGTATGAGCGATCGACGGGGTCTTTGTTTGATATGAAATCGATTTGTGGATGGATTAGGGAGGGAAGGAGGTCTAGGTGTTGTGTGTGGAGAGTATAGACCCCTGGGCGCTACTGCTGTGAAGCACGATACCCTTCCTCGCCGGTCTTGTCCCTCAACGTGTCGGCGATCGGGAGGGGCCACGTTTAGGGGGTGTTTAATGTTATCGTTGGCGCCGGTGGGGTTTACCTAGGTCCTAGGTCTTGTGGTGGGTTATCTAAGTACCGAGGTGGGAGAGATGGGGGCGAGGCGAGGCGCGCAGCAAAGCACCTGGCGTGTCGGCGCTTCTGGTGACTCAGGATGACTGGATTCAAGTGGGTGGGAGGACTAGAAGGTGGGTTACGGCGAGAAGAGGCCTTGAGGTTGGTAGGAATGAGCGACGGTTGCTACCTGCGGACTGGAAGCGACGCTAGGATTTGTTTCTGACCCCCGTAACGCACAAGAGGCGCTGGAAACGGGGATGTGGGGGATGAATTAGGGAGCCGGTCTAGACTGGACCTTTTGATGCGCCGAGGAGACGGGGCGCATCAAGTGCGCCTTCTGCCTCGTGGCCATTGCTGCCACCCATTCGGGCTCCGTTTCAACTGAACTCAACTGGGTGCTTCACACCTTCAAGTTGTCTTCCATCTACCGTCTGGGCCATCTACTATTGGTCTGCTACGAACTCGCTGTGGTATGGACGCGGCTACCCTGGGGCCGATTCTCGCGACTCGCCTCCTGCGCTCTGGTTCGCGTTAACTTTCGGTGCCATGCATGGGGAGATCGATCATACCAAGCTCGGAGCTCTACCCAACCCACTGTTCACTCACTACCCGCTGCTGGCTGCGCCTCCCCCACCTTGATCTCACGGGCTTAAGGAAGTCGGCGGAAGACATGCACTCGAATATTTCTTCGCCAGAGCGTGCTCCCCGCTCCTTATGCCCTAATTAAATAACAGGGAGGCGCACTAATATGCCATGGGTGTGAACTTTGTGGGGGCTGGGGAGGTTATTAGGTGTGGCGGTTTGCCCAACGGTTTAAAGCGGGCGGGTGGCTGCTCTGAGGGGAGGAGGGAGGAGTGTGGTGAGTTTGGATTCCAGTCTACTCGTGTGTTCAGATACGTACTGAGATGTTGCAACTCCCAGGACGGCCATAATACCGTCATCATACAATCGCTAATTGTGGGACTATCTCTCCCGCTCTCACCCCCAGTCCTAATCTGTCCTAGTCCGCGCTGGGCACAAGACCTGCACGACGAACGTCTCCCCAGTCCACCTCAACCGCACGGATCGACTAGGCATATGTGGGTCTGCTGTCCGTGCAACTTGTCGTTGTATTCCAGGCAGCTGACTATGTCTGCCAGCGACTCAAGTTGAGGTGTACGTCAAGGAGGGTTCGATCGAGGCTTTGCCGGTGTTACTAGAGGGACAGAGGGATTGTGAAGGTAGAACCGCCCAGACGTCCTGTCGACGGCCCTTTGCCAACCCTACTACCCGATCACGATTGGCTATCCAGGCCCTTCGATTCTCCAGATTCCCTTCGAACGACTTGCTTCCTCAGTTCCCATTGATACCTACAACTCGTGCTTTCAATCCCCAAGGTATCTCCTCATCACAAACCCCCATCTCTACCAGCTCGAAGCGATCCTGGAGATACAACGGTCGCCGAATGCAAGACCTTGCTTTGGGTTATCGTTGTATCTCCGTCGGCAGGGAAGGTGGAGATGGGTTGAATGTTGGGCGTCGAGGGCTGGCTAGTTTGACTTGAGCAGTGTGGTGGGGTGGTGAATGTAACTCGTCAATTCGTGTCGTCTTCGGTCGTGCGCTCATCCATTGCACCCTAGGGCTGCCCTTCGGAAGTCCTTTCCGTCTTCTCAAGCACAACTTCAATCGTTCCTGTACTGTTCCATAAATTCTAATTCACCCCCCATGCAGCACCCCGAACCCATCTCCATCTCGGACGGTTGGGGAGATACAGCCATCACCGAGGCAATAGCTTGCTTCGGGTTGTGGCTGTCTCTCTGCCATGTGGAGATGGATCGAGTGTGGAGTGTGGAGGGTTAGTAGGGGCGCTGTTTGGATTTGAGGGACGCCAACGTACGTCGTCACCTCTCTCTCGTCTTATGGCTTTTCTCCATTCATTCATCTCCTTCATTAGAATTGCCCTCCGCACCGTCGCCGGAGCCAACGATGAGTTCGCCCGAATCCCATCCTCGACCCAGGTGGATGAAGATAAACCGACGTCGAGCACAAAATTGCGTTCGGGGGCGTTTTATCTTCATGCCGTTGGCGGAGTATGGGAATTGGCGGGTTGGGCACGGTTGCGGACCCATTTGGGTTCGGAGGGGCGTCGTAGGAGAGGTTTCATTCGCAGCGAAGGCCCCACTCGAGGGCTAGGGATCGCAGTGCATACGTCAATCCCCTTTCCACTTCCCAGTGGACACGACGTCGAATCCGGCTGACTTCAACGTGCAGAAAGGTCGCTGCACAGAACGGTCAGCAAATGGGATTACCAGGGCGGGACTAGATTTTCGCGGGGTCGCTTTGTCCTGGAATATCAGTGGGTACGTGCGTATTCTTTATTCCTCCTTCTTCTCCTCCGCCCTCCACTATTCCCTTAGGAATCGTCACGCCTCCAGTACCACCTCCGACATATTCGGGCTTCATCTTCTCCATCCCCGAAGGCTCGGAGATACAACCGTCGCTCGAGGCAAGATTTTGTCTTTTGCTGTGGCTGTATCTCCGTCAATAGAGGAGGCGGAGATGTGTCGAGTGCGGAGAGCCGGTTAGTTTAGTTTAGAAGGTGGGGTGGTCGAGGTACGTCCTCTTCTTTTCATTGCGGACTTCGACCATGTGCTCATTCGCTGCCTCCTTTATAGACCGCTGTACACAGACCTTTCTCAGCCTCGCGACTGTTATCCGCCTTCTCAGCTTCCAAGTCGTCTCCGTACCACGAGCCCGCATCTCCATTCTCCTAGCCACTTTGAACACGTAGTCGTCGCCGAACGCAGTAGCCTGCGTTTGGTTATGACTGGACCTCCACCAGCGAAGGAGATGGGGATGGAACGGGGTCGATCGGTGCCTAGCTGTAATGGTGCGCCTCTCCTTCAACCGGAACCATACACGGATTCCCTGCGCTAACCCGAGCTCCTTTCTACCTTCTCCAAACTCTAGGGGACGTCACCTAGGTCCTAGGGGTGTGGGTACTGCCCGACCGGTCAAACTGACTCGACCTCTCTCCGACATCCGGGGGGCCGAACGGCCCAGGATCATACGTTGCAACGCCAAATATATTTGTTATGCCATCCCACCTGGTTCAAAGGAAGTGCAAGTTACGGTGGAGGTCGACCACAGTTCAATGTGGTCGGGTTCCGCCGTACCTCACAATCCGATGCCAAGTGGGGTGGGTACGCAACGGAGGGTGTACGTTGCCCCGCAGCCGGAACGGCTCTGGAACTTTCGATTCCTTCTGCAAGGTCGTTAGAGAGCAGGGATACAAAGGACTAGGAACGAGGGCGAGCCCATCGCATTCGATATGCACTATATCCCTCGTCAGCGGACCATCAACCAAGATGATGAACGCCATTTTCCTCACCGAACGCATTATTCCAGGCGGCGTGTTTAGCATCGACCATTCTGACCAGTTCAACTTGTTCCTCCGACGGTTTGTCCTATATACAATATACTCCAGAATCATACCAACGAATCTATATTCCAAAATGAACGTAAGGGGCCCAAATCAACAGACCTTCTTCCCCTCGTCCCACTTTCAACTGAAGCCGACCGACCGAATGGTGTAGTGCCTCCGCCGCCCTTCCCGCACCAAACGGGCCACCACTTCCCTCGCCTGCGCTGAGCATTTCGAGCTCTCGATAAAAGTCTCGAGCGACCTGAGGGGCGTGCTGATCCTTGATAGACCACATCGTCGCCACCACCCCTTTATACCCTGCGGCGAGCATCCCAGCTGCAAGATGCATAGCTTCCTCCGACAGCTTCTCGTCCCCAGTACTTGTCTGGCACGCGGAGAGAAAGGCCAACTCCGCGTCCTGCATGTTCTGCTTGATTATATCGGAAAGCCTGAGCTTCCCGTCGTGAAGGGCGAAGCCACTGTCGAGCGGCTCTTCTGGATGCTGTGATGCATGGCATGCAAGGTGAATGGAGGTGTGCTTTGGAATGTTGTCGGCGACTACGTTGACTGTGACCCGGTCCCCTTCAAGATGAAGGTTCGAAGCAGCGTTCGCCTGCAGGACCTCGTGGATTGCGGAGACTTCTTGGCGAACGCCTGGAAGACGGCAGTGGCCTGGGGTCGCTGGTTGACTCACGATGAGGACCCCCGAGCTGCCCTTCGTGAGTACGTCATCCCGCTTCGGATGTGTCTTCTTGAGAAGCGTCGCAACATTGGGAATATAGGATGATACGGCGAAGTCCCTCGTGGTGGTATGGCTCGCGTCGTACGTTCCTGCAGCGTGGAGAGGCAAAGAGGCAAGAGGCCCAGTTGGACACCACCAGATCCTTGGGGGCGCTCCTTCGCTGCGAGCTTGGTTCTGTCTTCATGTCAACTTAATCCGTTGATTCCAGGGTTGAGTGACCGTACCGTGTATCCTATCGCGTCCAACACCGGACGCACGACCCAGTTCCACAAGTTCCTCAATTCGACCGAAAGCTTGTGGCTGTGGGTCCTTTTGCGATACCGAAGGACAGCTCGCTCATCATCCCCGGCTCCGTCCTCCTCCCATTCATCCTCACCCCTCACCCGCACCGACCCCTCTCTCTGGGTTTCCCGAAGATGATCAACCATTTTTCGTGCCTTCTCCAACGAAAATTGAGGCAATGGGACATGTAGTGGGTTCGCCCAACTCGATCGAAGTGCGAGAGCATCGCATCGGGTTTCGTGCACATTGATAATGACGACCGTCCCGCAGACTGGTAGCTCTTGCATATTGATAGGCTTCGCTCCTAAGAAGTCTTCAAACCCCGGTTTCCGACGCACCATTGCAATAACTTCCTTCCACTGAATCGCAAGGTCGACGCTGGACGTACCCCCAAGGCGGTTTTGCGGGCTAGGATTGCCGCTGATCTTGCTCGCCGCCTGTCCGCTTGACGCCTCCAACCCTTTGGATACTGCGACAAGTTTCTCAGCCAAGTTTGGGTCCTGGAGCCTCAACTCGTCGACTGGCGTTCTTAAGCTATTCAGCTGACTCCAGACCAAGCACCTCCCTCTCTCCAGCCAATTCAGTGCCTTCCCAGCATCACCAGCGTCCAACGCCGTTGCAGCCGCAGCCCGCGAGAGGTTGGATATCTGGGCTATATTCTGGTGTCGACGATTTCGCGTTTGCTCCAGTCCGACGAACTCCGAGATTAGGTTGATCGCCCTCTCATAACCCTCCAGAGACGACTGGAGATCGAACGTCCTGGCGTGTTCCCCCCATTTCTGCGCTGCCTGCAGCCTCGATGGTGTGTTGCCGTACGGTGCGAGTGCGGCTTCCTTGTAGTATCCCACCGCCTTCCTAACCTCCTCCAGGGTCGATCGCATGACTGTGGACATCATGCCGAGAGCCGTCGAACGCCCCGGAATATCGACGAGTCCGGTGTCGAGGACGAAGCTGAAAGACTTCCCCATTAACTCCAAAGCCTTCTCGAGAGCGTCCCAGCTTCCTGTCTTCCCGTGGATTGCGAGAAAAGAGTAGGCGAACTCCATGTACCAGCACCCGAGCATTCCGTGATTCTTTGACACCTTTTGAATAACCCCCTCCTGAATCTGAATGGCTTCCTCAACGTCCTTCGACGCAGGGACTGTCCGATATCTCTTGAGAAGGGAGATGCTGAGACTTATGAAGTACCAAGGGAGCCTGGAGTGGTCGTGAGGCGTCGCGGCGACGACTCTCCGCCTAAGCGCAATGACCGTATCTAAGTCGGGTAGATGATCGATGGCCATGTATCTCTCCTCGTACGCATTTGCCAAATTGTTGAGGAGAGACGGGATAAGGTAGGAATCTGAGGGTACCGAACTTATTGCCCTTTCGAAGGCAGCTACGGCCTTGATGGCGTCGTCTGGATTATGATTGACCTTGAACCGCTGGACGAAGGTGCGTCCATAGTCCTCGAGGACTTGAACAAATTCGCCTTGGCCTCGATCTTCCATGACTTGGATATCTGCTTCGACGAGGTCGATCGCCTCCCCAACATCTATCAGTTCCCCCGTGACTCCGCATCGCATAGAGATGGCTTCTGCAAGCTCCAGAACCCGCATCCCAATTTTTCCAGTCCCCCGAGGTTCCAGCTGGAACGCCTTGTCAAAGCAGGAAATAGCTTCTTGTATCACACTCAATTCTTGTGTATCGCAGAATTTGATCCGTAGGACAACACCAAGGCCATGGAGCCGACGAGGAAGGTCGTAATGGCCTTCGTTCGTCAGCTCGACCGACCGACGCAACGCGGTCAGCGCTTCATCGAGTTTGGCGGGGTCCTCATCTGTGTAGAAGGACACAGTCATCGCACGTCCGAAGTTCTGCAATATTCCAGCGAGGTTAGGGTGATCGTCCGGCGCTACCTCGAAAGCCGTTTTATAAATAAAGATGGCTTCCGATGCGTCCGCTCGCTCCAACCTTGTAGAGTATTTGTTGAGCATGGCGAAACCGAGGGTGTCAACCATATTCGCGACGGGATAAGGATCCCCCTTTTCTCCTGCCAGGGTGGCCCCGCGTAGTATCAAGGCTGTCGCCTGCTCTCCATCTGCAAAAATTTGACAGGCTGTCAACCTGGCATCAAATAGGCGCCCAAGATCGTAGACGTGTCTATGAAGATTGGGGTGTTCGTCGGGAGTGCAGTCCACGGACTTCCTTCCAAGCTCTATCGCTTCCTCCAAGTAGGACAAGGTTCGAGTGAATTCGTAGGCCTTCCACAGAGACAAAGAAAGAGCGTGCAGGATGTCGGGGAGATCGGAAGATTCGCTTGCCCCCGCGATGCTTAGTGCTTTGCGATGGTTGGAGATGGAATTGATGATATCAGGAAGGAGATTTGAAGGTGCGGTGAATTTGATTCTCTGGCAGACTCCGAGTGCGTTGAGAAGCGTCGGGAGCTTAGAGTCATCCTGCGGGATGGTATCCACCGCATCCTGCATCACATCGACCGCATCCTCAACACCGCTTGTACTCCTGGTGAGCTCATATTGTTGTTCAAAAGCGTTCTCAAGGGTCGTGAACGCCTTAGAAAGACCTTCTGAAGTGCTCTCGGTCGCGATGGCCTGCAGCCAAGCGTCAATCTCTACCAAGGGGTTACGTCGACATGTAAAGTGCAATTTCAGGGCAGCGTACCAGGTTTGTCCATGTTGTTACCTCCCTCTTTGTTTCGGTTGATATGGTATCGAGCGGCCTAGAGGGCTAGTTAGGGCTTCTAGAAAAGTTGGAGGTGGTCGACGGTAGAAGGGGGTCGGTGTCTATGTACCTTTGTTCCTTCATGTTTAAGACTCCGCTAGAATTGGAGGAGGCGGTGGATGAGGAGTATCCCTGACAAGCTGGACGGGAGGACATATTCCGCAGGGAGGGCAATTTCATTTCAATCAAATCTTCGAGGAGACAGGTAGAATACGCTGCTCATCACAGAATACTTCTGACCCTCTTGCGCGGCTGCCGAGTACTTCATCGAGGCCAAGGTCGAAGCGATATGAGCCGTGTCGAACTGGAAGAGTGTCTCTACAAGGACGGCGTCCGGCAACTGCTGAGCATCTGCACAAATATGGCGGATGCGATCCCTCACAACGCCGCCGTGTATCCAAATGTCTGTGGAATGCAAGCCCCTTGGACCGTTGCGGATGGCAACCGTGTTGATAGTATGGGAAGCGTCGATGCTCCAAACCTGGGGTTCCTGCTGTATGCTCCACTCGCCGCGAGCGTCGGCGAAGTCCGATGGCGCCGGGAGGGTTTGGTTCCCGAGATGATCGAGCAACTTCAGGTAACCTTCTCTCACGGAAACCGAGCACCATGCCCGACTAACCTTTAATTCTAGAGGGGGACGATGAGGGATTTGAGGACATGGACCGACGCATTAAGCAGAAAGTACTCGCCAGAGTATGTTCCCGCGAATGCTCTGCACTCGCGGGAGTGAAGATTGCTCCAGTCGTGTTGCTGACATCCCACAGAGCAATACGTCGTGGTGTGACATTTCGAGCAAACTTGGAGATGCGGTTTTCCGACATGGCGTGTACACTAAATGGTCCGGGGAATAGGTATTGCATTAGTGAAGCGAGAGACTCCCAGTCATCGGATTCACGTACCGCCAAGCTGCTACACACTTTGACCCAACGATTCTGGTTCACAAAAGCAGCCTTATCGTGAGCGAAGGCCGCCTTGAATCCAGACCAGACTTCAAAACGTTTCTCCGGAGGACTTGGAGTTGTCTCCATGGACTCTGCCATTCCAATATTCGACATTGCTGCATGATACGCCTGAGTTGTGTATGCATACGGCAGCATCTTTCGAAGGATTTCGACCGACGGATCCAGCGGAGGGGACTTCCAAGGGAGGCAGAACTGAGCGACCGAGATGATACCGGCACGGAGCAGATTTGCGACGCTTCGATGGGGATGAGGATCGGCAATAGCTCTACTGACAACTGCTTCTGCTGCAAGTGAAATGTCTGGCCAGAAGCGTGTGGCCTTTTCGGTCACCTCCCTGACGCCCGTAGACTTGAAAGAAAGCAAGGCAAGGGCGTGGACATATTCGACCAGCATATTGTGCTTTCGCAATGCGCGGTACATTGCTCTGTCGGATGCTAGACCCAATGTAGAGCCCGCAATGCAGTTGACACTGGCTGCCGTCCAAATGAGGTCATCGTCCTTGGCGTTGTCGACGAGCTGACGAGTCCGAAGAATAAGAGAGTTGGCGAGTTCGCGCTGTTGGTCCTTTGGGAATGACCCAAACCGATTGAGAACCGAGCTCCTGCCAACGTCCGACTGGCAAACGTGGTACAGGAGACTGGCTAGTACGCCTCGCTCCTCGTTATATGGAGGCGCTGTGTCCCAGAATTTGCCACTTGACCGGTCTGTGTGCAGGAGCAGGAGAAACAACACATCTATGGTGGATTCCTGACGGAGAAGGTCCTCTTTGGCGGCGTTCCCTTTGGCATGGAAGGCGAATCCCCGAAGAAATTGGGAACAAACCACGGCGTTCCGCCTCCCACCAGGGTTGAGTTTCTGCCAGCGCGCGTTACGAAGAAGGAGTGACATCCAGCGTGTGATGTTGTCCCAATTGCGCAGGACCGTAACGTGGGCTTTCTCGACGTAGTTCCATGCAACAGACGGAAAGGAGGGAGAGCCGAATGACTTGAACATCGCAGCGAGTACCATGAGAGAGTCCACTGCCGGGACTACGCTTCCAAGGTATTGACGGGGGTCAGTCGAATCGAGAGGCTCCTCAGGTACCCGACTACTATCCAGACGGGTGAGGATATCTTGAAGAGGGTTGAAATGTTCGGGATCCGTGGTGTATAAGTAATGAGAGAGCTCTGCTAAATTGTTGTCGCTTTGGCTGCTCCTAATCTTCGAAAGAAGCTGATGTGGAGGAATTTCAGTGTAAAACCAAGTAGTCTTGCAAACGGCGTACGTTCTCCCATTGTGCGGTATGTCTACGGGACGCCATCGGCCTCGTCAGGACGTGAAACTGCAGCTGTTGGTGGTTTGGGTGCGTATGAATGGGTGCGTAGATTTGGCATAATTATAAGAAAAAGTCCTCGGTACCTTCCCCAAGGAATATTTACGTACTCCGTCGCTTTACCGGGTTTTAAAGCCCTGGTAGTGGCCCAAAGAGCGAAGTTGTGCCTTGCGGGTCGTGGTTCTCGTTCAAGCGATGCTATTGCATCCGGTAACTTATAGATGTCGGTTTTAGGCGCCGATCCAATTCGGCAGAAGACAGCAGCACTGTCGCATGATCATCCTTGAACCCCACCATTACACGATGGCATTCGCCTCCACTTTGAAACTCGAATTATTCGAACCTGCCAGTGCCATGGGGAAATTTTCTCATGAAGCCGAGCATGGGACGTGACCTGGGCTAATCTGGTCTGCTCGCTCAGTTCTGGGGGCCGAAGGAATCCTCTCAGGGGATCCCGTCCTTGGCTGTTAGACGGCGAACAACGACGGCGAGCGCAGGTTGTACCTAGTCTCCCGTAGTCAGACTGACAATGATGTATGTCGCTATTTACCTTTCACTGCGTTACAGGGGACAACATCATAGGTTGTACCTCGACGGCAATCATTTCAGTCTTCAGCGTCGATTTGGTAGAGCCGACATCTCGACTCTCGAGCGAGAATGAGGCCTCTTCGGGTGATGGGACTCCCGTTGCGCGACCCTGGCGCCACCTCCCCGCGTCCTGTCGGCTCTGGAACCACATCGAGCTGAAACAGAGCCGTTGTGTTCACAAGGACGGCAAAAGCGACACTCTTTCCACTTTGGCTTTTTGGCTTGGACCCCGAATCCTCCACGCTACGGGCGCTTTTTCGGGAGCCGGCCAGTGAATGTGCAAATGCCAGCGACATCGTCAAGTAGCTCCCATCCACCTCATGTCAACCTCACGTAAATGGTGGTAAGAGGCCGGTTCACATATAAAACGCTCCATGGATCGTTACTTGGACTCGTTCCCCCTGTTGCAGCACCCCTACCTCATACTTCTGTCAATGCCTAGGTCTCGCGTGGAGACGTTCGCACAGTGGGGTAACCAACGATGCTGCCACCGGTTTCGACGACGATGGAAAATGACGGGCCAACTGCGATGTACAGAACGTGCTACCTTCTTGCATTCTGGTTGGAGGTTAGTCTTGTCTCTCGTGGGTTTTCGGCTCTTAGAAACTGACATTGACCCTCACCAGACGGCCCTCTACGGTAGGCATGCCATATTCCTAGGACAATCAGCAACTCTCCCTCACGCGTAGACTTCTGCGGCTGTATAGGCGTCTATTTATTTCTATTCCTGATGGCAACTGTCGCCATTGCGAGGAGGAGAAACTTGAATCGCTTTTCAACGCGATTCCAGTTCGGAGGTGTCATTTTAATGTTTATTCTTATCAGTCTCCATAATTGTAAGGCGAGACCCGAGTCAATCCCCACCACGATGACTGACGCCTATACCCAATTAGTTGGGAACACATACCGGATGCTTCAGGCCTTCGTCTTCGTCCCTCTTTCGGATCCGCGACCAGGAGCCCCGGCTCTCTACCTCAGGGACTGGCAGAATTGGGACGCACTGATGTTTGGAATCATTGGTGCCCTGCTCACCTGGATAGGGGATATCCTGGTGGTACGTACTCCCGTGTTTTTTGCATCTGCGTTTCAGTGATCATCTCGAACTGCGTCATAGATCTATCGCTGCTACCTGGTCTGGGCCGAAGACTACCGCATCGTTGTCCTTCCTTGCCTCATTATCGTCACCTGCATATCAAACACTTCGTTCAATCTTTGGTGGTATCGAAACCCTACCTCGATTCCTTACACTACGGTGGCGCACACGCTCAGTTTAACATGGCCCCTCAACCTTTCTCAAAACATGATCACCACTGGTCTTATCGCGTATCGCGTCTACTCCCAGCACCTACAGACAGCCAGAGCCGGGCTCAGGGCGACATTCAGCTCTGGAACTGTAAGCTTGGTGGTGGTTCTGAGGATCATCCTCGAGAGCGCGGCGATATACACCGCCGTGATGCTCATGATCACTGTGTTCTGGTTTACGGGTAACCCGGCGTTTATTACGCTAACCCATATCTTTGTACCGTGCACAGGTACGTATTTTCGCATACTCGGGTTCGATCGACCAGTGCTGAAATGGAGATTGCGACTCCAGGCATCGTCTTCGCACTGATGTCCGTGCGGACTTACATTGCGCAAGCGGAGATGGAGAGCATAGAAACTACGCCTTCGTGGGTTCGGAGCTCCTCAGGCTCCCGGATGCAACATCCTACAGCGACGCCCGGAAGCCAGAGGCCAAACGTCGGCGCACCTAATATAGCGCCGTCGTTAGTTCTACCCTCTTGGCTTGAAGATGACTACCGGGAGGAGGAATTCGCTCCCCAATATGAATTAAGGAATATATCTACCCCAAGTACCTGATACACCCATGTATATATGTCGCAGTGAGTAGGTCATCGAGGGGATTCGTGTTAGGAGGCGCTGGGCGTTAAACGGGTAAGTGGGCCCCTGTCTGAGTTCCAAAACAATGTTGGCTGGTCCTGCCAGTGGGTGTCACGATTGAATCGCAGCCTTGGTTTTGTCCCACTACCACTACAACCGACCGTGACTCAAGTGGAAGCAGATATGGTGCGAACAGGTGCGTAGGCGCCACATTTTGAGTCCATTGGCTGAGACCCGCCCCCAGCAGACGACCCAATTCAAGACAGGATGACGCTTGTGAGTGCGGTGGCGGCAAACCCGAAATATAGTAATATTTCGTCGGCGGCTCAAAGACGTGTAAAGAGGCTGCAAAAAGTGTGTCCATGAGTTTACCGTTGTTTTGTTAGCTTACCCCTTAGTCGCGAAGCTTCTCAAGGTAGCCAAAAACAACCCGGACGGTCGAAATGTCCCAGAGTCCGTCTCTTTTTGTGCCAAGATTTCGAAATTTCCGACCCTCTACCGGTGCTCCTGGATCTCCTAGACAGCTCTCTCATCCCCACCACTGGCCTCACGATTCCCGCCCTGAGACAGGCAAAGACAG
Organism: Coprinellus micaceus; assembly: GCA_951394405.1. NCBI lineage: Eukaryota > Fungi > Basidiomycota > Agaricomycetes > Agaricales > Psathyrellaceae > Coprinellus > Coprinellus micaceus. The sequence continues at coordinate 212,564 of OX596340.1, read as the reverse complement.
CGCTTGATTCTTTGACGGGTCTGGGGACGCTCTTCTCACTCAGCGGTGCTACTGGGACATACGCGGACCCCGCTTCCAAGCTGCTCCTCGAAAAGTGGACAGATGTCGTGGGCTGGATGTTCTTCCTCATTACGCACATACCACGGGTCGAGGATCACGAGATGGGGCCTGGAATGACCTGTGTCGATGGTCTCAGGTCTGTCCTCGGGGAGTTCTGCAACAGTGAGCTCAAGGATGAAATCTTCTCCGAACGGTGCACACTCGATCTCATGCTGCCCATGCTATGTCAAGTCAGCAGGGTGCGGCAGCGGTACTGGAATCTGCAAGCTGACCCAAAAAGCCAGTGTCTCCTGGCTGACCTCCTCTCTCGGTACTGTAGCTCCGGTGTTGGTGACGACGCCCTTTGTCTCCGTCTGGGGGCAGTATCGCAGTCTACCAGGGCTCATGTCGTGGAGTCACTCGTTGTTCGTGTACGAGAACTCGTCGAGGATGCGGAAGGATATGCCATCTATGGGACGGCGTCGACGTTAGCCTGTCTTACCCATGCTATCAAACGACTGGCGCGTCATCCACAGAGTCTTCGATCGTTCGAAGGGGAGGACTTTCTCTTCGACCTTGCTTCATATATACGGTCCTTCTCTGAGAAGGCGCCCTCTCTCTGGGAGGTCCGGGACGAACCAGGGACGGAATGTCCCCTTTGGACGTGTATCGGGGCGTCTAGAGCAGACCTCGCCTCGATAGCCATCGAGTCCCCCAATCCGTCGTCCAGTGTTCCAAAGTTGGTCACCGGAGGGATATTAGTTCCGGTTTTTCGGTGCGCCTACGGGCCCTCCTGCTCTCCTGAAGCGGCGACGAGGGCCCTCGAGTTGATGCTTCCGTATTTGTACACCCCCGCGGCGTTCTTTGGGACCCAGGACTTGTGGGTAGCGCTGGGAAAAGGCTGGAAGCACACACCGCCGTTGTCGGGAAAGCCGTTGGACGTCTGGTGTTCGTACGCGCAGGCATTTACACACAGCTACAACGCGTTTGAAAAGCGGGCCGAGAGGCTGGTTGGAACTTTGGAAGGTTGCTTCATTAAAAGCAGCTTCTTCAAACTGCTCTCTTCAAGACCGGAAGGCTGATGGAACGTGGTGCTCATTTGGGTTGAGGGAGAACTACGCGAAATTCCTCGACTACAAGGCAAACCACGATATCCCGCCACCGCCCGAAGCCAAAGAACTGTCGATAAACCCCAGGGAAGAGGCTGCCCGGAGTGGGCGCTGTCATTCACCTGTCGTGGACTGCGGTCCACAAGACGTCATCCACACACCCACCTCATCGGCCGGAGGGAATTGGAGACTGGGAAACACTTCCTGCAGACCTACCTCGCAAGTACTGGGGACATGTGGGTGAATGGAAGCAACGGATCCAGCAATTCGCTTGTGGTATGCAAGACGATCCTAGTGTCGTTCTCGTTGAAGGCATGTTTCGGTTTAGCAAGAGCTTAACGGCGTGCACCTTCATGAAGCTGCGGTATTCACCTGAAGCTCCTGAGCATGAGAGGTATATCATTATGAACACTGTGTTTCGGTTATGTGAGTGCACGTATGCTTTCGGGACGAACACTAGCTCTGACCATCGTACAGCCGAATTCAAACGGGGCAAATGCGAGCTATAGTATCGGGAGCTTCGATGGCGTGGTCACGACAGCGTTCGGAAATCCCAACCAATGTATAAACACAATACGAGCGTTATTCCCGGCGTCGCTTGAGGTGTATATACCTACACGGAACCGAAACCCTATCCACACAGCCCACTCCTCCAGGCCTCCCAAACTTCGCAGCATTCAACGCTCCCCCTCTCTAGCAGTTGAAACTTTATACCATCTCCTCTTTCACCCTCTTCTCCGCTGGACATCCCTTCAATCCCTCGCAGGAGTGCCATCATGTTCTCATCCTTCACCACCGCCGTCGTATTCGACATTGGGCCTATCGACAATTTCATTGCGTGTGCTGGTTGGATTTGGAGGAGTCGGAGGTTGGCCGGGAGGCGAGGGGCGAAGATGGACGTGGTGGGAAGAGGCAGAGGGGACGGATACGTGTCGATGTGGGCGAAGGAAACGGATTGGAAAGTTTCACTTCGACGACTCGAACTGCTGCCGGCGACTTGGTTCGATAAATCTTGAGTTGATATTGGTGACGCAGGGGAAGATTGGCGCAACGCCTCCTCGACCTCGTTTGCGAACCCGACGGCCATGCTGAGCCCCGATACTTTCAATTCCGCGAGCGAGGGGAAGACGCTAGCGATACTCCCAACGCTGAACAGCCCGCTTGGGTTACGGTTACCGCTCAGGCGGAGGCGCTTTACGCGGGGGAAATTCGTCGTCCTCTCGTCCTCAACACCCCTGGAAGGAGTGGGGCTCGAAGGTGATATAGGAGCTGACGCTGTGGGTGATGAGAGAAGTGACGGACGGCGAGAGGAAGGTGGGGACGGGATGGTCGGGTTGGGGTAGAACCCGATGAGGGTGAGGTCTTCGAGATTTTGGAAGGACGTCCTGAATACCCGTGCAAAGATGAGGGAGCTGTCTTGCATCGCTCCGGAGAAGTCGAGTGTGACAGTGCGAAGGGAGGTTGAGCATAGGGCGAGAATGCGAGAGATGGTGGTGACGAGCGTTCCCCTCTCAGATAATGTAGGTGGTTCGCTCATTCCGATGTATAAGTTCGTCACCGACACCTCGGCTGGGTGCTTGGTCGAAGACATGGAGTTTTGGAGAGCGGACGAGAGTAAGGATATTCTGCGGGGGCCAGCGATGGAGACTGTGTGGAAGTGGTATGGACGAGACACCTCGTTGAGGTATTTTGAGACCTGCGAGAGCGAAAGTATAGTAGCCCCTGTATCGCCGAGGCAGGTCATATAAGCGATTTGAGAGTGCAACTCCGGCGGAAGGGTGAGGAAAGTGGCCATCTTCGGTTGTCGGGGTCGTTGAGCTCCTTTTTCAAGGGGGACTGAGGTTCAGTTCTCTGAACCGTTGTGATGGTGGTGGAACAGAAGAGAGAACAAGCACCAGGGCTTCTACAACGTGTCTAACGTGAAAACTATCCCTCATTACAAATTCAAACTTATTGACGACGAAATTCAATTTTAAACGCGTCAAATGGTGGAGAAATGGCGAGCGATCGCGACATTGTGATCGATCATGTGACTTTCATGTGATTTGCATCAAGAATTTGGATCTCCCGGTCGTTCTGGCCTGCTCTTCCCCTGGATGCGCCTCAACCCCACCTCCCTCTCAAGAGACCCGCCTGGACGTACCTCTTTTTAAATTGCGCTGCTGTGGAGACCTACTACTTCTTATCTATGGGTTGCTGCGGCCTTGGAACCAAACTCGGTCTGTCACGGCCAACATGTCACCCTCGATCGACTTTGACCCTGGACGTCTTCTGTATTGAAGGCGTTGAAGGGCGATTCTAGCGCTCACACAGGATGACTCTGGATATTGCTAGTTTGTACCAACACCTCCATTCCTGGAACATCGGCGGTGAGGTGGTTGTTTCCCGTCGCCGTGGAGGTGTGATATGGGAACTCTACACTATTTCAAACGCACAACTGGCCTTGATCTCTCGCCCATTCTCGCTCTATTTAATTTTGGCTGGCGAACATTGGAAGGGGTGCTTCAGAACGCTGGCCGCAGTCGGTCGTTGTGGTGTGAGTCCTGATTTGTATCTTCTTACGACCCCCACCGATGACGTTTAATCCGTAGACCTTGGAATTACAAGGGAACTTCTCGTGCCGTTATCGAGATATGCTGTGAAAAGATCGCGCTTCTTGACTTTACACAGCCCCGTAAACGGTCGTTAAGTACCAGGGTCGGCACACGCCACGAGCGCGAGATGGCTTCCCATGGTCCTCCTCCTTTCTTTGATCGTCTACCTCTCGAACCCGGCCTCCTCGTCTAATGCCACACTTTTGGAACCAAGAGATCTCCCAACCGATGGTTCAGCCGACACGAACTATCGCTCAACGGCGGACATCGTCTGGACCTGCCTGTTGACGATCTTTGCGTGCACCTGGATCTCCGTTCACCCCAACGTCGCCGGATATCGGTCTACATGGCGCCAGACCTTCATGGCACGGCTAGAGCTGATGCTATGGGCTATCTTCGCCCCCGAGCTTATAGTCGTATTCGCGTTTAGGCAATGGAATGGCGCGAGGACGATAAAGCGCAAGATGAACGTCCTCGCCCGAAGGGAAAGTTCTGGAAGACGTGAGTTCCACCGCACTCTGCCCATTCGTCGGAATTCACAGGGGCATACGCAGGCGTAGAGCTGGTGGCGTGGACGGATACGCACGCTCATCTCCTTCAGATGGGCGGCTTCATGGTTAGGGAGAAGGACGGATGCTGCCACTACCTTGACATAAGCTCACTACTGGGAGATCGAGAAGATTTGGACTCCATGACCAGGGTACGATCCTTTCTTACGCTGCCTCGGCGTCGCATTCATCTATTCTCAGATTCAATTCAACCCCGATTCGACCTGGACATCTGTCTCCCGAATGGCTGAACAAGAGACCGTCGGCTCTATTCACCCTCCCCATCTCCATTCCCTTTCCGACTCACTGGAACGTCCGTCGAACGGAGACGGGGGAGTCATCGTCTCAGCGCCCCCGCCCTCCATCTGCTCCGGTGTCTCCCCAGCGCACAGGGAATCGTCCGAGCACCTCATAACCCTTCTCACGGCGAACGTCCTGGAATCTGATATCTGGGACAAGAGCAAAGGCGACGCCTTCACGAAAGGACTTGCTCTCCTCCAAACGGGCTGGTTCCTTGTACAAACGTTGGCGAGATTTGCCTTGAAGATGGACGTGACACACCTCGAAGTGACGACCCTTGCGTACGCCGCCCTGAACGGGGTGATCTACTGGTTCTGGTGGCAAAAGCCGCTCGACGTCCAGTGCCCCATTGTCATTGACGTTCACGTCGGTGGTCGACGGAACTCTTGGAGCCCTTGTGAAGGCACACAAATGGACTTGCCTTCCCCGCTTAATCCGGTATATATGGGTTCGGGGCAGTGGAAACATGGGCATGCCTCTACGACGTCGGTGCCATCGGGACTCGTCTTCCCAGCTGCGCGGGAACGAAGTTCAATGTGGAAAAGAGTCTTGGGTGTGTGGAGGAGGGCCCGAAGGAGGTCCTTCTGGGCCGCAAAAGGTACGTACTCGTTTATCTACTCCAGCAAGGTATTCGGCTCACTGTTACGCATTCTCAGCTCGCAAATTTATCCGCCCGCTCAAGTCGAGCATTAACCGGCTCAGAGCAGTCGTCGAGTACCGGAGCCGCGACAGGGAGAATGGGTTGGCGACTCGCTCAACACGCTTCCCCATGTTCTACGCCCTCCCTCTGTCCAGTAACTTCGAGTCGGGGCCCAACGTCAACCTTACCTCCAACCACTCCGCTACTCAACTCATGGGTCTTTTCCTCGCTTCCACTTTCGGTGCAATCCACTGCATCGCTTGGAACTTCCGAATCTACCCTGGATCCCCAACGTCCCTCCACCTTGGAACCCTCTGGCGAGTGTCGGCGCTGTGCATTACCGCCTCGCCGGCACCTCTGATAGTCGCCTTCCTCATTGTCTTCCTTCACCAATGGCCGAAGCGTCGACCCTTATTCACACTCGACATGAAGATCGTGTACTTTGCCCTTTGGTTGCGGACGGTGGGCCAGGTGATCGTGTTCTTATACATCCCTGCGAGGCTTGTCTTGATAGTGCTGGCTTTCTATGACTTGGCTTGGTTGACGCCGAGTGCACACCAGACTGTTGAATGGGCTTCCTTTGTGCCTCATGTTGGATAGCCGTAGCATGATCTAGTCACCAAAAACATACTTCCCGAATTACACATGGTAGAACACGGGTGCAGCGGTTCTCTAACAGATAAAACATCGCCCTCCTTGATTAGAGGCGAGAACCCAATAAGGAGGAGATACTTAGGCCCAAGCCAAATTGTTGCATCATCCTGGCCTCGACGCGTAGGGCATAGCTGTAGAGTCTATCCGCGGTGCTACTGTTCCTAGACCAACGTGGGCATAATAATTCCTCATCTGCGCGAGGGGGGCACCTTGTTTAAAAAAGTGATTTCGAGTCCTGCTTTGGCTTGGAGCTCCATCAAGCGAGGGAACTGGCGGTTAAAAACGCGCTTGCGAACCTGGGTGTGTACTTTCTCCCGCTCGTCTTCATCTTCATTGCTCTCGTCATCGCTCTCGTCGTCCTCTCCCCCATTCGCCATCACTATCAAGACGACACACCTCAGCTGCGCCAACGGCCGGGGGGCATCCAGTGGGACAAGCGCACGGTCGAGCACCCCCCACTGATCCCCAAAGCTCTCCGTTGTGGTGTCTTCATTTTCGCAGAGCCGGTGATAGGCTTTCATCCGGATTTCCACCCAGAGGGACCTGAGTTCGGTGAGTCGAACGAGTACCCCGTCGCTCGTGAGGCCCTGGTATGGGTCCGGGATGAGGTTCCGAATGCTGCCCCGAAGAGTATCAAGGTCAAAGGCAAGAGATATCTTCAGATACTGCAGAGTCGAGAAGGCCGCTGGATTGAGAGCAGCGAAGGGGCATGTTTGGTGTACCTGGGATGGGTCCTGGTGCTGGGGAGTGATGATGACGAGGACTCGTAGGTTTTCTGCTTTTCTGAGAACCGTCTGGAGAGCCATGTCCTGCCTTTCAACTACGACCTTCCTCAACCTTGACATGTTGAACCACGGGTGGCATTGCAAGGATATGTCCGTATCGAGGGCGACATACTCTTGAGGCTTGTGGGCGAAAATTTGCAGATCCTCAAGAAAGATGGGATGCTCCCCAACCATGTCCTTCGGGTTTCTGGAGAGGTCATTATCAGTCCCTGCTCAAAGGAGGTGGGGTAGATAGCCACCAAAAGCTTGACTCACGCGAAGATAGCATCAAGGCAATCTGAGGGTTCGAAGACAAGGTTCTTGAGTCCTGTAAACGCCATCGTATCTCGGGGGGACAAGGCCACATTTGTTAAGCACAGCCTCTCCATCTTCCTTCTCTTGGCGATGTCCACAAGGGCGTCGACCAGGTCGCAAAGTTGATTCCCGTTCCTCAGACTATCCAGCCTGACAGTAGACGTCCGCCTGGTGCGATCCCAGTTCCAAGGGTCTTCCCACTTGATGTTGAGCGTAGTGACATTAGTGAACATCCTGAGGGTGCTGGTGACATCATCCGCAAGCTGTGTGGAGATGTCTTCTGGATCGAATGGAAAGGTGAAGTAAAGATGCTTCACATGCTGGGCCAGGTGTGGACTGGCCTTCATGATTCCAGGAATGACTGTCATAGTATTCGATCCTCGATAGGTTGTATTCCCAATGGTGTAACTCTGAGGTTCCATGTCGATCTGCCTGAAGATCTCCTGCTGGCAAAGCTCGGCCATGTCTTTTGATATGAGACCCATATCTGCTATCGCGGGCCTCCAGTTCCCGAATTTGGGGTCGTCGCGCTCGGCCTGCCATCGTCTGATTTTGATGATAAGACACTTGAGCTCGATGGGGAGGTCAGTTAGAGTGAACCGGCGCGGTGGAGTGGTGAGGTTTCCAGGCGTCATGGAGGTGATGAAAGAAGAAACAAACGCCAGTGCCGCGATTGACAAAGGAACATTGATGTTGATTGGGCGGTCCCACGTGATAGAGAGGGCGTATCCAGCGGCTGTTTAGACGCGCATTGGGACTCATGCGTTCACCCGTGTTCCACAGATATAAATTGAACGGTGCAATGGTGCGAAGGTACATATGTACCTTACAGGACTCAGTGCACCATCCCTAGCCGCTCATGGCCCTCTCAGTCACGTTTCACTGCGATTGGGCGATGGAGCGCCCACCAACCGTAAATATCACACTGTCCTATAACTATTAGTAATACAGGGCGTCTGAAGATATCCCTATGAATCCAATGTTCGTAAAATATCCTGCGGCCCGATTTTTGAGTAGATAGTATTCAAGTGTTTGCTGAAGCATCAGCCCGCGGAACTTCATCTTCCGCGTATAGCAGCTCCACTGCTCGAGCCACCGTGGGGTCGGAGCAACATCCCCGATATCGAAAGTCGATCTCGTTCATCGCCACACGTTCCATAAGTCGAGGAAAACGGCGTTTGAAGACCCTACTGCGACAATACGCGAGTAGCTTCTTCGCTCTCCCCACATTGTAGTCACTTCCTTCGATGACCACAATGATGGACACCTCTCGCAAGGTACTCAAAGCGACCTCCCCTTCTGACGACACAATTGCACAGTCAAGCGCACTCCATTGGTGCCCAAAGCTCGCCCTCCAAGGAAATGAGAGGTCCACATCGCTTTTAATGACCACCTTTATTTCCAGCTTCCGGAGCGTGGTGAGCTGGAGGAGACGACGGTCAGAGGCGAGGCCGGAGAAGGGGTCGCGAATCCAATCCACTGCTGTCTTGAATGCGGTTGAGAGTTTGAGAGTACGGAGGGTGCTGAAGGAATTGGGGTGAAGCCACTGGAGGAAGCCTTTGTCGTTCCCGGACTCGGGGTCGTACGCCGAGTGCTTGATCACGAGGGAGCTTGGCCATGGAGTGCATTTGAGCAAGTCCTTCAAGACAAGCCCTTGAAACGGAGCTACGACGGTCTTCACCCTCGATAGGTTCAGCCTTGGATGTCTCTTGATAGAGTCTACCGCGAAGTACGAGTCGCAGCCGAGGCCTCTCCCAATTTCGATGGCTTTGAGGTAAATAGGAACTTCGCTCCACGCGGCCTTGCTGTCTCTGCCATTAAACCATTAGAACCATTTCCTGTTGCGGTATGTTGAAAGGGCTTACAGCGTGGTTATATCAAAGCAATCAGAAGGTGAGAGGTGCAAGGTCTCCAGTCGCGTACATCCCATCAAATCCTGGGGGGACACATTTATGCCTTTGAGCTCCAAGAACTCCAGCTTCTCGCCATTCATCATTTTCCCTATGCCATCCGCTATGCCGTGTAGGTGAGGGTGGTCTCTAAAATCGGCGAGGCTGATAGCGCAGGGGAATGGGTCTCCGTCTTCTAGCGGCCCTTGGTTGAGGAACAAAGTGTCGACATTGGTGAGAAGCTTGAGGGTGTTGGATATGTCCGCAGCGAGTTCTGGCGGGATTATCACGTTCGATCGTTTTGGGAACGAAATGAGGAGGTCTTTGACGAGTCGGCCGAGGTGGGGACTCGACTTGACAATCCTCGAAAACAGCGCCAATGTGTTGGGTGCTCCGGGGACATTTCCGCCGAGCCTACACCCGGCGGCTTCCATCTCGACAACCCTGAATAGCTCTTCTTGGCACAGGGCGACAAAATCCTTTGCCACCAGGCTTAGGTCCCAGAGCGATTGTTTCCACCCGTCTGGAGAAATGTCGTCGCGTTCAGCCTGGTCTCTTCGGAACTTGACGATTATGGCCTTGAGCTCGGTGGGGAGGTTGGTGAGTGTAGTGGCATTGTTGTTGGCGTTGACCATGGCGGAGAGTGGTAGTGATAAACAGAGGGAGACGCGTGAGTGAGAAACGAGCGGCTCAGCTTTCATATTTGGTCTTTCTTAGTTTGCACCATTGTGCTTGTTGTCCCATCCAAGATTTCGCACCAAAAAGGAAGGTTCGGCGGCTATTTTGACGCGCACGGCGTGGCTCGCACTCTCACGTGCTGTTTCGCCCAAACAAGCTACCTGCGCCTAACGACAACGATAGTAGCACTAAAGTGGTGCCATACATCGCCAATGTTCGACACCTCGGTTCTCGTCCATGCGTTCATTATCCACGACACCACCACTGGTCCTGGCCGTGCTGGGGTTCCACAACTTGGCTTTGGCGACGGCAAGTGCGCATCGGACGGCGGAGTGGGCGTATCTCGTACCGAGCCCGGATGGCCCGCCACACGGCTTGCTCCGTCTAACACGTGTTTATTAAGTATCTTGCACCTACTATCATGTCCACGGACTAGATTACACCCCTAGATGCGCTCCCCCACCTCACTTCCGTGGAAAGGTTGAGTGACGGATTAATAAAATGGTATGAAAGCACTGGCGTTCTCCCCCCACTCCCTTTCTCTTCTCTCTCTCCTTAACGCCCGAACCTAACATCCATGTCCTGTCAAAAAAGCATACCAGGCACAAGACGCTATAGCCGAGTGGTTACGGCGACAGGTTGGTAACCTGCTCCTCTTTGAGGCAGGTTCAAATCTATCTTACAACCCCTTAAACCGAGCTTGGAGCACATCTATGGAATCGCTCTTTGAACTTCGTCACGCCAAGGCCCAAGCCCAATGATGCAAGTACATGCGAATACTCTCGATCACCGCCTGGCAGCGTCCGCATTGACGCCCCTCGCCTCTCTGGCCTCTCCCTCCACTGTCCTCTGTGATACTGGTCCCATCGCTAATGCAAGCAAGACTGGAGCGCAGGGATGGCACGTCTACTACGAGCACGCTTCGATATGCACCTCTGCACGACTCCAATTTATTATCTCTAGGCTGTAAAGTTGGAATTAGAACGGGACTTCTCATGCTGTTACTGGGTTGTGCTGTGAAAGAACCGTGCCTCGGGGTTCTGCACAGCCCCGCACAACTTGAAATTGCTCAAGTACCGGTGGTTTCAAAGGACACAAGAACCTAGACCGCCTCCCATGGTTCTCCTCCTGTCCCTCGTCGTGTACACCTTGGGGCCCTCTGTTACTGCCGACCCGTCTAGTCTGACTCTTTTGAAGTCAAGAGACGCACCCACGAGCGAGACGTTCGACACGAACTACCGCTCAACGACGGACATACTCTGGACGTGCATGTTAACCATCTTTGCATGCACCTGGATTTCCGTCCACCCAAACGTGGCCGGATATCGATCGACTTGGCGTCAGATGTTCACGGCACGCCTTGAGCTGATGCTGTGGGCAGTCTTCGCACCGGAGCTGATTGTCGTGTTCGCGTTTAGACAGTGGAGAGGGGCAAAGACAATCAAGCGCGAGATGAACGACTTTGCTTCAAGGGGAACTTCTGGGCTGGGGAAAGGTGAATGCCACTGGTCGGCTGTCACAAATTGGAGCTAACGGGGCGTTCCATTGCTCGAGTTGTAGTGCCAATGGCATGGTCCGAGACCCACGCTCACTTCCTTCAGATGGGCGGGTTCATAGTTAGGGAGAGGGATGGGTGCTGCCACTACCCCGATATCGACTCGCTGGGTCGAGATCGAGACTATCCGGATGTCACGACCAGAGTAAGGCCTATTCCTACAATGCCTTGGCGCCAAATTCACTCCTCTTTTCAGTCCAGAGAACTACCTTATTCCGCCCCTTTTTCCGACACTTTGAGCCAGCAGTCGGGAGGGGGGGACGGTTTCTTGGTGGTAGCATCTCTCCCGACCGGCTTTCGAGAAAATTGGGCGCGGCGGAGTCTCATACCGCTTCTCAACGCCAGCGTTCCGGAAGGTGACATCTGGGATAAGAGCAAGGGTGATGCCTTCGGGAAAGGCCTTGCTCTAATTCAAACTGGATGGTTCCTTGTCCAAACCTTGGCTAGATTTGCGCTGAGAATGGAGGTGACGCACCTCGAGGTGACGACTCTGGCGTATGCCGCATTGAATGGGGTGATCTATTGGTTTTGGTGGCAGAAGCCGCTGGATGTACAGTGTCCCATTGTGATCGACGCTGACCTTGGCGGTCACCAAAATCTATGCAGCTCTTGCAAACAGGCGCACGCGAAGCCGCCTTCCCCGCTCCAACCTGTGTATATAGGGGGGCAAGGGAATTATTCCATGACCTCGGTATCATCGGGATCCGCCTTGTCAATGCCGCAACGACGGGTTACCATGTGGAGGAAGGTTCGAAGTCGAACGTTCTGGGCTTCGGAAGGTAGGTACCCTGTTCTCCAACCCTGCTCCATTAAGCTACCCATCTGACCGTTGCACTACGTATTATTAGCTCCCAAAATCTTTCTACGCCCTCTCAAGGCATGCATCAGCCGACTCAGAACGGTCGTCGAGTACAGGAAAGGCAAGAGAGAGAATCGGGTACCAACCTCCTCAACGCGTTTCCCCATGTTCTATGCCCTGCCTCTATCCACGAACTGGCAACATGGACCCCGGGATCGAGCCACACTCCCCCCCGACCACTCGGCCACGCAGCTCATGGGTCTTGCGCTTGCATCCGCCTTTGGCGCTATCCACTGCGTCGGCTGGAATTTCCAGTTTGACTATGAATCCCCTACCCCCCTTCCCCTCAGAACACTTTGGCGAGTGTCGTCGCTATGTATCACCGCCTCCCCTGGGCCTCTGTTAGTCCTCTTCCTCATCGCCTACCTGCACCAGTGGCCTAGGCGCAGACCTCTTCTGAGGCTCGAGATGAGAATCTTGCACTCGGTCCTTTGGCTAAGGGCGGTGGGGCAGGTGGTTGTGTTCTTGTACATCCCTGCGAGGCTTATCTTGATTGTACTGGCATTCTACGACTTGACTTCGTTGACGCCGAGCGCACATCGGACGGTGGAGTGGGCCTCGTTTATACCGCACTTTGGGTAGTTGGACTCTCTTTATTTGACGGACATTTTCCGAGTAGCTTGAATCTGATATGTACCCGAGAGAACATAACATACCCAATAAAAGTACGCTTACGACTCTCAAGAATGAACTTAGACCCTTCCAAATTTCCAATACGAAAACATTCAGTGACACAACCGCAAAGCGGCGGCATCCAACACAATTTCGATCCAGCCCGCGTTGGAACCTGGTTCCGGTCTGCACTGACCTAGCACAAAGTGCTCCCCACTGATCCCTCAAACTCCCCTCTTAATCCTCCTCATCACGTTCCCTTAATTATAGCCGCTGACGAATACCTCAACCTCGAGCTTTTTACGCCTAGCCAAGGATGATCATGATCTCAAGGGCAGAGGAGGTCGGGGTGCAACGATGAGCGCACCTTGGGTAAGAACAATATGTGCTTTTGCTGCTCGCGATCCATAGGCCGAACGTTCGGATCCGTTCATACCAGAAGGTGCGGCTCGGCCGGCACCTTGGCTCTCAGTTGCTCACGTCCCTAGCCGGATAAGATAAGATAGGCGCCCAAAACCGGGAAAGCCGATTAACTGCGGACGACGCGTGGAGACCCCATACCAACCAACCTTCCTCAATCCCGTTCTCTTTCTTCGATTCCCCGTTCTTCCATCTCTTCCATCCTTTCTCCGCACATTGGAACTCACCTTCATGTTCTTTCATATGTCAAAAAACATGTCAGCAATAAGGCGCTATAGCCAAGTGGTTACGGCGACAGATTAGAAATCTGTTCCTCTTTGAGGGCGCAGGTTCAAATCCTGCTGGCGTCGAGTCTTTTTGGCCCCTTGAGGAAGGGAGGTAGGGGGAAGGGGTCCTTTTTCTCCCCCTCGAGTACCCAGTACCTCAGAATTCCCCCCCAGCCTCCCATCAACCCGCTCCTCCCTCCCACCGGAATCGTGGATTCGCAGGTTCAAATCCTGCTGGCGTCGACGTTTCTTTTGCCCCTCCTCGAGGGTACAATCCCTTTTCCTTCCTACGTGGACGTATAGCCCTTGTGTAGTCGCCCCTGACAATTTAGGATGCATCCTTCGAGTCCACCTTCCCTTGTTCTCGCCGTCCAGGCACCGACCCTAAAAGACTTAAAAGACGTTTAAATCCTGCTGGCCTCGACGACTCTTTTGCCCCTCCTCCTGGAGGACATGGGGGTGAAGTTCTTTTTCTTCTCTGAATCTTGATTCTTCATTGAAGTTCATCCCAGTCAACGTTAATCAGATCCGAAACCTGAAGTTTCCGGAGCCGACCTCCGAAGGGGCATGCGCAAGTTCGAGTCGCGTTGCGTCGACTTTCATTTTGCCCCTCCCCTCCGTGAAGGGCGTGGGGCTCGTTTTGTACCGAGATCCAGCAGAAATACTCCAAATGTAAGGCCATCCACCAGACGAAGTAGAACAACAGGCGCCCGCGCTCGCGTTCTTGGGCGCTTGTTTTGGAAGCCGTCTGATCGCATGTTGCTGGGAAGGTTCATATCGTGCTAGCACAGGCTACCATCAGTAAGGTACGTAGTTGCGGTCGTCAGCGTTCCCTTCGAAAGCCATAGCGTGGATCTGATCGAGCTCGCGATTTCCTGTTGGCGTCGACTATCGTTGTGGCTCCTCTTTCGAGCACTCCAAAACCCGCGATATGTATTATGACCTTTTTAGCTGGATCGGGGTGTTATAATTACGTCTTCGTTGAGATGCTGGCAGGGGCTCGGTGTTCGGTACTAACGTCGCCGTCGTGTCGAAATGCCTATGAGATGTTTTGCAACGCCGGCACTGTGTATACAGTCCGAGGAGCTATTCATTAAGAGATGTTGAGATGGGATGGAGCCCGAGAGCCCCTGAACGCCATGTCTGCTTGGCGGTTTGACACGCTCGGAATTTTGATACTGGGTGAGGGGGCTGGTTGGGTTTGGCCAGTGAGCTATGTGTGAGTGCGTGGTGATTGAATATTATCAGCGTCCTGGAGAATCTGAGTATCTAGGACGTTGCGTAGTTAGGAGAGCGCTATCTGGTCCGTTGCGGACGACTCGGAGATAAGATATCTGATAGACGCCCGGCGAGATTCAGAGCTGAGGCTTGAGCGATGCGGAATCAGGCAAGCTTCGAGTTAGTCGCCCGGTGTAACTTGATCAACTGTAACGCCCCCTTGGAATTGAGGTTAGCATGGAGGGTGTGTAGAGTATGTAGCCTAAGGTACGGCATGTACATTGTTTTCAGGAACGGAATTGAGGCGGAAGTCGGAGAGAGCGTGATCCGCTGGGAGGGATCAAAGCAACGCAACCCTTGATGTTAGTTGTTTGAGGATAGCGATTGAGGGGCATTGCCTCAACGTCTGCACTATGCATACGGGGTAGGATAACCCCCCGAAACGCCGACCTGAGGCGCCTCTCACGCATTATGTAGTACTCACGCAAATCACTGTGTAACGGTGGGGGTCAGCAATTCCCTGCCAATTCAAACTCCGACGCGTCCGCAGAAAAGTGGCCACTTTTAATACCGTTTGAGCAAGGACACAGTGAAGGTGGAGGCACCAAAAGCCAACGATTCTAAAGGCACTTTCTGTCTTATGCTAGATGTGAAAATAAATCTGCGATACCTGGATGCAGGAAAACGTGAAAGACAAAATAGTTTGGGAGCGAAATTAGCCCCTATCTATGGCATCAGAGGCCCCGAAACGCGACTGAGGGCAGGATCTGGCATGTGTAGCAGCCTTTGTGAGCGTTATTTTGTACTAGATTGGATAAATTGACTGTAACGCACTCATTTGTGCCTCAGTCATGGTATTTATCCGCAGGACCACTATCTAATACAAGGTTGAGGCCAGAGATAGGGGCCTGGGAGTGTGTTTGGCCGGTGCCAATTTTCTGTGCACACAGATTTGACTGAGGTTGCCGACCCCCAGTAACGGGTTGACGTTATCGATAAATACGGGCTCACGTCCCGGGTAATTCAGAGGCACGCGACCTCAAATTCTACGCCAAGAAGTGTCATCCGCCGGATGCAGTGGAAGGAGGAAGAGGAGGACTTGGCGCGCCACACGCAATTTGAGGTCGCGTGCCGCGAATTCCAGGGATCCACCGGGATGAGGCTTCTGGGCTGTGAAAATCATCTACATAGTCAGTCCTTACGTTGGGTGAAGGCTGAAGGCTGAAGATCACGGAAGAGCGTGTGGGGTAAACTTGAGTGAAGAGAAGAGAAGAAAAGAGAAGGTGGTGTGGAGTCGGAAGCAAGGCAGCACTTTGCAACAGTTAACTTGGTGGGCTTCGCTCGGGTTGAGGATTCCGCATCGTGATTCGCTGGGTGGCCCTAGGCATTTGGTTTGGAGTTGGAGTTTGGGGTGACATTGTTGAGCGGAGAGGTCGAGTCCGAGGTGTGGGCTCTCGGTCGGTGGGTCGTGAAGTGCATGGACGGACGCCACTTTGAGTTTCGTTCGACCTTTATTCGCGATGACGAACGCCGTGAGTCGGGTACCTTTGGTAGCCACCAATCTAGAAGGGTATCAATCCGTGGAAAGGAGGGTGGGTGTTCTGACTTCGAAGTTCGAACATGACATGCATACGAGAGATCGCGTGAGCACTTCAGCCATCCCCTCGTAACCTCGCGTGAAGAGAACTCAAACCCGCAGTGAGAACGGGAGATGGCGATGCAGGTGCTCATGACAAGGAATCCTACAACCCAGAAGGCACGGAACGGGTATGTCGGGACCGTACATACCTCCCCTTCCTTCCTCTTTTACCTGAAGTACCTGAACTTGAGATCGGAATCCGGGTTGCATGGTGCGTTTCGGGGACATGGTGCTAAGAGGGAAAGTCGTGTGTGTGCGCGGGGGTTGGGTCGGCGTTTCGAAGATCCTAAGTGCAGTACGTGTCACGTACGTTGTGCGATTGGAAAAGATGTTTGGTCGAGTCGTTGCTCGCCGATGTTAGCTTGTAGTACGGGGTTTGCCCTGGAGCGCAGGGAAAGCACGCGACTCCGTTCTGTGACACTTGGGCCGTTGCGGACGACTCGGAGATGAGATAGACGCCCGGCGAGATTCATCGAGAGGCATCAGACGAGCGCCGAGTTAGTTGCGCGATGCGATATTATATTAGTTAACATGATTTGCTTCAGGAGCCATTGGAGTTGAGATCAGCATGAAGCGTGTGTATGTGTAGGCTAGTCTAACCAGGGTACTAAAGTTAGTCTCCAGGAACGGAATGAAGACTCGGGTGAGGACGTGATCCGCTGCTAGGATCAAAGCAACGTCCAGTTGTGAGGTTTGACGCCGAGTTTGAAGGGTACTAACTCTACTTACCTCTGCATTGTGCGTATGGGGTGTGATAACCCTCGATCGTATCCCGGGCAGGTACATACTAAGCGCTAAGCACGGCGGGAAATCTGCCCATCTGTGTGGGTCATGTAGCCCATTGTTCGACGTTATCGATTAAGTTTAAGGTCACCAGAACATGTTGTATGGACGATTGGGTTTGGAACAATCTTCTCAAACGTACGTGGCCTCGAGGAGCCTCGATTCCCTCGAATCTCTATGTATTGTTTAAGAAGGAATTAGAGGCACGCGACCTCAAATAGTCGCCAAGAACTGTCAACCGCCGGATGCAGTGGAAGGAGGGGGAGGAGGTCTTGGCGCGCCACACGGAATTTGAGGGTCGTGTGCCGTGAATTCTAGGAGCGAGGCTTCCTCTGGCTTCCTTCGGTTTTTAGGGTATGTGGGGGTGAAAATCTGGGGAATAGAAGCAGATGAAGAGGAAGAGTGGAGTCGGAAGTGCAGCTGGTACGTATACGGTTTTGTTGGATACCCTGTTTGCGATAGTTGAGGTGGTGGGCTTCGCTCGGACCGAGCGTTCCCTTTCCGCCTCGTGAGTTTGTGATCGAAGGGACTGAAGTGGGATGGACTAGAGGGCGAGGAGGGTCGGGTCCGGGATGTGGGCTCTAGGTTGGTCGGTCGATCGGGCGTGGAATGCGAGGTGGGGTGTCGGTTTGACTTTCATATCACTAGAGTATTTCACTTGTCACGGTGATCATGAACAGCGACAGGGCGTGTAGATACTATGAATACTCATGTGCACCTTGGATACCCGCTATTCGAGAATATGTCGACGCAATATTTCATTTGTCTTCATTCGCTCGTTCATTCGTTGTTCATTCGTTCATTCGTTTCAAAAGAAGAAAGGGAGGAAGAGGTTCTAGGTTCGAACGGGTCACACACCAACTAGCGAATCCCCACTTTCCCTTTCAAATGCACGTACCGACAGAATTGGAAACTCCGCGCCGTTCACGTCTGTCCAGAACTCGGTATGTAACAACGGTCAAAACGTATGCCAGTGGTCGCCTTCTTTCTTCCTTCTTTCTGTCTGTCTGTCTATCATGTCAAACGGACGTCGAAGGCTCGATTCCTCGTGATCGTCCCCGCACATATGCCCACAGATTCTCACCTGCCCTCGCTGCCCCATGCATCTCATCTCATCCCTTCAGCCCTCGTCTCGCCCCTCCTTCACCCATTCTCAGATCTCATCTGACAGAGCTGGCGCAGCGCTCAATCGAGGAAAGCCGGGAACGTGCCCTCCCCCTCGCATGGCCCGCATACCCCGCACGTTCGTCCTCGCCTCCTCCCATTGGCTCCTCCCCTCCCTCGCCCTTCCTCCCGCCTTGGCACGCCCCGGCACCCCTTGAGCCGAGGGGTGATGCCAAGACTCCGAAAGCTCCCAACCGAAAATGGAAGGAAGGCCGGAGCCTAATCGAAGATCGGAGTTCGGATGGGTGTGGTAACCCCGAACGGAAGGAGATTTTGCAGGGGGGGAATTTGAGGTCGTGTGCCGCATAAAATCGATCGGGTGTCTGTTTCCTGCTCTCTGCCTACTCTTGTCTTTGCTCTGCGCTATTCGCTCTTCGTTGAGCTGAGCAGTCTCTTTCTGCTTCGACAACTTAGACCTACACGTATACGCTAAAACGACAACGAGCACAACGAAGAGAACGATGGCAGACCAACCCGCCCTAGACCGCAAACCCTCGCATGCCTCCCAATCGCCCTCAACCGGAGGGGGAGGAGTGGAGAGAAGGCCGAAGCGCAGCGAGCTGCAGGAGGATGTGGAGAGGGAGGAGAGTGGCCAGCCGTGGATGTTGACGGGGACGGAGGCGAAGCTTCTGGGTATTGCGGGGATTGGGTTTTTCTTGGATGGTGGGTTGGCTTGCTTGTCTCCTTCCCTGCATCTTCGTCGTCTTGTCGTAGGGTCCATTCGTCATGTACTCCTATCCAAGCCCCCATATCCCCTCTCCCCCTCTCTCCCTCCCCACTCGAACCCTTCCGATCTCACCTCGCTAACCCTCCCCCTAGCGTACGACCTCTTCATCATCAACCCCGTCGCGACGATGCTCCAGTACCGGCTCTACGGTGGGGAGCACCTCCCGGCGAACCTCGAGGGGTTCGTCAAGGCGGGAGCGAATATCGGGAGTGTGATTGGGCAGTTTGGGTTTGGTGAGTTCGTTTGCGTTGCATCTCTATATCGCTTCATTTCGTTGGGCACGGTTCGGGGTTCGTTCGGTTATGTTCGACGATCTCGACGTTTCGTTCGACATCGCCCACGACGACCTACGGCGGATGGGTTATTTGCGTTCGGACTGCGGAGGCGGCTCCGTTTCGCCTCGCTCTCTTCGCTTCAACCCATTCTCCTCGCTTCCTCCCTGCTACCGATCCGTCCTTCCGCTCTCCCTACCGATCCGCAGCTTCCCGCTATCCACGCCGTCCCTCGCCTCATTCCTTCATCGAGACCGCATGGGCACACGACCATCCTCCTCCCGTCGAGCGATTCGGTTCCGCTCGCTTCGCTCCTTTCTCCCATGCTCCCCTCTCCTTATCTCCTCCCCATTCGCGTTCTCCTATCCGAGCGAGGTTATCCGCTATCCTCTATGCGAGGGTCGAGTCGCGGATCGAACGTTCCCCATTCCTCGGTTGGGGTTGGGGGTACGCATGCGGGATAGCCGGGTGTCGATCTTGCTTTCATCTCGCTTCCGCTTTGGCTTTCGTCTCGAGTTGGCTTTCATTTCGAGTTGACTATGGGTTTGGCGGTTGGCGTTCGGTATGGCATTCGGTATTGTCGTTCGGTACGGCCGGGAAGATACGCTGGACCTTCCGACTTCCGAGGTGAACGATGGCGCGAGGTTGGGAGCAGGACGAGAACGTAATGCGTTGCTTTGATCCTCGAGACCGGAGATGAGAGACGAAGAGCTCCGCTTGAATCTTGAATTTGGGGTCGTGCGGCGTTGGATCGGTCTTGGATCTGTCCTTCGTCCTTCGCTGTTCTCTCTGCTTTCTATCTTTTCTATCTTTTCTTGTTCTTCTCTGGATTGGGATCGTTCACTTCACACCTTCATCCTCTCCGCCAATCCTCTCCGCCAATCCTTCCACCGACCCACCCTACCTACCCACATCCTCCAACTCACGACCAACACAATGCTAACACCCCGCCCCTCCCCACCGCAGGCTACCTCGCCGACGCCCTCGGGCGCCAACGCGTGTACGGAAAAGAGCTCATGCTCATCATCTTCGCGACCATCATGACCCTCACCACGCCCACCGGCTCGCTCTCGCCCGAGGGGAGTCTCGTTTATTTGGGGGTGTGGAGGATCGTTTTGGGTGTTGGGGTTGGTGAGTGTTTTTGTCTTTGGGTGTGGGGTTTGGTTCTTTTGTCGGTTTATCTGTATCGAGATATCTCTTCGCCTTGGAGACGTTGGACGCCGTCCTCGTTGATAGAGGCGTGGATGGATGGTTGCAGAGACCGCGGAAGCTCGATACGCGATGCGCGATGACTCTGGGGCCCCGGAGGGTTGGATGAATGGTGTCCAAGTACTGACGAACCCTTCTTCCTTGTAGGCGGCGACTATCCCATGAGCGCGAGCGTGACGAGCGACCGCGCGAATGTGAGGAAGAGGGGGACGATGTTGACGTATATATTTAGTATGCAGGGGTGGGGGAGTTTGATGGTGCGTCTTTGCTTCGTTTGCTTCGTTTCTTTATTCGTCGTTTTTTCCTTGACTTCGGATGTTCGATCCTCGATCACCCTTCCCTTTCGACTCCCAAACCGGTACCGTTCCCCAAGTCTGAACGATTCGAGGGACCCTCAGTTTCGATTTCGATTTCTTTCTCAATCCCAATCCTTCGACCGCCTCCTCCCCCGTTCGAGCCGTCATGCTGACCCTCTCCGCTCGTTTTACAGGGATCCTTGATTGTCATCATCCTCCTCGCGATATACAAAGGCGTCATCGACGGGGAGGGGAAGATCTCCAAGGTCGACGGAGGTACGTCTATCTCCCCCCTCGTATCATTCGCCAACTCACTTCACTAATTTAACGCTTACTATTCACCCATCCCTCTCACTCACCCAACTCATCCCTCCAACCAACCTCACCTCACCTCACCCTACCCATCCCCCCAATTAAACCATCGCTTCGCTCCCCAGTCTGGCGCATCGCCGTCGGCCTCTCCCTCGTCCCCGCCTTCGGTACGCTCTACCAGCGCCTGACGCTCGGCGAGTCGACGCGGTACGAGAAGAGCCGGGCGTTGGGTGTTAATGGAGAGAGTGGGGGGGAGGATGAGATTTTGAAGGTACGTATCTCGGTCTGTCTGGTTTCGTAGGCCCTCGGTATTCGCCGTTCGGCACCCGTGGTCGATCTCGTCGTCGTATACCCGGTCGTCGTGGTGCGGACGCGGACGGAGATGGGGGTGCCCAGGTGTCTCTAGAGTCTAAACAATCCTTTCCTTTCCTTTCATCCTCCTAAACTGAGGTAGAACGAGAAACGCTGACGCCCACACCACCCCACTAGTTGAAGGAACTCCAGCGCAAACAGGAAGCGAAGGAGAACGGGGTCAATGTTGATGTGGAGTCGAGGCCTAGCAGCCCGGTGGATGGGGAGAGTACGGCGAAAGATGAGGGTAGCGAGGATGTGGGGAGTTTGAAGGCGGAGGATGTGGTTAAGAGGCAGGCGCATTTTAAGGGTGCGTTCTTTCTCTCATTTCTTCTCTCATTCCTCTCTGCCCTCTTTCGCTTTCATCGACTTCGTTCGCTTGAGCGAGGGGAGTGGGAGAGCGGTTTTGGTTGAGGAAGGGAAGAAGAGAGAGTGAGTGAATGAAAGCTGACGAGAATGAGTAGACTTTGTGAGGCATTTCGGCAAGTGGGAGAATGCGAAGTTGTTGTTTGCGACGAGTGCGAGTTGGTTCCTTTTGGATATTGCGTGAGTTCCTTTCTCCCTTCTCCCCTACCCTTGCCTCTCTCCCTTCTCTCCCTTTCCCCCACTTCCTCCTTTCCCCCCTCTCCTCCCTCTCCCTCTCCCCACCCCTCCAAACCTCAAACCATAGATCCTCGCTAACACTCTGAACAGGTTCTACGGCATAAACCTAAACCAGAACGTCGTCCTGCAGCAGATCGGGTTCGACGGGTCGTCCGGCTCGCCGTGGCACCGCCTGTTCAGGGTGAGCACGGGGAATATGATTATTACGGTGTTGGGGTTCGTTCCTGGTACGTACAACTCGCGTTCGGTGACTGGGTGCCCTGTACCGATGTCCCCGATAAAGATATTGAAGGCTAATACTGATATGACTCCAGGATACTACGCTACGCTGTTTACGATTGAGATTCTGGGGAGGAAGTGGATCCAGATCCAGGGGTTCTTGCTCTCCGCTCTCTTCCGTACGTCCCTTCCCTTCCCTCCTTCCCCCCGCCTTCTTTGCTAACTGACGCCCCCGCCCTCGCCCTCGCCTATGCCGCCAACCGACGCCCCCGTCCCCGCCCTCGTCTATGTCGCCAACTGACGGTCCCCTCCCCGCTCACCCTCGTTCGCCCGAAAAGTCGGCATCCTCGCGGGCAACTTCCACACCCTGAGCACGGTGCAGTTCATCGTGTGCTTTGCGTTCCTCCAATTCTTCTTCAACTTTGGAGCGAATACGACGACGTATTGTTATCCTGCGGAACGTGCGTTTATTTTCTTTTCGTCTCTTCTCTTGTTTTCCGTTCCTCTTTTCCGTTCCTCTCCCCCTCTCCGAGAGAGAGTGGGATTGATCCAGTAGATGAAGCAAAGCTGACTGACGCCCGATTTAATTCATGTAGTCTTCCCTACGAGGTACAAGGCATTCGCGCATGGGATCTCCGCTGCGTCGGGGAAAGCGGGTGCGATTATTAGTGCGTTGGCGTTTAACCAGTTGAGCAAGAAGATTGGGACGCCGGCTATTTTGTGGAGTGCGTATTCCCTCTTCTTTTCTTTTAGTATCTTTTCGTCCTCGTCTTCGCCCTCGTCCTTGGGCTTCCCGCCCTATGCGGCTCTCGCCTGTCAAAGGCCTTGTCGCTATCCTACCTGTCTTCGAATGAGACGGAGCGGTACCTCGACAGGCGCCTGCCTTTCAACGCCTTCGAGAAAACGCGCTAACCCTTCTCCCCATAGTCTTCTTCGGCTGCTGCATCGCCGGCGCGGTCGTCTCGCTCCTGCTCCCTGAAGTCAAGGGCCGCGATGCGGATGTGATACTCGCGCAGCAGATTGAGGAGGAGAGGAGGAGGAAGGAGGGTGTGAACGTTGAGTAATGAGGTTATCTCGCTCCCGAGATCCTGGGGAGAAGGGGGACTCGGACTGGGAGAGAGGGAGAGGACGGGATCTAACGAAAATGCGTCACGAACGACGCTGTGGGGTTGGGGTGCTTGGATATGGAGAATGACTCTACGAACTAACGGACGATGAAACGGAATTTGTGATAGAATGAATGAATGAATGTAATATCTAGAAAGAACTTGGTTCCTCTTTTGGTTTGTTCACGTTCATTGGGTGTTGGGATTGGCCCTCTGAGTCTGGAATGGAGGTAGGCAAGTACTCAGTCTTCGTGAGTGGTGGGTGGGTGGGTGCGGGTTGGGGAGAGGGATTACGAGCTGGAAGATCTGGAGCGCGGTCGTACTTCGACACTCGGGAGCTCCTAAAAGAAGGTCTAAAATCACCTCCTTCCTAAGCACAGGTTTTCGTCGGGTTCAGAAGAGGGAACAAACGTCGTTGACACTCGACGTCAGCATGATACGAAACGTTCCCAACAGGTTGCGATCGGATGGCTTTCAAAATAAGCGCCCGAGCGGATACATGTTATAGTCGTTCTATCCGTAGAAATCATTGTGGGACTTGGGAAATATGGAAACATGAACAAACCCCACGTCCTCCACAGGAGGGGAGGGGCGAAGGGAATGTCGACGCCAGCAGGATTCGGGCGTCTTTTGAGTCTTTTAGGGTCGGTGCCTGGACGGCGAGAACAAGGGAAGGTGGACGTGAGGGAGGCATCCTAAATTGTCAGGGCCGACTACACCAGGGCTATACGTCCGCGTAGACGGTAGGAAGAAAAAGGGATTATACCCTCGAGGAGGGGCAAAAAGAACCTCGACGCCAGCAGGATTTGAACCTGCGAATCCACGATTCCGGTGGGAGGCAGGAGCGGGTTGATGGGAGGCAGGGGGGGAATTCTGAGGTACTGGGTACTCGAGGGGGAGAAAAAGGACCCCTTCCCCCTACCTCCCTTCCTCAAGGGGCCAAAAAGACTCGACGCCAGCAGGATTTGAACCTGCGCCCTCAAAGAGGAACAGATTTCTAATCTGTCGCCGTAACCACTTGGCTATAGCGCCTTGTTTTTGCTATGTTTTTGACATGTGAAACGACATAAATGTGAATTCCGATGAGGGGAGAAAGGATGGGAGAGATGGAAGAGCGAGGCATCGAAGAAAGAGAACGGGATTGAAGAAGGTTGGTTGGTATGGGGTCTCCACGCGTCGTCCGCAGTTAATCGGCTTTCCCGGTTTTGGGCGCCTATCTTATCTTATCCAGCTAGGGACGTGAGCAACTGAGAGCCAAGGTGCCGGCCGAGCCGCACCTTCTGGTATGAACGGATCCGAACGTTCGGCCTATGGATCGCGAGCAGCAAAAGCACATATTGTTCTTACCCAAGGTGCGGTCATCGTTGCACCCCCTTGAGATCATGATCATCCTTGGCTAGGCGTGAAAAGCTCGAGGTTGAGGTATTCGTCTGTGGCTATAATTAGGGAAACGTGATGAGGAGGATTGAGAGGGGAGTTTGAGGGATCAGTGGGGAGCACTTTACGCTAACCAGGTTCGAGCGCGGGCTGGATCGAAATTGTGTTGGATGCCGCCGCTTTGCGGTTGTGTCACTGAATGTTTTCGTATTGGAAATATGGAAGGGTCTACGTTCATTCTTGAGAGTCGTAAGCGTACTTTTATTGGGTATGTTATGTTCTGTCGGGTACATATCAGATTCAAGCTACTCGGAAAATGTCCATTAAATGAAGAGAGTTCAGCTATCCAAAGTGCGGTACGAAAGACGCCCACTCCACCGTCCGATGTGCACTCGGCGTCAACGAGCCCAAGTCGTAGAATGCCAGCACAATCAAGATAAGCCTCGCAGGGATGTACAGGAACACAACCGCCTGCCCAACCACCTTTAACCAGCCGATGCACTTCCACCATATGCTTCGCTCAAGTCTGAAAAGTGGCTGGCCTTTCGGCCACTGGTGTAGAAAGGCTGTGACGAAAACGAGTGCTAGAGGTGCAGGGGATGCGGCGATACACAGTGACGACACTCGCCAAAGTTTTCCGAGTGGAAGAGGCGTTGGAGATGCGCGGTCAAACTGTAAGTTCCAGGCGATGCAGTGGATGGCGCCGAAAGCGGACGCAAGGGCGAGACCCATCAGTTGCGTGGCTGAATGGTTGGAGGCGAGAATGGCCCGAGGCGCTGGTCGATTAAATGGGTAGTTGGTTGATAGCTCTAGGGCGTAGAACATTGGAAACCTTGTAGACCTAGTCTCCACTTGGTTCTCTGGGTTGCCTCTCCGGTACTCGACGACTGTTCTGAGTCGGTTAATGCCTCTCTTAAGAGTGCGCACCAGGATCATGGGAGCTGAGAATACAGGTGGCATTGTCAGATGAATGGCATCCAGAATAAGCTGGGAAACGTACCTTCTCTGGCCCAGAAGGTGCGGCTTCGCGCAGGTCCAGAAAGCACAGAAAGCACGGATGTCGTTGAAGCATTATTTTTTGGTGAACTCAGATGCACCGCTTCGGGTGGGGCAGGCAAATTGACTCGAGTGCTCTTGAAAGGGCTGCCAGATTCTTGGCGAGCACCAAGATGATCATCGATGATAAAAGGACACTGTACGTCCAGCGGCTTCTTCCACCAAAACCAATAAATTACCCCATTTAGTGCAGCATACGCCAGAGTTGTCACCTCGAGGTGTGTCACGTCCATTCTCAGAGCGAACCTGGCCAGTATCTGTACAAGGAACCATGTCGTTTGAGTGAGAGCAAGACCTTTCCCGAAGGCGTCCCCTTTGCTCTTGTCCCAGATGTCACTTTCTGGGACATTGATGCTGAGCAGCGTCATGAGATCTCGGGGAAGTTCGCTGTCTGCTCCAAGGCCATCTGGTACGGAGTTTGGCACAAAGGGTCTGCCCTCTCTCTCTGCTCCAAGGTCATCTGGTACGGGGTTTGGCACAACGGGTCTCCCCTCTCTGTCCAATTGCTGGCTCAAGCTGTGGAAAGAGATGGTCGAAGAGGAGAACATGAGCTAAGAAAGGGGTCAAAGGGACGACAAGGCATTATCGAGATAGATCATACCGTGCTTGTGACCTCTCGACCTTCCAGTAGCCAGGTTATATCGAGGTAGCGGCAGCGGCCATCCTTCTCCCTGATTATGAACCCGCCCATCTGAAGGAGGTGCGCACGCGTCTCAGTCCATGGCATTATGTCTGCGAGAAAAGAGCCGCTGTTAAACTCAATATGCCAATGTAGCGGTCGCTGGGACTTACCCTTACCAGCGCCTTGGCTTCGAGCAAGTTCATTCATTCTGCGCTCGATAGCCCTTGCCCCGCCCCACTGTCGAAACGCGAACACGACTATCAGCTCAGGGGCAAAGACTGCCCACAGCATCAGCTCAAGGCGCGCTGTGAACGTCTGACGCCAAGTCGACTGATATCCAGCAACGTTTGGGTGGACGGAAACCCAGGTGCATGCAAAGATGGTGAGCAAGCACGTCCAGAGTATGTCCGTCGTCGAGCGGTAGTTCGTGTCGAATTGCTCGCTCGTGGGTGCGTCTCTTGACTTCAAAAGAGTCACACCGGGCGGGTGGGCAGCAACAGAGGGACCCCAGGTGTAAAAGACGAGGGACAGGAGGAGAACCATGAGAAGCCATCTGGCGTCTTGTGACCTGTGCGATCACCAGTACTTGAGTGCTTTGTGCGGGGCTGTGCAGAACCATGAGGCATGATTCTTTCACAGCGTAACCCAAATAGCACCAGAAGTCCCGTTCTAATTCCAACATTAACGACCTAGAGATAATCACTCGGAGTCGTGCAGACGTGCACATCAGAGCGTACTTGTAGTCACAACCGGTCCCCGGACTGTCCATCCCCCGCGCTCCACTCTCGTTTGCAGTAACCATCATAAAGGACGGCGGAGGAGGATTATGCAGGTTACCAAACAGTGATTGAGAGTCTTCGCATGCACTTGCAACATCGGGCTTGGCGTGACGAAGTTCAACGAGCTTCCCTATTTGTCCTCCGCACTGGTTTAAGGGGCGATAAAATGGCTGTGAAAATAGCTGTGCGCCACAGCTATTTTATCGCCCGTTAAACCAGTTCGGAGGACAAATAGGGAATCGCTTGGTGTATCCAACTATCTTATCGCCCACAGAACGCGGATCATACTGACGCCTCTGGACAGGAACAGGGAGGTTGCCCTTGAATTGTCGTGATGATGAAACCGAGATTCGTGATACAGTCAAGCGGTGTGCAACGAAGGGAGTGGCAGGACATATTCGATCCACAAAGAACTCTTCAAGGTGCTTCTTTGAGACCAAGCACCCAGATGTGACAGACGGAGCAGGAGAGCAAGGCAGGGCCACCCCCGAATATCCGCGTATGGGCCCGATACAGGACCATCGCCAACGGGGAATCCTCTGCGCCCGAGGTCGCCTATTAGGCGCTGGGTGGTGCCCACCCTACTTATGCATGGTTTAGAGGATGATATTGCGCAGTAGACATATTTTATCCGCTGGAGGAAGCATCAAGAAGGTACAAGCTAAACGAGGCACCGCATCCCTAATGGGAGTTCGAGGTTGGGTAACCTGTATTTTCGGCACACAACAGTTTGGTCGTAGCGTCGTCAGGACGCAACTCGCTCGTGGCTCCGTTGTATCTTTGCTCCGGAACTGGTACCCAGGAAACGCGGTCTCATTATTACGTTCGCTAGGGAGCTCTATTCACACTGGCAGGAGCCTGCCAACGCCCTCAGAGGCCCAATAAAACGAACTTGTGGTCCATTGCTTTGACCATCGGCAATTGGCCTGACTACCTTGGGAGATCAAAGCGTCTCGAGGTCGACGAGGCACAAATGGCTTTGATCACTTTCAAACTCGGTGCTTTGAGTTTACATATATATTTAAAGGCCCAGGTCCCCCACAGTGTATTCACAATCATCCCATTTCGCCCCGCACCCCAAATGACTTCGCAAGCAATCCCAGCCATACCCCTCCCATTAGACGGGAATCGTCTCGCGCACCTCATACACACCTTCGTCACGACCGACCTCAAGCTCAAGGGTGACATCGCAGTTCACAGTTTCTTTATCCCACTCCTATTCCCATTCATCAACCACCCGCTAGGTGACGAACTCATCTTCTCGGCGTTGTTCTATCTGTACTTGTTTGCGCAAAACCAGATAGCTTCACAGACTTCTCTGGGTAAAGTCCCAGGATCCTTGCTTTTCGTCCTCGCACTCTTGAAGGCTTTCAAGCAGGGAGAGATCTATCTCATCTCGCCAGATATCCAAGCCTTGAGGATTGGCATATTTAGGTTCATTGATTCCCACTCAGAGCTCATCGAGGCTATCGACGCCTTCGAACACCCCGATTGCAAACCCACCCTCGGCGCTAAACTCAAAGGAATCCTCACCCCTCCCTCGCGCAAGAAATCCCCACCTATGATTTTGGCTGGCTCCTGCGTGCATCATAGCCTCTCGGCCCCGCACACAAAGCAGGACCCACCGCCGGAGTATGAGGTCCAAAACCGCTTAGTCGCCCCTCAAGAGCCCCTTGAATACGCAGACGTCGCTACGATTGTCTCGCGCCGACTCGCGGGGATCGGAGGTCATCATACAGTTCCAGCCTTGGCGTATAACGAGCCGTGGTCACCTGGTATGCTCAACCTATATGCTTACCACAGGGGAGAGGTGCTCGATAGGATGAGAGATGAATTTGGTGCGGTCGTTCGAGAAGGTCTAGAAGAAGAAGTGACGGAGAGGTCGCTCAAGAGGTTTAGGGACGAGTTGATACGAAAGTACCGCGCTTAAATATTTACCTTAGTGTTCAGTAGTCAGTCAGCTTGGTTCTGGGTCTATGTTCACTTGATTGGAACAGAAACCTATGACCGAAAGTTGGAACTTGCAGATAGAGTGGGCAAGTCGATTATTTGTTCGGCGTGTATCCTATACTGCATGCCATCAACGTCCGAACTTATACAGGGGAAGATCATTGTACACGAGAACCTCACAGGGTACCTCCACCCGAATCCTCCCCCATGGTCCTCTTCCTCCGACGTTAGTTCCACAAGCGCCCACAACGCCCCAAGTGGGAACAGATATCAATGAAGTAGTACTCGCAAAACCTACAGACTCCTAGTCGTTGGCCCCTTCAACGTTGCATGACGTTATTATCCAGTTATTTGTATTCTCCTCCCTCCGCCGATCGTACGTCTTAGTCGAGAGGAGGCTCAACCGAAGTGGAACCGATGCGCCCGTTTCTAGCGGGGTGGCTCTTGGCGGATGATCCGGATCCTGGGAAAGGGGGCCCTGAGCCACGCAACAACGTCCGAGACACGACTTTCAAGCTCTCGCTTTGAACGCCCATGTTGTTTTCAGCCCAACCCTCCCTCACTACCCTGCCTCTCGAAGTAATTTCCATTATCGTGAAGAATCTGGAATCTGTCTTCGATGTCGTTCACTTTGAACAGGTATGTGAAGTTCATCATCAGTGGTAAATGTATCGCCGTACGCGTCCTGACCCCATTTGTCAAGACAAACAAGATGTATCGGAGCCTTGTCAAGGGCTCCCTAGATATCTGGATGCACCGCTTGAAGCTGGAATGTCGCCGCGGTAACCTCTGGTGGCCCTCCTATGCCGACCTCTCGAGCACAGCGGAGCTTAAGGACGCGTGCTTTGCTGGGCTTCGAATGGCCCGCGCATATTCTCTTGCGGGCCCCGATACGATCATCCCGCAAGAAATGACAAGGTTAGACCTCAGATTCAAGACCTCAGAGAGCGAGTCCGGCGAGTTCAACACTCCCACTACGCGCGGTGGAATCCAGAGTGCGCGCCTAGTTCCTGGTGGACGATACATCATCACCCTCTACCCCGGATGGCTGACGATGTGGGACGTAAAGTCACCTAGCTCCCCGTTGCTAGCCCTAAACTACTCTGTACCTCAAGAGTACGAGGTATTTGAGATGTTTCTGGTTGAAGGTACAAGCCCGGAGACAGAGAGCATATTTGTGGTTCTCATTACAGACTCTTTGGACACTTCACAGGAGGATCTCAGGTATGCAATTTCTATTACCTCCGGACCCTCCCTCCTCCCAACCACGGAGTTACCAGGCTGAAACGACGATTACTCAAACTCACGTATTGTCCTGCTGTCGAGGGCAGAGTCGTCGTCACCGATCTGGGAATCATCCAACTCACCAAAACAAAGGAAATAGAGTCGCCGCACACCTACGTCGACGCTTCTGGCCGAGTGCTACTGTACTCGACGGAGGAAGGAAACGAGTACTTCATAATCGTGGTTTGGGACTACCAAGACGGAACTGTCTCTGGCTGGAGGACTGGGAATCTGCCCGACAGTATCCTAGAGGTTCGTTCCCTTGTGGACAAATCTGACCTGATAAATCTGACTTTCCCTTACCCAAAATCCCATAGACTCGTCTTGCTGGAGGCCATGTCCTTTTCATGACGGCAAATCAAATCTACGCATTCGAGATACCCCCTGGAATGCCAATGGAAGACTGGATTGACTTGTCGGCCACTGATCCCGACGACAGAGGTCCGCCAGTTCCCATCGCCCATATGTACAGTCTTAAGCAGTCCACGGCCGCCGCAGCGCTCGTAACCGCCACTTACGGTTCCCCCGTCTCTGAGATCCTCACGTATTTCGTCCCCGAGTACGCTGCCAACAATATCTTGAACCACTACGACTTACACTGGATCTCCGCGAATCCGTCTCTGTCCTACACAGTCCGCACCCACACGGCTATCTGCAACTCTCCCGATAGGGGCGGGACGATTTGGACAGCATCTGGAAATGTTGCAGGAACAGTCGTCGCCGACATCTATGAGGGGAAGGACGGCTCGCGGTTCTGTGGGTGGATCTCGCTGCTCAAATGGAGGGGCGTTCCGGAAGAATCCCAACATCTGCCAGCGTCGAATCTGGTCGGTTTTCCAGAGTTCTCTTGTGATATGGTACCGTTCATCCCTTGGGACAATGTTCGCCCGGGGCATGGTCCCGTTGGATTTTGTGTGTGTCCTGTATCTGGGACGGCGCTGGCAATGTGGTCGCATATGGAGGGCGAGGAGAGGTATTCATTCTGGCTGGCCTACTATTCCTTTCGCTAACTTAGACCGCTAATGTACACTTGCTCGATAGTAGAGATGAGCTTCCTGTTACTATTTTCGGTTCCTATTCCCCCACATTTCGGGATAGATTACACCTTGGAGCCACTTCCGCCTGCCGTACAGCTGCCGCCCGTGCTTCCAGTCTGCCCATTTGATTGCTTGGTGTCCTCGACTTCCTCCATGTTGAACTCGTCACCTAATGAGTCCCTACTATCCAGCTGGGCGTCTGCGAACATGAGGGTCGACGCAATTGGGCGCGACCCCATGTAATCGACCGTCCGCATGTTGAGTAAGAGCCGTTGGGTGAGAATGGGGACGAAGTTGGAGTTAATCCTATGCAGACGAATTAGAGATAACCGCGACCTCCCCATAAGGATAACCTACCCTCCAGCAGCCCTGGTGATGTTTCATCGTAGATATGTTATGTCAGGAATAGACGCGGATCCGCGTTATGGGACTCACCAGTACCAGGGCCCTCCCTTCAGTCCAGAAATGGCGGCCATAATGCGTCCCGCTGGGTAGGTGAAATTTCAAGTTGAGGCACATCAGCCGTATATTTACCATAGCACGAGCGATAGGGTACAGACCCACGATACCGAGGCAGTATAGTCCACCATCTCGTCGGAGGACCTGGATGAGAGATCCCTTGTTCTCTCTGTAACGGACCCAAACAGCAACCAGCACTCCCAGGGAAAGCACTTCGGTGGGTTAGGATGTGTGGGCAATTGACTGGGTGTAGTAAATGTCCATACCTCCAGTTTTGGTGTACGCCGCGCTTTGGAAACGTTCCATATCCGTGACAGAGGGCGTCCTCGAATTGTACGACCAATTACACGCATACCCCAGAGCCATGTCGAGTCCTCCTTCTTCGAGTGGGATAGCTATCATGAAATGGGACTCAGCATTTTTGGAGGAGTGCGTCATTGGGAGTCGCGTACCTCGGAAGCTGGAGTTGTACATGAGCGTCATAACGCTCTGGGCGACGAGGAACGCCTCCTGGGGTGTCAGCGGGGGAAATGAGGAACATTCAAATGGGCGCCTACAAGGAGCATCGCCCCTCCAATCCCGACGAAGAGTCGCTTTGCGTTCAAGAGGGCGCATAGGCAAATAAAGAGGCACCCTACCGGAGGTTTAGTACGTCGAATGTCCAGCAATGCGATACACTGACCATCCATTGCGAAATATTGGATGGCCGTGAGGGCTAGAAGGAATGTCAGACGCAGTTCTTCTGTGGGTTACAAGTGGGTAAGTGGGTTCTTAACTTGCCTGCATCGGCCAAGAATACTCCGTTGCATCCCTGTGGTTGGGACAATCACATATCTCGAAAAGGCTACTCCGTAGGTTTAACCCATACCTGCGTCGAGACGTTCATATAAAGTGGGTAACTCGCTAATCACAAGAATTAGCGCCAGGTATCACAAGCCTGTTGCACAAGCGACTGACGGATGATCATCAAGGGAATCCGGAAAAGTGTTGGGTATCGCACGATGAAGAAGAGTATCTTCCCGAGTCCCCAGGTTTGAGGAAAGATTACGGAGACCTGTATGGCGGTTAGGTTGAGCTTTACGCAAAGAGCGCTCCCGCTGTAGATCAGCCGCCACGGTATACCTCCTCGTCGATCGACGTCGCGTAGTAGTAAGCCTAAAACATATCATGGATCTATCAGCGCGACGTAGCTAACGGGATTCTCGACACTCACATAAAGTGTATAGAACGGCACTAGGACGAACGCCGCTGTTAGCCAGCTCGCATGCGCACGAGAGGACGCAGATGCCACACTCACTTTGGATGGTCTGTACCTACTGTCAGCCGTTTGAGCTAGAGATCTGTTTGGCACATCACGTACCTCCGACAGACGTAGCTTCGCCACAGCGGCTTCGAGAGCGCTACTCATTGTAGTGTTGTGGGGGCTGCAATGAAGGGGAAATGTGAACTTCGCACGGAATGCCCAGGGCGCCGATCGTTTGCGGAGGCCCTTTCATCCTATTTATCGTTCTCGCCAACCCAAAAGACAAGACAGCAAGGCGAGAAAAAGACGGTATGTCCGTCCATCGCATACCTGATTTATATCTCGATACCTCGAAATCCCAGGGGACACTGCCCCATAGAACCAAGCATACCTGGGTGCTTTGAATACAGAGCACCACGATACGCAGAATGTGCGGCTCCGGATGGCAGATTTAATCGCGAAGTCGCGAACCTGCCCTGCGCCCATCATTGAACCTGGGTTCCTCGAGGTCAGAATGGGAAAGAAGAGCATTCGTTGGCGTTTCAGACGGTGAAACGTTTCCCTGCTGGGAGAGATACTCGTAGAACAGAATCCAGGCACTGATTGCCACCTTGACGAGCCTATGAAGAAGTGGCCGATGAGATAGACTAGAAGGACCTTCCTGCAGGCGTCTGGTGAGAGAAGTAATCGGTTTCATAACAGCAATAGGAGAGAGATAGTAGTAATACACTGATAATGTCGTCAAATAGGACAGAGGAAGTCGTGACGGTGGGCTGGGGGTAAGTGAATGCATAAGAGTCGTATTAAGACCTCATTACGAGCAGGGGCATTGCGATCGTGGAGGATGAGTCCTGATATCTTTAAACGTGCTTCTCCGATCCGGACACCTAGATATATAGGTCAGTGCCGTTCCGTCGGGAGCAGTCACCCTGAGCGGTACGCACCGAATCGAATTTCGTGACGCTTCCCCGCTCGGAATCGTCCTTGGCTGTGGGGTCACCCACACCCCTGAGGGACTCGCGAGAAGTCAAACTGCGTGATAGTATCAGGTCCCAATTCACAGAGGTCAATAGCGGAGGGAAGGGGTCACACTTACACGCTGACTGCCGAGATAACATAGACTAAACAGCGGATAAAAAGGCAGCGTAAGTCAGAGTGGAGACGGTAGTAGAGTAAGGGAAGCACGAACGTTGGCCAGTCATGTATGTCGGGATGACGCTGGGTACCGAGGGGGTCAGTGTTTAAGGCTGAAAACGCATTCCAAGACAGTCTGCGTACAAGTAATATGTTCCGTTGATGAAGAAGTACTGCGTAGCGGGAGTGAGTCAGGGTTCTGGTGTTCAAGGTGACAACGTACGAAGAAAATAGCGAGAGTAGCACACAGACTACGGAAGGGCGCAAGTCAGGTCATCATCTTGGTCGGTTCGCATATTGAACGCACCTCGTCGCCGCTGCGCGGTTCACAGCATAGATGATCAGTCGGTCAATTGCAGAGTTGACCCTGAGAGACAAAAGATGAGACCAGGTTTGTGGGGTGTGTGTTGGGGGCAACGAACTTGGAGGATACCGATCGGTGAGCCTGGTAGAGGTGGCACAGAGTTGCGGTGATAGCAACATCGCAGGCGGCAGTTGAAGCGCCTTGGATAGCTGTGAGGGTCTATCGAGAGAGAAGGGGATGCACCAGTGGGGGTTGAGTAGGTTACAGAGAGGAGACGGGACAGCACGCACCCTATTCCACTTCGCGTGGGTTGCTAGCTCGGCGATGGTCGCACTCGTCACCCTATTAAATTATTTTCTCAATTCGGAATCTTCAGTTTTTATCTGAGAAGACTCACTCGAGGTTTACGATGGCTAGTAGACGCAGTTAGTTCCAAGCCATGTGCGCGAACTCAGAGGACGGGACGTACCACTTCCAGAACAGATTTGCAGGAGCGCACACCCGATCTACGAGAGGGAGGGTCGATCATCCGCCAACTCAGGGACCGGGAAAAGCGACGTACGATCGGGATAAGAGCGAACCGGGCGGTTCGTGCAAGGTTGGTCGTGACTGTAGGAGGACGTGGTCAGCAAAATATGTTTCTTCTTAATAGCTGCACTCACGGGTCCAGATTCGCGTGATGAAGAAGCTATGAGGAGCCTACCAGTTAGTGGGGAGCGCGGTGGGGAGGAGTTCCCCTGACATACATTTGGGCGACGAAGGTGATGAGGTACTGCAAGTATCGTGAGTCCTGACCTAGATAGTAGGGGGCCCGATGATACTCACAACACAGATGAACTTGGCCTATGTCGGTTTTCTAGGGTGTTAGTGTTCTCCAAAGTCGTACGCATGGTCGATACGCACTCCGAGGGAACTGCAGAAACAAGAGGGATTAAAATCCAGAAAGCAAAAAGTTCTAGGAGTGTACTCACAACTGAATCGGTGCCTGAAGACCACGAGTTTCGGTATGGTTGGTGATGACGTCGACGTATAGCTGATGGTTGATGAAGATAGTCTGCAGCGTTGCGAGAACACTAGTTACCAACAGGTATCAGTCAGCTAGACGTTCGAAGCTAAGGAATGGGCTGGAGGGAGAAGGGGTCCAGGGACTTGAACGCACATCAGCATCCCAACCAAGGCCTTAACATAAAGCGGGTCCTTTCGAGCATGGCGCCTGGCGTACTGCCCGGTCACGACCTAATTATTCTGAGGGTGAGTCCACCGTCCTTGGCACAGGGGATGGTATAGTCGTCACTGACGAGAGCGACGCCATAGAATCTGGGAGCAGAAGGATAGTAAGTACAATGGGCAATCCTACTCCGAATCGAGAACGTACATGCAGTTGATAAGGGCAGCGATGAGCTGCGACCCTTGCGTATTGGGGTAGGTGAGCGGAAACCTCTTCAATCCCATCTTGACTTTGGCCGAAGGAATTAAGGGGCGTGGAGAGAGAGCAACGAAGGCGTTCCTGAGATGCCCACACCCTCTCCACCTCATACATATACGTTTCCCAGAGGTGAATTCCGATCAAGGAGATCGATAGAATACCTGCCGTAAAGTGTGTACACCCTCTTCCAACATAGTTGTGCCATGCGCTCCTGAGGCGTGCGGTGGGAAGGTGGGCGTAGTCATGAGTTCTTCTGTGTTTACCTCACCTCGCCTTCATGGAGAATCAGGATGCTGGAATCGGATGGGACGTGTCAAATCACTCCAGTGAGTAAGACGGAGGTTATCGCGCCCGCGAAATGAAAGGCGAAGTCACGGAATGTGGGCGCCTAACACAATAGAGGCTGATCGCCTTCAGCCACGAGCCGGCCAGACGGGCATCCCCTCCCATTTCTTGAGTGGAAGACCGAGGGAGCCGGGGGCCGCTCCAAAAACGGCATCAGGGGATATGAGGAAGAAAAGCTTGTGAGGGCTCTGGGCCTTAGCCGGAGCCGGGGAGATCGAACGTAAGAATCATCGAGAAGGTGGGGTGAAGATGTAGAGCCCACAGAGTAGTCTTTCCGTGTTCTGAACCAAACGGGTTGACAATCGGGAGTTTTGTTGCTGGCCAGGGCAGCACGAGGCACTCTACGAGCATAAACCTAGGAACGAGACTAAACTTGAATTAGACAGTTAAAACGGAGACGATAGCAGAAGGAGAGCGCCAGGCACCATACCTAGGTCCATTACCTCACGCTCAAATCGGCGGCTCTCCGATTCCACTTCTCAAACAATGGCTCCCCAAACCTATCCTCAATACAAACAGCCGAATTGAGCTTGCCAAGCAACTGGAGATTCAAGTCACGTCGCGCCTCGTCGAAATCGATGTCCTCCATAATACGGATCGTCTTGAGGTCTGGGAACATCTTTGTCCAAGGGAGCGCCAGAATGTAATGTAGAGATGCTTCTGGATTAGATAGCCCCCAGTCGCTTGGTACCCTTTGTACGGAGAGTAAGGCCACCCCCGGCAGTTGAGGGCTCGGAATGCCGGACAGCGGGAGCATCTCTCGGAAGATAGACGCTTGGGCGACAATCCCAAGGTGCAGTGCACGGAGATTGGGACATCGCTTCTTCACCCGACCGAGTACTTGAACGAAGGTTTTGGCGGGGAAAGGGCCACCACAAGGTTGAGACAGATTCAGGCTGGTGGCGGATAGGTTGGGATCGGCGGTGAGTAGAACCTGATCGCTGTCTGGGACTTCGACCCGAGCGCACAGGATAGGGTCGAGTTGATGGAGCCCGCTACATTCCCAAGCCGCATTCCAGGACGACATATTGGGAAGTGCGCCTCCGCTATGGAGGTAGGCGAGGCAGAATGCGTGGTAGTCGTCTCGGAGGATCCATTCCCGAAGGTGCGGTCTGGGTTTCTCGAGCCAACTTTGCCGGGGCCAGTCTTGAGAGGAAGGGCCCCTCGCGGTTTGAGACCAGAATTCGGGAACGGCGATTGATGTGGTGTTGGGGTGTTCGTCGAGGAACATGAGTAGATTCGACATAGACATGGGCGTTGGTCGCGTCGCCTTCCAGTAGCATCGGGTGATTGAAGCGGGTACGGCTCGAAGAAGGGCTCCAGGATCGTTGGTTCGGGGGAGTAGGAGAAGAACCGTAGAGACATTTGGAGCCAGAGAGAGCACTTTCCTGAGCAATTTGAAGTCGTGGGCAACGAAATCGGGCTGGATGATCTCGACATCAAGACGTCGGATGTACTTTCCGAGACTGGAGGGGTGCGACGTATCACATTGGTATAGGTTTCCACTAGATGGGCCAAGCACTCGATAGGTATTTCGGAGACTTGAGAAACTGTCGATTCTGACGTGTTCGTATAGCAACGGCGTGGCCAGGCCATTCCACCGTCGATTCACCAGGACGAGAGCGGCCTTCGTCGACTAGCAGGACGGTAACGGAGGATTGCAGCCGTAAGTACCATAAAACCAAGATTACTTCAGTGGAAACGCACTAGGGATTGTCTGTGCAGCTTCGACGAGCGCGTCAGCAGAATTCTCCTCTGGGTTGCCAGTCAAGAAGAGGATGTTCCAACGCGTTTGGGTTGTCGAATTGGGCAGCTAGTGGTAGGATCTTGAGTAAGAGTTCGTTCGGTGGGTACTCCATCGCGCCAGTTGGGGGTAACACGAGATGCGGGGTTCCAGGTACTAGGAGATGGTGATGGTTGGGGTCAACTTGTGGTGGGTTAGAATTCTCACGGTTGGGCCCAGCGCCTATCGCAATATCTCAATATGAAGCCAGATTTTGGGTGCACCAATATGTTAGAATGCATACGTGTACATGCTTATAAGTATCCTTCCAGGTTAGACTACACCAAAGGCTCTCCGAACCTATCCTCGATCCGGATCCCCCAGCCCTGGTCCCTTGTGAAATCCAAGCTAGGATGGGCTACGGATTTGTCGGCATCGATTTCTTCCATAATGCGAATGACCTGAAGCCGGGGGAAAGTATTCGTCCAGGGGATCTTCAGAATACGATGCAACGATTCTAATGGGTCAGGTACTGGCCACTCGTTTGAAATCCTCAGAATTGAAAGTTGGGTGACTGCTGGAAGCTCTGTTACTTCGAGATACGACTCTTCCGCCCTCTGGTCGTTCGACGTCTCGTTCCCAATCAAAGTTACGTGCAATTCCTGCACGCTAGGGCACTGACGCTTCAAGACCTCGAGCTTCTTGCAGAACGACGGCGTGGGCCAGGATCCGTTGTACAGTTCGAGGACGCTAATTCTTGTGATCGAAGTGTTAGGATGGATGGTGTCGGCCATGATTCCTCCATTCCCATTCGGTTGGACATGCGGGGAGACAGCTAGACTGAATTCGCTGTCATCCCAAGCAGGGAGTCCAGGCTGAGGGATGTCGGCAAGGAACGCCACATTACGGAAGACGAGGCCGGGGAGCATGCCTCGACAAGAAAGGTAGGATACGGAGAAGGAGTGGTTGTCTTCACGGAGAACCCAGTGCTGGATTAGAGGTCGAGGTTTCGTCATCCAATCCTCATTCCATTCCCTCGAGGCGACGCCG
Organism: Coprinellus micaceus; assembly: GCA_951394405.1. NCBI lineage: Eukaryota > Fungi > Basidiomycota > Agaricomycetes > Agaricales > Psathyrellaceae > Coprinellus > Coprinellus micaceus. The sequence continues at coordinate 173,634 of OX596340.1, read as the reverse complement.
TCGGTGGAGGAGTTGAACTCTGGGAAGGCCACGGAGGTTATGGCGGGGTGAGTATCGAGGAAGGCGAGGGCGCGGTGGACCGACATGGGCGTCTTCCCTCCCGCCTTCCAGTAGAACCGCTCAATGGTGGACGGGACAGCGTCCATGAGGACCTTCGGCTCGGTGCAAGTCGGTAGTAGGAGTAGCACGGTAGTAAGATTTGGGAGCCGGGTGAGGATGCGCACGATCGAGTCGAGGTGAGATGCACTGAGAGGCTCTTGGTTTCGTGGATGGTATGGACCGAATTCATCGTCGATAAGCTCGAGGTCTAGTCGTTTCACAAAGACGCCAAGGGGAACCGAGGGAGATTGGGATGAAGGAAGATCCAGAGTTCGAGGCAGGGACGCCAGTCTCGATATCTGGCTGGGACCAACGCGAAGGTGCTCGTACAGCAAGGGGGTCGCGATGGCATTCCACTGTGAGCAAACCAGGGCAAGCGCAGCTTTGCTTGCCTGGGTGTCGCACCGACGTGAGTAAGGATAGATTTTAGGTGGGGCTATTAGCATAGAATAAATGGCGGAAATGTGAACGAGGCACGTACTAGATCCTCTTTGCACAACACGGTCGAGCTCCTGTGCAAGAGCCTATGCCGTGTATGCCAATCGAGTATGGGGTCGGCCAATTGCCCTGCATGACGGCGCTCCGTCGCAAGGTGCAAGATCTCGACCCACAGTTCGGCGGGGAGTTCTGGAACAGATGACATAGGTGCAGACCAAAGTATGTGAGTCTGGAGGAGGCCGGTGGTGTGGTGTGCAAGAAAACGTGGTGAGCAAAGTGACATAATGAAGCCAGAGTGATATCGGGTCCCTGGGCCGGTGACCGGTGATCACTGTCAATGTGAAGGGAAGGAGGAGATACATAGACGCCGAGATGAATTTCCCTTCACAATCTCCTCCAGATTAAAGAATTCATCTCTGTTTTCCCGAAACGGCCTTCTTTTCCATCCAATCCCGGCCCCCATGACCCCTCTGAGCCCTCTCCAACCAGGTCGAGCCAGACCAAGCCTCCCCGACTTACCCATCGAGCTCCTCAAGACGATCATTCAGGATGTGAAGGACGGCGCCGAAGACGACAATGGAGAGTCAGACTGGGAACTCGAGCTTCGAGCTCTCTCTCTCGTTTCGAAGAGCCTCACAGCACCATGCCAAGCCGCTCTTTTTGAAGTAGCCGACATGGAACCCCCAAAGTTTCGCTTCGGCAAGGATATCTATAGAGGATCAGACACGCTTACCGCCTTCCCCCAGCTGATCAAGACCAGCCCGCACCTGGGGTCATACATTCGCCATCTCACAATCACATTCCCTCTTGATCCCAAATCCAAGATCTCTGGGGAACGGGCAGATGAGATGGCGGACGCCCTAAAGCATGTCACCAACCTCACCGGGCTGTCGATTCAACACGAGGACGAGACGTACTGCAAAGGATGGGCGATTAGCATCCCGGAGATGCGGGCCAATCCACAGCTCGGACGCCTGGGTGTGGCACTTGCTGGACTTCTAGGCTCCAATCTCCAACACCTACTTCTGGTAAATGTAACGGTTTCGGTGGTCGACTTGAGGAGGTGCACGTCGCTCGAGGGGCTTCGTCTGTTGAACGCGAACTTAGCTGAGAATCCGAACGTAGGGTAGGTCTTTGGCTGGCTTTTTCGACATCTTCGAGCCCGCATTGCTCATCACCGTTCACGATTAGCGAGGTCGAAGCCGCAGGGCAGCTCAGGGGAGAGAAGATCCAGCTCAGGTCACTCGAGATCACGGGAAAGTCGTCCTTGGCGAATATCATCGATACCCAGCTGATGAAACACCGTCCTCTCTTCGACTTCTCCCGATTGGAGGACCTCACTATCCCCCTGCGGTCGGGGGAAGGTCCTGACAAAGAACTCTCTGAGCATATCCTTCCTCACACCCCTCAACTACGTTTGCTCTTCCTTCATGCGGGCGATCCATATGCGGTTAGCCCAGAAGACAATGGGCCCAGTCCGAACGCCTTGGCTCATCTCCACCCTGCCTGCTTCTCAACGCTTATCCACCTCGCCCTCTCAATTGAGTTCGACCTCACAGACGTCGACGCCGTAATACGAGACCCATACCGCGGCCACTTCGCCAACGGGTCTATCCTTCGGCTCGCCGCACTTGAGACTCTGGACGTGCTTGTATGGATTGGCGGGGTAGAGGTCCGTTCCATCGATATACACCAGAGCTGTGGACCGCAATGGGGCGTCCTGGATAGGGCCCTCACACCTGGTTCATCAGAAGGGAAGGGACGGTTGTCGAAATTGAAGTCGGTTCGCGTCCTATTTGGGAGGGTCGACGATGATCCTGATATCCCCCCACCACACACATTCAACGAAGCAGTCCGAGTGGGGTTGAGAAGGTGGTTTCCAAGGTTGAAGGAGTTGGAAGGGAAGGGAGAGATGGAGTTTGTTGTGAATTCAGAAATGCGGCTTCGTCGTATCTGAAGCAAGATTCATTAAGTAGCTGCCTATCTAGGACAGTAGTAGTTCCCCAAATCGATCTTCAACACGGATCCCCCAACCCTTCTCCTTGGTGAAAGCTAGCGTTGGGCAAGTCTTCGCCGCTCCAAAGTCGACATCTTCCAATAACCGAATGGTTTTTAATGATGGGAATGCGTCGGTCCAGAGAGGGATCTTGAGAAGATGGTGGAGTGTACCAACGGGATCCAGAAGGTGCGAGCCGGCGAAAACGCGTTGGAGAGATAGAGTCGTGACCCCAGGCAGTCGGGGGATTGGGTACGTCGATCGGTAGAAGGAAGTCACGAAGAGTTCGGCTGAATCGCTGAGAAGTGTAAGATCCAGCTGGCGTATATTGGGCGATTGGCGCTCGATGATACGGAGTTTACGAGCGAGAGAGTGCGACGGCCATGGATTTTCGAAGGTCTCAACGAGGCTGAACCTTGTAATGGTGGGGTTCTTCTCAAGGCTGTCAATGATGGAGAGTGAGGTCCCCGGATCTGTCTGACGAAACGCGCCGGATGCCAAAATAACGATCTCCATTCCCCCGGACTCGAGCTGGTATGAAAGAGAGCGGGAGCAGACGTTGGGGAGAAGGTCTTCGTCCTGAAAAAGGTTGAATGCGACGATGTGGCTCTGGTCTTGAATAATCCAATCACAGGGTGAAGGGTAGGGCCCGTTGAAGGATGGGACAGGCCAAGTTCTGATGGCAAACGGGAACGACATCGTCTCGAGGCTGGCTTGTTTCTCCAGGAACAAGGAGAAATTTATAAGATCGATAGTCGGGAATAGCGATGGGACAGAAAGCGTCACATGCTTCCAGTAGAGATGGCTTAGCCCCTGGGGTATGGAGTCGAGAATACGGTCGGCGTGGTACATATGGTCAATGCCCATCACAAGGGTGCCGAGATTGGTCAGGTGTGAGAGCAATCGCGACACGGGTTCCTCAGAGGGATTCAGAATTGCCGGTGCTTCGAACAGCTCCACATCGAGACGTTTAACGAGGGATCCCGCCTCCGCGCGTAATTCCCTAGAGCTGTCGAGGGCTACCAAGAGATTGTCGAGGTGGCGCCTATGGCTGATCCAGATGTGCTCGTACAGGAAGGGGGAAGCGATCGCGTTCCATTTTCTGCATACACGTATGAGCGCCGCCTTGGTCGCCTATATATCGTGCGACGCAAGTCAGCTATTCTGAAAGTTCGGGGATTTGTCCTTAAAACCTCAGACACACGTACAAGAGACTGTGCTCGCAGGGTAGAACCGCGTTCGAAGAGAATCGCAGTCTTGGAGGTCCAATCGATGAGAGGAGATTCCAGCGCGTCTGGATGGTCAAACTGCGCTGCAAGCCGCAGGATTCCATGCAGTATTTCTGGTGGTATGTCGTGTACAGAGCTCATCGGGGCCAGAAGGATGGGGTGCGTAGATGGTGGCAGGAAGCAAGCTGCGTTTCATGCCGTTCAACAGGGTCATGTGAGGTACAGCCACTCTCGGGGCCAATATGCCTGCCACTTCGCGACAAGGCGAAAGGGCAAGGAAACTTGAATTTAGATGCACTCATAGCATGGGTGTGGAAGGCTTGAGGACCTTAGGCGGTCATAGTGAAGGAAGCGAAAGCACGATCTCGTAGTCAGTATGGTGTCTATTCCGAATGTGTAGAGCTATGTGGAATGCTAAATAAGTTATGTCACAGACATCGACGTCGCACTGATTCTTGGGACGGGGGGCATTCAGGCAACGCTCTTCTTGGCACTTTGAATTAGACCCTATAGAGAACTGGTAAGCTGAGTGCGCTTAGTATGTCGGTAAGGGCCTATCGCACATGAAGACCGGCAGGATCGGCGCCCAGGACCTCCCCAACCTTGGCACCGCTTCTGAAGAAGGTAAACGTGGGCAACTACAAAATGCGAAGTGAAGTCAGGACGCATCCTCAAATACTGCATAGCCGGACCATCCAACTCACTGATTTGAGGCTTATCTCCTTGCTGACATCCGGGTGGGTGTCGATGTCCACTTTCCAGAAATCGACCCCTGGCGCATCCTTCGAAAATTCCTCGAAGAATGGATAGGTGATCCTACAATTGTTACACCACGTCGCGAAGAAGTCGATCACGACGGGTTTGCCGCTGTTAATCTGGAATGGTTAGGTGTCAGACCCAACTCTGTAACCCTACGAGGCAAAATGCTCTCGGAAGTATTGCCACATACGATAGCCTTGAACTCGTCGATGGAATTGATGGTGTTGATAGGCATGGCGGGTGGCGTCCTACGACTCGGATGGGGATTGCACGGCTGCTGTGCTAGGAAGATCTCAGAAGCTTCGTTATATACAGCTTACCATGAGGCATTTCCTCCTCCCAAGTATACACCGCGCTGCAGTCTTTGTAAATTGTCGTAAGAAAGTCGCAATAGCGCTTGCAACTATGCTCATCCCTGATGGAAGTGACGTTTGGACACGAGTTCGCCTTTTCGAGCTAACCCTAACCTCGTCGAGTCCCATCCCAGCGACGGCATAATACACTCGGCAGTGATTGGGCCCAATCAGAAGCCTCAGATAGAGCGGACAATCGCGTCCTATAGCCGTACAAGCCCTACCGTCTTTTCATTTGAAGGTTTGTCCTCGTTGCCTCGGGAGTCACTCGTGCCAAGTGGTACATGAAACCCCGACACTGGATAGACTGCGAGTTTCGTTCGGAAACGTCGAAGAAGGCCAAGCTACTGCGACTAGCTGATACCCTACGCTTCGATAGATCCAGCGACCACATATCCCTCAGCGTCGCTGGAAGGCTACGTCAGGGCCCTACCGAATCTATCCTCAACACGAATATTCCACCCCTCGTCTCGTACAAACGCCATCGTTGGATGCTGGATCACCTGTTCCAAGTCGATATCATCCCGAATGCGAATGGCCTCCAAGGAAGGAAACGCATCCCTCCAGGGTCTCTTGATTGTGTGGTGTAGCGTCCCAACAGGATCCTGGAGCTCCGAACTGTCCAGTAACCTCTGCACCGAGATTGTGGTGACTGAAGGCAGCCGCGCGGTGTTGGTAGAGGGGGCATCCGATGAGATGCTGAAAGAGTCTTCTAACCCGCTCAGGATCGTCAGGTTCAGCTCTTGGAGGTGGGGAGCCAACTGCGCTATCAAGGGAAGGTTTTCATGCAAGAACCGGAGCGGGAAAGACGGATCTTGCCATATGGTGAGACTGAGGGTCATCGTCGACGGATTGGGAGATATGTCATCAAATGTGAAGGGCGCGGGTTGCGAGATACTCCAGCGAAGCTTTCCTGATAACAGTAGCTTCATATGATAATCATTATTGGGCAAGGCCGTGAAGTGTCGACTCCTCACGTTCGGGAGGAGCTGATGTCCCGCCCCTAGGATGAGCAAGTGCATGAGCTCCCACTCGCTTCGGAGTATCCACTCGCGCACAGCGAGGAAGGGAGTTCGTGGCAGTTGGCCGATTGGAATCCACGCGAACGGTTCGGGAAAGGAGATCGTTTGTAGGCGGGGGTGAGAATCCAGGAAGGCGAAGAGCTGCGACATCGGTCGTTTGGGGTTTGGGGTGCCGCTCACACTAAGCGAGGGTGATTTCCAATAGAGACGCTCCAGGCCGGAAGGGATAGAGTTTAGGAGATCCGAGTCAAACCCCGGAATGAGCATGACAAGGGTTCTCAGGTTGGGAAGACTAGCAAGTAGAGGAGCGGGGGATGCGTTACTGAGCTGCGCGAATTCGAGGTCTAGTCTTTTGGCGTTTCGTGCAAGGTCACGGCCTTTCTGAGACGAGGGATCCATCATATGAGATAGAGCTCCCAGGGCACCGTCGTCCTTGACCACGAGATGTTCGTAGAGGGCGGGTATGGCGAGTTCGTTCCAAAAGCGAGACACCCGCGCAATTGAGGCTTTCGTTGCCTATTCGCGAGTTTGAATTGGGAGATTCGTGAGCCGTCAGGTGCTCGGAACGATGGTTAGCGACGCACCAATGATTCCCGTCGCAACTTCCTAGATCTCGCGAACAAGATGCCCTCGGAATGCCAATTTATGAGAGGGATTTCGAGTGACTTCAGATCGTCCGTTCCAGTTGCGAGACAGAAGATTTGAAGGAGAATCTCAACCGGGAGGTCCTCACAGGAGCTGGCATTTTGAGCTACATGGTTCTGCCTATGAACCGAGTATGAAGCTTGTTCGATATCCATAGTGGTGATGAGATGAAGGGTCCGCGCTCGGTGGCAAGAGACAACCCGAAAGCGGTGTACCCCGCGCCCACCCAGTTCGGCAGACCGCCGGTGCTCGGAGTTTGAACATTGGCCGCGCACTGCCACGACACACGCCCGCCACCGCTGGTGTGGGCGCTTTCTTCGGGCCACCATCCTCTTCTCCTGAGTACACTTGTTACAGAAGAGTACTCAACAACTTCCTCTCCGAACTCATGACACTCCTTGAAGAAATCCCACAAGAGCTACTGCTCAAGATCTTTGCGTTTGCCACGGATCTCAACCATCCCAAAGCGCGTGAGCAACCCTCCATCGATTGGCAGTCTCCTTGGACGATCGTGTCGAAAAGGAGCTCCACTCTTCAGAGGCAATCTCAGGTATATGTATTCTCACATAATATCCATGCAATATATCACTGAGACGCCAATTTTCACACACCCCCAGACCACAAAGGGGGTTCTCAGCCGCGTCTGTCGCGTCTGGCACTTGCTCACCCAACGATCATTATATGAGCATGTCTTTGTCCGAAGCAGGGATGCGTTGACTTGCCTCATAGAGACGCTCCACCCTCTGGGATCTGGCCCCTCGACACTTGCTTACAATGTCAAACGCCTGGACATCGAGCTTGGCGGGGATGGATGGCAAACCACGCCGTCTACACATATCGCTCGCCTGCTCGGCGGCCTCCGCAATCTCACCACCCTACTCATTATTGTACCCCGAACAATGGAGGTTCACCTGCTTCTGGAGTCATTTCCGCCATCTTTGGAGCGTCTTTACTGGAGGGCGTCCCATGACAATGATGACGTTGTCGTATCCGCTCTATCCAGGATCCCCGTCGAGCGCCTGTTCCAGTTTCTTGAAGCCCACCCCGCACTAGTTACGATATCCTTCCCATTCTCCTTTTCCTTCTCCAGTCAGACGGAACTCCGTGCGCCTCACCCACGTATCCGTGAGTGGGTCGTCAGGAACTCCCCCCACCTCGCCAGTCTTTACGAGGTTGGACTGGATGGTGGCATGCTCCCTAACATCCATTCGCGCACCGTGACATGTAAATGGGTCTCCCGTGAAACCCCCCTCGAAATGCTCGTACGCCGTAGCCTGCACCGCAACCTAACCCAACCAAACCCGACAATCACGACCCTCAGCCTAGTCATACCCATCTATTCGTCGTGGCCGCCCTTCTTTCTCATTAATGACTTCATGCGTATTGTCCCCGCCTGCCCCGCTCTTCAAGAGTTTAACATTTCGTTATTCAACCTTACGGGCGCCTTCAAGGGGCCTCTGCAACTAGCGGCTTTTGAGATAAGGCCTGTGCCTCAAGTCAAAAGGATGGGGATCCAACGCGTCCCGGAGTGGGCGATTGAGGACTCAGTGGGAACAGTCCACCATGTAATCAATCTTCCATGGAAGGATATGTTCCCGTCTCTGGATGCCGTTCGCATCCACGAGGACATCGACTTCGAGGAGTTGATCGATCACCCGACCATGGAGTTTGCGAAGGGGGAGGAATGGAAGGTTCGCCTAGAGGATAGGTTCGGCGATGCAATCATGTAGCATCTTTCGTCGGGAGTGCACGACAGGCTGACTAGCGAGAAAATACACGAAATTCGGAGGCACGCGTAGGTATAAACACCTAGGAAAAATATACGAGGACTGAAGGGAGGCAATATTGAAGGCAATACGCGCTCCTGCGACCTAGTTTCAACCCTCGATGGGCTGGGTCAAGCGATAACCGAAAAAGAACAGAGGGTACCATAGGTATAAGCGAGATGATATCTGAAAGGAGCGGTCTGGAGTCCGGTGGATGTTGCGCGGCGCAGCGGAGCATGGGGGGAGGGGAGTATGCGTAGAAGAGAGCAATACGAAGTTCTTATCAGCGAAAAAAAGTTTTGGAAGATGCGAAGAATTAGTAACCATAGTGAACATACGCAGCCCACGTAAGGAGCGACTCCTCGGAATTGTCAAGTCGTTCTCTCAATTGCTGAATAGAGTGGTGGAGGGCATATGCAGAAGGCGACCCGTCGAAACCGCTACCTGATCCCTCCTTCCTATGACTCCACAGATATTGATAGAATTCCTTTGCGAGATCTGGCGCATGAAGATCGCTAATCATCCACATGGTAGCGACGACTCGACGATATCCTGCTTCGAGCATCCCCGCTGCCAAGTGGATGGATTCATTGGGAAGCGACTCGTGGCCCGTGCTCGTCTGGCATGCAGAGAGGAAGGCTAAGTCTGCGTTTCTGAGGTTTCGCTGGATGATTGTCTCGAGTTCGAGGAAGCCGTTCTGGAAGTAGAACCGGCTCTGCAGCGGAAAGTTGATGTTCTGGGATGCATGACATGCGAGGTGTATGCTACTGAATTCTTCCATGCGTTGCAGACACCCATCGACAGTCAAGGAGTCTCCTTCGACTTTTGCGACTCTAGCTCCATTAGCCTTGCCTGTGGCGTAGATGGAGTTGACCTCCTCGGTTGTCCCAGGAATCGTGGAGGCTCCGTGTACCTTGGGCTGGCTCGTTAGGAATAGTCCTGATAGGCCTTGGTCAATTGGGTGATCGTTCGTCAGTCGGGAGGTAATAGCACCAATGGACGGAGTGTACGAAGAGACCGCATAATCGAGGGTACACTCTGCTTCCATCCCTTCGTATATTCCCGCGGCGTGAATTGGTAGGAACGCCAAAGAGCCCGTTGGACACCACCATACTCGTGGTTGTGGCGTTTCGGATTCGGGGTCTACTTTCTGCGGTCTAGGTTAGCACAGCGACGTAGATAAAGGGTGAGAAAGGCGAACCTGGAACCCTAAACCGTCCAGGATGGGCTTTGCGAGGCCGGTCCACAATCCTCGAAGGATATCGTGCGTGATAGATCCGTTGACACTGCATTTCCTTTGGTAGAGTCCCAGTCCCCTCTCTGGGCAGGCGGTTTCATCAGGATCACCACTTCGTTCTCTCCCACGGAGACCGTGAGCCTCCAATTGCTGTCTCCAGCGTGAACGATATTCTTCGGCCATCTTTAAAGAGAAACCGGGGAGGGGAACGTGGAGAGGCCGTTCGTGCCCAATTCGTAGTGCCAGGGCATCGCATCGGGATTCGCTGATATTTATGAGAACAATCGGCCCGGACGTTGGGAGGCGTCGGAGGAGTGCTGAGCGAGATGATGGCTGGAGGAAATATTCGGATCCAGAGGTACCTCTAATGCAAGCGGGTGAGCTATCCCAGTCTCTCGAGAGTCTCTTCATATGAAAACCTGGCAACGTACCTGGGTTTCTCCATCTTTCAAGGAAAGTCCTGTTCTATTTCCGTTGGGGGAGCTATTGACGAAGTACGCGGCGGTAGGTCACTGCGGGAGGTTAAGGCGATCAACAAAGCCGTGCCTTGGTATATACAGAAAAGCCACGAGGCACCGCTACGGGCGCTTAACGGCGACGTACACAGCCTTACCAGGAGGAGAACAGGTGTTCTCCTGCTATCTCTACAGCGGCACGATCGGGGCCACTTGGGTGAAGTGTTTATCCCCATTGCACGACGCACGTTCCTCGTTGAATTTATAGATTTCATTTGGCTCCCGAAAACTCTATGGGAGGCGTGCTCTCTCACGACGCGAGAATAACTTCGCTTGGTGATCAGGCGTAGATTCATTCAACAGAGATCTGTTCGTAGTGGGAAGGCCAGCACCCTTTCGGCACAGGAGCATTGAATCCCGCACCATGTGCCGTATTGGAACAGGGTCCTGCACAGCACCTTGGGCGCCTACTATTTCCACTGCGCTGGATATGGGAAGGGGCTTCCAGGTCGGTCGTGGGCTCGGAGTATACCGAAGCCGGTGCAATAGACGAAACTAGCATTAAATAGCTGCGGCCTTCTTGATTCTGAACCTTCTCTAATTATTGGGAAGTCATTATTGCTATTTGCATCAAAGTTGAGAATCTCGCGGGCGTGTGTCTCGCGGACACATTTAGAGACCCGATCCTCCAAACCCATTATATGATTATCTCTGCAACGGTTGAGTAAAGCAATAACCAAAGGCGAACGAAGGCTAACATAAGTACAAGTGAGAGAGCATCTGAAAGAACACATTCTGGAGTCCGATGGAATGGCCTATCGTGCATAGAGAAGCAGAGCCGAAGTAGTATGGGTCGATAGAGGAGGAGAGAATATGAAGTTCTTATCAGCGAGAGAAAGGGTGTGGAAAGCGGAGAATCAGTAACCGTAGTGAACGTACGCAGCCCACGTAAGGAGCGACTTCTCGGAGTTGTCGAGTTGCTCTCTCAATTGCTGGATGGAGTGATGGAGGGCATGCGCCGAAAGCGACCCGTCGAAACCGCTACCCGACCCCTCCTTCCTACGGCTCCACAGGTATTCGTAGAAATTCTTCGCGACGCCTGGCGCATGGCGATCGCTAATCATCCACATGGTAGCGATGACTCGACGATATCCTGCTGCGAGCATCCCCGCTGCCAAATGGACGGCTTCATCTGAAAGCGACTCGTGGCCTGAGCTTGTCTGGCATGCAGAGAGGAAGGCGACGTCGGCGTTTCTGAGGTTTCTCTGGATGATTGTCTCGAGTTCGAGGGAGCCCTTCTGAAAATGAAACCGACTCTGAAGGGGGTCGTCGCTGCTCTGGGATGCATGGCATGCAAGGTGGATGCTGCTGAATTCTTCCATGCTTTGCAGACATCCATCGACAGTCAAGGAGTCCCCCTCGACTTTTGAAACTCTAACTCCAATCGCCTGGCCTGTACCGTAGATGGAGTTGACCTCCTCTGTTGTCCCAGGAATCGTGAAGGCTCCGGGTACTTTGGGCTGGCTCTTTAGGAACAGCCCCGAGAGACCCTGGTCGATTGGGTGATCGTTCGTCAGTCGGGAGGTAAGAGCACCAACGGACGGAGTGTACGACGAGACCACGTAGTCGAGGGTACACTCCGTTTCCATCCCTTCGTATATTCCTGCGGCGTGGATCGGGAGGAACGTCAACGGTCCCGTGGGGCACCACCAGACTCGTGGGCGCAGCGTTTCAGACGCTTGGTCCGATTTCTACGGCATGGCTTAGCACAGCGACGTGGATAAAAGGTGAGATGATGCGGCTAACCTGGAACTTCAAAGAATCTAGAATAGGCTTTACGAGGCCAGTCCATAACCCTCGAAGGATATCGTGCGTGATAGATCCGTCGACCCCGCGTTTCCTTCGGTAGAGTCCCAGTCCCCTGTCTGGGGCGCTTTCATCAGAATCGCCATTTCCTTCTCGCCCACGAAGGTTGTGAGTCCCCAATTGCCGTACCAATCGTGAATGATATTCCTTGGCCATCTTTAAGGAGAAATCGGGGAGGGGTATGTGGAGAGGCCGTTCTTGCCCAATTAGCAGCACAAGTGCATCGCATCGGGATTCGTCGACGTTGATGAGAACGATCGGCCCTGCCGTTGGGAGGTGTCGCAGGAGTGCCGAGCAAGATGATCGCTGGAGGAAAGATTCGAAGCCAGGGAGAGCTCTAACCCGAGCGAGTAAGATATCCCAATCTCTCGAAAGTTTCAAGTGAGCGTCAGCCTCGCCCTCCGATGAGATCTTCTCTGAAAGTGACATGTCGCCACGCGATCGGTTTTGAGATGCCCCAGCTTTCTCGAGGCGTTCTGCGAGATTTGTGAACTGACGCGCAAGCTCGGCATCATGCTCACGTAGGTCGTCGGCTTGCGTCCGCAGTACGCTGACCTGGTTCCAAACGAGGCAGCGTCCTTGTTCCAACCACTCCACAGCTTTCTCTGTTCTTCCAAGATCCAAGGCAGCTGCCGCAGCCTTAACAGGGGACAGAGTTACCGTCGAGCCGTCTTGAAGCCGTGCGTAACGTCGTCGGAGTGTCTGGTCAAGGCCCGCCAGTAAAGTAACCGAATTCAATGCGGCGTCGAACGCCGACATAACGTCGGGTGCGTCGGGGTAGTGATGATACAAGGTCAGCGCCCAGAATGTGCTAGAGCTCACCCTCGAGCGGGGAGAACCAGACGCGCAGGTTGCCGAACGCCTGGCAATGGCAATACTCTTGTCCAAATCATCGTGACTTCCTGTTGCCTCGAAACGGGCATACAACGACCAAGCCAGGTTCTGGAGCCTGATTGGGAGGTGTGCATTCCCGTCAGGGGTGACGTCCACCGCCTTTTCTTTGGCAGATATCGCTTCTGTGAGATCTGTCATGTCACCAGTGTACTCGAAGCGTGACTGGAGGGCGAGCCCAAGGTTGTTAAACCTTGTATGGAGACTTCCGTGACCCACGGGAGTGAGGCTCACAGCTTTTTGGTGAAGAGATATCGCTTCGGCGATGTGTGATAGGTCTCTAGTGGAATCAAATCCAGAGGCTAACAGTGTTCCCAGGTTGCTGAGGAGGGTAGGCAGAGCTTCGTACCCCTCGGGAGTAAGCTCCACCGCTCTCCGCTGGGCCGAGATAGCTGCGGTGACATCGGGAAGGTCGCGGGTGAAGTTAAAGCGTTGCCCGTACGATGCACTGAGGTTGCCGAGCCATGCGAGGAGGTCGGCGTAGTCTGTGGGGGTAATGGTAACCGCTTTCTGGTGGAGTCCCACAGCTTCGGCTATATCATCCAGATCGTTACTGTAGTCGAAGCGATGTTGGTACGCCGCCCCCAGGTTACTGAGGTACGTCGCAAGTTTTGGGTCACCGTTCGTGGTAATATCAACGACCCTCTGGAGAGTTGAGATTGCTTCAGAGATATCGCACAGATCGCCAGTGTGTTGGAAGCGATACTGAAGTGAGAGCGCGAGGTTATTGGTTATGATAGGGAGGATGGCGTCGCCGTGCGAGACGAGCCCTACTGCCTCTCTGTGTACCGAGATTGCCTCGGAGAGGTCCGAAAGGTCACCGGTGCATCTGAACTGGGCGACGTAGCATTCTCCGAGGCTACTGAGAATATTGGGGAGGACGCTGTGACCCTCGGGGATAAGGGCCACAGACTTTTGCTTCACCGATATTGCTTCGGTAAGATCCGCAAAATTGCTCGTCCGCTCAAACCGATACTTCAGTGACGTTCCCAGGTCACTGAGGATGTCTGGGTGATCCTCAGGATTGAGCTTGATTGCGTCTTGCTGTAAGGATATCGCCTCGGTAATATCGGGTAAGTCGCCAGTGAGATCGTATCGACTTTGTAACGAGGTAGCAAGGCTACGGAGTATGACATGGCGGTGCTCGTAATCCTCGCGGGTGAGGCTGACTGCCCTTCGTTTCAGAGAAATACTTTCGGAAAGGTCAGACAGGTTTTCCGTGCGCTCGAAACGGGAGCTCAGAAACATTTCGAGGTTGTTCAGCAAGCTGGGAATGTGTTCGTGGTCCTTGGGAGCGATCCTCACAGCGTTTTCCTGGGTGGTGATCGCCTCGCTAAGGTCGGCCATATCACCAGTGCGCTCGAAGCGGAGGAAGAACGAGAACGCGAGGTCGTTCAGGATGGTCATGGGGTAGCTGTGATCCTCGACTGTGAGCTGAGACGCCTTCCTTTGGACAGCGATGGCCTTGTTAATGTCCACACGGTCCTCTGTCTCCATAAACAGGGACTGAAGCTGCGCTCCAAGACTTTGAAGCACTGTGGGGGCATTTGGATGGTCTTCGGGAGACAGGGTTACCGCCGTCTCATTAGCAACGATGGACTCAGCCAGGTCGGGCAAGTCGCCGGTAGCCTCGAAACGGGCCTCCAGAGCCACCCCGAGGTTTCTGAGCATGTCAGGGAGGTCAGACCGACCCGGAGAGCTGATACTGATAGCCCTCTGATGTGCCGATATTACTTCTGCGAGATCCGGAAGTTCTCCAGACTCCTCGAACAGACACCACATGGATGATCCGAGGTCACTGAGCCACGTGGGGAGGTTTGGGCTGTCCTCTGGTGATAAGTCCACTGCTCTCTTCAGCGCCTCGATCGACTGGCAAATGTCGTCGATGCTCCCTGTATCCTCGAACCGGACTCTCAAGGAGACCCCACAACCGTACGATTCTTCTGCGATGTCGAGATCCCTTCACCCTGTGCTCAGCTTGACCCATCACAAGGAGACGTGGCAACATACCTGTGATTCTCCATCTTTCAATGGAAGCTCTGTTCGATTTCGGTTGGGGGAGGTATTGATGAAGTACGCGGCGGTGGGTTACCTCGGGAGGGGTTGGAGCAGTCAACGAAGCCATGTCGTGGTATATAGACAAATGCCACGAGGCACGGGCACGGGCGCTTAACGGCGACATCCACAGCCTTACCAAGCTGCGTGGAGAACGGCGTTTTCCCGCTATCTGCACAGCACAACGATCGGGTCCACTTGGGTCAAGGGTTTCTCCCAGGCGCACGACGCACGCTACTCATTGGATTTAGGGGTTGTTGGACGGGTTTCATTCTGTCTCCCGAAAGCTCGACGAAAGGGGTGACCTCTCGCGACGCGAGCCGACATAACAACTTTGCTTCAGCGATGCCCTGACCAGTGATACCTTCAGAACGGAAATCTACTCCTAGTGGGAAGACCAGCACCCTTTCGACGTGGGCGTCTTGAATGCCGCATCGGCTGCCCCATTGACACAGTGTCGTACACGCCACCTTGGGCGCCTATTTCCACCGCACCGGATATGGCAAGGAGGACCCGCGTCCGTCGTTGGTTGGGGTATACCGCAACCTGTTCAGTCGACGAAATTGGCGTTACATCGCCACGACGTTCTAGATTCCAACCCTTCTCCAATTGGCGGGGAGGTATCACTAGTTATTCAGTGCTTTCCAGTGCGTGAGAATGCTGAAATATACAGTGTCTTGCATATTGGTTTGCATCGCGACTTTTTTCAAACGGGCGTGACGGGGCCTGACAGGGTCACGCCGGGCGCAATACTTTCCAGCGTTTGGTAGCGTTTGGTCAGCGCTCAGCGTTCTAGTGTCGACTGGAATGAGTCCAAGCACGATGATATGCCAGTGTAAAAAGCCCCAGCAAGTCGCCTCTGAAGCCCGAGGTCCCACCTGGCCGTTTTGCTGAGCCCATGTCAGGTGGAGGAGCCAATTCGGCGGGGAATGGTGGTGCTGGGCAGGGAGAAAGGTGTCGCCACATCGTCTAATTCAACTCACGACCACTGGGGGCTTCAATATTTGGCGAAAAAGGTACTATCCGTCAAGCTCGTTCATGCGCATTTTATTGCAGAGTCGACACTTGAGGCCGTTGGCCGGTCCCATGGGGTTACCCCACACGGTATACTAGCGCCGTGTGACCCTGTCACACTCGTTTGAAAAAAAATCGCGATGCAAACCAATATGCAAGACACTGTAAAATATATTGGAATCTGAAGTGTGTAGAGACCGGATGACATTCTGGTGTGCGGTTAGCGGCGGTTCAACACCCAATCATAGGCCTCGCTTCGGGGGAGGGCAGTGCCTCGACCAGCAATACGTCCAACGCTCTGTTTCGGGAGCCTACGTGTCTCTTCGTTCTGCCGAGAAACCAACCTACCGGGTCCCACCCAGCGCTTCTCGCCTTCTTCGGAAAGAGTATAGTCAAAGCCATACACCTCGTCAATTTGGGCGCCCAGAATGGTTTCCGTTCGTGCGACGTGGCACCCCACGCTGACCGTCTATCGCCTAGGGCTGATCTCATTTACGATCGGGTTGAGCACAGCGAAGGCATTTGCAAGCCCGACTGCTTCGGTGACGATCGATTGGGTCATTGGAGTCGTGTTCTTCCTGCTGTGAGTGGAATCACACAATTCCACGTGTAAACCAACGAAGCCAATGCATGACTGACCTTCCTTTCCATTGGCAGTGTGTTCTTTCTATCCTATTACGACACCGATAACAACGCTGGAACGGCATGGCTGTTTCAGATGAAGGCGCTAGACGGGTTCCGAGCTGTGGCCACACGTATCCGCAGCGCGTACTCGCCTCTGACCGTTCAGCCAAGGGTTCTAGACGGGCCAGCTCCACCTCAGCGAATCCGGCCTCGCGTCCCGACCATCACGGGTTACCGGTTGCTAGTCACATCAGCTGCGATAGCCTTTGGGACAAGCAAACTCTACCTATCTCTCAGCGGCGAGGAGACTGCGCCCAAAGCCATTGAATGGGTATACAGCGTGGTAGTCTCTTTGAGGTACGGGAATTAACACTTTCAGAAGGATGCGCATTCTGACAGTGTCTCATTGATCAATTCAAACCAGTCTATATTGGATTGGATTGTACGAGCAAAGCCCAGGGAAACCTATCCCTTGGTTCTTCACGGAAAACTGTGCTCCTCTAGGTGCGTCGCAACGTACGCTCACCCACATGTCTCTCCTGGCTTCCACCCATATCGCCCCACCCTTATATCTCTCACAAATAATCTGACCTTCACCCGCAGTCCGATCCCTGGCTAAGGTCCTCTTCGGCGCGGGAGTGATGATTCTCGTGTTGTGGGGCATTAGAAGCGGGATGTACCTTCTCTTCGAGGCGGTGATGGCCATCAACTGGTATCAAGTGTTGCTAGTCGTGCTGCTGCTGGCCATGACAGTTATTGGAATCGTTTCGCCTGCACTTTTTCAATGGCTTGACTTGATTCTGGGGATAGTGTTCGCCTTGATTGACCCAGCTGGTTTTAGAACCTTTTAAGTTTATGCGTCGATGTCACACTTACGTAGAGTCGAGCGGATATGATATTGAATAAAGTCTTCTCGGAAGCGCATGGCGGGATGTGCAAGAGGCACAAGTAAGCTGAAGGGGACAGAAGGGGAGGGGTGGGTTCTGTGGGGATTGCGAAGAACGGTACTGGAAAGCGCAGTGGAAACATTTGGATACCTCCGGAAGGCTCATTCAGCGCCCCTTGCTTGGGGTGACGAGGTCACGGGAATACACAGGATTTAAGCGCCCGACTGCCAGTTCCGGATCAACGCCGTGAATCCGCCTGTACCTGTATCCCTGGCTCGACTCCACCCACTGACACCTCTCTCGACCTCCTCTACCTCTCCAACATCCCCGTTCTTTCTCGCTGTCGCCCGAGTCGGCCACAGGGAAATCGAGGACATCGGCCCGCCTAGCTCAATCGGATAGAGCGTCAGACTCTTATCATCTAGGCGGCATCTGAAGGCTGCGAGTTCGACCCTCGCGGTGGGCTACTGATCTTTTTGCCCGTCTCTAATATTCGTCGAGACCACCACTTGGTACGTATATGGTTGGATAGGGTATAGGGAAGGATAGTGTATATTTTAGCGCCTCCGTTGGTACTGAGAAGGGTGTTAGTGTAACGTCGCACTATCGTCCGTGGGCTTCACGACGTGTTGCTCTTCGTAAGAGTAGGTACAACCTCCCTCGTATTGCCTCTAGCTAACGCATTGTGGAGGCTTGCGTCCTCTCGTATATTTTTCAGGGTTGGGGAGAGGATATGCCTTGCAAAGTAATACTTCAAAAACCTGCCCGTTGTCTGTCTAGATTTCGTGATGAAAGGAGAGTCAGCGTATGTCTTTGCCCGAAGACTCAGGGCCGTATCGGGATAGTATAAGATTGGGTCACTCATATTCTCAAGGGGCAAAGAAGCAAAAAGCATCCATGTTAAACGTGCGCCGATGGGAGCAGGACCCAACCTGCGCATCCTTCAAAGGCCTGCTCCTGATGTTCCTGACTTTCCAAAGTTGGAAAACGTCAACGAACCTCAAATTTCGCTCTACAAGTGGGGAGCAAAAGGATCCTCGACGCCAGTACAACTCAAACCTGCTTACAGTCAGTGGCTGTTGGCGAAGATGAGGGCCGAGGGGAGTGGCATCTATGGGGGTGGCCTCAATCAGCACAGGTGAGTATACGGAGGACCGAGGTCGACCGTCGAAGACTCGAACTACCAAAATCCAATTTCTAGGAGGAAAAAAGTAGTGACGTCTACCCTCACTTAAGGGAGGGAAGCAAAAGAATCTTCGACGCCAGCAGGACTCGAACCTGCGCCCTCAAAGAGGAACAGATTTCTAATCTGTCGCCGTAACCGCTTGGCTATAGCGCCCTGCTTTCTGTCTTCCGGGGCCGATATATGTTGCTCAGGGCCATCGAAGCCTTTCTTTTGGAGGCGAGCGAGGAGGCGAAGAATTGGAGAGGGAAGGGAGAAAGGATTTGGAACGGTCGAAAGAGATCGCTGATCGATCAGGCAGGTATTCTGGGTCCCAGCGGGGAATGTTACTTGATAGGCTCTTTCCATATGTAATACTGTTCATCGTGACCATGTAAGAAGTTCAGAACCAAATTGAAGGGCCCTGTGACGCGGAAGGAACGAGGGGAGCGCCTCGTGAAAATAGGCGCCCGTGCCGGGGCCCGCCGGCCGGTGTGACCGGCATCAGTAATGCTCCCTCGACGCCATCACAATCACAATCACACCCCTGGTCTCATTTGTTTTCGCCCACCTTCCCTCTCAACGCTGGATGAGCGCGGTTCCCGCCTTTCTGCGCTGTACGACAAGACCATCGACTTTGACCGCCCTGCTACGCAAGCGCCGGGCGCAGTACCTTTGGTTTCACACCTCCATCACCAGCACCTCCGACGCAAACCGGCCAGGTTGGACGGCGATGTCGACATCAACGCGAGTGCCATCTTCAAGCCGTTCGCAGGGGCAGTCACCCTCGGGTACCAACACCAACGTACGGAGCGAACACGGCGAGAGAGGCGGCTGGAAGAGTAGAGGAAGAGGGCGCGCAATCGCGAACGCGGTCTTTGAACAATCAACAAGCGCGGCGGATGGTCCGTCCAGTCAACACCAGCAGGAACCTGGCGAATGGAGAGGTGGGGATCCTCGCCGGGGCAGGGGGAGAGGCGGCCCACAAAGTCGCGGTAGAGGAAGAGGGAAGGAAGGAGGAAATAACGCGCAGCCCGCGCCGCGACCCACACACTGTACGCTTCTCCCCTATATCCTCTCCTGCTTTTATCTGATGCAGAGCAGTCTTAGCTTTGCCCCTCGTACGTCCCACCCTATGTCACCCACCATCTCCCTCTCCCTTCGAAGATTGCCCCGCTCCCCAAACGCGAACAAACGATGACAGAACGCTAATCTGCGAATCCCCAGCATACCCACCGACACCTCGGCTCCCTCGTCTCCACATTCCAGTCCGCCTTACTGGCTCACGACCCCCCGATAGAAGGCCTGGATACAAGTATCGTCATCGACCCAAGGAGGCTGCACTTGACGTTGGGGGTTATGGCACTCGAGGAGGAGGGCTCGACGTCGACGTCAGCCCCGCACCCTGCAAGAACCTCTGGACCGCGTGGACCACCCGCGACAACGTCCTCACCCAACCCCTCATCTACACGAACACCCCCAACCGGCCCTAGCACACCCGAATCTACAGAACCGAAACGCACAGTCTCATCCGCCCTCGCCCTCCTCCGGTCGCTCCAACCCCAGATCGCTACTATCCTGGCAGGTGCACGCGTCAAATTTCCGTTAGAGAAGCTGGACGTCTTTCCTCCTGCGGCGACGAGCAATGCGAATGTGTTATTCCTTGGACCTGACGAGACGAAGACGGCGCGGAGGAAGAACGGCAATGGGAGGAACAATGGCGAGAGGAGTGAGTGGGATGTGCTTTGGGGTGTTTCTGGTACGTTCTTCTTTATACCCTCGTTGGTTCGGCATCGCCCTCCCTTCTGCGTCCAACCCGTTCTCCACCCGCCTTCCAGCTCATGCCTTCGTTTTCACCCCCCTATGTTCCCCTCCCCTCCGGCATTCCGGTCCCTACGCGCTTTCGATGCCCTGCTCACACCCACCCTAGATTTCGTCCACCAAGCCTTCAAGTCCGCAGGCTACATCACCGAAGCCCGTCCCTTGAAACTACACTGCACGATCCTCAACGCCTCGCACCGAAAACCTCGAACCCCGAGGTACGGATTCAGCTTCGCCAACATACTCAAGGCGGAAGAGGTTACGGGCTTGGTTGGAGGTGAGTATTCAACGTCTCGAGGTCCGCATAGGTGTGAGAGGTTTAGCTGACGTTATATTCGCTGTTGCTAGCGACGAATTCTAGCTCTTATCTGACACTTCCTGAACCTGAACAAGCGGCTGGACCCCGGGGTTTCGGTATGTATATCGTTGGATTCACGTCGGGATCGTCTGTTGACCATCGACACCTAGCGGCTGTGGCTCGCGCAGAGGCGACAGGCGTCGAGTCGCCGATGCAGAGTTTATCGATGGCAGTCCCAGGGACGACGGGTACGTTCCTCCCCTCCTCCCGATCTCCCTTCTCTCAGCCATTCTCTAGCCGCCCCTCCCACCTCCACCGCCCCAACCGTGCACTCGAATCCTCCTAGACCCCAGAAAGGAAGCAAGTGGCCGAAGAGTCGAGCGGTCCCGGTGAAGGTGGGGACGTACGATGTTGCGACGGTCGAGCTGTGGGTTATGGGGAGCCATGGGCCGGATAATGAGTATGTGTCGGTTGGGGGTGTTCCGCTTGAATGAGATGACCTTACTCGCTTCTCAATGCGTCGTTGGTCTGGCCGGGCGCGACTGTCCCCCGCGTTCCGATCCCTGCGTGCGCGTTTCGGTTCGTTTTATCGTTCCTTCGGGGCACGACCTTACCGAATCCCGGTCCTTCTTGCGTTCGTCTTCTCTATGTGTGCGAGATATCATGGCTAGGGGTGACGGACAGTATGCACATCCCTCGATCTATGCCTGCGAATATTGTTCAATTGAACAAGGTTCGTGAGTTCAGGTGAGCCGCTTGTATGCTAGCTGTCGCAGGTCGGTCCCATTTCCCCTATCTAATCCTCCGCTCTCTATAGTCTTCCTTGGATGGTGCGCGTTACTTCCAGCGACGCTGAGATTCTGATTCGGTGCGAGCCACGCTCCGGGAAGTAGGTCAGACTAAGCTTGCCTCGTAGATGCCCTCGGAGACCCAGGATGATGAGAAACAAAAGGAATACGAGTCGACTGCCAAGGTCGACAACTGGTAGGAGACCTCGGAGGCGCCTATCCGCGATGGGGCTGTCATCTGCGAGGCATAATTTATGTCTGCTTAAGACGCAATCGGACATGAATCGAGCTATAAATGTAACCTAGGAAAGTCGAGCGTACCTTGGAGATATTGGTGCCTTACGATTTGCGCTTCACATAGAGGTATTCAGCTTCGAGGAGATGCTCGCCCCGCCCCAAGCTATACACTCCAGACTCCCAGTCTCAATATGCTGGCGACGGGATTGCGAGGGCTCAGAGTTGGTCGCGTCCCAGTTGGCGCGCGGGAGATATCTTCGCGCGTAAAAGCAGCAGTACATAGTCGATTCTCCTCAATGCATTCTTGTTTCAACAACCCATTCCAACACGTCTACACAGTTTTAAGGCCATACCACCAGAACTGAGAGGGAAATTGGGGATATTCAATCCTCCAGCCAGCTTCTGCCATCGAAAATACGTAGATACGTTTGTTCATGTTTAGGTGGCCTGCTCCGGCTCCCCATCGCAGACGACACTAGGAGTGAGTCGCTTCGCTCAGCAACAAACCTGGGACAATTTATGACAGTGCCACGTACCGAAGATCTAAGTCAAAACAGGGTGATGTACCGCGAAATAAGTTTGTTACAATTCTGGGCATACAACATACCCGACAACCGCCATTCATTCGACTAGCATCTCTCCAAACCGATCCTCAAGCCGCACCATGCTATCCTGCCTCGCCAAACCCAATGTACGATCGCCTTTCAGCTCTCGAAAGTCCAAGTCCTCGTTAATCCGAATCGCTTTCAGAGACGGGAATAGTGCATTCCACGGCAGGCCAATCATATGGGTTAGCGTCCCGACCCGATTCCAGTCACGGTTACCTATGAATGTGTACATCCTTTGCAACCCAATCAGGGTGACCGTGGGCGCCCTCGCGGCCTCGGCCAATGCAACCTCTTCGACCTCAAAAGGCTTTGCGAAGGTACCATCCGTGCCGCTGGTGAATGTGATGTGGAGTTCACGAAGGTTCGTACATTGCTCGCTGATGACCTTGATACTTCGACCCAACGCATAAGATGGCCAGGTCCGGTGGCGCTGATCGAGGATGAGTTTCAGGCGTGTAATGGCGGTATTTGGGGATGGGGTACGGCCGCCCAGTGAGAGGAATCTCGGCAGGTTGTTGTAGTGGAAGATAGTATCCCATGCGACAGTTCGTGCATCGAGGCTTGGAAAGATCCTCATGGGATCCACGAGAAAGTTGAGGTTGGACGCCTCCTGTTCCACGAAGACGACCTCGCGAACGGAGGGGTGGGGCTCTTCCTGATTGGGGAGGCATTTTCCCGCCATAAACGTGAACGGAAATGAGATGGTGATTAGATTTGGATGTGAGTTGAGGAAGGCGAACAGCTCCGCTTGGGGGACTTCGGGTAGCCGGAACGACCACCTAGGGACGATGGGTTTCCAGTAAAGCCATTTGAGACTTGAAGGGATGGATTGGAGGGGGACAGGAGCGAAGGGGGACTCGCCCAGAACCATGGTTAGGGTGGCGAGGCGGGGGCAAGTACGGAGCAGTAGGTCAAGAGAGGCGTGTGTCTCGTGAGAGGCGTGTGTCTCGTGAGAGGCGTGTGTCTCGTGAGAGGCGAAATCGAGGAGCCCAATGTCTAGGCGTTTGATGTACGCTGCGAGTTCTGCGCTTCGAGGGGTAGACTGGCCGAGGGCATAGACAATACTCGAGAGCCGCAGCTCGGAGTCGACAGCAACGTGCTTATACAGCGAAGGCGTGAGTATTTCGTTCCATCGGCGGCAGACGCGAACGAGGGTCGCTTTGGTCGCCTGATCAAGCGATTGAAAATGACATCGTTATCCTATGCTTTAAAGTCAGGAGAACGCACCAATGTCTTCCTCCTCAGGAGGAGTGTCCTCTGAGAAAGAATTGTCGCCCTAGCTAACCAATCGATGTGAGGATCCTCGACTGCCCTCGGGTCGTCCAGTTCTGTAGATATCGTGAATATCTCTGAGAGAAGTTCGACAGGGATGTCTGAGCAGAGGGGCATTCGGGATATGGACAGATGCAGAACCTAGTTCGACTGATTCTGGACAGGGATGATGGTCGAAGGCAAAGCACGTAATGCTGGAATCTATGGTCCCACGGATTCAATGTCTTCTCGGCGTTGAACTCGGTAATCGATGCAACTGACAACCTACGTCGTAATCACAAAGCTCTAGGCTAAAGGCGGGAGACTTTCACTATCTACAGCCTCGTAAACCCCAACCCCTATACTCGCTGCAGTGTTTACTTGTTTGCCAAGCTAGACTCAGCCGAGGTGCCCTGAGCCAAGCCGCCATCACGCCGGTCCGTCATCCTCCTTGAACCTGGCTTCTACTCTCGCTCCAGGGCAAACACCTGCGTCCATGAATATTGGGAACGCTCGCGCGAGGCCGCGCTAAGGTATCACAGAAGCTCTCACACATCGCTTCTGGCATTCGAGAGATGGGCCCTACTATGCACCGTACGCGTAAGTAGGCTTGCCAGCGTGGCAAATACACGTGCAAGCCGAAATACTTACCGCCAGTGCTCTCCCTAACTCGCTGTCATCTCTTTAGGTATGTGGCTATTTGGGGCCACGCGTGTAGCAGCCTCTATTGGCGTGCTCTCCCTTGAATTCGTCGGGATCCTCTACGCGCACACAGATGACCGCAAGGCGTCTACGAGTAGTCGCCCCCATACCACGGGGCTTGGGCACCCTCACAAGCCCAGAGCAGCGAGAGCCCATAAGCTCAACCCAGATTCGTCAGCAAAGCTCCCGGAGAATAGAATGGCAAGCCTAAGTCCTAACGACAAGGCTCGAGAAGAGAGGGATTTGCGGAGTAGGAGGAGGCGAGAAAATGGGGGATGTAGAGAAGGGGTTTGCTATGGAGGGTTTGGAAACGGAATGGATACGATTAGGGGGCAGGAGAGGGAGTCGATGAAGTTCAGAGAGAGGTAGTGGAACGTAGTTCATTCTTAGACGAACGCATGCGCAAACACCATCTTTGGCTTCCAAACGTGGAAGGTGAATGTCCCAACTCGCGAGACGTCAAACTGGTTGTTGGTTCCCGCACGTTCGGAAACGATCTCACAAAAGTGCGCATGCTCAGCGGCGTATCCGGCCTTCATATCAGCGACGACTCAAAGTTGCCTAGAACCTCGGAGGTCTCGCCTTCTCCCCAACGAGTGCACCGACTTCAGAAGTGGCCTTTCGGAATATGAGTAGGGCTGCGGCATCGTGGCGCGAATTAAGAGTGTAAGGGTGTAGCTCTTCATGCGGAGGTACTGCAGGGATGAACCCTGGAAAAAAATTTAACGATGGGACTCCGGGTGTGTCTGCTGTGTATGGCTAATGTGGCGCCCCGCTGACATAGGACCCCCACCTATTCCCCATCCAACAAGTCTGTCATGAAGACAACTTACCTGATGGAGTTTGGTCATTGTTCTTCAAGGGGTACTCTGACCTAGGTTTGAACTATACGTCCCCGAATGATTCATTCCGGGAGAAGGATTTACATCCGTGCTCTCCCCTACAGCATGTCCAGCGGATACACGCTGGTTCTGGCTCAGCTGGTTCAGCCCTTGTCGCGCAACCTACGTGTAATCAATATGTAGAAGGCGCGCTGCAACACCCACCAGCGTCCACTTATCGCAAGGGCAAACGATTCCACCTCGTTGTTCTGGGTGACTACCTCATGTTTTTAATGAATGGACTTTGGGGGATAAATTAAGCGCTGGTTCGCTTCCTATTCGGCAGCCGGATCCACTAATCACAACCAATATATCTCAATCTGTACTTGCTTGCCTATTAAAGCGCACTCACCAGACGCCAACCACGAGGTTACGTGTGATCGCCCCTGCACCTAGCCTCGACCTTCGGCCACGCATTTCAATATCCATGAGTGTTGGCCCACTGCAAGCGCAACTAAACCCGAGCCAAGGTATAACAACCACCCGTTCCATCTGAATGACGAGGCCTCTGAGTGATCGAGGTAAGTACGGAAGGCAGCCGTTAGTGTGGCGGACAATTATGGATTGAGTATTTCTTACTCCCGTCTCCGTAGGCCTGTGGCCGATCTCAACGAAGAACGTAGCCGCCACCATATTTATCCTGTCGCTGGAATTCGTTGCGCTCGGGTTCATGTACGCTGTGGGCGACCACCACGAGTTTCCCGCTTCAACCCCTATAGATCTGGACCGCTCTCACGAGCATAGGCGAACGAGAGCGGGTACGTCCAAAGGCAATATCGACACATCGGCAAAGCCGGATAATAGAATGACGAGTCCCAACGACGAGGCTCGGGAGGAGAGGGATGTGAGAAAGAATAAGATGAGAGAAAAGAGGGGGTGTCCGGAGGGTGTTTGCTACGGATTCAGAGGGTTCGGAAACGGAATGGACGCAATCAGGAAACAGGAACAGAACTCGTTGAGGTTTAGAAATAGGTAGTTTACTGTACGTTGGGCTCAGACGCACGGATCTGCAAGCAATGTCAGTTTACCCCAAACGCGGAATCTGGGGGGAAGGCTCCCAGCAAGCTCGCGATCTAGACCCCAAGCTGCTTGTTACTCCTAATCGTGTCTTTGGGAGGCAGTGGACACTCGCAAGTACATGTACACTGCGGTATACATACACCATACACCTGATAACTCGAAGTTGTCTAGAATCTCGGAGACCCCTCCCCACCGACAACCAACAGCGACTCCCTCTCCTGGTTCATGATCTTTTTCATCCCGCTTGTCGTCTGCGGGTTCCCTGGGTCAAATTAGTCCCGCTCCCTAAATCCCCCACTATTCCAGGATTCGCTCCTCCTTTCTGCCCGATCTCGAAATCTGTTGTGGTAAGTCGAGCCTGAGCTGTACAAGGGGACGAAGCTGGGTGAACACGGGAGAGAAGGCTCCCTCTTGAAATCACTTCGCGGTTCGTTCCTCGATCGACGTTCGGGTTTCCGCTCCCCGGACCGCGCGTGTTGCTAGAGCACTGGTGTGCGGCTCCTGGTCCCGATCAAAGCCTGCGCTGAGCCCGAGGTATGCCCACATCATGCCTTGCCCAATGAGAAGGATGCGTCGGGTGTAGATGTGGTCTTGGGAGAGATTTGTAGGGTTGAGTGACATCGTTATGTATTCTGTGGAGAGCGAGGATGTTGAGATTGGTTGTGCGAGAATGAGTGGGCTGCGCGGTAGAACGTCAAAGCCCGCCCACCTACCTAACAAGCGCAACAAGGAAGCAGTGCGTCGACTGATCATTCACAATGGGTCAGGTCAAAGCCTTGCTAAACTGTGTACATATGCCGCCTGTTTCCATGGTGGGGTACGCGACGAAAACGGCCATGGGGGCAATAGAAAGCATTGGGGTTCACTGCATGACTCAATCTGGGGCCCTCATAGGGCCAGTCTGTACATAATGAGAGAAAGGGGCGAAACATAGTAGGGTGAACTCGGTTAGAATGGGAGGCGCAACGAGATTCCACTGTCCAGGGAGGGGGATGAGGTCTATAGTTACACCGTCACAATGAGGATGGTCGAAGGTACGGCTTATACGACCGGTAAGATGGGACGCCTAACCAATCGCGAGACAGGCGACCCCTTCTTACCATTTATTGGGGCAGACCTGGTGCAGGTGAATGCCGAGGAGGTACAGCTTCCGCTTGGTGTCACGCCAATCATTGTTGATGAAGTCAATATTTCAATAGAGACGGAGCTCTTGGTGTGAAGCAAAGGCCACTGGCACTAGAGCGCTTTGCTTTGATCTCTACGCCACCTTGAATCCATTCTGGGAGATCAAATGGATGTCTGTGGCACGAATCCAGACGGAGACCTTTGCTGCTGGGCTTGAAACGGGACAGGGCGTATCGCATATCCACGAGTGAAACCGGCTCTTTATATATCAACCCAACCTCCGTTTACTTCTCGGTTGGGAAGTATGGTCTCCAATCTCGGGCCACCTATTTTCAGCCCGAGAAGGCCGCATATCGCAATTAAATGCCCAGAGTGACAGACAGTCTAACGGAGTGCTGCGGAGATGACAGGACCCCCGACATCCCACCCAAATGCCTCTGTAAAAATCGCCGGTTTTGGGCCATTTTTATCCGGACGATTTCGCCCAATTTCTATCCGGACATTTGCAGAGGCCCCCCGAGCGTGCCATTTTTATCCGGACACTGGAAAAGGCCTGAAAATCGCCAGAATATTCGTTTTTCGCTGCGCTGCGCGCTTTAGGCCGCGTTTGAACGTGTTTAATACATCGCTGCCCAGTCTGAGGGCGTACTTCGTTGAAGAACTTAGCGGAAGCAACGATTATCCTCCCAAGACGACGTGTCAAGGGGGCGCTTACCAAATTTGGGCGCGTGGTGGCTCGGAAACCATCCAGATTCCAACCAAATTCAGCTCCAAATCGCCTCAGGCGCGGCACGCAACCTTGCCTCAAATGGTCTGGAAGTGGGTGAAAACCTGTGAACTCTACCGGCACTCAGCTATATATGGGCTCGGGCGGCTGGCAGGCGTGGGTTTCTATCCGGACGGGAAGAGACCCATCGCCATGACCCCCATTTTTATCCGGACGCTGGTGCCAGGCGTCAGGCCAAATCCGAGGCGTTTTTATCCGGACAGGCTAAAGGCAGTTCGCCAATTTGGGGCCGTTTTTATCCGGACTTTACAGAGGCATTTGGGTGGGATGTCGGGGGTCCTGAGATGACTCTACTTATAGGCTGTCAGTGTTCCGTCGACAGGTGGACATGGAGTGCTGTGTACCTTTTTGCCATCGGCATATGCCAGCGAGGGTAGCTTTTACGAAGGGGCTGTACGCCGCCGCAGAACACTTATCTTGAAGAGCGGACGTTCATCACCCCACCTTTCCTATGTCCACTTTCGCCGCTGTTTCCATAGCCGATAGGCCCTAAAGCCAAAAGGATGCCTACAGCGCGCTCCATATGGCATCCAAGGCTAACTGTCTACCGCTTGGCATTGATCCTCGTCACTATTTCCTTGAGTTCCGCGAAAGCTCTATCTCCGCCCGCGACTTCCGTGACGCTCGAATGGGTATTGGGGACTGTCTTGTTTCTTTTGTGAGTCACGGCATCCTATGTCGGCTGAGTGTGGACTAATTAAAGTGACATGCGGGCAGGGCTTTCTTTCTCTCGTATCGGGATGCAGAGGACGAAGCGAACCCGGCGTGGTTATTCCAGATGGACGTATGCAACGTCGTGAGGAAGGGTTTTGAGATGTCTGGGATACGGGTCCCCTTGGGCAATCATACCGAACGGTCTGGTGTCCTGCTTGCCTGGAAGGATCGCCCCCTGATCACCGGCTATCGACTTCTGGTCTCCGTCACTGCGATAGTTTTCGGAACCGTGAAGGCCTACGTATCGTATCGTGGAGAGATTACTGCGCCTAAAGCCGTTGAGTGGGTGTATGGCGCATTTGTCTCTTTGAGGTATGTGCTCTTCGATTCTGAAAAGAGTGGGAGGTGGAATCTCACCAAGGAGTTAGTTTCTATTGGCTTGGTCTGTACGAATATAGCTCGAGGGACACAATGCCCTGGCTCTTCAACGCAAACTGTGCACCAGTCGGTAAATTTACACTCCCATAGCGATTCTGCTTCTCGGCTGATACGCCCCCACTCAGCTCGGTTCCTTGCACAAACTGCCGTTTCGTGGCCCGCATCATTCATGGTCTGGAGGGGTATGAAAACTGGGATATTCACCACAGTCTTCAAGGAGCTTCTGAGGATGATGGTTGATTCCTACGAAACGGAACCGTGGCTCCGTTGGCTTGTGGTGCCCTACGTATTGCTTTCTCTAACACTGGTCGCCGTCCTTTGCGGGGCTTCGGCGTGGTTTGGTGTGTCGTTGTTGGTTGGACCGGTTATTATAGCGACGTTTGGGTTCTTGGGGGTTGATATGAGGTGAGAAGGAGGGTGAGAGAGTAGGTACGGCCTATGTTTACTGTCGAGATAAGTTGTCAACCATATGGTTGCGTTCGCTTGTCGGCGCAGCGCACAAGCGACACCGTCGGCAGCGAGGTGTAGGGAACTCAATCGAACATTTGATATGTTCCTGGTTGTGGAATGGGATACATGTGGTGACTAGCTGTTGTCTACTATCACAGAGACCGCGGAAAGGTTCTTTTCAGGATGATTGCTGCTATTAAGAAAGGTTTGAAAGAATCCGTTCCCTCTGCTACGCCGACGGCTCCTGCACACTAGACCCCCATTGACAGCCCAGCACCTTATAGTCCTCCCCTGCTCAAAGGACTCCAAGGGCCTCACGGTACGTTCAAGGTAACTTGACTGAAAGGTTCATGGTACTCACATTCGGGACGGGGCAGTTGATAGGGGCCTCGGCCACCCGGCATCGCTTTGATCCGCCTCGGATATCTCCGAGCGAGAGCCCCTGTTCTTGCGAGGCTTCAACAAGCCTCTCTGTCTCGACCATCATCATCGCTCGGCTCTGCTCCTCCATAGACAGCTCAGGACCTCATATATCAACAGTATACATCACGGCCAAGCTCTACAGCAACGCCTCGACGACCTTTACGCTTTAAACACCAGGCCTTGGGCCGCTGTGCTCGACGAATCGACGAATCCTAACCTGGAGTCGGATGGGGGGTGGAGACAATGAAGGCCGGAGAGGGGCAGGGCAGAAACGTTCAGGCAGGTCATCGCACGCCCCCAACGTCCAAGCGACAGACTCGTCAGCGGCGGACTAGAACACCGCTTGGACATTTCGGCCCCACGGGGTATGATTGTGGGATGTGTTCCTGAAATCAACAGCGTTACCTGGCGCGTTCGCGACGCACCCCTTTGCGTCTCTTCGTTGTTTGCCCGTCTGAGGACCGGCCCATAGAATGGATCGCGGATGGCGTTGGCATCCGAAGCTGACTGTCTATCGCTTTGGCCTGGTCGTCACCACCATCGCGCTGAGCACTGCGAAAGCGCTGTGTTCCCCTGCTTCCGTGACGCTCGAGTGGGTAATTGGAATTATATTCTTCCTTCTGTGAGTCTCCCTGTTATAACTTATCGCTCGTATTGGAGAAGAAGTCTGACATATTCCGGTCCTAGGGTATTTTTCCTCTCTTATCGGGACGCAGATGGCCACGCCAGGCCAGCGTGGCTCTTCCAGACCGACGTGGGCGATACCGTTAGGGCAGCATTCGGTGGGGATAGGGGCTACTCTCCGGCACACGACATGATCGAAGATCCAGCAGTGCACTATCTCTACGGGCGCTACCCCACAATAACTGGATACCGACTCGTGGTGACGACGGCAGCCATAGTCTTTGGTACCACCAAAGTGTCCTTGTCATACCTGGGCGAGGTAACCGTGCCTAGGGCGGTCGAGTAGGTCTACGGTGGGGCAGTTTCCCTAGCGTATGTACCCTGTGCAGTTTGTTATGTTGGGATACAGGGGAACTGACGATGGCATTAGGCTCTATTGGTTGGGGCTCTACGAACATGGTCCAGATGGGGCCATACCTTTGTTCTTCACCAAGGACCGAGAGCCGTTGGGTATGTCGCACCCATCCCCCACCTGCCCTTCAGTTTCCGCCCTGCATGCGCGACGTTAACCAATATCACCCTCCTCAGCACGATTCATGCTAAAGCTCCTAGGCCCACCCGGCTCACTCCTCATTCTCTACGGCATCAAGACTGTATTCGTTGTCGTCTTCCCAAAGATCTTCGAGATGATGGGAGAACCACACATCGAAGGACGCTATGTGTACGAACTCCTGTTGGTTGCTGTGTTTTGCGTGCTTGGGTGTGGGTGTTTTCATGGTGTCCTCTTTGCGTATATATGTGTTATACTTCCGTTTATCTTCTGATTTTCGTTGGGATTGGATGCTTCGGGGTGTGATGCCGCTTTGGAGGACCCTTCGTGAAACACACGTCCTCCATCTCATATCAGTAGCCCTGAAGCCTGAGCTCAGACGGTGGGGGTAACCCGCTTTGTATATAGGCACCAGAATTCACGCAGTTCGAAATTGAATGCTTTACACCCCGCTGAGCGCCCTGCATGACAAGGTCGCCAGCGGGGGTGTGCCGCATGCGAAGGTGTCGCTCGTCCAATCACCGGCCTCGGTTTTCACGAAGGCGGTGTGTTGATGCGGGATATGTTGGGGATCGCGAGCCTACATCCTGCTGGCAGTGCCAGCTCGCCATCTCGAGAAACGGGACTGCGAACGTTCTCGAATGGACCGTACATGGAGACCGAAACTGAGCGTATACCGTGTAGGTCTGTCTGCGGTAACCATTGCGCTGAGCACAGGCAAGGCCCTTTGTCCACCTGCTTCGGTGACTCTCGAATGGCTAACTGGTGTGGTTCTCTTCCTCGTGTGAGTCTCCGATTCATGCTACTCGAATCATTTGGAACCTGAAGTTTTCAATCTCCAGAGTCTTCTTCCTCTCCTACCGCGACGGAGATCCAAACGCAAGGCCAAAATGGCTTTTCCAAACCGACCTTGTTGATAAGGTGGTGGTCGCGTTCAGCAATGACAACGACTACATTCCCGTATACAACCCCGCGGAGGACGATGATGCCACCTTCATTCGCCCGAGATCCCCGACCATGACCCCCTATCGACTTTTGGTCACCCTCTCGGCGATATGCTTCGGGACCACGAAGGCCTATCTTTCGTTCCGTGGAGGGATAGCCGGACCTAGAGCTCTGGAATGGGTCTTCAGTGCAGTAGTCTCGTTGAGGTGGGCGCATATCCCAAACGCTGGTGGGCCAGATTCGCTGACCATCTGGAAAATGTAGTTTGTATTGGGTGGGGTTGTACGAAGACGCCCCCATAGAGACGGTCTCCTGGTTCTTCACAGCAAACTATGCACCTCTAGGTGGGTGAATATCTTCTCCCATCACTTTAGCTCACTCAACAGATCGAACTCATTGTCAGCGCGATTCTTGGTGAAGCTACTGGGATGGCCAGCATCGGTTTTGTTAGGGTGGGCGCTTCAGGAGGTGATCCTCTTGGTTGTTGAGATGTTCGTTGAGACGTTGAAAGTGGGTCCAGAGGAAAGCCTGTGGTCTGTGATGGTTGTGTTCCTACTTGTTCTGTATCCCTCGTTTGCAATGCTGGTCGTTTGTGTGGCTCTTGCTATTGGATGCGTGGGTTGTGTTCTGTTACCGTTTGTCGGAAATCCCCCGAGAGCCTTATCGGGCCGCTAAGGCACGCCAGGCTGGCCTAGCCTTATCGGGCACCCGATAGGAGATGCGTAAGCCCGTTAAGGGACCCATTCCCTTATAGGCTAGGGGCCAAATAGCCCCGGCTCGGCGCGCCAAGCTGCCAGCGCCGTGGGGCGCCCGGCCCCACTCGCTGCAACTGCGTAGGCGCACGAGGTGTGGATAGGTGCTTGGTGAGGCCGATTCCTGTGTAGAAATTCGATTTGAGGCCGCTTGATGCAGTCGACGCAACCCCTGGATTTGGTAAATGGCTTTTTAGCAGCTCGCGGAGGGTATATTGATGGGAAATTTAACCCTAGCCGGTGCCCGCCCCGGCGAATAAGGGTTGGCCGTGCCTGATGAGGGCGCCTTGCTTTATCGGTCCGAGAGCTACCTTATCGGGCACCTTATCGGTGACCCGGGTGATCTTATCGGGCGGGTTCCCCGATAAGGCATTCGGGGGTTTTGCGACATTCACCTGATCGTGAGCATATAGAGCATATGCAGGGGTACTCACTGGCGCTGGGTACCTTCGGGTACCTCCCTTTTCCCGCCTGGGTACGTACCCAGGTACGAATATACGATTCCTTGGCATGTATTTCTTTCCCCCTGGGCAACCAGGTGGGCCATTTGACGCGCCACCAGCTACCACGCGGGCGCACCGGCCGAACCCCCAAAATGGTAATCAAACTCGATTACATAATGGCCTCGCCAGGGCGCCTAACGAGCGCGTCTCACCTTGATTCCTCATTTCCACCTCCCTTTCCGCTGTATTTCATCGCGAGCGAGAACTCGCCTTAATATTATTCTAACCCACTCTATGTATTCTATGTCTCTTTAATCATGGACGAGTCTGGTGAGTCCCAAACGCCTACACGAAGTTGTTGCCAATGCCGGGTCGACCTTGCTAAGCGAGCAGGCTAGCTGACCAAAACTTTCAGATGTCCGCATGTCGGGGAGCAAGAAGCGGAATGCCGACGATGTCCCATTGGCTGAGCCTGGGGCTGAGGGTAAGGGTGTTGGTGTTATCCGACCGTCCAGGCACGCTCACTCTGTTATCTCAAACATAGCCTCAGGAGCCGTCACCCACACTCCTGGCCCTCAGAAGAAGAGAGCACGCCGCTCTCTCAAGACAGAATCAAGTGAAACGACATCTCCCCATCTCCTCTACACCATGAACGAAGACCCATTGACTGGGAAGCCCCCTGACGTGCCCTCCGTTTCTGTCCCATACGGGATGCCCCCGGCATCTCACCCCCTGGTCCCAATGTCATCTGTCCAAGACGAATTAATCGATCCGGCCCTTCTTGCGGATGTGAAGCAGCAAGGAAAGGACCGCAATGATCGACGCACCAGAAAGAACAACACCCAACTCGCATACACCCGGCACTTCAATGAGTACAAGACATGGTGGGAAGGAGACCAGACCCGCCGCCAGTTAGAAGCAGCGAAGGGAGGGAGCCAGTTCATCCCGACGCCTGCACTCCCCATTACCGCAGTGAAGGTGGCACTTTTCCTGGACCATGTTACGACGCGCCCCATTGTATGTAGCTCCCGTTCGTAGACCACCATTCAAATTCTCACTGCTGCATCGGGCAGATTGGACCCAATAAGCAACCAATACCCAACACGACGCTCTCTGCCATCTCAGTGGACCAGATCATCAACTCTCTGGAGCACTATCGTTTCACTGAAGCTGGGACGAAAGCAAATAAGCTTCGAGATCACATTCTGATACAAGACATCATGAAGGCGACTCGAGAAAACGAGGCCAAACGGCAGCGGGATACCCAGCGTCTGAAGGCTACTGGAGCAAAATCTCGTAAGTCTCCCTTTTTTCGGGCTGTTCCTTTCACTAACACACATACAAACAGAAACCTTCACTCGCGAGCAGCTTCAGGACGTTGCACTCGGTCTTTTCCAGCAACCCGGCACCGAGCAGCAGCTTTGGTTGCGCAGCCGTGATCGCGGCATGCTGCTGACTTCGACCAGCACCGCTATGCGAGGTGACAATGTGCGACCACTCCTCCTGTCCGACCTTCTCCTCCATGAGATTCCCTTGATTAATATGGGTCTTGATCACAAAGAGAAGGCGAGTTTATTCACTATCTCGCTTTTTAATAGACGTCAGCAGTTGACACTGTGCTTGTAGGCTTTGGTGATCATGAGCAACCAGGGAAAGACCAACAGGAATGGTCGGATTGATTTCCATGGTACCTTCCGGCACCGCCATCCTGAGCTGTGTGCAGTGGGGGCAGTAGCCCTCCACCTGTACTTCACCTTTCACGTTGCGAAGCATCCAAAGCCCGATTTCCCACCCGATTTCGATAGCCCTCGCGCAACTGATGTTGGGTTCCGTAGCTGGTATGAGCTGCTACTCTTCCCCAGCAAAAAATCGCCGACCGAGCCATTGACACCCCAAGGTGAGCAACCTGTCGCCTTCGAGGTTTTGGGTCTTCTTCGCTAACATGAATAAATTAATAAAGCCCATCGTGATCGCTTCAACGCAGTGAAGGTTGACTTTGACGTCTTCTGTGAGAAGGTCACCCATACTGGGCGAATGGTTGGAGCTAGAGATGGCATCGAATTCGGGGCCTCTGTGGAGGATGTGAAAAGTCTTGGTCTTTGGTCGCAAGCGGGCTCCTTCCGTGCCGTTTACGACAGGACACTACCTGTGGGTTCCATGCTCGCGACAGCCCACTTCAACGGTGAGCAGAAGAACGACTACTACCTTGCACGCAACTTTTTGAGTGAGCCGTACTGTCTCAAGCTGGGTGCCGCAAGCTAAACCAATTTTAACAGATCCACCTGAGCACCTGGAGTGTCAAATATTCCCGTGGATCGAAACGGAGGAGCTCACCTACAAGGCCAGATGCGATCAGCTTGGCCGACCCGCAAGAGACGAAAGCCTGGCCTCTTTCTTGAGCGTCTTGCGCTGGTTTCGTCGCGTCCTCCTCCAGGATGTTGTGGCGCTGAGCTCAAAGCATGGAACAGACCTCCCCATCCTCAAGTACGAGCCATTCAACACTCCTGCCTTCGCATCCTTTGCTGCTGAAGCTGGTGCAATCATTACGCAAGCAGAGGCTAATATCCGGGACAACATCCAGAACATCCCCGAGCTTCTGGTGCAGGCGTATGCTGCCCAGCTTTCTGCAATGCACGCTGCACAGCTGGAGCACCAGACTATGCTTCAGCGATATCAAGACACCGTCAACTGCGCGTTTCAAGTTCTCGCTTCATCTGGTAGCAGGGCTACCAAGCGCAAAGCTATTTCTCAAATTGGTGCGTATTATCCCCCATATGGAGACTGCAGTTACATGGACTCAACTACCTGTCAGTGACCCAACAAGTGGTTGAGAGGCCGGCTCCAGTGCACTCTGCATGTCCTATGCCGAAGCCATCCACTGTCACTGACACTCCCATTGCCGCCGTGCCTATCACTTCGCCTTTTTCTTCATGTCACCAGCCGCCAACCATGGCGATACCCACCATGCCATCATTGATGATGACGAAGGTTGTCAGTGGCCAGGGAAATGTGTACTCAACACAGACATTCCCTCTCAGCGACTGCCCGGAGGAGCGGGGTCTTCAGATGCAGGCCATCACAAATCTCGAGGAGCGGTTCTCTGCAGAGAAGCTTCGATTCCAGTCCTTTGAATGGTTGAGCTACGGCAGAGCGCACAATTGGGTCCCTGAATTCAAGTACTGGAAACCCCGTGATGGTTCGTCGCCTTCTCTTGACGACATCTGGAGGGAGTACACGGTGGGTATTGGCCACCATTTTTCAATTCTTGAACTTGTTGCGGTCTGGGATGCCAAGTGGAAGCGGGACCAACGCCCGATCAAGAACGAATGGACACGGCGCATGAAGGTCGTCCGGCTCATTGAAGGTCTGGTGCAACAGAACAGCTGGGACGCTGACATTGCCCTGAAGTTTCTCAACAGCAAGTACCCAATCTCGCCCTCTTCCCCACAGAAACACCTCCGAAGCTCTCGGCTTTTTCAAGACTGGCTGAAGGACCCACAGAAGGCCACAATCCTCGCCGAGTCATCACAATGCGGGATGTAGAATAGATGTGTTCGATCATCTATGTACCTGGTATGTACCTACAATGCCACTGGTATTAAATTCTCCCCCTTCCTCGCTGAGCTGTTTACCATCGTCCCCATGGCATCCAGCGGCATCCAGCCCTCTACCAACATCCACCCCCTCCCTCGGTTTGTCCTTCCTTCGTTTCATTTCCTACTAACCTCCCCCTCATCTACCCACTTCCGAATCGCCCATGGCGAGAGAGTCGCCGTCACCGTGCCAAACTCTGCATGAGGTGAGTTAGTAGTGATTCGACAAGTGCGGCGACATTCCGCTTAACTTGTCGCCCAGTTTCTGGGTCTTCGACTCCCCATACCACCGCCCTCCTCCCCGTCACGGTATTCGTGCCAGTGATACCATGGTCTCCTGGTGTTGGCGGAGAGAGGGAGGTCGTGGTCGTTCCTCGGCCTGGCTCCTCCCTCGTCCTCTTTACTCGCGTCTCCCCCATCCCTCTCCCCTCCTTCCTCTCGTCAAGTCGTTTGTCTTGCCCAAGCCTTGCGTCGATTTGGTTTCGGGTTGCTTGATCGGGATGTCGTTCGAATTCAGCGCTGAGACGGACCTGGGCTGGGGAAGGTGGTGTGGAAGTCAGAGGTGGGGGAAGGCGAAGTCGAGCACTGAGGAAGGTGGTCCTGAGGCCCGAGGCAGAGAGGCTTTGTCGAGCCATCATCACACCATACCCCGATTTGATCGTGCATGGCTCCGTCCTGTCGGGACTGGTGCGTCGCACGATTGCTCGTCAAAGACGAGGTCGGAGGTGTGCGTGTGGGGTGGGCGGGCGTTTGTGGGCTTCGACTCTTGTGGAGGATGAGTAGGAGGGGGAGAAGGTGTGGGCGGTAGTCGGAGGCGCGCCTTTGAGGCGTAGAGGGGAGAGTGCAGAGGGAGGTGTGGAAGTGGGGTATCGGACGTCGGCGTCGGCATCCCAAATCCGTGTGTCGGTCCCGTTCCGCGTTGCCGTTCGGGCGTCGGGGAAAGGTGACTGGGATAGGTGGGTGACTGGGGAGGTGTTGGTTGTGGTCGTTCGGTGAGGGCGTCTAGCACGTTCGGCGTCCTTGCCGACTTCAGTGAGGTGTCGCTCGGTGCGGTGGTTGCCTAGTGCGATTGGCGAGTTCGCATGAGGCAGAACGCGCCAGTCTGGCTTTAGGATAGTGCACCGAGGAAGGAGGGGAGGAGGGAGGCTATCGAGGTGGAAAGGTCCGGGGGTGGATGGACATGGTGTGATGGGGGAGGTAGGACGTTGAGGTGGGCGTCTGGTGCGATGGGAAGGTGGGACGGCGAGGTAGATGCTGTCTAGGGGTGCTGCAAGGGCGTTGGCGCGGGAGTGGGGGTGGGGACAAGTGGCAGGTGGGTGAGAGAGGCGTTGTCGAGACTGGAGCGTCGAGCACCCACCCAGCCCGTTGGGTGTCCGTGATTGCGTGAAGGCCATCGCCAACGTCTAACCTCGTCAAAGTCGAGGTCGAAGGAGGTTGCGTTTCGGGGAGGGGACGTGAGCCGGCATCGGGGTGGGGTTACTGGGTGGGAGTGTTGACGCCGTGCGTGTCACCGACGAGACCGAGGGGCGGGACAGGCTGAGGGCATCGGCGTTCAGCGCGCCCTCAAAGGCGCTGCGGAGGTGCGTTGAGCACCCGCCCAGCCCATCGGGCGTCTGCACTTGCATGGGGGCCGCCATCGACGTCTAAGCTCGTCAAAGACAAGGTTGTGCGCGGCTGCCAGGGTCGACGTCCACGGCGTTCGAAGTGGGTGTTTGTGGCTAGAAAGAAGTTGAAGGGTAAGTAAGTATGAATAGGCTTGATTACATTTGGCTTACCTTGGCCTTCGCCGTTCCATTGTTATCCTACCCATTCTCCCTCGCTTCATTTCAACTTGGCCTCGTCCCATCCGCTCCACCCTCGAGCCTCCGTCCTCCGTTTCCCAGCCGTTCCGTTCTAGCCCCTGCTGGAGCTCATTACTCCAGGCGCCGAACGTCCTGCATTTGGTGAGGCTGGGGTCGCGTTATCGGGATGCCAAGTGTTGAATTCGAGGCGTTGAAGGTGTAGGGCCCGGGGGTTGGAGACGTCCAGGTGTGTGCGTGTGTGTGTCAAGTGCGAGGTCTTCAGAGAGAGGATGGACGGGAGATGGGTGAGGGCTGGGCAAGCGGATGTGTGGAGGTTGCGTTTCGGGGAGGGGATGTGAGTTGTCATCGGGACAGGACATCGGGGTGGGGTTGCCGAGTGGGGAGTGTTGACGCTGTGAAGGCCCCCCTGTAGTCCTACTACGTGTTTTGTGTGCTGGGAAGAGAGGTGGAAGGGAGGGAGAGGGAGAGTAGCGGAGGAAGAGGGTAGATGATGGCGGTGTCATGACAAGGCCGTTTGTACCCCGCCAACAAACTCCTGATCAGTATCCGCGCCCAGCGCTTAACACCCAAAACGGCTGCAATTAGCGCGTCGCGACGCTCTGGTCACTAAATTGAGGAAGCGCGCCCTCTTGTAGACGTTTAAACCCGTAGGTGAATTTCATTTCCTGGAAATATCCATTTGATATCAAATATTCTCTTGTTCTGAGTTTCATTAAAATTTTCTGTCGTACCTCTACGTGTCGCCTGTTGGCCAGCTCCTCATACCAACCCACTCAGCTCCAGCACCCAGTGCATACTCCACTTGCAGCTCAATAGCCCAGTGCCCTCATTCCCGGGGGTGCGGACTCAGCGAGCGGTCTCCTTCACCTTCTCCTCCCATTCAAGCACACTATTCGCCGTAATGCAGCCATCCAACCAGGAGGTAAGCCCCCGCACTCAACCTGTTTATCATTCTACTCAAAACCCCATACCACCTATTCTTCTTCGCCACTAGGCGCCTTCTTTCGCTTACGTAGCTCCCTCTCCAACCGCGTTCCGGTTCCTCCAGTGTAAGGCCTCATTCTCGCTTCATGCCGCTTTGCAAAGGGCCGTGGCCAGAGAACTGGAGGAGGCGCTGGAGGAGGACATGCGCAAGGAGGATGAGCTGGAGGGTGGAGACGGTTGCGTAGAGTTCGCGGGCGCATTCAATTCCCTGCCTCTCAAACGCAAGGCCGTCGCTTTCGATGGTTACGTGGAGGAGGATACCATTCCGATCGCGACGGAGACCTCGGGTCAGGATAGGCGCCCGAGCTTGACGCCCCTACCTTCAACAGCCCACACTTTCCCGGCGGACGCCGAGTCGAGCACCCATGGTGGGGGGCGCAAATCCTATAAAAAAAGGCAGAAGATCGCACAACGCAAGTCCAAG
The DNA here is from genome assembly GCA_951394405.1 of Coprinellus micaceus. Lineage (NCBI taxonomy): Eukaryota > Fungi > Basidiomycota > Agaricomycetes > Agaricales > Psathyrellaceae > Coprinellus > Coprinellus micaceus. The sequence continues at coordinate 133,536 of OX596340.1, read as the reverse complement.
CAGGCGAAGGCCTTTATCCAGAATACCCAGGCACCTGCCCCGCCTACGGGGGCCCACTTCCTCGACACAGCAAAAACCGTCCCGGTCACGCTTCCACTGGATGAGTTGCCGACAAACTCAAGCGGGTATGAAGCAAAAAACCCAGACGGGAAGGACCAGTCCGTGCTGAACATGCAGGACTTACTCAATGAGGGCTACGAGTTGATTGGATGGGATGGGCGGTGCGTCTTTGCATGGTTTGACCCTGGCATGGACACTGATGTTTAATCGCGTAGAGAGCCCCTTGTGCTGGTAGACGAAGAGACCAAGAAGATATTCTTCGTTGGGGTACCCAAGCCTGAAGACCCCACCTACGATGCAGCGTGCAATGCAGTTGCCGAACTGCTGGTTGAGTTAGGCACCAATGGCGGGATCTCGAAGGATGAGTTCTCGCACACTCGCGGAGAAGGCTTTGCCGCCATTCGCATTGGAATCGGGGCGGGGCATGGCCCCCCACGACCATACAACTTGAGGAATGACACGCACTCAGAGGCTGCCGACGCGCTACGTAGAAGCGCTGAGCTGGAGAGGCTTGCGCTGCATCAAAGTGGTGAGTAACTTCTATGACCTGGCCCCCTGGTTCATCACTATTTACGGAACCTCACATTTACAGCTTCGTTCAAATTCTACCTACCAAAACTCTACAACTACTACCACGCACACACCATCCCCGTTCGCAATCGACTCTCTGACCTGTTCCCAAACTGGGAAAGGTCGATCTTCTGTGCTGCAGCGTGCAACGCAGGGAAGCAAGTCGCGACTTGCTTCCATCGGGACTGCCGAAACCTCGCCTTCGGATTCTGTGTTGTTCACGCTGTCGGCAAGTACGACTACACGAAGGGCGGACATATCGTCCTCAAGGAGCCCAAGCTTATCATTCAGTTTCCCTCAGGCACCCATGTCCTCCTTCCGTCTGCGACCATCACTCATGGAAACATTCCGGTTCAAGACGGTGAGACACGTGCTTCATTTACCCAATACACTGCTGGTGCAATGTTCCGTTATGTCGATAACGAATTTGGCACCGAGAAGCAGCTCAAGAAAAAAAGTAAGGCTAAATATCGCAAGATGATGGAGGACAAAACTACTCGGTGGGAGATGGGGCTTGGACTGTGGTCTACCATGGATGAACTGCTCAAGGGTGCACCTGCTCCGCTCATGCCTGAGCCTGAGTAAAGTATAGTAGCGCGCCAGTGGGCTTGATGAGTAATATACATGTTTTGTAGGTCCAGCTTATCTGAGAATGTGCACTACATCGTCATCTAGCACTGATCTTGGGAAATGTTGGGGCACTGGCGCCTCCATGGTTTCGGCGCCTAAGTCAGGCTGTGCGCGCTTATGAGCGCCACAATGTCACAAGACACCGATCACTCCTATTTGGGGTGCGGAGCGGGCTTCAGACATAACGTCTAACTTGCGTTGAACACTTTCTATTCTTCTGGAAACCACCATCTCTACTCAATTACTCGTTTAAATCTAAAAGGAGCATTCAAACATGGGAGTCGCAGCGCTATGGAAGGTTTGTCGCCTCTGCGTTCCACATCCAGTACGCCCTCAGGCTAACACAATGGTCAATTAATTAGTTAGTGAGCCCTGCCGAGCAGACGAAGTCTCTCTCTCAGCTGGCGTTGCAAGGTGTGAGAATGCGAGGGACTGCAGATAGCCCAATTGTCGATGAATTACCGATCATTGGTATTGACATGGGGTATGTTGCACATCTAAGTGTACCTTGCTAAATATGACTGACAACCGCCTTGACCACCTGATATGAAGAACCTATTTTGACGAATGCGTGGCGGTGACACAGGCCAGTGGAATGCACGTCGCCTCAGGAAGTGGGCCGTTCCGGCCTTTATTCTTCCGCCTGTGCAAGCTTCTAAAGGTCTCTGCTACTTTCGTCTTCGTCTTTGACGGCCCCAATCGCCCCCCGCTCAAGCGTGGCGTTCTCGTCAATACCACGCCCTTGTGGTGGGTGAATGACGCGAAGATACTGGTCGCATCCTTTGGCTTCTTTGTCCACCAGGTATGTCCTGGTATGCTACCCGCCCTGCTTTGAACGGCGCCCTGAGACCAAAACTCCAGGCTCCTGGTGAGGCCGAGGCTGAACTGGCCACGTTGAACCGCTGGGGTTCAATTGATGCTCTATATACCAAAGATGGAGACGCTCTTGTCTTTGGAGCGACCACAGTTCTAAGGAGGTAAGTATCTCATTTCTAGGCGGCACATTGAGGCTTACATGGTCTGGGCCTCCTTAAAAGCCTAACTCACGACGAGCGGAAAAACACAGACAATGTTAAGCAACTCAGCACCGCTGATATTGCGCAGAGTCTTGGGTTTACGCATGGCCGACTTTTTGTTTATGCGCTTGCTGCTGGTGGCGACTATGACCCTGGCATCGCCCATTGCGGGCGTGCCGGCGCAGCGGAGATTGCTCTTTCTGGGGTCGGGGACTCGCTCTATAGAGACATGAAGACAGCTCGGAATGATGAAGAGCGAGAGGTTCTCCTTGAAGGCTGGAGAGGTCGCGTCTCCGAAGCGATCGCCAACAAGACGGTTCTATTCAGTACCAAAGTTCAGAACAATCTACTGAGAGGACTTGCCAACTTTCCGCCCCTCGAAGCCGTCAATAAATACGTCAACCCCGCCACCTCTGCAACATTCCCGGATTACCAGCCTGATGCTCGCAAATGGCGGGTGGGGCCTGAAGAGCCCAATCCCGTCTCCATCATCCGGTTCTGTCGTGACCAACTTGGCTGGTCGGATGCGACCGCCCTTCTCAAGGTCCTTCGCGCCCACCTCTGGGAAGGACTAGTGCTAAGGATGATATTTTCTGTGAGTGCTTGGTACCCAATTCTCATCTGGCTGTAACAGAACTTACCTGTCCTTAGGAGCAATGTCGCTGGACTGCTACCAGTAGCCAGTTTGGAACGCCTGCGCGCCAGCTTCCCATTGAGTGGTGCGGGCTGAAGGTGCGGAAGTTGAAGACCTCTTCTGGTCAAATCGAAGGGCGCCTCCATGTGCGAGAGCTCGACGTCGTTGCTGCGATGGTTGGAGAGGGTATATTCCCAGAGGTTCTGAATGGTGCGAAGACCGTCGAGGTCTGGGTACCGTCCATGATGCTGCCGGCGTGGGCTGCGAAGATTGGAAAGAAGCCGAAAAGGGGAGAGAAGGGTAAAGGTAAAGCAGAGGCAGGGATAATGCAGAGCATGGGGGAGGATGGCCTTGGATCCTTTGATCCCACAGGTGACGTTTTCCGTGACCTTGAACAGTTGGAAGCCCCAGCTGCCAAGCGAGCGGGCGATATCGACCGAGGGGAAGGACCTTCCAAAAAAAGGCGAGTCCTGAAGGACGAGGTCATCGACCTAACCGATGACGCTTGAGTCGTTGACGAGTAAAGTAAATCGAAATATCGATATCTGTTGTCTACTGTAGATTAATTTAATTGACGAGGGTAGGACCGACGAGACGCACCTATGCCCAATGGAATTGAGGGGGCAAGGGGAAGCGAAGCCAACAGCCACCTCTCGCACTCCACCCTCCTCCCACAAGCGTGCCGTCGTGTTGGCGTGAGCGGTGCTTGGCGTTTGAATGCAGTCGTTTTGGCGCGAGCGGTGCGCGACTCGAATCAGCTCAACTCGCTGGGTTAAACTACGGCCTGTTGGTCCATAGGAGCTCTGGGCGGTGACGATTGGGGTCAGCAGGAAGTTGGAGCGCAGGAGGGGCGGTGTGAGGTTTGCCATGCCGCTGGTGGACTAGTCGCCGGCGTGCGAACAACTACAAGCCATGGGCGCGCTGCAGGGAAAGCCCAGGCGCCCACCAGAGCTGTTCTCCGTGGCAACAGCGTAGACGGCAAGCGAGTGAGTGGGATGTAGTAAGTAAAGGCGGTTAAGCGCCCAGGCGGTTGCAATCCAGCAGCCGTCCCAAAATGGAAGGCACTTCCCAACGCCTTCGAGTTCCCAACACCTTCGAGCCCAGGCACATTCAAAGAGGGAGCATCCTATAAATCGATTTCTACTAGGCCCAGGAAATAAGTCGCTAATTCTAAGCTATGGAGGACTAGGAGAACGGGAGGTTGAGGTCACAAGCGGGGGAATTGGGGGGCCGGCTCGGAGGGCACCCCATACGGGACGCGTCCCGCCGACCCTGGCACGCTCGATCGCCCCGCGACGGAGGGCCCTCGGACGGGGGCGACAGGGGCGAGCCTTCCCGAACGGGCGGTGGGGCTGTCTCAGCGCGCCAGGGGAGGCGGGGTACCCGCGTCACGTGACGGTACCCGGGTACGCGATCGGGTGTGCATACATAGTTCAGGTACATAGGTCTTCATAGAATACCGCCTTCGCGAAAATCAATATTTCCAACGGCATCTCAGGCTTATGACACCCTCGCCACCTCATGGTACATTCCACCTGACGGGTCTTACGCGATTCCTCCCTGACCAGCTGGTTGCGTCCTTCAATCAGTTTTACGTGCATCGTCGGGAAACTCTTTGCATGGCCGGCGTTTCTCATGACTCATGGGGAATTATCCTCTAGCTAGAGCTTGTCGTGGATAATCTATTGAAGGTTCTGATATTACCCATCCGAGGGGGTCCTGGCACGAGTATCCTCAGTTGCGATCCTCGTAGCAGGAGGGACGGGTATGCTCTGTGTCCCATTCATTCTCGGTCTGTTATGTTTCTTAGATGATGGTTGATTCATAGCAGTACCAGTCCCTGTTTAGTCTCATTGTGTATTCCTTTGAAGGGGTCTTGTGTGACTGAGGCGTCCAAGATAAAAAGTGACTCCCGCCTTTCAAGTTCGACAGGGGCCCCGGCAAACCGGCATCGGCTTGATCCGTCTCGGACGTCGATCTCACTTTCTCAATCAACATCTCTGGCCTCCTTTTACCTCCTTTGGCTTCATCCTCCTAGGAATCTGGCTCAAAGACACCAGGGGCTATCCCATCATACTCCGCAAGACTTCTCTCACCAGGTCTACAGTTATCGACGAATTCTCGTGTCGCAGTCTCTACACATCAACGGACCGTAACCTGGACTGGGATGGGGGACAGGGCGACGAAGACCAACAGGGGCCAGGGAAAGGACGCCGAGGGAGATCTATGTGCACCTTATCTCTCTCTTTATCCGATCTCTTGCTTGTTTGGCGTCCCATTCGTCAAACCGACCTCGTCATGTCACGAGCCCCCCACGCCTCGTGCTGCCGAGCCATCCTTCTTTCTTGTTCCGCGAAAGAGATGCTATCCTTGCGAGAAGCTTTGCCGCGTTTGCGATGGGCAACAATTCTCCTCTGAGCGAAATGCGCGGCCCATTGGCTCCCGATTCAGTAGGGATCCAAGCTCCTCTGACCCGGCCCAGCTTAGTGGCCTCTAGGTGGTGCATTCACGCCAGCGCGGGACCGCGATCGACTATTCCTTGCGTCTGCCCTCACCTGCTCCGGGCGTATGCGACCCCTCGCTCGATTCTGTTTGTGCAATTTGGCGTGTCGCCGGACTTTGAGAGAACGGACGCAAGATGGGGGATTCAATGGCCACTTTATTCTCTGAACGAACTCAACGCAAAATGACGACCGCGAGGTGCACGGTCCGACATTGACATGTTGCAGAGTGCACTGTATTCTTCGTTCCACAATCACCAAAACACCCCGGATTCCTCTGTCTGCATTCAGTCCTGGCACCCCCATAAGGGTCCTGGATACCCGACGCCCTCGTCGTGACGGACTCGCCAGCGGGGGACCGGAAACGTCGCCGGAACATTTCACGACTGGCCAATCACACGGCGTACGCTTGTGAAAAGCGGTTCTTCAACCGAGGATCCCTAACAGGTAGGCACATATCTCTCTCTTTTTGTTCCCCCACCTTGTCTTCCTCAGGAAAGGCATCTGCGGCGACCAGTAGAATAGATCGTGGACGGCGCTGGCATCCGAAGCTCACTGTCTACCGATTGGGGTTGATAATCGTTACAATCGCGCTGAGCAGTGCGAAAGCGCTCTGTTCGCCTGCTTCGGTGACGCTCGAGTGGGTAATTGGCATTGTATTCTTCCTTCTGTGAGTCACTTTGTTGTCGGTTTCGTATTGGGGAAAAAGGCTCACATTCCGGTACCAGGGTGTCCTTCCTCTCATATCGGGACGCAGATGGCCATGTGAAGCCAGTGTGGCTTTTTCAGGTCGACATGATTGATAGCATCGGGGGAGCATTCTGTGGGGATAGGTATGACGCTCCAGCACACGACATGGTAGGAGGTCCGGGAGCGCACAATCTCTACGGGCCCTACCCTATAATAACCGGATACCGACTCATGGTGACGACGGCGGCCATAGTTTTTGGTACCACCAAAGCCTGTCTATGTTACCTTGGCGAAGTGACCGCGCCTGGGCCGATCGAGTGGGCCTACGGCGGGGGAGTTTCTCTAGCGTATGTGCACTAGACAGTTCGTTATGCTGGTATATAGTGGGACTTACGATGGCGTTAGGTTCTATTGGCTCGGGCTCTACGAACACGGCCCACGTGGGGCCATACCGTTGTTCTTCACCAAGGACCGAGCGACGGTCGGTAAGTCACATCCTTGCCCGTTCTACCCCTCACCCTCCGCCGTACTGTACATAAGCAACGCTAACCAATAACCAGCCCAATTCATTCTAAAGCTCCTCGGACCGGCCGGCTCAGTCTTCATTTTCTACGGCATCAAAACTTTATTCGTCGTCCTCCTAAGGACCATTGAGGTGATGGTAGGGGCGCAAAGCGAAGGACGGTATGTGCTCAAGTTCCTGTTGGGTATTGGATTTTGCGTTCTTGGGTATGTGTTGGTGCATCTTGTGGTCTTTGCGTTCATGTGTCTTGTACTTCCGTTTATCTGATTTTATTTGGGATAAGACCCTCTCCAATGTGATGCCTCGCTGGAGGATCCCTCACAAAACGCGTGTCCAGCTTGGGCTCACACTGGGTTCCATCTTTTCCATGCTTAGCCATCAGAAATCTGTGAAGCCCCGTGTTGAATGTGTCGCCCTGCTGGGCGCCATCCTCGATAAGGTCGCCAGCGGTGGCGTGCCGCACGCGAAGGTGTCGTGGCTTGCCCACCTTCCGATCGAGTCACCAGCCTTGTGTCTTGGGGAGGCGGTGCGTGGGGGTATTTCGGGGATCACAACAACCAGCGCCCTCCCCGTCTTGAGAAAGGTGACAGGGAACCTGCGAACGTGTCGAGCTCGAATGGACCGTGCATGGAGGCCGAAACTGACCGTATACCGTGTTGGTTTGTCTGTGGCGACGATTGCGCTGAGCACAGCCAAAGCCCTTTGCCCACCTGCTTCGGTGACTCTCGAGTGGCTAGCTGGTGTCGTTTTCTTCCTCATGTGAGTCTCCTACCTACGTTCGGTACTCGAAGTGGTGGAGTCACAAGCTGAAATGTTTGAACCCCAGAGTCTTCTTCCTCTCGTACCACGACGGGGAGACAAACGCAAGGCCGGAATGGCTGTTCCAGGCCGACCTTATTGACAGCATCATGGTTGCGTTCAGCAATGACAACGACTATATTCCCGTATGCAACCCCACGAAGGGCAACGGTGTGCTTTTCGTCCGCCCGAGATCGCCAACCATAACCGCCTACCGACTTTTGGTCACTGTATCGGCGATATGCTTTGGGACTACGAAGGCGTATCTATCCTTCCATGGAGAGATAGCCGGACCCAAAGCTATGGAGTGGGTTTATAGTGTGGTGGTATCATTGGGGTACGTTTATCTCTCGAAGATTTTCGACACACATAGGCTGACTCTCTGTGCTACCTAGCTTGTATTGGGTGGGGTGGTACGAAGACGCCCCCATAGAGACGGTCTCCTGGTTCTTCACATCAAACTGTGCACCTCTAGGTACGTAGATATTCTCTCCCTTCACTCTCGCTCTCTCAACAAATCGTTGTCAGCGCGATTCATGGTGAAGTTACTGGGATGGCCAGCGTCGATTCTGTGTTGGTGGGCGCTGAAGGAAATGGCTCTCTTGCTCGGTGAGGGGGGGCCCCTTGAGAGGTTAAGACCGGGCCCAAACGAAAGTGAGTGGTGGCTGATATTCGTGGTCCCACTCGCTCTATTCCTCACGTCTGGGATCATGCTTCTTGCTGCTGCATGCCTGGGTTGTGTTTTGCTACCGTTCAGCCGACCATGAGCATCTAGTCCAGGCACATAGATCTTCATAGGGTACTGCCTTCGCAAATAATCATTACTTTCAACCGCATCTCAGGCAGATGACACCCACCCCCGGTGTTGCCTCTACTGTGGAGGATGGTATCGTCAATGCAACTGCTACCACGTACGCATCATCCTCCACAATTCCGCTCACTGGTACGGAATGATGACCGACTGAAACTAAAACGAGGAACAACGAACCTTGGGGTCTTGCTCGCATCAACTCCAAGAAGCGCCTTGGGTGTCTGGATGGGTAAGCCGAACTCCCACACGGTTTGGGAAAATGACAGTTACTCATCACGCTGATAACCAACTGACCTACACGTACAACTATGCATGACCCTCGCGCGGGCCAGGGGGTCGACATCTACATCATTGACACTGGCATCCGCGTTACCCATGTACGTCCCATTCTCTTTCCACCCTACTCCCCATTCTGATCCTGGTGCCCCTCTTTTACAACCCCGGTCCGACTCCGGTGGTCGTGCTAGCTGGCTTGGACAATTCGGCGGCTATCCGTACGCATCGCCTCTCACTCGATCTGAATCGCCTTCCTAACAGAGGTTTTAGCCTTCAAGACGGGAACGGTCACGGAACTCACTGCGCGTAGGTTTCTATGCCTTCCTATCACTGAGCTCGACTAACTGTGGCTACCAAACAGCGGGACAGCCGTTGGTGGCCGCTATGGTGCAGCGAGGGTTCGCGCTATCAAGGTCCTGAGCGACTCCGGATCTGGTGCTATCTCGGACGTGTACGTCTATTGCACTAACTCATCGTTGAGAAGACATTCTAACTTCCACCGCAGTATCAGTGGAATCAACCTCACTTTGAACACAATCAAGGGTTTTGGTAACAAGCCCAGCGTGGTCTCGATTTCCCTTGGAGCGGCCCCAAACACCGCTTTCGATGGCGCTACTCGCGCCGTAAGTATCTGCGCTTCTCTCCAGCAAGGTATGCCTGGCACTGACCTGACCCACCTATACCTCTAGCTTGTTGCGGCCGGTGTCCACGTCGTTGTCGCAGCGGGTAACAGCAACCAGGACGCATCCACCAGCTCCCCCGCCCGTGCCTCCGAGGCAATCACTGTGGGAGCGTCTACCATTACTGACGAGCGCGCTTCGTTCTCGAACTACGGACCCCTCGTTGACATCTTCGGCCAAGGCTTGAACGTCATCAGCACTTGGAAGGACGGTGAGTTCCATTACTCTATATCCCACTCACGAAAAAGCTGAACATGATACGATGCAATCTGCCTAGTCTACTGCCTCCCTCTCTGGCGCCTCCATGGTAAGACTTCCCATTACCCGCTCAGTACTATACATTGTTCGCTGACCTGAAATTGGGCTGTGAAGGCTACCCCACACGTCGCCGGCCTCGTTGCCTACCCCATCTCCACCCAGGGCAATACCACCCCTGCTGTAATGTCGCAGAAGCTCAAGGATTTGGCCCTCTAGGGCATGCTCAACCCTTACTCCTTGCGTACGTTTTCGACTCCTAGTAAGTTTGTTATTCTATAAGTAATCTTAATCGACCTTACCCTCGGTTTCTCTAGCCGCTGGTACTCCCGACCTAGTCATCAGCAACGCGTATGACATCTGGGCCAGCCGCTGTAGTGTCGTATCCACGTGAGGATTTGGTCACCTGCTCAGTTGTATTTATGCGGGGGTTGTTGGGAGTTTGTAGCGTTTATAGCGTGCCCACGAACCTATGAACTCTATTCCATATAGTATGTCCATTGTATCCACCCATTATACCCTGTTCTATTATAATGTATTTCCGTGTATCACCCGTTCGTCAGCCCGAAGGCTAGGAGTTGACTACTCAGTCAGAGCTTCTCCGAACCGATCCTCTATCCTGACACCCCAACCCCCACCCCCATCAGGACGACGACAAAAGTGGTCCTTGACCTCGCCAAATTCCAAATCCTCCATAATGCGAATGGTGCCCAAGTAAGGGAATGTATCTTTCCACGGAAGTACAATGGTGTGTATCAGTGTCCCAACTGGATCCTTCAGGATCCCTTGGGTGACCATCCTTTGGAACGAGATGGCCTTCACTCGGGAGAGACGAGGGGCTTTGATACCGGATGGCTTGGGGATGATCGACGAGAAGTCAGTCTTCCCCTTGATGATGAAGTGGATATCTTCGAGATTAGGACACAGCTTCTCAACAATTCGAAGCTTATCAGCGAGTTCTTGCGTGGGCCAGTCCTCGCTGAAGTACTCGACGAACGTCAAGCTTGTGATCGTTGGATTAGGGGTGGAACGGTCTATGACGACGCCCTGGCCGGGTTGCTCTGTCACATGGGCTGAGACGACGGCAGCCAAGTCGGTGTCGATATCGCTGGGATCTGCGGTGGTTGGATATATCGTCCTGCGTGACAACAGGCTCGGAAGAAGCCCACGAGATGCGAGGAACGACATGGGGAGCGACTGTCGTGGGTCCTGCAGGAAGAACTCGCGGATTGAAGGTCTACGCTTCCTCAGGAAGTCGGGAGGGCTCTGTTCTTCGCTCCAAAGGTCCGGGGGAAGCGCGACGTGGGTAAGGTGGGGATGTTCATCGAGGAATCGCATCACGCGATACAGGGAGATCGAGGAGGGACCACCGGCATGCTTCCAGTAGAACTTCTCGAGCTTCCGTGGGACCGCGTTGAGAATGACTTCCCGCTCGTCAATCCCTTCGGCCAGAAGCATGGTGAGAACGCGGAGGTTGGGAACGGACGTGAAGAGCTGCACGATGGGAATGTCCAGGTGCGTAGGTCCCAAAGGTCGTGATTGACCCCACTCAAGGGAGGCGTAGGTTACGCCTAAAATGAGATCGAGGCGCTTTACGTGGTTTCCCACCGGAACGAGCGAGCGCCTCTCTTCATAGAGTGAGGATGTCGTCCGAGGGTCGAGTGTTCGCACAAGGCATTGAAGTTTCGACTGACTGTCAATGGTAATGTGCTCGTAGAGCAACGGCCTGACGACCTCATTCCATTGCTGGTTAACGAGACTCAATGACGTTTTGATCGACTACAAAGGTGGATATCAGTCGAAGCCGGCGTGCGATCTTACGAAGAACTTGCTCACCAACGATTCACGGTATATTCTCAGAGATCGCTCGAAAAGAATCCTGTTCCAAGACCAGTCGATCAACGGTTCCTCAAGCGCCCTCGGGTGGTCGAGCTGGACTGCGAATCGGAAAATCTTGAGTAGAAGCTCAACAGGTACTTCTGCGATGAGACTCATCTGGTCGACGACTCTTGGGGGATTGGCGTTGGTCAGAGCTGGCGAGATGGGCTGCCCTTCATAACATGGCGTTAGAGTGGGACCGCAGCACCCAAGCCTTCCTGAAATCAAATTCGGTTCCGTTAGCGATAGATTCGCGACAGTGATAGCCAAGTGATAGCTATTCCAAACGTCTATTAACACAACACCGACTCGGACTTGACGATCCTCCGGACGTTCTGAGTAAGCGCTGTAGTTTGCCTCCGCAGTCAAAGTACCGTCAGGTACGGACGCATTACTATAGACGGAATAGCGACCTCGTGAGGTGGCGTAATCTCATAACCTGAGCTCATCGGGCGTTGGACGCGCGTCCTACGGCACAGCAGCACCCCGAGAAGTCCGCCATGGTCGTTTCCAGGCCGCTTCCAGGCCGCGAAGTGGTAGAAAGGGTGCTCTAAGCATGCAGGTAAGTCGGATCGATGACTTCGCGAGAAGTCGAAATACATATGTACCTCTGATCAAAGTGTTCACTTGGGTTCAAATAGTTGGACGTCCATGCCCGAAGACCGAGACCCATAGCCCTGTTCAACAAAGAAGGTGATGAACAGTCCGGTTTGTATCGAATAGGGACACGGGGTTATCTGTCCCGATCCCAAAACTGTGCGAAGATTCCCACCTGAAATACTAGGAGAAAAACCTAGACCCAAAGAACGGAGGCCCAAAAAGTCATACCACACCTCGAAAGTCGACCCCAGCTTCTGGACGCGTCAAAGCAACCCGGACTAGGCGAGGTCCCTTTTGTTCGCCCGGCGGCCCCCTTTCAACAGAAGAACGGAATCCCCCCATCATTCCATCGTCCACACACTCCACTCAGGCGGCCCACTATATCGCAACCACCCGTCGACACCCTCTCCGGTACATAAACCCAAGTACCACGACGGCGCTTAGCAGACGAGACGACTGGGGGAGTACGATGCGCATAGAATGGGTCTATCAGGGTGCCGAGGACGACGGGTATTCCGAGAGGCAGGGTCGACAGCAGGTAAGCCGGGGTATCCCTTCGGTTATGCAAGACTTGTCCTGCGTCGCCGGCCGTTGTAACTCGCTGACCGTAACGTACCAGAGGAGAGGTGAGGAACTTCAAAAACCATCGGAGACAGATGAAAGTCTCCCCAGCGTCAAACGCGCCAAAGATGGAGACGTTGGATTACCTGGAGGAACGGCGGAGAACTGGCGTCGTATATCGTCGAAGTTGGGCGCGACCAGAGCGGTATAAATCCTACGACCGGGTAGGATATTCACATCACACTCCCGGCCCTCGCATGGAGAATAGAGAAGACCATGGCCACCACGTCGTTCCCCGATAAGTGCCTGAGCCTTTACGAAAATCATCCAGGTCAAGTCGGGTCCAGTGCATTGATAAGGGTTGAGGAGGTCGGGCCCTAGAGATGGTAGAAGTATTTTCCGTGGCGAATGTCAAGTCCAGGGATGTGAGGGCAAACCTAGTGCTGAGAGGCTCAGAGATGGTGACCGTCAAAGGACAAACCAGCAGCGGGCCTCGAGGCGCCTGGGCCCTGCACGTGGTGGTGATCCGGATCAGAAATCCCGGTCACCCGGACTATCCAGCGGTCGCTGGCAGTTGAGGTGCTGTGAGCCGGCTGTGAACAAAGCTGTGAAGCCCCAACGTTCCCGTCACATTCATTCGAGGATGCTTGTCAATCTGGCGAAATGTCGATGTGCCTGAGCGGGAGAACTGGGCCGCGTAAGCGCCCAGGGTGACAGGTTCCTCAGCGGGGATTCCCGGGCACTAGCATATATATAGTAGCATCGTATTCACGCCTGACCCCCATGAACAGCTCATTGCCGCACAGGAAGGGATGGATAATTACCCCCGAGCCGCGCACAGGATGGCACCCGAAGATAACGCCGTACCGCGTCATCTTGACTCTCGTCACCATCGCTTTGGGTACAGCCAAAGCACTTTCCCCCTCTGCGATTGGGTCGGTGACAATTGAATGGATCGGGGGACTTGGGTTCTTCCTGGTGTACGTACCCACCTCTCATGGTACTCAACCCAAATGTTCGACTCACGTGCCAATAGTGTCTTCTTTCTATCATACTTAGATGGGAACGAAACTGCGAGGCCAAAGTGGCTCTTCCAGACTGACTTGATGGACCCTCTTCGAGATGCTTGCTTAAAAGCCGGCATAGTCATCCCCATTTACGACACAACAGACAAGTTTGAAGCCAGGTCGTTTGGCTGGAAGAAACGACCGTCAATTACGGGCTATCGCCTTCTCGTCTCCGCCATAGCACTTTCATTCGGAACGACGAAAGCATATCTCTCGTACACCGGCAACGAGGCGGGGTCAAAGGGAGTCGAGTGGGCGTATGGGTCCATCTTCTCACTGCTGTGAGTGTGTTTGTCGACAGGATGCGCACGAGGCTCACGACTGGCGCCGGCTAGCCTTTACTGGTTGAGCCTTTATGAATCGGGCCCGAGGGAGATCGTTCCTTGGCTCTTCGAGGAGGACTATGGTATGTTTAAAGTTACACTCGAGTTCTCTATATCGAATCGTTTTCACTCAATACCATAGATTTATTTCTGTTCTGCTGGAGTCTGGCGCTACTCAACGGGATCGCAGCGACTCTTATGACAAATTTCTTCGAGCCCCTGCTGAATGCAGTGTCGACCACATACCGGAAAGGGGGCTGGCATTTCCTCGAAGCTCTAGGTCTCGTAGCGATAGGCTTGTTGGTCGGCGCGATGTGTGCGGGCGCGTTCTGCGGGTCTCTGCACACCTTCTGGATTCCACTTGAGGAACCAATGCGTCCGCTTTCAGGGCGCCTGAAGCGTATTTGGAGGAGATACGCCACGACTGGCGGGGGCGTACTTGAAAGGGGGGTGTAGAAACTTTCCTCGTCACGAGTTCGTTCTGGACAACAGGTGCCAGCCATTCAAGCCCTCGATATCGATACATTCGAGGGGGCGGGAGGACCTACGTGCGAACATGTTCAATTTTATATGCATATACTCTTCCGGCGGTGGAACGCTGTAGTCCCCAGCGGCGATTAATACCCTTTGTACCCGGTGAGTTTGTGCGTCCTGCTCCCGCCCCACGACAATCTATAGCCCCGATGAATCTTGTGGTAGGAAGGCACCCAAAGCTCGGGCTAACAGTATATCGGACTTCCATATTAGCCGATCCCCAGAGAAAGGAAGACGTCGGGCCCCAAAAGAATCGGGATATGTGAGCATCCAACCAGCGGTTCAAACGAACCCCATCGCGAACGAGTGGTGAAGTGTTGACTATTACGGTAAGGTGTCTTACTGCTCCGCGTGGTCTCATGACGGCGCTCGAGTGCACCAAGTCTGAGGCAATCTCCCAGTTCGTCACCACGCATCGTATGGGAGATCTCAAATATCGCTGGTATAATAATATGACGAATACTAACTCCGTCAAACGTTTTCTAGTCGTACTTGGGTCCATCGGTAAAAGGAAAAGTTGCGTTTGCGGTTCGAGGGGGACAGTGGTACCCCTCAAGAAGCAGGCAAGTCCTCAAGCTCGATATAGTAAGTCTTCGAAATCACATCGTCAGTGGGCTTCGAAGGTGATAACTTTAGCTTTCCAAAACTCACATAGGGGCCCGATACCGGTGCTGGATATTTTGCTTCGAAACTGGTGGGGTCAACAAGCCCATAGATAGCAGTGGACTGTGTATAAAAGAAGAATGTCTTGGCGTCTGAAGAAAACAGACTGGTTAGTTACCCACGTCGTTCCGGTGAAGGGCGAGTGTGCCATATGCCAGTGTGCAAGGTAACAGATACGTACCTCCGTTCGCGTTGATCCAAGTTGGGGTCAACTGCAAATTCGAGCGATCGAGCGTCCACTGGAGGGATTGTCAACGAAGGAAATGGTGTCACAGCGACAGAAACATACAACGTCGGTCTGGGCGATGCGAGATTTGCCAGTGGCGGCCGTGTACGTGTTTTGGCCATCCACACCTGTAGATCCAGGACCAGCTGTGGGGACAAGAGGTTACAATCGGTCGTTCCAAAGCTCGGATAGATTGTCCTTACATCCTGGTTCGGCGCCTCCCCCGGAGTAGACGTAATGGAAGGAATTGGCCGAGAGATCCTGGTTCTCATTATCGCGACCTTGGATAAGCGTCAGAAGCGGGTATCCGGCCACATTCAAGTTCTAGCGATGTGTGAGTGGTCGCAGAGGCAAGAGTCCGATATGGATTTGCTCACCAAAAGGCTGACTTGTAGCTGCGACGGGCTAGCTTGGAGGGCGTCAAAGGTGACAGACACCCGAAGGGCTTGGTCGACGTCCTGGATGACCCCCATGTGGGCATTATTGAGAAGAGCAGCCTTGACGTATCCGAACCTGTTTCCAGATGCGTCACGGAGTGCGAGACGCCCAGAAAGGGTTAAAGGGGGTCCGGGAGAGACTTGCGAACGGGCGTCGACTGCAGATCGGGGGGTCAGCGCGAGATTATCAAGTGGGTTACTAGAGACGATGGCGTACGACGGTTCAAAGGTGTTCTCGGACGCCTCCTGCGCGCAGGTGACTTTAGAGGCAAACCATTGGCGAGTCTCTCGGCGTTAGTCATCCTGCCCAAGATACCATTCTCCGAACGGGCTTTGGGAGTGGTCGGGGTCGGAACATGAGCGGCTTCTCTCAACGCAGCGAGAGTGCGATACCCCTCTTCGTTGAATTCTGAGGGACCAGTCGCAACCCCGCTGATCTCAATGAGCTCGTCGATCGTGGGAGCGTCGGCGAAAACGGTATGGAAGGACGCAAACAACGTGGCAAGGGAGAACAGGGTAGTAAACCGCATTTTGCTGAGTGGAGCTGTAAAGACTGTTGGGAAAGGAGTGGTCGGCAAAGCCTCAAGGAAGTGGATATGTGAGATGAAGAGGAAGAAAGCGATGAACCGAGGGTCCCGAGGTTGATTTGCTGGAAAATTCGGGTTTATATACACGTCGAAGGAACTTGATCGGTTCAACCCCCCACCCTTCCCAGCATCCTGTCACCAGCGATACGAGGTTGATTCATGAATCGTAAATTTATCATGTACTGCCTGATATTCGTTTTTATATTGAGGAGGACCGAGCCTCCGTGTTTCTGGGGCTTGTTCGGTCATGCTGTACAAGAGGAATATGGATGTGTGGTGTTGCTGTCAAATTGAACCGAATTTCAATTCAATCCACTTCGCAATCACACAATTCAACGACGACTCCATCAGCAAATTCGCACCTTGATTGCCAGCTTTTCGGCGCTTTTTCGCTTGCCGCAAGCGAAAAAGCAAAATCGTGGTGGAGCCTTGAATGTTTTGTAACGAACTTACTACAATTGGGTAGGTGGATTGTATTGAATCAGTCAGATTGACAGGGTCTTGTGCCGGCTTTTCCCATAGAGAGACCTGGATTCTCAGCTTTCCAGCTTTCCGCGCTTTTGGGCACGTTTCGGCACGTTTCGACGCTTTTTATGGCTTGCACAAGCGCAAAAAAGTAACTTATGATTTTCCTGATGTCGGGGGCACCGAACTATCACGACGTGCGATGGCGTCGGCTTCCCAGCAGCGTCTGGCTCTCCCATGAACCTTTGGTGAGATGTGCGGTTGGTAGGTCGTGCACACGGTGCACTACACCATCACCGCGAGTACTCCCCTCGCTTCCAAATCCCGCCACATGAGTGGCGAACAGCTCATTGGTATCCACGATTCGTATCGTGGGCTTTCGGGCCAAACCATCGGGAGTAGGATCGAAAGGTGTATAGCTTGGATAGCCTGTGGAGGAGCTCCAACCCCCGGTCGAGAATTTTCGGTGTGTGGGAGTGTGCTGGAGGTAGCATAATTCGATGTGCGATTATGGTACCTGAGAGGGTGCATCCCCACGTAGAAGGAAACAGGGTAATGACTCAAGTGGGAGCTGACACAGGTCCAACACCGACGCCGGGTTGCACCACGACGGACGGTCAGAGGAAATCGCCCGGGGAAGTATTTCAAGCGTGTGCCCATCCAGCGCACAATAAGAAGAGACAGATGATCCAGTTCTTCGGGCACGCAGTTTGACAATGGGCCCAGTGTGCCTTGAAGAACGTCTGCGGAGCTCTGGAGTGCACGTCCAGATGAGCAGCACGTCGAAAAAGAAGCCAGTTCCAGGACCCGGAAGAGTCAATATCCTCGGGGTTTTGGCGTACATGTAGTTTGGTGAGACCGCCGAGCAGAGTGGGTATAGCCAAGGGAGTGCCATCCGAGGAAGTAGGGACTCACAACCTCAGCCAAGGCGTAGCACGACAGCGATCTGTGAGACCCCTGGACCTAGTATTCGCCTATCCAGTTCACATAGCGCAGCTTAGTATAACATCTCCTCAAAGCCCGAGAGCAAACCAGGCGCCGAGCCGCACTTCGAGGGAGGTCATACTCTTGCCGAGTCCTGGAGTGGGAGGTTCTGACGTGGGGACAGAGGGTGCCCCGGTGAATCCGTGCCACGGCGGATTTGTTGGATGAACTAGTGGAAACCTAATCTTCTCGCATTATAGTGGGGCAAACGCAGGATTTCATTTCGAATTAGGTCCAACGAGGTATCCAGCGTCCAATGCGGCGACACGTATGGCACGCTGCGGTGGACCGACAATGAGGCAAAGGCGGCGATGAGCGGTGAAAAGCAAGCTGCTCCATGACGACTTTAATTCAAATCGGATCCACGTATGGGATAGTGCCGGGGAATACGGAGGGGAATCGGGGTCGCCCTCCCAGCTATCGTTGAGACGTCGATTGAGCCAGCTGACGAACCGTGTTGGTCTAGAGAAGGGGTCCAACCCCAGACCGAGATATTGCATCGTAGTGGTTCCAGAGTGGTTCGGCAGAAGGGAAATCTGCAGTGCGGGATTATGAAGGAAGTAAGTATCTCAGTCATAGTGGCCAGGAATGAGGGGCAAGAGAACGGAGCAGTTCGAGAGGGTTGCCGAACGACGGCCGGGAATTGCCGTGATAAAATGCCACGCTCGAGCCGGTGTGATCATCAGCTCATCAGCGCCGCCGCCTCTTGCCTGAATGCACCGTTCCTATTGCGCGCAAGTCCCCTTGC
This sequence comes from Coprinellus micaceus, assembly GCA_951394405.1. Classification (NCBI taxonomy): domain Eukaryota; kingdom Fungi; phylum Basidiomycota; class Agaricomycetes; order Agaricales; family Psathyrellaceae; genus Coprinellus; species Coprinellus micaceus. The sequence continues at coordinate 115,019 of OX596340.1, read as the reverse complement.
ACATACCTGTTAGCCTTCCTCCACTCTCACTGGGGGGATGTATACTCATTTCATTCACGAACTGACACCATCAGTAATGGTAGAATACCCGAGCGACCATGGTAGTTCGTTCGATGAGGGCATTGAGGGCGAAGCTTTGGCGTCCCGCTTCGGATATCTCTCGGACTTCTGAACTTACACACCGTGGCCTTCCACTGGTCCTCGGTCCGAGGCCGTGCACTTCCGAATTTAACCTTAACGTACCTTGCTACACCCGCCGTGGCTTCAGGAGAACGTGCTCAATTATATCTAGGGACTAGCGTGTTCGGACTCGGGTTCCGATGCTTACAGTGGCACTTCGGAAGGATGTGCAGCTCGAGGTTGTGTCATATCCCTCCGCCAGCGCTGGAACGGCTTCCGAGTGAGGATGTCGAATCACAGATTGTAGCTCAAGGAGTAGGATGTACTTGTATTCCGGAGATAGTACAGAGAAAGTGTGGGTTCGGCGACGGCCAGAACTTCTCTTGATATCGACTGAGAGATCCCTCGAAACAACGTGCCTGCATAATTCGAAACGTACAGACAACGACATGACCAGTCACAGGACCGGAGGCCCACGTACAAGCAAAGTCACCAGCTCACCTTTAGTGTTTCATCCCACTGGATGGTGATAATATTAACGCATTTACAACATTTTGCACAGCGACAAGCTCGGAGGTCAATTGCTTTGGCACCGATGACGTGCAGATCAACGTAATGCAATGTTCCCCGTCGTACCGTGACGGCAACAGTCCCATAAAAACTCAATCAGCCGATTGCCTGCACGAGGATGCTTTGATCGGGGTAGAATTACGGGTGCTGAGGATGGAGACCACCTTGGGGATAGTGTTTAAGTACGTTCTACTCCACTTACTTACCACATGCCCTCTACAGCATACGGCGGCAAACTAACCTCGACCCGGTAATACACCGCCGACACCTGAGCAACACGAGTTCCCAGGCTGCCAAGCCTGGCATACCCGGGGGGTGTGCCAGGCTTGGCAGCCTGGGAACTTGTGTTGCTCAGGTGACCGCCGAGGGGTAGTAAGCGGCCACGGCCACAAGGGGAAGCGTATATGCCGTGCTTGTCTCCATCCGGCGAAGAAGCTCGCAGTGGCAAGGTTCCTCGCACCTTCTTACATTTTTATGGGCGCTAAAGCGTGGAGTGGAAACGTTTCATGGGTAAGCTCATCCGTTCTACCCGTAGCGAAGTCGTGTCGCGCTCTGTACACTTTATACCAAATTCTCGTGTACTTGCCTGGTTCCGAGAGCTGCGAGCCGTGCATTATTCATGACTTCATTGGACCCTTCTGGACCTAGAGCCACCCCAGAATGTTACCTACGTCTCCGATACGGAAGAAGGCTTCACAACCCAGGGAGTTCCAAATACGTACGAGCATTACAAATGAGAAGGAAGTGCATTCATAAGCCAAAAGACTGGATCGCATCTGATAGAACCTGCACCGCAACTGTGGATCCTACGCTGAGTTCCATTTCAAGAGCAGCGAAGGGTGCATATTGCGAGGAGCACTGTATGACATCAGGAGCTACCATGTCAGGCGCTAACATGAGGCACAAGTTATACATTTGATTGAGCACACACTAGACTAGGCCGTAGTTCCGCAGGGTACAAGAGGAAGTTGACGGCATAACTAAGTATACAAAGTCCTTGGAACGCGACCACCGCAAAAGGTCTTGACAAGCGTGAGGTCGTGTATTTCGACACAGGCATGCATGGAAGACGCCGCCTAACAGGTGACGCCGTTAATGAGCCAGCTGGTGACACCGACCTGACCAGCACCCGCGAATGTTTGTCCCGCCCAGGCGCGCAGAAGGGTGCGCGTCTGGTCAGCCGTCAAGGTGGTGGCTCCAGTGGTCTTGGTGACGGTATAGACACCGCCGCTGGGGCCGGTGAACGAGGTGGAGCCAGTCTATGGTCAGGGCGGGGTGAGTTTTACTCCGTTAATACACCCGCAGATCCCATGGAAGGAGCACTTACGACGATGGCGCTGCCGGGAGGGAGGTCGTTGGAGTACTCGCGGTTGAACACTAATTTGTAATGGGGTATATCAAGGCGGGTTTGTAAATGTGCGAGGACATATACTTACTGAGGATGAACTCCTCAGAGAGAGAACCACCGTTGGGGGTGTTCGACGGGGTGGTCCTGATCTGGCAGGTCGCGAGCCCGCCCTGCTGACGAGCTTCGAGATTGACGGCGGAACCGCTGACGATGGACGCGAATGCAGCTGCGACAGTGACGAACTTGAAGAGCATCGTGGTGAGAGTGAGATTGGTTTTGTTGGAGTTGTTTTGTGACTTTGAATTCGGTTGCCCGTGTCTAATATCGCTGAGACTGCTGAGCCTTTATACCTTCTGGTCAGGTCACGTTGCTTGCATGTGGGTGTGGAGGTCATCGCTCGAGGTGAACGTGACCTGGTCCTGAGTCCAAAAATACCATTTGGAACACGTATTGGAGATGGTTCTCCCCCGCGCAGTCCTCGATTAGGTCACTTGAACATTGTCTGGTCTCCAAAAGCGTTTGTGAACAGGTAAGAAGGAACACAGCATAACGCGAATGCGGGGAATTCCCATGGATATCCAGTCCACTCGGGGTCACACGGCAAGCGATCCGTGTGCTGTACCATGGTCACAAGCGCCTTCATTTTCCCTGGCTCACGTACAATCTCCAAATATTGCATAAAACCAAGTTCTAAGCCGTTTAGCCGCTGGAAAGCCGCCCGAGTAAGTCCACCGTTTGGATGCCTGAAGACGACTCTAACGTACGAAGATGTGGTCTAGATGCCTTTTTCTTTCCGGCTGACAGACAATTTCCAAGCTGTCGAGAGAGCTGAGGTTCTCCGACTCCGTTTGGACCCCTCTTCTTCCTGCCTTTCACCTAGTTGACAGCATAACCGCGTCGAATGAACGCCTAAAGCTGAGTAACTAGCAGTCCCCGCGCTATTAATACGCATAGGTTATGAAATGGATCCCGGCTTCAACGATGCGAGTCGTCTTGTGAACCTTTCCTTAAGATCCGCCTGGTCCCACCTTGTGGATGGCGAATGGGAACATATTGGCCGGGAAGTATTGAACCGACATCATTACGAGTGTTCAATATATAATGAATTGAGGTCGTACTCGCTCTCAATTTCTCGTGCGTTTCAACTGTGTGGAGGGAGTTGACTGTTTTTCAGCATTGGATTGTCAATCGCCTCAAGTATCGTCATGGTTCCACAGGCACACGCCTTCATGGGGCCTGGCGCCTTGACCTATTCAGCGACTTGGGGTCCTTTCCGGCAGTCCTACGGACGATTGCCGAATGGATGGGGATAAGGAGACTCGCATCGAAGGCACTCTGGAATGAGGTGTGCGCTCGCGTATCAGATAAGATGACAACCGTTTACCCTCCCTGGGAATTTTCGGCTGTGGTGGCCCGTTCGGGTCTTGAGGGATGTGTGTGGAGAGGTAGATATGGCCCGCGTTGGCGCATTTACATGGTATATAAACCACATACCCGTCTCTCGTCGCATTCGAAAACGAGCGTAAACCCCGGAACACGACCATTCCTACATGTTTTGATTGGGAACACTCGTGCATACGGAAAGGAGCCCATATTCTGCACATCCATTTCGCTCGCCTCCGCATTCACCGTTCAATCTACGTCGCATAGCTACCTACAATCGTCTCCAAAGCACTGAGGAGTGGCCATAGTGCGGGGTCGACCAGTCGCCATGGTTGGGTGCAGTTAAAGACGAAACGAGGAGTTTACCTCTCCATCGAGACTGAAACGAAATGTACTGAAACATTCAGTACTCATGTCTTCTGAAAGTAGTTACGCCCAGCTAAGCCGCATTCAAGGGGCGACCAAAGATGTAAGGCTCTCCCAAAAGGAGATGAAGACGTCCTGCGGAGTGTGACGTGGTCTAGAAGGTGGACAGTTACCAAAGAGCTTTAATTAATAAAAGGAGTGGAAATGAGCAAGACAGAAGGCAGGAAGGGAACGCGATTGAGCGAACACTGCCCAACCGGTTGAGGGTCTCTCTGCGGTGACCGTACCTCTGTGCAGTGTGGATACTGAATTCGTATCAAGGCTGAAGTTGACGGCGATGCCCTCGAGATGTCATTCAAAAAAGAATCACACCAGAGTCTTGACCTGCTGAACGAGGCGATTCCTGGAAGTGCGTCGGCAAATCCCGGCCGAACTTCGGCAACAGAGTTTGGAGCGTTCTTCCCACCCTCCGTTATCCGCCTTGTCTTCCCTACCACCACCGCCGCCGGAAATGGGGATGATCGACGATGTTCTGGCCGACTGCCTACTTGTCCCTCCTGTACAGGAATACCTCTTGAGAGTTTAGACATCCAGGGGTCTGAAAACCTCTGGTACCTCAACGCTCATGGACAGGATCGGCCTCATTCCTCTGGCTCTTTGGGCACGTTCAGCGTCCTTCCAGCGGTTGTAGGTTACGGTAGTCAACCTCTGACGCGCCGCGGCGACCTTCCTAGCCTGGTAGATATTGACGGGTTCTTTCGCTTATGGGCAACGGATACACACTCGATAAGCCGCCAGCACTGCTGGAGAGAGGCTATTAACTCGCCTGAGTCTATCTATCTCATGCCCCGTTTCGTTCGCTTCTCTTAGCACGAGTGACCCCCCTCTGCTCGCATAGGCGAGTCGGACGACTAGTTCCGCACCACTACGGGAGTCTAGAACGTGGACTTTGCGCCAGGGCTGCGGTCTGGCCAAATGACGAGCCCCCACGAATGAACGTTGACAACCCCTGTCGTTCTCGCCGCGCACTGAAATCCCACCTCAGAGACCCCGGCATATCGTATCAGCACGGTTCCGAGGCCGTGGAAGGATCTCATTCCGCGCAGAGGCCTGCTTTGGAAATAAGACAGGGTTCCTGATCAGCTTTCTACGGACAGAACAGGAACTCCGCCCGCCGCCCGCTCGAGGCTATCCACCCAACCAGCCCCCAGGTGACGTCCTTCCTCCCTCTTCATGCACATCTCCCCCGATAGCCCACAGGATTTCAGTCATACTGATAATTTGAATCGCCTTCCAAGCCCGAGTTCATACTTGAAGCACAGCGCCCGCGGGGGCGTATACCGGGGATGATGATTGGCTGCTATTTAATCTATCCGTCGACGGGTCATTCACACTCCGATACCTCTCCTCCCGGAAGCATTCGAGGAGCACCCCAAAATGCGCAATACGCAAGGGCAAATGCCACACAATGAGGCAGCATACTGACAAGCGGTGCACGCTGGATGAATGAGGGAGGCACAGACACGAGGATACTCGCCGTGACAACATATGAGAGTGAATCCCTCATTCCGATGTCTGACAAGAGGGTCCTAGTGAGAGGAACGGAATTGAGCAGACCCTCGAAAGTTAAGACCGCCTTCCAGGTGGCCTACATCCACTCTGCGTAGCGAGCGGATATCTGAGAGTGGCTGGAAGAGAGCTCCTACTCCGGCAACCACTCTTTTAGATATCACACTGCATTTATCTATCACATCATCTAACCTTCTTTGGCTTTAGAGTTCAAGTCAAAGCGATGCCTAGGCCTCCCTTCAAAATCCTGTGCGGCCAATGAACTATTCCGGTTGAATAGAAATCCTGTTCGAGCACATATAGACCGATTCTAGGAAGATCCACGCTGTATCAGGATGGGACCTACGGTTGTGCGTGGGCTCTTCTTCCACAGCCTGCGCCTTAATTGGTGTGTTGAATGACACTGATCATGGGGAGTATTGAGTTCAGGAGGACAGTGCAACAGGAATGGACGCCGGGCGTGTGGTGGAACCGTGTTCCTTCCCATCGGAAACCCACTAGACATTTCAATACAACCGCACCAGGCACTTCGGGTCAAACATATTCAATGATTCAATACGCACCGGTAATGCTGATAACGACGAATCACACGTATGGGATCGAAGTCTTACACCTCAGTCTATCGGGAAGTCTACTCGTGATAAACGATGACGCACGGGCTGTGAGACGGAGGAAGGCCGAGTTAGAACCCGAGCTATGCTCACACAGTGCGGCATAGTAGAATACGCCGCCCTAAGACACCGCCTTCCCGCGAGATAAATACCAGGTACTCGACAGACCCTCAATCGAACCTTCCCCCGTTAGACCAAACCGGACGTAAACACCTACCAGTATGTTGCCAGTATCGATTTAACGCCCCGAGCCCAATTGATAATGACGAAGTCTGTAGAGAACATATACCAGTCTCTTTCGGCGATGTTATGGGATATGCTTGGATTACTGGGGGGATCTGGTCAGTTCGCAACCCCTTGCTACGTAAATTCGCATGTCGGCTCATCGTTATCACCCAGAGAACCTCGAACTCCGCCACCAGATCGGCGTGACTTTGTGTCAAGAGTTCGAGCGAACTGGAGACATCACTCAGCTCAACAGAGCGATTCCCCTCCTGCAATCTGTCGTGAACGCCACCCCTCATCACCATGGAGCATTAGAACTACCCGATCGTCTCACCGACCTTGGGATCTCATTCAAGCTTCGATATGAGCGCTCTGGTGACCTTTCTGACCTTCATGCCTCCATCTCGGCCAGCGAGAGAGTGCTGAGGCTAACACCTGACTGGGGCGAAAAGCGACACGCTCGACTCGGCAATCTAGCCGGCGTCCTGAACTATCGGTTCGCCCATACGAGCAACCTTGGCGACCTTACCGAATCGATAGCAGCGAGCCAGAAGGCTATACAGATCATTTCTCAGGATAACCCGTTCTTACCTCAGCACCTCATCATCCTTGGAAACGCCTTTAGATATCGATTCCAGCACACCGGAGATCTTGGTGACATCGCTGAAGCCATCTCGGCCCATCAGCGAGCGGTGCAACTGACTTCGGCGGGTACGTTGAAGCAACCGGGGTGGTTCAACCGGGCGCAACTGCTTCACAGCCTCAGCGTATCGTTCCGGTGTCGGTTCAGCGTCCTTGGCAACCTTTCGGACATCGAAGAGTCCATCTCGACAGGAACAAGGGCGGTGGAGCTCCTACCTGCGTATCATACGGCTCTCCCTGGACTGCTGAACAGCCTCGGAAACTCACTCCAAGGTCGCTTCTCAGTGACTGGGGACCTCTCGCACATCGATCAAGCAATCTCAGCTCACCAGAGAGGCCTGAAACTTACTCCTGCAGGTCACCCAGACCTCCATCTGTTCCACACCAACCTTGGTAGCGCATTTAAGCATCGGTTCCTCCACTCGGGGGAGGTTCACGATATCAGCGAGTCCATTGCAAGGTCCCAGAGCGCGGTGCAACTCGTCCCTCACGGTCATCGCGAACGCCCTCTCTGGATCGAGGGCCTCGCAAATTCATTCCAAATGCGGTTCATCGTTACGGGAGACATCCGAGATATCGACGAGGCGCTATTGAACGCCCAGAGAGCGATGGACCTATTGCCAGAGGGTCATTTCCGCTTGCCAGAGTTCCACATGCTTTTCGGCACTTGCTTGGGGTGCCGGGCAGCTGCGACTGGCAATCGCGAGGATACGCGCACCGCGATACTCCACTTCAAGTCCGCTGCTAGCTGCAGCGTCGGCTCACCAGATTCCAGACTCGAAGCGGCGAAGCTATGGGCTCGAAGGCTATGTCTGCATGAACCCGAGTCGCCAGAGATCTTGCTGGCCTTTGACACAGCCATACGTCTCGGCGCCTTGAAGGCAGGGCTCAACCAATCCATCGAAATCCGCTATTCCAGGATTGAGGACGCGTCTGGTTTAGCCCTGGAGGCTGCTGCTGTTGCATGCAGACTCGGGCAACCGGAGAAGGCCGTGGAATGGCTTGATCACGGCCGTTGCCTGGTCTGGAACCAGCTCAGCTCTCTACGGACACCGCTAGACGATCTACGAACACACAATGGTGCCCTGGCTCAGCGGGTTATCGGCATGTCGCAGCTACTCGAACACTCCGGATCATCGCGGGAGCAAATGCACAGCAGTATGAGCATGTCCCAGAAGATATCGGTGGAGGACGAAGCTCGTGGCCATTTGCGTCTCGCCCAGGAGTGGGAAGACGTTCTTGGTGAAGTGAGAGGCACTCCAGGCTTTGAAGACTTCCTAAAGCCGTCGCAATGCTCCACCCTTTTGCAACACCTCCCAGATTGTGGGCCCGTCGTCGTTATCAATATGAACGACGACAGGTGCGACGCCATCGCTCTCTTGAGTGGGTTGGATGAACCCCTTCACATCCCCCTCCCGAACTTCTCTTTGAGCAAGGCGAACAAGCACCGAAGCGACCTTAGCACCCAACTGGTCACCAACGGGCTACGCACACGACAGGTGGATGAAATACTGGAAGCTGAGTTTGTAGGAAGACCCGCTCCGGTGCGATACGTTCACAGGGGAGAGGCCGACAAAGATTCCATTCGCGAGCTCTTGGGTGGGTTATGGACAGACGTGGTGAAACCCATCTTGGATGCGCTGGGATTCTCCGTGAGTGCTTCATATCTTGAACGGATACAAGACTTCTCACTATTCAAATAGCGGATCGATCAATCTCCGGCAGGAGCACCGCCGAGGATATGGTGGTGTCCAACGGGTGCCTTATCCTTCCTCCCTATACACGCAGCTGGGATCTATGGAGGAGCAGTGTCTGAGAGCGTTCTGGACTATGCAGTCTCGTCCTATACCCCAACCCTTACCGCTCTCACCAAACAAATCAAGAACTCCCAGCCAATCGACGATGCGATTTCTGGGCTATTTCTCACTGCCCAGCCTGACGCACCTGGAGCTACTTCGATTCCGGGCACGACGAGAGAGGTCCAAGCGATTTACGCGAAGGCGACAGACGCCGGAGTGAGGGTATCCAAGGCCGAAGGGGACGATGTCACTGTTGACGAGTGCCTCCGATACTTGGAGCGCTTCAGCAGTGTCCACCTCGCGAGCCATGCGTGCCAAAACTCGGAGAACCCTCTCCAAAGTAAATTCCTCTTCCATAAGGGAACCTTGGACCTGGCTACCATCATGAAGGGAAACCTCAAGAACGCCGACCTCGCGTTTCTCTCGGCGTGCCAGACAAGTACGGGAAACGAGAAGCTCTCCGACGAGGCTGTACACCTCGCTGCTGGAGTGCTCGCCGCTGGATATCGCCGCGTCGTCGCCACCATGTGGTCCATTGGAGATCGTCATGCACAGGAAGTTGCGATTACGTTCTACAACTACCTTTGGGAGCATCACCAGGAGAACGATGGGTCCGCGTTTGATGGGTCCCTTTCCGCTTATGCGCTGCATCATGCCACTCAGCAGCTGAGAGCGAGACTCGATAGCTCGGAGGCGTCACTTCTGGCATGGATTCCATTCGTTCACTTCGGCAACTAATCCCCTTATGCCTCACTTCGTCGAGTTTGCGGATTCATTTCGGTGTCTTCTCCGTATCTATCTTCAGCATTTAGTTCTTAATTCTCAGGACTTTCATTTTATGGGATGCATACCTTTCGTCGACGAAAATTGTCGTGTATTCCATTTTCCTTGTACTCCGATTTCCCCCTCCCTTCGATATCAATATGTTCGATTCACCGTATTATGACTACCTCACGTTTACTCTATTGTACTACCGCACGCCGAGTACCCCTAATACAACGCAATGGCTGGCAATCAACTTATCCCCACGGTGACTGACGACAAACCAACCCGGTCGAAGAGCACGGAATGTTAAAGAGACAGGGTGTGTGGAGGTATTTGGGGGTCGAGCTCCAGTGTTGAAAGATGGCAAACTTGGTGAGAAGCTCCTAAATCGGGATAGGGCCCCGAAGGAGAAGAGCCAACAACCTCGAAACACAAAGCGTAGCACTCCTATTTGCAACGTCCACGGGCTCTATTGAGAAAGGGTTAAGGGTAGGGCAACCATAGGCCTAGACCGGCTAATCCTCGCGGCTGGACGCAGGACCCCTGCTCGCCCAGATTACGTGAGTGCGAGGCTTATCACATGTGCTTTACTCGTCGATATATGAGCGCCATCTCTCGCCCAGACTCTTCCCTCGGCCAGGAAAGCGAGTTGTCGGAAGCGTTGAGAAGCGATTGTCGTAGCTGATCGAGCAGAGGAATGTGGATGTGATAGCAAGGAAATTGCAAATCTGGTATTAGAGAAGAGCGTACGGACGGTCGGGCGTCGGGTGGCCGCCTCTTCCCGTCGAATTCCTTCCTCCAACCCGTCGTCTGAGCGCACCAGGTCGCATCTGTCCCTTGACCTTTCATGCCGGATCCTGTCTTCAATATTCCGCCGTTGAACAAGCGAGAGAGCCTGGCCCAGCTGAGAGCCTCCCCGCTTCGTGAAGGCATAGCCAGTTCATTCTCGGCAATTACGTGACCTCGACAGGCAGCTGGAACCCAGAAGTCGACGTAGTGAATTTGATGTTGTACCCTACCGTGCTTTTGGACGCAAAATCCACCCCAAAGACCGAGTTTAACCCAATCCATTCACTTCCGCCCCTCTGGGATTTCGAAAAGGACGCCAGACTCGATCGCGGGATCGCACCGTGGAACCCAAAGTGCGAGCGCGATGGTGCGTGGGACGCTCCGATTGACTCGAAGGGGGGTCCATGATAGTGGATATTAAAGATATACCGAGAGGTGAGACAGCGAAGGAACTTCTGACCCCTGAGATCGTTCCCCACCTGGGTCTCAGCGACGGCTCGAAGTACCCACTCATCAGGCTTCTAAACTGCAACACGCAGTCTTGAACGTCAATGGGTCCCCAGAACACTAGTTCCCAGTGAGAGGAGCCGATCGGAGGGACGTCGGAAGCGGCGTATCGAGTACACGGATGAGAGCGTGCCAGTTCGCAGGACCTGAATGCGAGCGATGTTCCAACGAAAAAAAACGAGGGCCCCAGCAGACAACCCCAGTTTACCGCCCCAAGAAGTGGTAGCCGAGGACGAGCCTCGATTTGCAGGCGAACCCCGGGAGCCCGCAGGCGAGATTGTGGGGGTCGGGAAGAAAGGGGCGATGATCAGAGGGGTGGGAAGGGGACGCCAAATGAGAGTGCCGAAGCTCGGCCGGGATTTGCCGGGGTGACTCCAGCAATCCGCGGTGTCAAATCGATATCTGTCCTTCTTTCCTCTCTCCCACTATGTCCTCGACTCTTGCCTTTTATCCCGCTTTTCTCAGGTCTGAGTCGCTGCCTGTACGCTTCCAGAGCTCTCTGTTCGGCTCAAGTTATGTCATTGTCGTCTTCCTACGACAAACCTACGATGTTTGGACGTACGGTGGAATGGTTGGAGGGGGAGACCCGTACCACGAGTGATGGAAGGCGCGATGGACCTTGGGTCATTCTAGTTGACCCAGACGTCCGCTTATCCATCCTTAGTGTATTGGGAGCCCCTCCAATCTATCCCGCACGGGCGGTTGAACAACGCGATCGCCTCTCCTCTCTTCCCTTGGCATATGCTGGGATCGCCCTGTTCCCAACGCTTCTCACCGCCGCTCGTCCTGTCGAAACGGGCATCTTGGCGCGATATGCTGCCGATCCGTCGATCGTTGGAGTATTAGTGTGGTGGATTCCTCCGATTTGGCGTCGGTGCACTTGCCCCAGATGTCGGTCTGGATCATCTACCCCGCAACGTCTACTCTAGACCGACACTATCGTCTTATCCGGTACGCCTCACGCCTCGAAGGCGCCAGCATTTCCCCTCTACTCGGCGCCGATAACCTCCAACGAGACCAAGCTCTACGTGTCTCTACGATAGCCTTGTCATTCTGCTTTCCACCTCGCGACCCGGCACCCGACCTCCAAGCACCCCCACACGCCCTTGCTACTCGGGGACTCCCCACCCACCCTGCGGATTGGTTCGTCACCAGTCTTTCCAGGGGCGGAGGATGGCACCACAGGCAAATATGCCGTGTGGTGTGCTCTTGGGCCGACGTCGGGTCACACCGAGATCTTCATTGACATAAGCATCTCGGACACTCCCTTAACTTTGGGAAACGCCTGGGACCTCATGATCAGTTCGATGTCGCTCCGCACGCACTTCGGTATCCACTGCCGCACCCTGGAAGTGGGGCTGCGCTTCGATTGACGCGCGAGTCTCATTTCGCGGTCGAGGTTGTATGTGATTATGGGAGTGCGTGCGCGCCGATATTGGTCGAACGAGGCTTCTGATGTTCCTCCCTCGTCTCTCGTCTCCCGAGCTTGAATCTCGCTGGCCACTAGGTATGTTCACGCTGTGCTCTCAGACTCCTGTATGAACCGTTCAGTTGGGCTCCGCAAACTAGATATTGATATCCCAGGTGTCGTATTGACGCTTGGGCTGCGTGTTCGGAGTTGTGGGTGATGCGGGGGGTTCGGGCATACTCAGATGTGAGGCGTGTATCCATTTTTCTTCGTTACATCTACTTGTGTTTATATTAGTCTATTCTACGGCCTGTTCGACGAGACTTATAATGGCGATGTAACTCAATGGGGCTGAAGTCTTCGAACTATCTAATATTAGATCTTCGCATCGTTCGTTACGCTCAGTAAAAACGGGAAGTCATGTCTAGGGCACGGGGAGGTCACATTTATCACAAAAAAACGTCTTTTAAGTCACCCCGTCAAAAGTGTCGTAATTTTGACCTCTGCTCGGGTTGTTGGACGTCACCCACCAGTCACCCACCCGTCGCATCGCGGTCTCGTCAAGGTCACCATCAGGTCCCAAATCGTTTTTTTGCGCAAACCGTGACTTCCCGTTTTTACTGAGCGTTACGGATGTTTGACTCTTCGAACTTCGAAATGTAGACACTTGGGACTCGGTACCCTATCAAGAAAGGCCTGTTCTCTTCTTACACCGTATTTTGGGATTATCTCCTTGGAGCCTCCTTCGGCATGGTGTACTTGCAAGGGCGGCTCGAGGGTCGCCGCTCGAAGTAGTAAGTAGTCGGTACACAGCATATACGTTCGGCATTAACGTTGGTATTTACGCATTGTACACCCGTTGGACAGCTACAGGTAAACCTATATGGGATACGCATCAGCTATTATAAGTGCGACGGAGGAGGAACAAGTCGATGTGGTGCACTACTTCGTATGCTGAATAATGCAGTTTAAGATCCCGTGGCGATGGAGGGAAGGAGCTGACGCGTTCCCCGGGGTCAGTCCGGATACGAGTATTGGGCTAATGTACATTGCGCGACAGGTTAGTATCCTCCGAAGGCGGTAGAACACAGAGATCAACGTCGTCCAGGCTCCAGATATTCGTTCCAGACGATGAGTCGCACCAAATCATGCCATAGATGCAAGGTTTAGCCCAACGGGTGGGCTTGTCCCCGTCCACCCACTCTCACTCCCCTCCCAAGCTGCGATTCGGACTACAGACTCGACCCCGGCATGCACGATGGAACACAATGTGCGCGCGGAGCCGTGCGAGGGACGGTCCGGTTGACTCGGGAGGGTGGTTGGCTCGTGGATAAGGTCATCGTAGTTACACGAGATTGTGCCGTATAAAGAATAAAGAATAAAGAATAAAGATACTCTGAAAGACCTGGGGTTTATATCGGAGAAAGAACCCGCAACTCTGAGACCGCTCTCCATCTCGATCTCGATCGTCACAACGAGCACCTGCGTCGACACATACCTTATCGCAATCGCAGAGATCGGAGAGTCAAGGAGACCTTCGGAACGGCTGTGCGCGGTCAGGGGGGTTGAACGAGAGGGGTGCGTGAGTGTAGGTCATTAGGCGAGAGCTCAGGATGGTCTTGGTCCTTTGGAGATTGAAGACAGGTGAACGTTCATGATACCCGAGTAGAGCGGAACAGTACGAAGGTCTAAGACGTTACCGGGCCACCGGATCCATGAAGCGTCTCTGCCCGTCCCGCAGCCCGCACGACTCGTATCCGATGAAAGCTCCCCCTAATTAATGCTTCTGGCATCGACACCCCGAAATACCCGGGACAAACCGCCGTACGGGAATTTGCGGGGAGATATCGATGGGCCCAGGGCAACGTCAGGGGAGCTCGATCCCCGAGGATACCGGGAACGTCGCGGAGGGGCGACGGGACTCTTTCGATCAGGCACACAGTCGGTCTTGACTCTTCCGCACCGTTATCGGTCCGAGGATAGACCAATCGGCAAGTGCCTATCGACGAGGGTTTTTGAGATCCCTTCCACACTGAGTCGTAGATAGGGTGGACGCTTCGCCCATTGTAACGAGCCTTGGTTCGTCTGAGACCACTGTAAACAGTCATAGGCCGCCGAGAGGATAGGCACGACGAATGGTCGACCTCCGCTCCGGGGGCCCAGGGTTGCATCGGGGGTTCAGACGAGGTCGCGGGTACGTCGATGAGAGAGGGAGTGTCTATACATAGGCACGGAGAAAAGCGAGGGCGAGAGTTTAGACTCAACAAGGGAAGAGGCCTCCAAGGGGCGATGGTGGTGGTCGGGAAGAAAGAGGCGATGATAGAGGGGTGGGAAGCGTAGACCAAATTGGAGTGCCGAGGCTCGGCCGGAATTTGCCGGAATTCACACAGGAGCCATGCGCCGACGGAACCAGTGAGGTCTTCCTTTCCTTCCTCCACGATCTCAATCGAACCTTGCCTCGGTCCATCTCAGTGCGGAGCTGCGATAGCTACACGTCCTACTCGGCCAGGTTTACGCGTATCTCGCGTTATCGACGACCTCCAACAACGTTAGCGCGAAGGCTGGGAGGGGGTTACAGGAGGGAGGCTTCACGCTGAGAATGGAGGGGGAGCCTTGGACCTGGGCGTCGGTTCACGTTCGGCCACGCTAAGTCTCCTCACCCATTTTTCTCGTATTGGTCCTTCCTCCGATCCTATGCCTCGTCTGTCCTTCCTCGGGCTGGAACAACATGATCGCCTATCCACGCCGCCGCCTCTCCTCTCTACGCGTATGCTTGGATCGCCGCTTCCCAACGCTTCTCTACCGCCGCTCGTCCTGTCCAAAGGAGAATCTAGGCACGCTCAGCTCCCGATCTGTCAATCGTTGGAGTGTTTGTGTGATAGGTGGCTTCTTGGAAGTCAGTGGCTGTAGGCATTGGCGTATGCATTTACCGTGGAAGTCGGTCTAGCTCCTCTCGCTTTTCAACCTCTGCTCCAGATCATCTGTTCTGCTCCATCTCCCTCCCTCCGATCGAACCGCACGCATCTCCAATGCCCACAGACAGGCGAAACCGTGGACGCTGGCAATCGGTTGACCACGCTCCACCTATCGAAGCTGCTAGTCCGTCGCGTCGACTTTCTCCAAGTCGTGTCTTTCGGTGGGAATGTGGTCCACGCGCCTCTGTTATACCTTCCCCCTCATACTTTCAGCCTCCCGACTGTGGCGCCAATTCCCCAAACACCCCCACACGCCTTTCTACCTGGCCACTCCTCACCCACCGTGCGGATTGGTTCGTCACCGGTCTTTTGGAGGTGGAGGGTTGTCCGATTCAGAAGACGATCGTGTGGTGTGCTCTTGGGCCAACCATGAGTCACATCATTGGCGTATTTCGGACACTGCCTCGACTCTGGGCCACGCTCGGGACCTCAGCTCGACTCGTCGCTCCGCACGCACCTCGGTATACGCCTCTCTAACCCTGTAGGTGGGCCTGCGCTCCGATTGGCGCGTCGGCCTTGCTCCATGGTTCAGGTCATATATGCGCCGTGCGGCCTGACGTTTGTCGACCGCCGGTACTCCCGATTCCCGATTTCCTATACTATATCTCGAATCTCGAATTTCGAATATGGACGTCACCTGTCCTCTACGCCTTCGGTCCCCTGCGTACACTACCAGGACGCCGTGCACCCCTCGTTCCCTGCGTACACTACCAGGACGCCGTGCACCCCTCGTTCCCTGCGTACACTACCAGGACGCCGTGCACCCCTCGTTCCCTGGGTATACCTGAACGCCGTGTTCCCCCGGTTTTGGGCTTCGTGGACTAGGCACTGCGATCTCGGGTGTCGTTTTGACGTTTGGGTTGCGTGTTTCGTAGTCATGGAGCGACATTGATTACGGGGGTTCACATGTCCTCGGTCTATGCGTGGTTGCCCGTGATGATCTGTGCGGAGGAGCGTTGAAGTGTCGATTCCGAGCGCTCAGGACGATCGAGCGGTTTTCTCCGTCTAATTCGCCTCTCGAACCCTACTTTGGTTCCGCCTCCTTCGAGTTGTATTGGACTCTCCGCTGTCCGTCCGCCTACACTGCGAGGCTCGTACCGAAGAAATTGGGGGTCGGAACGTGGGGTTGCGAAGTTGTCGATCTGCGATAGGGAGGGTTTGAGGGTCGAGTAGGACGATCATAGGTGTCGGTGTAACAGACTTGAGATCGGGTAGCACGTTCATTCGGGTCTTTAGGTGTATTTAGGGCCTCAGGTGTATTTAGGGCTTGATAAATACGAGAGCTGCCATTCGTACCACCCGGTGCATCGTCAACGCGTGACTGTGGGTTGGAAATTTTAGTGTGGCGCGTGCGGGGATGTCCTAGAGCGCCCGTTCGTACTTGCAGGCATATACTCAGGAGTCAGGATTTGTAGGACCCACTGAAAAGAGAACGGGGCAGGCGATACCGCTTCCAAACTTCACTTCGCGTACGGCCGTGGAGTACGTCCGGGGTCTAGAGAAGGTCTCCTCCGAGGCTCCGACTATCTCGGTGCTTTGGGGTTGCTTGCGATGGCATTCACTGGCTTCATGTTAGAGTATCGAGCCCCGTTTCGGAAGTAGCTACGTACGCACCTCAGGTTGGACGCTCAGCTCCCTCCGTTCGGGGAGTGAAGCACGGACGAGCGAATCTATGTGGGCCTTCCCGACCTTGACTCTGGGTATCGCTTCAGCCACAGCTCTCCGACTAGATGGGGCCCGTCAACTCATCGTCCAGAACTTGGTGTGTCGCATGCATGGCAGTCGTCGACGGTCTCTCCCAGTATTCGGGATTCACGCTGAGAGGTTGACTATGAAGGGTAGGGGAACGCGTTGGAATGGCGGGTTACGAGTGATCTGTACACATACGGGAGCGCAGAGGCTTCCACAGTCAACAGCCGACGAAGGTCTGGAAGACATGATGGGGGGCGCGAACGTTGGGGGGACCAGTGGGGCGTCCTATAGCCTTCGCCGGAGGAAAGTTGGGAAGTGGTACAGATGGAGCTCGTAAGAAAGCAGGGTCAAATGCGGGAGGACGTATGACACGTCGAGGACCGGCACCAGTGGAGTATGTACATACATACCACAATGTAGAGTGAACGCAGGTAGGGGGAGGATTTGAAAGGTCTAATGTGTCACGTAAACGCGATAAACAAGATGGAACCAAGGCCATAGCGAAATCGAAAGTACATAAGTCGAAGCGACACTTCAAGCTAGGGGATAGAAGGCAGAGAGCACGAAAAACGACATACAAGGGAAGCCAAAAGGAAAATGTGGGTGGTCAGTACCCGAAGTGCACGTACGGAGCCCAGGCGAGTAGCGATTCGTCGGAACTGTTGAGGGTATTCCTAAGCTTTTGAGTGGAGTGGTGTAAGGCATGCGCAGAAAGACGTGTATCAAACCTAGATCCGCTCCCCCCCTCTCCATGGTCCCAAAGGTAGTCGTAGAAGTCCTTCGCAACCTCTGGTGCATGTCGGTCGCCAATCGCCCACATTGTCCCAACTACCCGGCGATATCCTGCAGCAAGCATACCCGCGGCAAGGTGAACAGCCTCATCAGAAAGCCTCTCTTCGCCTGTGCTGGTTTCGCAGGCGGATAAGAATGCGAGATCAGCATGCTTGAGATTCCGTTTGACGATGGTGTTGAGATCGAGCTGACCGTGGTGGAACCGGAAACGGCTCTTCATGGGATCAGATGCGTCCTGGCACGCATGGCACGCAAAATGGACGCTGCTGAACTCTTCCATGTACCTGAGGCAGTCCTCAACCGAGAGGACGTCTCCATGCACCTTCACCACGTTGACCCCGTGTTTTGTAGCGCTCTCGTAGATCGACTCAACCTCTCGTTCGGTGCCGGGGATCTCGGAAAGCCCTGGTACCTTGGGGTGGTTGGTCAGGAACAGTCCAGACTCCGAGTTGTGTGCGGGACGAATTTGATGGTTTCCGAGTCGCTGGATCAGAGAGGAGACAGTGGGGGTGTATGAAGAGATGGCAAAATCAAGAACACTGTCGGAGCGCAATTCGTCGTAAATACCCGCCGCATGGATGGGGAGGAAGGATAGGGTACTGGTTGGGCACCACCAAATCCTTGGGAGTGGGTCTTTTGAGGAACCACCGCCTTTCTATAGAGCGTAAGGGCGAGCTGCGCATCCACAATCTACTCGGAACCCTCACCTGTATTCCAAGTGCCGTGATGATGGGTTTTACGACCTCAATCCACAGATCATGGAGAAGTTGATGGACTTCGCCCTTGTTGCTCCCGCGACCACGGCGATATCGACCCCCAACTCTCTCGCCGCCGTCTGCCCCACTCGCTTGTTTGTCTCCGCGGCTGCGTAGGCCATGCGCCCCCAACTGCCTTCTGAGCTTCTCTCGATACTTCCTCGACTTTTGGCGATTGAAGTTTGGGAGAGAGATGTGACGAGCGCCGTGGATTCCAGACGACAGGGCGATGGCATCGCACCTATCGTCACTCAGGTTTATCACCACCACGAAACCAGAGGGTGGAAGATCTCGCATTAGAGTGCTGAATGGCGTCGGTTGAAGGAGCGATGAAAATCCGGGAAGGGCCCTCGCTTTGTTCAGAAGCTGGACCCACTGCTCTGCGAGGTGAACGTGGTTGCGAACCCCATCTTCGACAGAAATTCGATGTGCCCAGGACATCTCCGCGGTCGGGGACTGTTGCGTTGAGCCTGTATCTTCAAGCCGCCTGGCAACGCTCGCAATATCCGATGCAAGGTCAGGGTCATAGACCTGCAGATCCTCAAGGGGAGATCGCAGCATCTGGAGCTGATTCCACACGAAGCAGCGTCCATGCTCGAGCCACTCCAACGCTTTCTGAGGTTGCGAAAGCCGGAATGCAGCAGCGGAAGCCTCGAGAGAGATATTCGGGATATCTTGCATTTGGGAAAGCCGGTATTGGATGGTGTGGTCGAGACCTACCATCAACGCGACTTTCTGGATAGCGGTATCAAACGCCAAGATGACGTCTGGTGAGTCGCGATGGTGTTCGTTGAGTAATCTGGCCCACTGAACTGCTGCGAAGACCAGGCGTGACGGTGGTCCTAGTGCACTGGTAGCCGCCAACCGGAGGTACGATATACTCATGTCCATATCCTCCGCGCTGCTGGTGCTGCGGGCCCGAGTCAGTGAGGAGGCACCAAGGTTTGATAGTATCACAGAGCGATCTGCGAAGCCAACGGGTACGAGGTCCACCCCGCTTTTAAACGCCTTGATTGCTTCGGCGCTGTCGTCCAAATCCCCGGTACATTGAAAGCGCGTCATGTATGCGGATCCCAAGCTGTTGAAACGGCGGCCAAGGTCTGCATGGCTCTTCGGCGTGGCATCCACCGCCTTCTGGTGAGTTAATATTGCTTCATCAATATCTGCGGGACTGCCGCCGCCCTCAAACTGAAAGCGCTCCTGGATGGATTGGCCTAAGTTGTCGAGGAGCAGAAGGATGGCTGAATGGTCTTTGGGAATATCTCGCAATGCCTTTCTAAAGGTCGATGTCGCTTCGGTGATATCAGGGATTTCTCCATGTTCTCGAAAGCGGAGGGCTAAAGATACTCCGAGATCGTTGAGCCGCAGGGGAAGGTCGGCGTGGTCCTCCGGTGTAATGTCGACCGCCTGTCTGTGCATTCTGATTGCTTCCTCAATATCTGCCAGGTCACGGGTACGGCTGAACCGAAACCGCAGCGCCCCTCCAAGCTTGCACAGCTGATTAGGTAGTTCTGGATGGTCCTCAGCAGTCGCATGTATAGCTCTCTGTAACAAGGAAATAGCTTCGGAGATGTCGGGAAGAGAGCCGACGCGTTGGAATTGTTCCGCAAATGATGCGCCAAGGGTACTCCAAAGATGCGGGAGGATCACATGATTAGGAGGGGTGAGTCGGATCGCTCGTTGTTGTATCGAGATAGATTCGGCCAGCTCGTGAAGCTCGGCGTTGCGCTCGAAGCGAGCCATAAGCAACCTTCCATGGATACCAAGAGCGTTCAACATACACGGATGATCCGTCGGAATCAACCCTTCGGCCCTGCGGACTGCTGAGAGCGCCCCGACACTGTCCTCGTCATCTCCAGTGCGCTCAAAGCGGGCCCCAAGCGAGGCTGCCAGGTTGACGAGCAGTCCGGGTAGCGAATCGTCTCCTTCGCTCATAAGACTTTCTCCCCTGCGGTAGGCATCCACCGCCTCTGACAAATCGACAATATCTCCTGTGCGTTCGAACCGACGCTGAAGCGACAACGCAAGGTTGTTCAGAACGCGAGGCAAGTTGGGATTGTTCTTGGGGATAAGAAGGACTGCCTCCTTATTTGACGATACAGCTTCAGCCATATCATCCACGCTTCCGGTACGCTCAGAGCGCGACAAGAATGAGAGCCCAAGATTGCTGTGCATCCCGTAAAGAGTTGGATGGTTCGAAGGGCTTAAGTGTATCGCTTTCTGATGCGCTGCAATGGCTTCCGTCACATCGGAGAGGTTCCCAGTATAGTGAAATCGATTCTTGAGCCAGACCCCCAGGTCACTGAGCATGGCGGGCATGTCTGCGTGGGTCTCCGGGACGTGTTTTATTGCCTTCTGGAGGGCGTGGATCGCTTGCTCGAGATCTGGAAGTCGTCCATACCGGCGAAATTGAGACCAAGACAGTGCACGGAGATCATTGAGTATACTGAGCAGTTCTGCCTGAATTTGCGGGTTCACGCTTGCCACCTCTTCCATGGCTCCCAACTCTGACAGCATTTCGGCGACGTCCGGAGAGTCTTCTTGAAGTGTTAGACGGGGAGATACGATTGACCTCAGGGAGATATGAATGACTCACCTTGCACGACAGAAGGCTGCTTCAGTGGCGCAATGACGATCTTCCATGATATAGTGAGACAGAGGGATTCCCGCGAGGTATCAATACGCTGAGTTCTCGCTGAAGTGGATGCCATGAGAGTCTGATTCTCTAGAAAATCGTGGTGAAAACTGACGTTTCTGTGAAACTTGCTCTACCCCGAGCGGGCAGTCGAAATCCAAGTGTACAGAACCGATGTCTATCCCGTCCTTCGATCGAACTACACAGCCAACCCCGTGTATTCCAATGGGGCTAAACAGTTCCCTTTGGTGAGCGCGCCATCTGACAAGAGGCCATCATGGACTCACAGTTCAATCGACAATTGCATATCCCACCGCTGAGGGGCAACTTCGGTCAATGGATAGGAGCCATCATCTCCTACCCATCCGACTCCAGAAATGAAGATCTCTTCCAGACTCAACGCCGCTGTATCCGCAGTCACCTTGCCTTCGCGCTCGATAGATACATCTGGAGTTTGAATCAGTGGGTGTCGATACTAAGTGGGGTCAGATCGTCTACGAAACCTGTTAGGTAGAGTCGGCTATCGGGTAGTGTGAACTCAATATGAGACCTCGTCTTGCAGACGATCAGCTCACCTGGTCGCTGCGGCCCCATCAAGGCGGGGTGAACTCCTGGAAGTACGTCATGGATCAGGATTCGTAGCACATGTAACGGATACGTACTGTCGAGCGCCCATCGTCTCAAGCTATGTGTTTCTAATTCACGTACACGGTGGACTTGCGGTGGACGATGTGGGTAGAAGGAAGGAGACGTAGAGCGAAAACTCACGAAGGGAGGAAGCCTCCTAATAGGCAGCAGAGCGCGCTTCTTGGCCACGACCTGGTGATATTAAACGTTATCACATATCACTGCGCAGCAATCCATCCGATCTGAAAGGTTCAATAATGAAATCGATTCCACGATAGACGCGCGCAGCGTTAGAGATGCTATGGTGTGTGCTGGTGTTCCACGGTCCAAGGGACGACCCAGTATCCCTCTCAAATGATCGCCGCACGACCGAAGTTGCACGCGGAGCGGGGGGAGGGAGGGCAGCCCACAGTTCGGCGCGGGCGGGCAGTACCCATCCCTAGTCCAGAGCACATCACATTGCGATCGAGCGCTACATCGCGGCAAGAACCTTCACAGCAGGAACAATGTGGAATTCATGAAATGAGAGATTAGAACGGATTTACTCGGGCAAAGTGTATGTACGTGTGGCGAAATATACTCCACTTGCTCCAGCTCAGCACACCTCCCGCCGCGAACCACGGCTTCCCATAACTGAGAAGGGGGACGAGACTATGGTCGGAAATTTCCGTAAACCGAATCAACGCGTAATGAGAATCGCTCTGGAAGCAATACGACGCACAGGGGGGCTTCAGCAAGGGTACCAACCGAGTAGAAGCAGCCACCGAGACAGATCGAGGAGGTTTGAAGAGATCGTTCCATTGTAAGCAGAGGCAAGTTTAGACAATCCGGTGGGTGTGGGTCGCCTCGCGCATCGCAACTGGCCTTGGTTCATCCAAATTCTAACTCGGGTCACACAGCACTAGAATGCTCTTAGGCACGCCTGTGCGGAGCGGCGAGTCAGGTGCTTGGACGAGCCTGGTTCGAGAGAAGGGGCGATGAGACGAGGTGTGGGAAGAGTAGACCAAATCCGAGTGCCGAGGCTCGGCCGGAAGTTGCCAGTGGAACGCACAAGCCTCGCTGCACCAACAGAATCGATGAGTCCTGCCTTTCCTTCCTCCACGATCTATATGGAACATTGGCTGAGTCGATTCAGCTGCTATAGCTCCCTCACCTACGCTTCCTAACTGACCCATTTCATCTCGCGTTATCGACGACTTCCAATAATGTTAGCACGAAGACGGGGAGGCGGGTACCAGGAGGGGGGCAGTAACGTCGGGAATGGAGAGGGAAATGGCGTGGCCCTCGGCTTGCGTTTGGCCACGCTAAGTATCCTCACCCATCCTTCTCATATTTCTCCTTCCTCCAGTCTGATCGCTCGTCTCTCCTTCCTTGTGCTTGAACAACGGAAACGACTCTCCTCGCCGCGTATGCTGGGGTCGCTCGGCTCCAACGCTGCCTTCCGCCGCTCGTCCACTCCTCACCCACCGCGCGGATTGACTTGTGCCCAATATCGTCGGGGTAGAGGATCAGCTTTGGCATGTGAGCGTGTGGGACTCCCTGGGTCCATGGCGTACAGGCTGAATTCCTATCGATGCACCTATGCCGCGAAGGATCCCGCCCCGTAGATAGTCAGGGACCTCAGCTCCATGTCGCTCCGCACTCACTTTAGCATCCGCCTCTCTAGCCCTGTAGGTCGGCCTGCGCTTCGATTGACGCGTCGGCCTTGCTCCACGGTCGAGGTCTATGAGTAGGGTGTGCGGACTGATGTTGGTCGACCGCCGATACTCCCGATCCCCGATTTCCCATTCCGCATCTCGAACTTCGAACCTGGGCGTCACTCTACTCTACACCGGTTCCCATGTACACTAGAACGCCGTGCACCCCTCGTGCCCTGGGTATACCTGAATGCCGTGTTCCTCCAGTTTGCGCTTCCTGAACTATGCACTGCGATCTCAAGTGTCGTTTTGGGCGCTTGGGTTGCGTGTTCGTAGTCACGGGGCGATCGTGGGGGTTCACATGTTATCGGGCTACGCATGGTGTACTCGTGGCAACCTGGATCGTCTGGGAGTCTGGGATGTACTGGTCGACGGTTCAGGTCTTGCTCACTCGTCTGTGCTTGAGGGGCAAGGTCTACTGGACGTGCTTCGAGGTGTCGATGCTGAGTGTTGAAGAGTATCGAGTGGGTTTCTGCGTCACATCCTTGCTCTCGCGATTTACTTCGGTTGTGTCTCGTCCGAGTTGTATTGGACCTCCGCCGTACAACCAAAAGCACGATGGCATTTGATTAAATGATCCACTGTTATACGAGAGCCAAACCATTAAATGTATTGTGTTTAAATGACTGCGTTTAAACACCGTTGCACATAGCACATGTTTTCCAGACGCGAGTGCTTTGCTACCATTTAAACAGCAATTAAATGAGTCGCGACGTGGAGAATGTTGTCCCGCCCGGGCGATTCAAACACATGACTGGCATTTAATCAGATCGGCCGAACTGGAAACAAGTTATAGTTGGTTAAACACAACGTAGAAGGCCCTGTGGAAAGCTACGTACAAGCGGGTAGGTACAATTAAATACGGTCAGCTCGAGCATTTAAACGGTGGCCAAAACCTCGAGCTCGTTCAATCAGGTGGAACCCCTGAGCGGCTGAGCCAGAGGGCGAGAGGGCCCAGCAATAGACAGGGGGTCTTTCAGCATCTGCAGGGCCCTTGCGCTAGGCGACGGGGATTGCGGGATGCAACCGTCAAAGACACGGGTGCCAGTCTCGGAGTCGAGCATGTTTAATCAGGTGTGAGGCCTGTTTAAACGGAGCTCGAATACCCCTGATGGCCCGAAGTGCCGCCGACGCCAACCCAAAGGCCGACACGCCTTTCCCTGCAAGCCCCTCGACACCAAGTCCGGTGGTGGTGGTCGAGGGAAGAGAGGGGATGGGGCCGTTGATAAAAGGCCGCCGACTTATATATCCCTCGGGTATTTGGCCGATCCAAACAGTCGCGTCGCGTTGCGAAATCACGAGGCGACTTCGTTGAACGAAAACAAACACGGCTAAGCATGACACGCTCGGCCAAGCTTTAGCCGGTGATAAATATGGGGGACATCGGGTGTCCACCCGCACTTCTCTTCCCTCCCTCCCTTACTGCGCCGGCAGTGGAGGGAGGGGACTTGGAGAATGTCGGCGACTTCGCTCGCTGCGGGCAGTGAGGGCAGGGTGGCGGCGGTGATGCGCGAGATAGGGGTTCGAGCTCCGATTTAATCAGTGATTAATCGGCCTTCGCATCCTGAGTTGCACTGCGGCCCTATCGTCACGCCACGTCCACTTTGCGTATTTACCCGAGAGGCTGCCAGTCCTTTATATACGTACCTAGATGTAATAATTTACTAATAAAACCTACCCTTCAATTCACGCAAATCTCGCTCCCTCCGCACGTGAACGTTTAAACCGTTGGTGGTAATTAAATGGTGTGGTGCAGACCAGCGTTCACCCTGGCGAGGTTACGAGCTGCCGCACAAACCACTGGTTCAAGGATTTAAATATCATGATTTAAATGCAACACATTTAATTGTTGGGCCCTGTGTAACAGGGGATCATTTAAACAAATCCCATCGGGTTACAGGTACAACGCAGGATTCATACAGGAGGAGTTGAACGGGGGGCTAGAACATGGCTATTGCCACACGTTCTGTCTTCGACAGGCAGATTTGAGGTTCGAGTACGGTCATAGATGTCAGGGTAACAGACTTTACATTGGGTAGCAGGTGTATTTAGGGCTTGGTCAATGCGAGGGCTGTCGTCGTCTATGAATACCAATACTACCCTGGTTGCACCAGGGCCGTCACTGCATTGCGAGTTCTTAAGTCTGAGCTGAAAGATTTAGTGTGGGGTGTGGGGGGATAAGCGTCCGTCCGTAATTTGAGGCGTATACTCAGACCTATTATGTACTGGCGAGAGAATGAAATGTGCGAGCCTCTGAAGTTTGAACTGTCGGGCTCGGGATGCCGAGCACGCCGACCAGGGGTTGCCATGCGATTCTCACCCTCGAGCTTCAGTGTTTTCGTCATCGATCTTCCGGCGCTCTCTTTCCACTTCAACCCTCTCTGTAAGCCAGTTCCGCCGTTTCCTCGTCCGCATCACCGGGAAAGCCTCATTCCTGGCCTCAATTTAATCTCGTAGACTCGTGGACGACGACCTTAGGCCGTATGAATCGCTCGACACTTCAACAGGGCCTGTTCAGCGCGCAGTCTCTCCCAATTTTTGCGTGATCTGCCATTGGACGACTCCCTCACGGTCACCTGCTGCCGTAGGAAGGACTTTTCTCGCCTCTATTTGTCGCGCGGATCTGGTATCAGCTCGACCTTCCGACCTGGAACACCTTTCTCTTGCTTGCTCGCGCCAACTCTTCCTAGCGGCTCCGCATAGTGCACAGAGCGGGAAATCTGCTATCCCGTCCAGGATAGCTTCCCTTGGAAGCTTAGGCGGATCATGGATGCGCTCTTCGGTCCCATGTGGATCCGCTTCATGGATGTATCGCAGGCGACACGCTCTCCGGACCCTTCGCTTACGAATCCTTCCTCTCTCTGTGCACGTCCTCCCCAAGGCCGTCGGGGGGCTCTACGGATGAACCCACACGATCGGAAGGAGATTCCCGGCAGCACCCTCCACATGCCATATCGGCACTCTACAACCCTTGGCTGTGCCCATGGTGGGTTGGGAGTGTGGATTTCATGCGCGCCAAGATGTTGCTGGGCGTTCCGACGGACGGCGGTGTTAGCGATTGGGCTGAATTTCTCCGCGTATTGTTGTCTGATCTTGGGCTCCCCTGGGGCAGACCCCTTTATGCCTATGCGTGGACCCTGACTTTCTGCGACATTCCAGATTTGGGGCTGTCTCGGCGGGGTCTCAGTCTCTACGCTAGGTTCGGCCTTCCTACAGGGCCTTCATGCGTTCAGCGTTCGTGTTTCTGAGACGTCGTGGCAGCTGGCCCAAGTACTCGGCAGAGAGATCCTGGTGGAGTCGACGTGGCTCAACTCTTGGATTTCACCAATACCTTCGCGGTTCAGGTATTCCTCCGCCGCTCCGCGACTCAGCGATACGCTGTGTAGGGAGAGCTCCATGATGACCCAGGGGTTCAAGAATAATCACAATACGATCCGTATCCCCGTACGTTACCGCTCGGAATCCGATCGGCATCGATCTTATCGCACCGCCTTGCACCGACCCATGACCCCAAATAGGCGCCCAAGTTATGGTGATGTGACGGGGTGCCTCGATTAATTCTGACCGCTTAATCCTGGATGGTGAACTCATAGAACATGTTCTAGAATGAAGCGGGAGTTGTGACATTCGGAACCTACTCTAATTATGGCACTGGTGAGCGGCGTCTCTGCGTTGCAGACAAGGGGTCTGACTGACATCATGTTCGGGGGCGGCGTTCTACTGTTGGTTCGATTGGGGATTATCCAGATTCCGGAAGGCCTGGGGTGGTGGTTCAGTTGCAGGTAAGATTCTCGCGTTACTACCAGGGCACCTGATACCGCGCGGCAGATGCATAAGTGATCGATGGATCGTTATCGTGCTATCGACTAAAAGGCGGTGTTTATCGCCGGTCAAGCGCCCGCGAAAGCTTCCTTCAGAACATTTATATCGAGTACGTCAAGGTCTTTGCTTCTCCCCACATTTCTGAGACGGTGACGCTGGTGGACTTTTCAGAACATAACCCCGCACGGAATCGAGACCGTCCCCTGAAATATGGATGAACCAAGGCACGTTTCAACGCTTCCCCCAGTGCGTCCACGGGATCTAACCGATCCACTATCGATAGCGAGCCATCTACCAACGACGTTCTCTCTGAAAGGTGAGTCGTTTACGAACGGTACGTGACGCGTAATAGAAATGACGGATGAAGCGAGTCCCTTGCCTACGAGCAATACGACCGAGGAGTCGCTTTGAGGAACTAGTTCCATGCGTCCGGGAACATCGACGACATCAGCGGGGCCATCTTGGCTCTCCAAGAGGCGATCAAGCTATGTCCAGAGGATAGCGACGACGCCCCCGACTGGCTCAACGTTCTTGGGGAGTCTTACTCCTATCGCTCTCAGCGCACTGGGAGCCTACTGGACATCGCTGAGGCTATCGCAGCTTTCCAGAAAGCGATAGATCTCGTTGAGGAGGACGATGCTTGTCTTCCACTGTGGCTTAGTAACATGGCACATGCAGTCCATTCCCGCTTTCAAATCACTGGAAACCTGAACGATACAACCGATGGGATATTGATCCTACTGAGAGCGATGGCTCTCGCTCCTGAGGGAGACCTGATCGTTCTGACCGTTCTCAACAACCTGGGCTTCGCGTTTCAGTCGCGCTTCACGAGGACTGGAGATCTTTCCGACCTCGCCGAAGCATTATCTGCGCAGCGCGAGGCAATAAGCCTCGCTCCAGAAGGCAGTTCAGCTCTCCCCATCATGCTCAGCAACCTCGGAACGACGTTGCAGTCCCGATTCAAGATCATCGGCGACCTAAAAGATATCGATGAATCAATAATAACACTCCAGAAGGCTGTCCACGTCAGTCCTGAGGGAGACCCAAGCCTGCCTACCACAATCAACAATCTTGGGCTTTCGTTCCGGTACCGAGCAGAGCGGACGGGAGATTCTTCCGATCTGGCTGAGGCCATATCAGCCCTGAAGAAGGCGGTGGGCCTTACTCCCGATGGACACCCAATTCTTCCTTCGTGACTGAGCAATCTGGGCCTCGCGTTTCAGTCTCACTTCCAGAGCACCGGCGATATCGACCACGTCAACGAAGCGATTTCGAAGTTGGAAAGGGCTGCCGGTGTGGAGAACGCGAGAATCCTGAACGGGAATCTCGCGTTCCCACTGAGCACGTCGCCACGGGGAATTTTTACCAGTAGTGCCCGTCAGCTAGGAAAACGGAAGGGATTCCTAGGGACTATTTTTTCTAGGCCCTGGTAAAAATTACCCGACTTTGAGACGAGGGATATTTCCTCGTACAACGGGTAACGGGGGCGGGTGAAAATCGCCCGTGGGCACCAGACTGGGAAAGGGAGATGATCGAGCGAGTAAAGTCGGAACGGGGAAACAGCACTGGGAATTGCCTTGGGTGCTGTGTCGAGGAGACCGAGCGGCTGACTGTTGGCTGACTAGCCGCTTTCTTGACCGACTTACGGGACATATAAGGATGGCACTCCTCCGCTGCATCCCATCAGAGGGGTAGAGTAATCCCCTTCACGGCGAGTAGTATCCTCCTTTCAACTGCTATCAAACAATTTACTCACTCGCTCTATATAGACTTTTCTTTCAACAAGGCTCAATACCACTCTGGTGTCCCCAGTGCGTTTTACGACTCGGCGTGAACGAGGACTTTCGATGGGCGACGTTCATACCGGTACATGATACCCATTTCCTGTTGACATCCTATTACTTCGCACTGGTTTTATTCTCACGTATATACAGCCTACTCTACGTTTGTTATAGGCGCTCGGCGCCCCCTGTACGGCCCCCTACTACGCTCTAATTGAATACCCACTTTCCTCGTGACTATAACCCGGTGGCCGAGTAAAGTTTGCCCGTCACCTCATAGGCAGCAACGAGGCAATATTACCCGTCGGACGAGGTAAAACCCCCCGATTCCCCGGTATGGGCTGCCTGGTAAAGTGTTTCAAAATCGGGTTATTTTCCCTCGGCTGATTCCCTGTTTCCACTTTACCGGTCTGGGGAATGATTCCCCGTCGAACTGGGAAACATTACCAGTCTGGCTGGTAAATATTCCCAGTTTGACGGGCAATCTCGACGGGCAATTATTACCAGGGGGCGCTCACTCAGTGTTGCTGACATCACCGAAGCGATATCCGCCCAGAAAGCGGCGGTGTGGGGACGCCTTCGCGCTTGGGCGCGAAGTCCCCAACTACCGACCATTTCCCGATTAGGCAGGAGACAGCGCCGGGCGATGTCTCGCACTCGGCGGCCATGGCCTGTCATTCGGAGGTAGGTTTCCATGATCCGTTGCTTTATTCTTTATTCTTTATATTGCGGCACAAGGTCCCATTAAGGAAACGGCCGTTTCTACACCGATCGAATCGACCTGTAGAACACCCTTTGAAATTGCTGGGTCGAAAACCAGGGTGACCCCTGGTAATCTGTCAGCCTCTTCCTCGTGGTGTGGGCCAGTGTACCGGCTGTCATTGCTGTTGACCTCGTATGAGGTCTTTGGGGTGTTATATAATTTGTACTACAATGAATAATCTATTATACGGTTGCGAGTGATACCGGAAACATCTTGAGAGTGTCATACACATATTTCGCAAAGTGAGGTGCTAGTGCGTCGTGTTCTAGAAAGAAGTGGATGGCCATTATCGTCCCATCGTCATCATCATCTGTGCACCTCGCGAGCAGGGCTGGTCCTGCGAGTTCCTCTACCTGATTCAGAAATGTTTTTCTTCTATCCATCAGAGCGCCTCCTTCAGGACCGTTACACCTGAACAAAGCGTGAACCTCTGTTTCAGTCCGTGCCTCGCAATACCGACAGCCGCGGCAGTCGGCTTCGATCATACTGCCATCCGGGTTGCGTCTCCGTCGAAGCTGCTCTACTGCGAGCGAGTGGTCAGCGCACAGCAGGCGTACAAGGGCTATTCTGTGTGCGGGTATCTTGACTGTCCGGAGGAATTTCCTTAAGGACAAGACCGATTGATAGGAGGTCGGCGAGATGGGCAAGTACCGCGGGTTGAGTAGCGGTGTGCGTGTTGACTGGAGGGCGTCATAGAGGTAGTGTGCGCAAGACTCGCGGACTTGTTCCCTGAGCGATTCAATTCCTTCCTCGGTTTCCATCAGCTCCGCCGTTAGTGCAACGGGATAGGCGGGGAGCTTTTTCATCGCCTTTCCGAGGTCTGTTATCCAGCTGCGCTGTTTGTTGCGATGCATCGCCAGGGCATCACGGTATGCCCTATTCTCGTAGTGATTTTCGGGCTGGACAAGTGCATACCCGGCGTATCGTAGCTGTAGTTCGATCTGTCGGTGACGGATAGGTGGAATACTCGTTAGGACGTGGAGACTTGCAACTGGTGACCTTGGCTGGAGCCCGAGGATACGTCGCAGGTATGACTGTTGGATGGCTTCATAGGTACGTAGACTTTTCTCGTTGACATTGATGACCACCTCACACCCGAAAATAAGGAATGGGTCAACGAGGGCAAAGTAGAGCTTGACTCCTGTGGGAACTGGTATAGTTCCAACGAATGTCTCCGTGGAGAATACCGTGTACATTGCCGTCCTCACCTTTGCCGACCAGGCCTTGTAGTGGGGTACAAATGGATCATTGATGTTGGACGAGAAATGGACGCCGGTGTATCTGAAGTCTTCGGCATATTCTATCGCTTGAGTGCCATTGACCAGAGTTAGCTTCTCTTCCGGAAGGGATTCGGCACCTATGAGGCAGCATAGAGACTTGAGGGCGTTGATTTCAAGGAAGACCCTTTTCCCGCAATATTCGACCTCTGCCCAGGTCAATCGATCCTGCATTCCTCTGGTGCATGGGTTCTTTGCATCGGTGAGGAGGAGGAAGATGACGTCGTCGGCGAATGCGAGCTTGACAATATGGACACCTTGAAGGAGAATGTCTTCGATTGAACCCGGAGGGTCAAAGTCGTATGTGAATGCGAGGAAGAGCGCGGGGGAGATGGAGTCACCAGCCATGATGCCCCATGCAGAGTCGAACGCCTCTGAGTAGTCATCCCCAGCTTTCACCCGGTATGTCATCACTTCGTAGAATGTCCTAAGCCAGTCAATAATTGGTCCTCGTGCGCCAATGTCGTCGAGCTTAGCCCACAGCGTCGAGAGGTTCGTGGAAGGAAAGGCGTTCTTGAGGTCGATCGATAGTACAACAAGGCATTTCTTCTCAGCGCGGGCTCGGTCGGTGCAGTGGCGAAGAACAAACGCATTGTTAGTAGTTCGATAGCCCTCTCGGAACCCATTCTGTGAGTCAGGCAAGAGATTTATCGATTCGAAGAACTCTCTCAGCCGTCGGTCCATGAGGAGGGTCATCACCTATTCAAATGCTAGCTTGTAAGATTAGACTGACTTTGGGTGTGACATGTTCTCCATACCTTCCCCACGCAGGAATTTAGGGAAATGATCCGATAACTCTTTGGATCCTTCAAAGGTTTCCGAGGTTTCGGTATAGCGACGAGTGTGCTCATGGTCCAGGGGTTGGGCACCTGGTTGCGGGAGATGCATAGATTGTATAGGTCTCGAAGTTTGTCGCTGCTGATCCCAACCAAGTCGCGGTATGATACGCCGTCGATACCTCGCGCACTCTTTGCGGGCCTCTTCTTGATACGACTTTTTGCCCAGGTGACTTCCTCTGATGTGAAAGGCCTCGAGAACGACCTTTTTGGGGTTGTATCAACAGTGTGTTTGGGGATCTGGAGTGCCCGCAAGTGGTCATTCTCGAAACGTTCTTGATCAATGAAATCAGGGAGGGTGGAGGGGGGGTTCATCCTTTCCTGGAAGTCGCCCTTGAGGACGCCTAGCGTCAGGCTTTCTGGACGAGCCTTCGGGTCTGTCCACCACCTCTTGAGTCTCCACAGCTCTCCCGGTGTCCTGACAGCTTCGAGGGCTTGTAAATTTCGGTGCTGTTTGAGCCTGTTTGCATATCGTCCTCGATGCGCATTTGATCGAGGATCCACGTCGGTAGGCATCGGGGTATAGGGAGTATCGTCAAGTATCTCCAGGGCCGTGCGGTCGCTATATGTGACCTTCGGTGTTGGAGGTAGTGTTGTGAAGACTTTGGGTTTGGTGAAGTCCGGCAAGGGGGGCGTTGAGCTATGAGATGGCACCGGTGGGAGCAGATGGGCGTAGTCATTCGGAATCGAGAATTCTGGTGACGGGAGTTCTGGCAGTCGTCCGTTGGCTGCTTGCACGCAAGCCTTCCACGGACCAAGGTTCAAAACTTTCTCATCAACAGATACAAATGACGTTGGGGCAGTCCTTCGGCTGAGCGACCTTGCTGCCGCTGCGAGAGGAGACGACTCCTTGAGACCGGCACGAAGGTAGAGTGGTCCGACCACGTAGCACAGCGAACGAATGACTGAGTTAATGTCGAGGTGTATCACCAGCGCACGATCAGGTGGTGTGTGGATTGCCAGATATACAATTGCGGAGTACACAGCGTCGGGGCGTGTTCCCGATGTGATGATTGTCTCGATCGCCTTGTCCGAGCGTGCTATGGCACACCTCTGCCTCCCTTTCCCAATGTGCGATGTGGCGATGTATATGTTGAACGGAGGTCCATTGGCGTAAACTGAGCCATAGAATTCCCGAGTAGCGTCGTCGTCCGTCATCCTGGTGCTTAATACCTCCTCCAGCACGAGGTCCAGGTCCGTAGTTGCAGGTGGTAAGCATTCTTCGGCAGAGAACGCAGGGGTGTCGTGTCCTATTGGTTGAGACATGTGGTTATCCGGGATTTCGATCTCGATTTCGAGGAGGGCGTGGTCGAAGGAAGTGTTTGGACGAGTTATGGTTAGTCCGACAACGTGAGTTGCAATTTCCTCGGACACCAGGACGTAGTCGATAACGGTGCGTGTTTCAATTCCGTTCCGCACTTGGAAGGACGTGTACGCCCCTGGGGTTGACCTCTCAAGTGAGGAACCATTGACGACAAAGAGATCGTGGGTCGAGCATATTGTGTCCTGGATCCATCGCCCCCGTGTGTTTGTCTCCTTATCCGACGAATATCTTGGATATCGATCAGCGAGTACGTCCAATTGCCAGTCTCCCAACCTCCCATTCAGATCGCCTAGTAAGACGACGGCCTTCCCCCCTTCATATTCGGTCGCACATGCTGCCATAATGTCCTCAAGTTTTTCCTCTGGGTTCTTCTTGCTCCATCGCCACCATCTCGAGTTCTGCGCGGGGATATAGGCGTTGATGATAAAGAGGTCTTCGAGCTCCAGGACGATGATCTCGGGCACGGACAGGTCGTCGCGTAGTGTGAAGTTGAGATGCGCTGGATACACAACCGCCACACCGCCCCAATGTTTTGAATTGCTTGGTACGATTGGGCGCGGGTAGCTGATGACGTTGTACCCCTTAGGAAGGCTGAGGCATTTGTGATCTTCCTGACTGAGTGAGGTCTCCTGGAAGAATGTGAGGGAGCTCGACTTCACCAGATCGACAACATGCGGCTCTTTTATGGTGAGGAGCAGGTCGCAATTGATATTCCATGATGCAATTCGTAGTGTTGTGTATTTCTCCCCGGAGTCGTTATCATCGTCCTCGGGGTGCGGCGGAGGATTGGTATCGCTGTACATTTTGTCCTCGTCATTTAGGATGTCGCTGCCCTCGGTTGTGGTCACTCTTTGTGGATGGTAAGGCACATAATTAATTTTATTAGAGGGAGGTCATACATATCATCATCCGAAGCGATATAGTCCGAAGCGGGGTCGCTATCATCGTACGTAACACAGGAGACATTCTCAAGACTGAAAAAAGGGGGAGGGAACAGTAAGAGCAGGAAGGGGGCATATGGGGAAGGTTCGTACACCACAGTATCATCAATGTCCATGTCCGAGTCAGATACAAGCGAAGGCGAGATGAGGTCCATGTTCGATGAAAGATCGAGAAAGGAGAAACTATCATAGGGTATCGTAAACAAGTCGTAAACGCGAAGACAGAGATCCCCTACTTTTCCAGGTTGAAAGGGATGGTGGCCTTGACACCCGGAACGCGGGGATTCGTGTGAACACACTGAACGAAGGCCTCAGCAGTACCGGGGTCCTTGAAGTTCAGCGTGAAGGTATCCGAGTAGGGTATCTTAATCGCAGAGAGCAGGTCGGTCTCGTCGAAGCTGGGACTGACGTAGTTGTCGCACATGTGGCGGAGGAAGGGAAGGGGGTTGTCTTTCCCTTCAACCGGGAGTGCGGGGTGGGGGCCGTAGACCACAACCGTGTGCCCTGTGATAGGGTTTGGGTTGGGGGGGCCATGGTTGCGAGTATGATTGGTCGCGGGGGGAGGATAGGGAGCGTTCCTGGTGGAGCGGCGGTTCTGAGGACGCTGGGGCCTGTAGGGCTGCTGAGGGGCAGCCAGTGGGCGAGCAGAGGAGGGGAATACAGGAGCGATATATGGGGTGCGGACGTTCGTTGTACACCAGTGTCTGGGGCATTTGTAGACAAACCACTGCAAGTCCTGCATTGGTCCTGTAACAAAGCCACTGTAACCTGAATGTGGTTTGTTAACAAATCCCTGCAGCTTGCAGCACTGCTTCTTTTTGGCTTCTTTGTGGCTTCTTTCCCAATGTAGTAGGGCACATGGTAGGAATGTGATCACATATAACATCACCAAAGTACATCAAGTGAATCAAATAAACCAAATCTTATGTTGTGGGGTCTCAAAAACATTGTCAAATGGGCTCAAATAAAATTCATTACTAAAATGCGCCCCAACCGGCGTGTGCACTGCCACCGTACGCCTGTCAATTCGAGGCCCTTGGGCCGAGCAAACGATGAGCGGCAGGAAGGAACGGGGGCCCCACGTATGTGACTGACGGTCCCATATCGGGGGCCGTGGGACCCTCCCCGGAGCATCACGGGGCCCCCGCCGAAGGCGAGGGGTGTGATGCGGAGTGGGAGGGAGCTACCCATATGGGAATGTGGGGACTGCCGCGAATGAAAAAAGAACTTACATCACGTGACTCAATGTTCAACTTCCTTATTGAGACGCCAACGGCAATAGAAGCGCCTTAAACACGTGGGACCTATCGCTTCCAGGGGTTTGTCAATAAACCACCTTGCCGTTGCTGCCGTTTGTAGACAAACCATTTGCGGCCATTGCAGGTGGTTTGTTTACAAAATCACCGGATACTCCTGCGTTGTAATGGCAGGGGTAGGAGGCTTGGCTGATGCTGACTGGCGGAGAGCGTCGAGGGAAGTACTGAGGGCATCCAGACGCATCTTGAGGGTCTCGATTTCGACCTTGCTGGAGTCCTTGGCGTCCATCCTGGCCAAGAGCCCATCTCCACCCTCCTTTACTTCCTCAGCGACACTGAGTGCTTCGTCAGCCGTACCCTTGGCCCAGTTGGCGGTGTCAACCGCAGACCCTACGACATCCTTCATGCCCTGTGCCGAGAGCTTGATACTGGAGATGTCACCCTTGACCTCGGTGAACATGTCTTCAGGAGTTGTGTGTCAGTATGATGAGGGTCGGGTTGGGGTATGGAGCACACCTTTCGCACTGCTAATATACTTCTCGACGACCTTCAACCTGGCATCCAGGTCGGTCTCGCTCCCTTCGACCCCATCCATGCGTTCCTCAAGTAACGCGACGTCCACACTCTCCACCTGGTCGAGACGATGGGTCATGGTGGCGATCTCGTGCAGCTGGAGTTGCTCAATGCGTGCACGGATTGAGGCGATGTCGAGCTGGAGGGACCTGATCGAGGGGGTGGATGAGGTCTCGGGAGTGGGGTTGGGGGGTTGGGTCACGACGGGCGAGGAGACTGTGGCTGGGGCGAACATGGCAGCGGCAGGCTGCTTACCCCTCTTCTTGGGCGTCGGCTTCGCTGCAACCACCTCCCTGCGACCAGTGACCTTCGTCCTCGCAGAGCGCGCAGGTGCCGGGGTGAGAATGAGGGTGGAGGCGTCGAGAGCCATGGTTTGGGTGTCATCGGGTTCGGTGGCAGGGATAGAGATAGCAGATCTCGCAGGAGCGAGCCCTTTGACGTTCTTAGCAGGCATGGGTGGTTCTGTGAGTGGGGGAGAAATGAAGAAACAGGAGCGAACACCCGCTTGTCGTGGGGGTATTTATGGGCTTGCATGCCCCGAGTCGAAGAGAGTCTTGAATGTGGCGCATTGTGTACGACCATTGAGGGCGTCCTTGTTGACGGTGCGACTTCTGCGAGTCCGGGTATGCAGCCTAGATCCGTTCACAGTGCGGGTGTCCGTCTCAGACATAGATTTGTGTGGAGTCGTAGTGTTGAAGAAACAATGTGAACATCTGGCTCACTCGGGCGGTCAATGCTTACATAACACCGCCAAGCACACACCCAGGGCAAGTGCCGAGGGCGACTATCCTTTCCACTTCAGCTCGGTCTGCCTTCAAAATGAGTGGTTTCATTTCGTCATGTTTCTGCTCACAAGGCATCCGATCAAACGAAACGAATTTCGCTTGGTATCGATGTATGGGTCATCATAAAGGAATGCCATCGGGATCATCGAGGGTGCGTGTCTCAGAGAGTAGTGACAGCCCGTGTTCCCCAGTGAGAATACTCGAGGGTCTGAGGGATTGGAATTCGACCCAGTGCTGTCAACGCTGCCCTACGTAACGAGCTACGAAGCTCGTGCGGTCGACGCCGCCCTGGGTAACGAGCTGCAAGGCTCGTGCGGTCAATGCCGCCATGTGCAACGAGCTACGAGGCTCGTGCGGTCAACGCCGCCCAGTGTAACGAACTACGAAGCTCGTGCGGTCGACGCCGCCCTGGGTAACGAGCTGCAAGGCTCGTGCGGTCAATGCCGCCATGTGTAACGAGCTACTGACGGTGCTCCTAGATCCGCAGTGTATGTCCTTTGACATCCTGATGGGGTGGCCCTCGTTACACAGACACAGAGTTCGGTACTAGAGTGGGTTGCGCCAGTTGGTGATCCCAGATCTCCCGCAGGAATCTTTGGGGGCTACCCTTACTGTTACACCGTATGGGAGGGCGAGGACTTCACCGACAGTGCCAAGGGACCGGGCGACTGGTATGCCTTTGCTAGCTTCCCCTTCCTGTGTCTATCTGATGCCGACGCGCCAACAGGTTCGTTCAAGCGCCGAATGCCACCATGGACGATGCGTGGTGTGACGCCAACACAGTGAAGCCCACCGCTTTGCTACCACCGCATACCGCTCCCCTTGATATCAAGTTTGCTCCAAGGTTGAGCTAGAGGAACTCGAAAATCAGAGCTCTGATCTCTTCTGCGAGCTTGAGAGGTACAAGAAGACGCTTATGGCGCTCGACTGGTTCCTTGAAGCGCGTACCCGCCAAGTCAGCACCACCCCGCCCGGACCCCATTCCGACGCCACGTCCAAAGTCGCTCCCTTGGATGTCCTCCCCCTCGTCGACGAATATAACGCCGCCGCGGAGAAGTACGACGGGAAGGCCAATGTCATCCGACGTCAACTCAAGAAACTCGAAGCCGAGATCGAGGGGGAACGTAAGAACTTGGAGAAGGCCTTTGTTCGACGCGTCTCGCGTCTCATGCTAGACTATTGATTCCCCTGGCGAGTGCGCATCCGCGCACTCACATATACCCGTAGCCTCTCGTGTGCTTCCTTAGTTCGGACTTCCTTTCCTTCCCTTTCCCTCCCCCTCGCTTCTCCCCAACTCTCAGTCATTTCCTTTCTATTTTATCTATCTACCGAATACATTCGTTTGCCCTCTCGATGCGTACGCCGGTTCGGTGAGAGTTCGATTCCCCAACACAAACTCAGAGCACGCACTTCCTTGCGTCTCTACAGCGGTGGACGTCTCTTCGAAGGATTATACACTACTCCCAGCCTTGCTCAGCAACCTCGGGGTGTCACTTTAGTCGCGCGCCAAATCCACCCGCAACCTCGCAGACGTAACCGAGGCAATCTCGACCCTTCGGCGGGCTACGGACGTGACGCGGGAGGGTGATGCAGGGCTCCCTACCACTATTCACAATCTAGCCCTCTCTTTTTCCCTTCGTTTCGAATTCACCGGCGATCTCTCTGACCTCGGGGAAGCGATCTCATCTCTGCAAAGAGCCCTCAACCTGATTCCAGAGGGACATGCAAGTCATCCCACGATGCAACTCAGCCTGGCCAAGTCGTTACGCCGTCGTTCGGTTCTGGGCGGAAGTCAGGATGATTTGAAAGCGAGTATCGATAACCTCAAGCTTGTAGCGACTTGCAGCTTTGCCTCCCCTTCTGTGAGGCTAGAGGCGAGCTCGCTCTGGGCTCGGCAGATGTACCGCCACGATCCTCGCTCTTCGGAGACGGTGTTGGCTTTCGATACAGCTATACGCGTTGTCGCCCTACTGGCTGGGCTCGACCAGACTCTCCATCACCGATACACACAGCTAGAGGGTATCTCCGCGACGGGTGTATCACCTCTTGAGGCTGCCGCGACAGCGTTCGAGCTGGGTCGAGTCGACAAGGCCGTAGAATGGCTGGAGCAGGGACGCTGCCTTGTATGGGACCAGTTGAACACCCTACGTACGCCGCTCGGCGATTTACGCGCCCACGATAGCGTCCTCGCACAGCGCATCTCGGACGTATCTCAGCGCCTGGAGCTCGCTGGGTCATCTAGAGGCGAGTCACGCCTCGAGATGTCCCTTTCGGAGAAGATTTCGCTCGAAGGCCAGGCTCGTATTCACCTAGGTCTCGCAAGGGGATGGGAGGAGCTCCTCGCGACAGTTCGAGCTATCGCTGGGTTCGAATCCTTCCTCCAACCGTCGTCATGCTCCACTCTACTACAGCAGCTGCCTCCGACAGGATCCGTCATCATCATAAACGTTCATGAGCGCCGATGCGATGCGATAGCGCTCGCAGCTGGACGGGACGAGCCCCTCCACATACCCCTTCCAAACTTCACATTGCAGACAGCAGTTGAGTACGTCCGAGATCTAGGGACTCAGCTCCAGGTTCAAGGACTTCGAATGAGATCGGATGAGGATACCGGCGAGGAAAGCGTTGCGCGAGGTTTAACACAGTACAGCAGGCAATGGCTCGTCGACAAGCGTGTCGTAAGTAACGTTCTCAACGGCTTGTGGAGCGGGCTTGTGAAGCCAATCCTAGATGCCCTACAGATTCAGGTTCGTTCAACCGTTGCCCACGTATTTCTTATTCCTAACGAAACTAACAGAAGAGCGACCAGTCGTCGGATGAAGAACTCCCGAGGATATGGTGGTGTCCCACAGGACCTTTGACGTTTCTCCCAATTCACGCGGCAGGGATATACACGGGTGCTGGGGAGTGTCTTCTCGATTACGCAGTGTCCTCGTACACTCCGACGGTCGGTGCACTCACTTCTCGAGTGAGAAACGGCGCCCCGATCGATGTGAGTGTTTCTGGGCTCTTCCTAACCAGCCAACCAAAGGCACCTGGAGTTGCCACGATCCCAGGGACTACCGTGGAGGTCGAACCAATCTACTCTGCTGCGGGGGAGCACGGTGCACGGGTCAAAAGGGTTGACGGGGATGACCTCACGGTCGATGAATGTTTGGAGAGCATGGAAGACTTCAGTGCTATTCACCTCGCGTGTCATGCGTCTCAGAACCCTGGGGATCCATTGCGAAGTCGGTTCCGCTTTCACACCGGCTTCATGGAACTCGGCAGGGTCACCGAGCGAAATCTCAAGAACGCTGATCTCTCCTTTCTGTCAGGGTGCCAAACCAGCACAGGAGAGGAGAAGCTGTCCGACGAAGCCGTCCATCTAGCCGCAGGGATGCTGGCTGCAGGGAATCGCTGAGTCGTGGCGACTATGTGGGCGATTAGCGATCGCCATGCACCTGACGTCGCCAAGGAGTTCTACAAGTACCTATGGAGCAAGACGAAGAAGGGCTCTGGCAGCGGCTTTGATGGGTCCCTTTCTGCCTACGCCCTTCATCGTTCGGTGCAGGAACTGAGACAGCGCCTTGATACCTCCGAGACCTCGCTGTTCACATGGGCTGCCTATGTTCATTTTGGTTACTGAGCTTTGTTTTCATCTTAATCGCCATCCCATTTCGCGTTCCATGTATCCAATTCTACTTGGATGGCCTTATGAGCCTCTCCGCTGAGAGGAACAACTATCTCGGTGCTTTCCGATAAAATTCACTCCTTTCAAGTATCACACCTCGTGTCGGACACATCTCATGTTGGACCCTCAACTTGCTCTATCCGAAGCCTCTTGTCGAATGTCATATGAACGACTCTATGCAGATCTACCCTACCTTTGAGTATCGCTTCAGCCACATCTACCGTCATTGTTGCAGGTAATGGAAATCGGAATCGCACCAACGTAGGAACCAACCACCACGATCGGAACGACTCAAAAGATCTATTTGCGGTGGGAGGCGCGGTCTGCGCATGCAGGCCAACATAGCAGCCGCGTACAGCAGAGGTCTTGAGGCTCTGAATAGAACCAAGAGGGAGAGCAACTGGATCCCTTCCAGACGCACGCTAAACGCTCGTGGGTGGCGCCGAGGATCTATTTTGAGTTCAATACAACATTCCGTAAAGGCTTCAGCTCATTCACCAAGCAGATTGACGGAGTATACATTCAAGGTAAGCTCAATGACGTCTGTCAGCGCCCATTCTATGGAAAGTCACTGGACCCATGTTCCCATCTCCGACTGCATCGAAGATTAAGTCCTAAATTGACCGCTCCCCGCTCTCTTATGGGTTATTCAGGAGCAAAGAAGTATCCCTCTCGCAAATGGTGCTGCCTGTCGCCACAGCGTCCATCTAGTATTGGCTAGCGAGTCACCTTCGACGTCGATAAGAGGAATTGTGCACGTTGTCAAACATGCGATGCCATTTGACAGACTTGTGCGCGGGGCTGATGGTGGGCACTGACAACGGAGTGCTATAAATGGTTGGGCGCTGTGCGCTATCGAAACTTCGCAAGCCAGGAGCCCTGCAGGCCATTCATTCCCACCTTCCTATGTCCTCAGGTATCCAGCAACGAATGGGTCCCCTCCGTGTCGACTCGGAAGATTTCTTAATGCAGTACCCTCGCTGGGGCACAGGGAGGAGCGGGTACGTAGCGCACAACGCCTTCTGCGCAGGGATATTAAAACATTTTCAGCGCCCCATCCCCCTGCGAGACGCTTATAACACGGTGAGGGAAGAATCCATCCCATGAGGTTGGTTACTAATGTTTTCTGGCCCTCAGTCAGAGCTATTTGACCGGTAGGTTCGCCCAGCGCTAGGAAGGTTTGTGCATTGACTTAGATAACGCCTTCAGACGTTCTCCTCGAGCGCGTTGGCCCGGTTATTGAGGGAATCCCATTTCCTGGAGTGAAGGACCTCTGCGTGCTCGGGATACCAGGCTCAGACAAGGGAAGAACGTACCCGTTTGTCAAAG
This sequence comes from Coprinellus micaceus, assembly GCA_951394405.1. Lineage (NCBI taxonomy): Eukaryota > Fungi > Basidiomycota > Agaricomycetes > Agaricales > Psathyrellaceae > Coprinellus > Coprinellus micaceus. The sequence goes on along the minus strand of OX596340.1, from coordinate 73,384 downwards.
CGTCTTCAGGCGAATGGGAGATTTCAACCGGGTCTATTCCGCTGTAAGTCGCTCCATCACACTCTGATCTCGATTTCGCGGCTAACCGCGCCTCAAAGTCCCCCGCTAGGATGTGGGATAGACTTGATCGTGAGAAGTGAGCAGGGAAACGACATCAGCTTCTTGCGGATCGATAACGCGCGAAGCCTAGGATTCGGAAGGATGGGTTCAGACATGAGTACGTCCCCCGAGGTATAACCTGCTATTGTCATCTAACTGGTGCGTATTTCCGCAGGGTATCGGTGGGGGACGATAACTTTAGGCGTGGAGACGTGTTTCTCTATATCGGGGGAGATTCTGGAAGTAACACCAGCACGTCCCGTTGCGCTCGACGGTGAGTAGGCCTATTCAGTTGGGTACATGGAGATCGTCCTAAGTAGACTTTGGTAGATATACCACGTGCTCTTAACGACGATGGCATCTACATGGCGAAACGATTCGAAACGACCTGTAACCTCGAGGACCTTGATCGAGCTATCTCACTACAACAAGGGGCGATAAGGATTACCCCAGAGGGTCATTTGGATCTATCCGAGTTTCTCAACAATCTTGGAACTTGGTTCCAATATCGCTTCGACCATACCAGGGACCTTCAAGACATTGACAAGTCCGTCGCGGCACACCAAAAGGCGATGAAACTCGTCTCAAAGGGCGATGCACTACAACCTGCTCTCCTAGCTAACCTCGGGGACTCCCTTTTGTCCCGCATGGAAGAAACTGGGGACTTCCACAGCATTGACGAGGTCGTATCGTCACTTCAAGAGGCAGTGCTTCTCACGCCGCCGGATCATCATGCTCTGCCTACACGCCTTCGTCGTCTAGGACGATCATTCCAGGGTCGGTTCGAGAAACGGGGTGCTCTTTCGGATGTCGACGATGCGATACTAGCACGGAGCAAGGTTGCTCGTCTCACTGCTGACGGCGACGAGAATCTACCCCTCATTCTCTGTGAGCTCGGGAGCTCGCTCGGATCGCGATTCGAACGCCTTGCAAATCTTCCGGACATAGACCAGGCTATCTCAGCGCTGAGGAGAGCGGTGCGAGAATGTCCATCTGGTCACAGAACGCTACCAACCTTACTTAACGACCTCGGAGCATCCCTGCAGCGCCGTTTCCAGCACACGGCCAACCTTACAGACATCGCCGAAGCGACCTCATCACTCCAACAAGCGGTGAAGATCACACCATCCGGACATGGATTGCTCCCTATGATTTTAACCAACCTCAGCACCGCATATCGAACCCGATTCCGCAGTACAGGTGATGTGGAAGACATTATCGGCTCTATCACGGCGAGTGAGATAGGGCTGCAGCTGGTTCCTGAAGGTGACCCCCAGCTTCCGGTGGGACTTTTCAGTCTTGCTAGTGCGCTGTTGCTGCGCTTCGACCGCATGGGACAGCTTCAGGACGTCACCGAGGCAGCCACAGCGCTACAGAAAGCGGTTCGGCTCACCTCGGAGGACGACCCGACCCTCCCAACCATGCAGTCTACCCTAGGAACGGCGTTTCTGTATCGTTATGGGCGAACTGGAAATATATCGGACCTCGCCGATGCGATCGCCGCACAGCACCGAGCTGTTCACCTGACACCGGAGGGCCATACATCGTTCCCTATATTTCTCAACAACCTAGGCACTACGTTCCAGCGACGCTTTGAACGCACTGGAGATCTACCAGACATCATCGAAGCCATCGCTACGCTGAGAAGGGCGGTAGGCCTCACCCCGTCGAACCATTCGTTCCTACCCGGCCGCCTCATGAATCTCGGGAGCTCGCTACAGCGTCGCTTCGAAAAGATCGGTGACCTCTCGGACATCAACGAAGCGATCTCAGTGAGGCGGAAGGCAGTTCAACTCACGCCTGACGGACACCCCGGGCTGCACACTGTGCTCAATCTACTCGGAAACTCGCTGCAAAATCGTTTTGATCGCACGGGAAATATCAAGGACGTCGACGAGGCTATCTCGGTGAAGGAGAGGTCGGTTGAGCTAGCTCCTAAAGACGACCCAAACCTACCCGCACAACTCATCAACCTCGGAGTCTCACTCCAGTCTCGCTTTGATGTGACAGGCAAACTTACCGACATTCAAAAAGCAATTTCGGTACAGCAGGCGGCACTTCAGCTCACTCCAGAAGGTCATCCTATACTGCCCGCTCGTCTCGGTCTCCTTGGAAATTCCTTGTACAGCAAGGCGATCTCGAGCGGGGACTCAGACGACCTGAAGTCCAGCATATCCCATTATCGATCGTCAGCGAAGTGCAGGTTTGGATCACCACGAGACAGACTCGAAGGAGCGAGACGATGGGTTGGAAGACTCTATCGCCACTTCCCCCGATCCCCCGAACTCATCGATGCCTGCGAGGTCGCGATAGGCTTAGTCACTCTGATTGCGGGCCTCGACGAGACCGTTCAGCGCCGATACACTCGCATTCTAGATGTCTCGGGCATCGCTCCAGACTCTGCAGCAATCGCCTGCGCACTCGACCGAGTTGATAAGGCCCTGGAGTGGCTAGAACAAGGTCGCTGCTTGGTCTGGGGTCAGCTCAACCACCTCCGCACCCCACTCGACAAGCTCCAAGTGCAAGATCCCGCTTTGGCACGTCGTATTACCGACGTGTCGAAGAAGCTCGAGACCGCAGGTTCAGCTCGCGGGCAGGTGCAGGCCAACATGGCTCTATCAGCGAGGATATCTGTGGAGGACGACCGGCGGATTCATGTGAAGCTGGCGAATGAATGGGACGACCTTCTCAGCACAGTAAGGGCCATCCCCGGATTCGACAGCTTTCTCAGACCGCCCCCGTGCTCGAATCTTCTACAGAATCTCCCTGAAGGGGGGTCTGTCGTCGTTATCAACATCGATGGGATACGCTGCGATGCTATCGCCCTGATGGCGGGACTAGATGAACCTATGCATATTCCCCTCCCCAACATCACCTTGGAGGTAGTGATAGGGTATCGCCGGATGCTGAGCTCTCAGCTGCAGAGTCAGGGACTTCGTTCTCGAGAGGCGGAAGCCGATATAGGCGGTAGAGCTTTGAAACCTCTTCGAAGGAACCAAACACAGGATGAAGCGGGGGGCGTACGAGACGTCCTGCAAGGCCTATGGACTGGCGTGGTGAAGCCTATTCTGGACATGCTCGCATTCTCTGTGAGTGTTTCCTGCTCCATCGAGCCATTCAAGTGCTCACCCGCTTATCAGAGAATCAATCGCGAGTCGGGCGACGTACCACCGAGGATATGGTGGTGCCCAACGGGGCCCCTGTCGATGCTCCCGATACATGCCGCGGGGATATACGGTGATCAAGATTCAGAGTGTGTCATGGACTACGCCATCTCCTCATACACTCCCACCGTCACCTCCCTGACCGACAGAGTTGGGGATAGTCGTCCTGCCAACCCAAGTGTATCGGGACTGTTCCTGACTTCCCAACCCAATGCCCCTGGTGCTTCTCACATTCCTGGGACGACAGAAGAGGTTGGAGGAATATACACAAAGGCTCGGCAGATCGGGGAGAGGGCTCTGAGACTGATCGGTGACGACGTCACAGTCGACCAATGTCTCGAGCACATGGAGAACTACAGCAGTGTTCACCTCGCTTGTCACGCATCTCAAAACCCCGCCGACCCATTGCAGAGCAAGTTCCTCTTCCACAAAGGCTCGTTGGATCTCGGCACCGTCTTCCAGCGGAACTTGAAGGACGCAGATTTCGCATTCCTCTCAGCGTGTCAGACGAGCATGGGCGACGAACAGCTATCCAACGAGTCTGTTCATCTCGCCGCTGGGATGCTCGCCGCCGGGTATCGTAGAGTCGTCGCTACGATGTGGTCAATCGGGGACAGACACGCCATCGATGTCGCTAACGATTTCTACGAGTACCTTTGGCGGGAGAGCAAGGGGGGAATGGGAAGGAAGGGTCAACGGGGTAGTGGGTTTGATGGAGCCCTTTCTGCGTACGCTCTCCACCATGCTATCCAGCAGCTGCGAGGTCGCCTCGACAACTCGTCGGCGTCACTTCTTGCTTGGGTCCCATACGTCCATTTTGGATATTGATCCAGGTACATCCCAATGCTTTCCATAGACCTCCATGCTCGTAACCTCCGTCGATGTTTGTACCCTGATTCTTGTCCTGCCATTGTATAACTACGATTCCTTTCGCCCGTTTCTCTGAAATTTCCTTCGTATTTATCTTCGTGACGAGAACCCACCTCTTCTCAAGGCAACGGGGCTCAGAGTGTTTGACTCCTCGTTCCTCCACCCTCACTGGCTAGTGTTCCGCAATTGCTCTCATTTGAGGTGTCTGCGAGGCTGAGACCGGCGCCCAGCCCCGTTTTCGCCACTAGCTCGAAGTTCTGACCTATGCTCTGTCAATTTTATTCCTTTTCTGTCCCCTCAGAATATGTCCATTTCATGAAATGGTCGAGATAATGATCTCCTGGGGACGCGATACCGTTCCAAGCCGGGAACAGGAGGTAGGTAGGTAGGTAGTACTCACGGCACTTGGTCCCAATAAGGAAGCGGCCGCTATCCACACTAGACGACAGCGTCGTCCTGTGGAACATCACCCAGATTTGCTGGGTCGAAGCGTTAGACGCATCTTTCAGCCTCACCTGGGCGACGCGGAAAGTAGGGTTTGTTTGGTGATCGACTTAGCCGATCGGACGGTTCAGGTTTAAGTCAGTCCATCTGATAGTTTGGCGTATCAAGAGTAGATACAGTCACCTATCTAAGTGTCGGAGGCCCGGGGGAATCCAGGAAACATGTCCAGTATATCAAATACGTATTTACCGAATGCAGGCGCGATATCGGAGGAGTTCAGAAAGAAGTGTATACAGCGAGGGGGATTTCGGAGGCACCGTTCAATGGAGAATGATGGGAGGATGCGTGAAACATCAGCATAGAATTCCTGCCTTCGAGTTCCGACGTTAGAGCAGCTTGCGTCTCCTGGACATAGAAAAAGAGCATGGACCTCTGATTCTGTTGGGGCGTTACAGTATCTGCACCATCGTTCATCGACCGGTATAGCAGTGCCGTCATGTCGGCGGATGCGTCGATATTGTTCGATGGCAAGGCCGTGATCAGCAGTGAGGAGCCTGGACACTGCCTTGCGGTGTGCAGGAACAAAGATGGTGTTCAAGTATTTCTTCTTCCGTAGAAACAATCTGGGCTTGGCGTCGTCGAGAGGTCGGTGGGGGTCGTTAAGAAGAGGGAGCCGTGTGGATTGGAGTTGCTTATGGAGGTACCGCGCACATGATTCCTGGACCTCATCAACCAGTGCAGAAATGCCACCCACGCTCTCCATCTGGGTAATCTCGGTGAGGACCGGGAAGTCTGGGAGCTTGGCGAGCGCTACCTCCAGGTCTTTGACCCAGCATCGTTTCCCATCCTTATACAGAGCGATGGCGTCTAGGTACGCTTTTCTGGCATAATGTCGATCAGGGAGTGATAAGGCGTATTTTGCGTATCGGAGGGCAAGGATGAGACGTCGATGACGAATGGGGAGGATTCCGGTTTCAACAAAGAGTGGGGCAGTGGGGCAGCGAGGGTTGAGGTCCAGAAGACGTCGTAGGAACTGAAGTTGAATGTCTTCTAGCAATTTCAGGCCCTCGTCGTCAATGTCTATGGCTGCCTCAAACCCGTGAATCAGGTAAGGATCGACTCTGGCGTAGTACATGGTAACGCCGTCGTGTACGGACAGGGTGCCGACAAAGGATTGGGTTGCAAACACTGAATAACACGCGGACTGGGCTTGAGCAGCGCGGGCTTTGTAGTTGCTCTTGAAAAGATGCTTTGGTCTTGCGTCGGAGGAGAAGATGATGCCACCATATCTAGGGCCATTGGTCTAGTTGATGGGAGCACACAAGGGGAATGGGTGTTGGCATACCTGAAGTCGTTGACCTGCTCAATGATCGTGTTCCCATCATCCAGTTCGAGCGGTTTGACGGGCTCGCCCTTTGCGCCCACTAAGAGACATTTTGTTTTAGATCCGTTCATCTCGAGGAACACCTTGTTATGGCAATATTCGCGTTCGGTGTAGGTCAACTTCTCCTGTGCATGATTCAGGTCCGGGCGCTTGGGGTCCGTGGATGTGATCTCGATGATGTCGTCAGCCAGCTCCATGTTTCCAATCAGGGTGTCGCCAATGATTATGTCCGAGTCTGTGGCTGGGGGCTTGAAATCGGAAATATAAGCGTCGAAGAAAGCAGGCGACATTGAGTCTCCTGCGAGGATGCCCCACAAAGATGTGAACGCCTCCGACCATTCAGCACCAGCCCTCACTCGATACTGCATCTGGCTATACAAGGTTCGCATCCAGTCCATCATGGGTCCCCGTGCTCCCCGATCGTATAATTTTAGCCAGAGGGTTGGGAGGTTGGTGGATGGGAACGCGTTCTTGAGATCGACGAACACGGCTGCGAGGCATTTTCCAGCTCCAACTGTTTTGTCAATACAGTGGCGCAAGATGAAGGCGTTGTTGTTCGTTCGGTATCCCTCACGGAAACCATTCTGAGAGTCTGGGAGAAGATCAACATCCTCCATCCATTCCCGGAAGCGACGGTCGATTAGAAGGGTAAGGACCTTGAGAATGCAGCACTCGAGGGCAATGATACGGTAGCTCTCGGGCTTCGAATCCGGTTTCTTGGGCTTCAGAATGCCGATGAGGGTTGTCGAGAGCCATTTCTTAGGCACATCCTTCTGCACGATGCATTCGTTAAAGAGCTCGCATAGTTTGCTGTTCGCAATGGAAAGGAGAGAATGATATGGTGTGTTGTCAACTCCCTGTGCACTGTTGCTATGACGCTGTTTGATCCTCTTCTTCGCCCAAACAATATCTTCTTCGGTAAACGGCCGGGAGAAGGAGTGGTTGGGTGATCGGTCCATGGTCTCATCGGGCAGGAACGAAGCTCGCCGGGCGTCATCTTCATATTTAGCACGGTTGAACAGTGGTGGGAGGACAGTTGGAGGGTTCATCCTTACTTCGAAGTCAGTCGTGAGCGCAGACAGCTTGACAGCCATCGGGCGGGGTTTGGGGTCAGTCCAGTGCCGAAGGACCCGCCATTGCTCAGCGTTGGTTTTGCACGCCCGTAGTACCATTAGGTTCGCCCACATGAGCGCCCGGTCCTCCTTCCTTCCCCGATGGGATTCCGAGTGCTTGTCCGTATCCTTGGGGGGGTAGGTACGTCCGAGTTCTCGTCGTATCTGAGCGATGGACCTAGGCTTCTGCACCACTTTAAGTTTCGGTGGCAGCTGTGTGTTCACCTTGGGCCTCGGAAACTCATTGTCCGATAGGGGCTCTCCAAGGGGTTCTGGCCAGTCGGGGAGAGCTGCGACATCTGACGGAATCGTGAAGGGGATGGGGTTGGCAGTCGGAGACATTGCTGACTGCCGGGCCGTCTTCCACGGTTGGGTTTGTCGTGCTTTGTTTGACAAAGCAACCAGTGATGTTACTCCAGGGCGTGCACGGAGAATAGATGATACGAGTGAGAGGGGTGAAGAGGCGTCGAGACTCCCTCTGAGATATGCAGGCCCGACGTCGTAGCATAAGCTTCTGATCACGGGGTCGGAGTCGAGGTAGATGATGAGTGCTGAATGAGGGTCGCTGTGTATGGCAAGGTAAGCAATTGCCGAGAATAGAGCATCATGGGTAGGCCCCGGTGTGGTTATAACGTCGACAGTTTGGTTGCTTCTTGCAATTGCACATACGTGGTGCAGGCTACGGGGGGTGTTCTTGTGGGATGTAATATAGGCGTGGACGCTGTGCCCGAGGAAGAAGGGGGCCCTGTAATACTGGCGTGTAGCCATCTCATCGGTAAGTCTGGCGGCCATCACCTCCTCGAGAATAAAGTCAATGGGGGAAGACGGCTCGAAGGATGGAGCAGGGTGTGACATAGAGGGGCTGTTTTCGATGGCATGGTGTGAATGTTTGACATCGACAATAAGTTGTAGCCTTGCATGGTCGTAATTTGGCATGGGACGGGTGATTGAGAGTGAGACGACTGTTTCCAGGAGCGACTCCGAGAGCATCGCGTAGTCAATTACTGAGGAACCCTTCTTCTGGAAGGATGTCCTTCTTCCAGGTAGTGTATCTTCGAAGCAGGTTCCATTCACGACAGCCATGGAGTGTGGGTCGGAGATCTCGTTGATAATCCACCTGCCCCGGGTGTTCATCATCGAATCCGAGGATTGTCTTGGGAAGTGCAGTGAGGTATCCCCAGGAAGCTGGTGGTTGCCAATTCTCCCATTAAGGTCACCCATGAGGACAATAGGCTTGTGAGCAGCGATGGTTCCATGATCAAGATGGTATAGTAGGTTGATAGTCTGAAGGAGGGACTTCATCGCTTCTTTCTGATCCCAATTCTTCGCTCTGGAATTCGCCGGAGGGAGGTAGGAGTTGATGAGAAAGAAGTCGGGGAGGTCCAGCACGATGAGATCAGGGGAGGAGAGTTGCTCGCGTAAAGTGCAGTTTAATTCCGTTGAGACCACCACCGTGACGCCGCCCCCAGGGAGCTGACCACTACTCTTGTTTGGGCGTGAGCAGCTGAACATCTTGTATCCTGTTGGGATGGAGAGGTTGCGGCCCTGAGCTCGTCCCAGCCATGTTTCCTGAAAGAAAGTGATGTCGTTGTCCTTCATCGTCGCCCATAGCGTTGGATGCGTGATATTCAGTGCAAGATTCCCGCCAATATTCCAGGATACGATCGATAGCTGACACCCGCCGTTGTTGCTCTCGAGTGTGGGGGATGTCGATGGAGGGTTCGGCTCCCCTGTTTCACTACATGGGTTGCGACTAGGATCGGAATCGGGACTCTCTGCAGAGGATGGGGAACCCGATCTCGACTCAACGCTACCTTCACGCATGTCAACATCACTCCCACTGGACAGCGTGCCAAGGCGGTCAGCGTGGTCATGCCGGACTGAGCTCATAATATGGACGTACGAAGTATTCATTGGGCTCAGGGTGGACAATATATCCGCTAGCGGGTTCCTGGGCAATGTTGGAAGAGGGGTACGGGCCTCGGTTGCTGCGAGACGCACGGGAATGTGGGGGTTGAGGGGGAATGGAGAGCAAGGGGCGGCGGTGCTGGGTGCGCAGCACCCGGCACATTGAGTCTTGAATGTTCTTTGCCATTTCCATCGGGTGGAGTGGCCCATCCTTCCAGGGAGTTCGGACAATTGGGAAGCAACAGAGGCCAGGGTTATGGGACTATAGATACAGGATGATGGTACAAGTACACCGGGATACAATTACATATTGATATACTTCTCGGCGGGGCAACGAGAGGAAGGTGGCAAACGGTGATTACTCAGGGAAAAGGCTACACGGGGGATACAATTACACTTTGGTTTGTGGACGACCGGCGATGCGAGAGTTGATCGGAGGCATGAGGTAGATGGGAGGTAACGGTGAGCGCGATCAGTTGATGACAGCGGTGGTCTCTGCGAAGGGGCGAGCGGTGGCGACCTTGTCAACGAAGGCGTTGGCTGCAAGGCGGTTCGAAAACGTGATCTTATAGGTGTCCCGAATGCCCATCGCGCGATAGGCCGTGAGGACGTGCGAGGTACGACAGACAGCCAGGTGAAGATCAGCGATGTGCGCTCGTACACGGTCCACTGGGTTGGGGATATTGTCAGGGAGGAAGCCGGGGTGCGGTCCGTAGGTGACAGTAACCTCTTCGTTCGCGTGACTCGGTCCAGGTCTGTCGTTGTAGGGGTGAAAGGCATTGGGGTGCTGGTTGACACTGCGAATGGGGAGGGAGGAAGGGCCTTGCGTAAGCAGGGGGTGGGCGTCTACGGGGGAAGGAGGTGGAGGAGGCCGGTTCCTGTTGGTCATGAGTCCATTGATCTGGTCTCTGAGGGCGCCGATGGTGCTGTCAGTCGTAGCCCTATCCTTCATGTTCTGACTTCTAAATTGCGTGAGGGATTCCGTGAGTGCAGCCAGCTCCCGTCTAACCCCCTCAATATCTGAGGCCCGGGCAAAGGACTTGTCTCCACCTTCCAGAGCGTCCAGCCTCTCGGTAAGGGTGGGCAACGCCTCGCCCTCGACGTTGTCGAGACGGTTCGCAAGTACATCCGGCTTGCTTGGTGGCTTGGAGATCGCTGGTGATGTTCATGAGGTTCAGGACATACTCGGCGATTTGGATGTCGTTGACGGCAGACCGGATATGGTGTTCCATGTTGGTAGTAGCATCGGTGACTGACATGAGACCGAAGCTTTGGGTGACTCCGAATTGGTCGGTGGGGGCGGGGATGATGATAGGGACATTGAAATTGCCAACCGGGAGCGTACCAGTTTCTTCAACAGCCTCGGTCTCTTGGGATAAGGGAATCGTCTCTGCCACCGACTCGAGCGTCGCCGTTGCAACCACCTCCTTAGCCTTCCCTTTACTTCCCCCCTTCGGTCTGGGCTTGGGTTTCTCCTTCGCCTTGGAACCTTTTGACGGCTTCGTGGATCCCTCAGGACCGGTGATAGCAGGTGCGGGGGAGCGCAGCAAAAAGGTGAGCTTGCCGGTAGGTGTGGCAGATAGAGGTCCACCGTTCTCGGTAGGGGCAGTAGGATCGACAGGTTCGGGGAGGGGTTTCACCGCAGAGCGAGTACCGGTAGGCATGGCCCAAACAGGTACGGCTCAGAGAGGAATGAGCGATTGGTGCAGGCTAGGGTTTTGGTGCCATGAACGCCCTGGCGAGAAGGGAATAAATAGAGAAGGTGAGACTTGACTGTTGTTCGACGGCAAACGCATAGGTATGAGGTGACGTAGGGGATGGTCCTAGGCAGAGAGGTCCTTGCTCAACGCCGGTTCGAAATGATTTGATCAGGTGGGGTTTTCCACGCCTTGACCAGCTAACACCACTCAGGCTTAGGCGCTCAGTGGTTACATTTAGACCTTGCTATATGAATACGTTGTTGGCGCTATGGAATATATGTGCGTGTATTTCAGCGGCAGAGGGGACTAAGGAAGGCATGCTACAAAGGACGGTCGCGCGATTTCGGCGGACCACCGATCATCCTTCGGCGGGTCTGGTCCATCTGGTCATGCCGTAGGGCATTGTGGGCAGGCTAAATGTGTTTATTCATAAACAAAGACTGAGACATTGAAGGTCCGAGGAGTGGATGGCCACAGGGACGATAGGGGGAAAGAACGAGACTGTAGGGCGAATTGATACCATGGGGCGGAAAGGATCGAGCAGGGTAGAATTCGACGGCCAGAGAACAAGGCACGAGACGAAAATGAGGCACGCGAACGGGAACGGGACACTGGAACGAGAACGAGAACGAGAACGGGGCACGATAATGAGGCACGCGAACGGGAACGGGACACAGGAACGAGAACTAGAATGAGAACGGGACACGAGAACGAGAACGGGAACGGGGAACGGGGAGCGAGAACGGGAGCGGGACACGAGAATGGGAACGGGAACGAGAACGGGACACGAGAACGAGAACGGGAAGCAGACGGATGGAAACTGGAGGGAGGGGATGTGGGATGGGTAATTACCTATTCTCTTCCCCCTGGAGCCCTTCTCGACCTCGCTTCTACATAGCCCTTCGCCTGGGCAGGAGCCTCACATCCAGCACAGTTTGTGTTTCGAATTCTGATCGCCCCTCCCTGAGGTGCAATCATACGCTGAGCAGCGCACCTAGGCCTCAACTTCAACCGTGCCTTTCAAAGGAACCTCTGCACCGATTTTGTGGCGTCCGGCGAGAGCATTCTGTCAAAACCCTGGCTCACCGTCTTGGAGATTGTGCTGCGGCTCTTCTCCAGGCAGGAGATAAGATGAGATAGTGTTCGGGGTGCCGTGCACATTCAAACACCGCTGGCAGATGCCGTTCTGCGCATGCGCAATCGGTCGTGACTTTCCTCCTCGCTTCCACCATCGACTCGGCACTCGCACCGTGCTATCTACGCATCTTAGTCTCCTTGTGCGAGCTCGGTGTACTTGGTCCGTGCGTCATCTGTCCTTGCTTTCGACTACATCCTCGAGCTCCAGACTGCCGGTCGCCTCACGCCCATCGATATCGTCGTATCGATTTTGAATGCTCTAATACACCTCTGGAATACCACCTAGGTGAAGATCTTGGTGATATTCAGTGGCTACTATTGAGACCTTATCCACCACACGCTGGCTACATTTCTGGGGGGGAATTGCATGGGAATCTTTCACTCGATCTCATCACTCCGCTCCCTGACGCCGCCCTGCCACTATCGCTCTCAATTACTCGGTATCTCGACAACCTTGGGGAATACGGATACCCCTGTCGACGCCTTCTGCCCTCTCTTGGCGTGTATATCTCATCATCATGCCTGCCCTACGGGCTTCCTGACGTCCGGCACCGTTCCTGTGCGTTGGGCCTCCTTCGTGGGTTTCAATCCTCCGCCACATTTCTCAAAGGGGTCGTATCTCGCTCCCCCTATAGAGATCCTCTGGTATCCCCAAGCATGCACTCTTGCGTGGGCCTGTGCTCGCATGGTGGTTCGCCGTGCTGCACGGCCGGGAGATCCGCTGTTTTGGAAGGCTTGGGAATCAAGACACGATCGAGTGCGACGGTTTAGTACGCGGTGGATGGGTTACACTGCTCGGGCTCGTCGAATGACATAGGGATGCTTAGCATCCGCTTACTCTACATAAATCTTGTCGTGGATGTGCTTACGGCGCCTACTTCTAGACTCTAATGAGAAACGACGCTGAACTGGGTCTAGTGGATTCTTTCTCGGGCTATGGACATGCTTCGCTTATATAGAACTCCGAAGGATACTCGGCAACGGCTCTGGTGCGGTGCGGGTGTTTTCCAGAACTTCTGACATCAGTTCGGCTATACTCACTTCGCGGACGTTGCTCTTGGGGCCAACATTCTTGTGTTTGGCATGCCCGCATATCTGGCCTGGAGGTCACTAGCCACTATTTCTCTGCATCCTGTATCTTGGTCGGGATTGGATATCGAGCGAGCTTTCACTCACGCACTGTCGAGAGTGTTGAGCCGAAGTTTCGAACTCAAGCAGCGTAACCAGAAGGGTGTATGCGATATCAACAAAAGCGCTCAGTGGGCACTCAGAAATGGGAGAATAATATACCTCTCATGTTAACTGTCAACACAGCTTACCTAGGATAACAACTGATGCATGCTCCACCTTCTCACTCTGGCCATGTTCTCCCCGAAACAACTTCTACGCCTTCATGAATCGTGCATGGGCGCTTGTCGGCCGAGCGGAGCCGAACGGGTTTCGGCCGTGTGACGTCATGGCGATCAAGCCCCTGTCGAATGGTTGATTTCCAACAACCGTCTCCTCTCCCGTTCACCTACCTCCCGCAACCACTTAGGAGGGCCAGAATTGCGCTCGACAACATCTCTGCCCATGGCCCCCTAGCGCCTCAAGCCTACGAAGCCCCGGTTCGTTAGGGACAGCGTCGTCAAACGCGCGTCGATCTGGGGTGAATGCATAGGTAGCTGGTGAGTGTGTTTCGTTTACCTCGAGGGTGATGGGGGGCAGGCTGGACAGGAAGCATGGTCAGAATTATGGCGCCCAGCCTACATCCCTAATCCTAGATGTCCCTTTTCGTACCGTATTGCTGCCCACAGCTCGGCATCCCAGTGCCTTCGTCTACACCAACGACAATGCCCCCTGAGACGTTGGCCTGCAGGGCTCTATGGAAGGGGCGGGGCGAATACTCTTCGCTCGCTACGCTACGGTATGCCCCAGCTTCTCCACACTTTTTTCCCCTCGTTGGGCCCTTCCTATCCGTTCGCTTTCTTCCCGGTGGTGTTCAGGATCCGAGCTGACTTTACCTCCCCCCTTCCCCTCGGCCATTCCAGACCTCTCATCGTGTGGGCTCTGCGCACTGCTCCCATTACTATCCCACCTACTCTTCAAGTGTATGGGATCAGCTCTCACCAAGGATTAGAGGTGGATGGACCTCGGATCCCATTAGGCCGACTCCGCGAAGGATTGTTACCACTCATATTCGATGGCTGCCGAACTGCCTACGTAGATACAGCAAGATCGGTGGATATTGAACAGGGGGAAGGAGTAACTCGTGTACGTGATGCTGCATTCGGTTAGGAACTTCCTTCGTGTTTCCACCCCATCTTTCAAACGGGGACTCGAACGTCGTCAATGAGCCCCACTCTCCAGTTTACCCTTCTGTCCTTCACTTTCACCGCCTCCCTCCATCGCCACCTTCCTCTTTTCGTTGCATCTCACCTTCTCGGGTCGTACTCCACTCGGACCCCTGCCATACATTACTGACCCGGCTATCCGCAGAGAACTTATGGAAGTCCTTTGGCTTGTCCCGGCGGGGATACGCGAGCGTGGCGTAGAACGAATGGCTCTCGAGAGAGACTTTTTTTGTCGCCGAGCCCAGTAAGTAATATAATAGTACTTTGACTACGACTCCCACACCCGCCACTCACGTATCTCTATCCTTCGCTTTATTGGTTTTGCTTCATTGCCTACCAACTCCGGCTCCTTCCCAGGTCTTCTGTGCTTTAGGGCCTGGGCTCGCGTTGACGTCCGTCCCACACCCCGGTAACCCTTCCACGAGTCCCTGGTTCGGGGCCTAGCCCTTGTGCCAGGCGATCGATTCGTCATCGCCTCCTCCTTCGAGCGGAGGTGTGGTCGAAAGATTCTCCTGTATCCGACCTTGGAATATAATCGTTCAGTCTTTGCGACGTATGCTCAAGCATGATCGCGCTCTCGTTATTCAGGGAGGAGGTTTACTCCGTCTCTCGAAACGCTTCGAGTGGCGAAAAGTTGTCACGGCGGTCTTCGGACCAATAGGTCGACGCCATCTCGGGGATCGTCATAATTTCCGCCCTCACCTTCCCGTATTTTTTTCCATATCCGTCTTCCTGTTCCTCTCAAGTATTCCCGACCTCGTCGAGAATCGATAGAACGCCGGCAATCACCCTTGACACCGCATTGTCGTTGGCCTGTGCGACATACCTGGTACAGTTACCTCTCTGTTTCGCACCTCCCCTCCCTAATTTCATGGCGAACCTTACAGGTTGTCGTACTCCCAGGGACGTCACGGGAAGTTGGTAGACTGGTGTCGGGAGAAGGTTGGGAATGGCGTCCTTCTCCCCACGCATCGTGTTTTTTCATTCGCGGTGCTACTATGGGCAATGCGGCCGACCTAACGGTTACGTTCGTGCGACGTTCCGGGATACCTCGGACGTCGTACCTTTTGCCCTTTCGAGTTTGGGGCACTGACCAGGTGAGATGGGGAGCCTGGATCCAGTCTTACCGTCGTACGTAGCGCATGGGGTACTCTCTTGAGGTCCACCGGGGATTTGTATTCGCCTCTGGGCACGTGCCGAAACCACTTCGAGGCGGAGGCCATCAGTGTACAAGGCATTGAAGGTGGCGACACTACCGGATGGAAAGGTTAATATGTTACAGCGGATCTGTCGCATTCTAGTTGAGACTCGAGCCGGGATCCGAGGCGTGACGTCGACCTCCTGTTCCAGTCCGTTGTCCCCTGACCCCCGAGCTGGGTGCTGTGGATAGTGCAGGTTAGATGATACGGGTCATTTTGGCGAGCCCAGTAAGCCCCACTCCGAGTTGTGTTAACGTCCACTGTTAGGCACTCGTCCTTCGAGCGCCCGGGATATTGCACTGCGTGTTCAGTGCGGCGCTGGGCTCACAACAAGGAACCTAGGGACAGAGAGGACCCCTGACGCGATGAATCCCTCCTGTCCACACGGATATCGCTAACCGGCGGGATTGAGCACATTCACCGGCGGGAACGAGCACTTTCACCGGTGAGCGGACTAAGAATAACTGCCTCGTGGATCGAGTTTCCCTTCGTCAGTGCGTGTGTACTGAATTCGCGGGCTCTGGGCTGATACACCTCCAGATATAATAAGATCCCAGCTTCCATCGAATCGTAAGTGGTTACAGACCCAGGTCTCTGCGGAAGTATCCAAGCCGGGGGTGCGTATGTATGCTTATGTATCGGGTTTCCGTTTCCGTGCCTCGTTCTAGACCACGAATTCAATTGAATCCATAGTAGAGTGAATGAACAGTTCCCTGCCACCGCCAAGGGTAGTGTCGGCGGTATTGGCGTCAACCGAGTAGAAGCGAGTCGAACAGCATTTAGCGTTTGCGTCATGCTGAATACCTCCAGTACGCGGTAATCAAAGCAACGCCGCCCGTCAGACTGACCTCCCGAGACGCGACCGGCGCCATTCGACGATTCATTTGCAAGAGCGGGCATTACATACGTATAATCGAGCAGATATTGAGTCGCGACGGGTCGCCTGCGGACTCAACCCTTTCTTTCCTCCCAACTCGATCCAGCGACTCGAGGCTGAGCCCCAACTACCTCAGTCCAACCCTTACGCTTTGCTTGTGCTTAGAATCATGGTTGACACTGGAGACGAAGCTACAGTTGCGGCGAGGGACCGAGCCGAGCAGTATCATATGATGCTCGGCTTTTGGCTTGGGGTAAGTGTGCGTTCCAATAAGTGATCATACCAACTCACCCCCTTCATCTGGATGCGATAGGCTGTAGTATTTGGTGGGTCTTCCCGCAGCTTCTACGAACCTGGCACTGATTCGGATGTTCTTGAAAGGTCTTTATACGTTCCTGTTTGCGCTATTCGTGAAGATTACCGTCGAGACTCGTAGACCGAGCCCCGCTCTCTCAGCCAAGGTATGGAGATGTTTGTATGATAACCTCGTTATGGCGCTGATGAGGTTTCCAAAGATTGTTACTCTTGTGGCATTGACGATGTATATTCTCACGACGATATATATGGGTATGTCTGCGTCTTTGCTGGATCAACCCCCACGTTCTGAGGCCTTTCGATATAGGGTTTAATACCTTTAGGTTTCTGTATGCCTTCAGCCCGGATTGGGCAGATGTCTCCAACCACCAGCTCCCAGTCTACTACCTACGTGATTTCACAAAGGTCGCCAATATCGCTACAAATGCTATCATGGGGATTCTTGTGTGGATCGGCGACGCCTTGGTAGTGAGTTCCCTTTCTTCTCCTCGAAACTACCACCCCGGCATTAAAGTCGTTGGTCTAGATCTACCGGTGTTTAATAATATGGCAGATGAACTGGTGGATCATCGTTCTACCCGGCGTACTATTCACCTTTAGTATTGGTACGTTGACCCCGTTACCTCGCATGCCGATTTCCTATCTGACATTAGATTTCACCAAGTCAACAGTGCCATTGTTCAAGCCTGGTTTATGCGCCCAGAGATCCTCACCCTTGCGCAAGCACACTCGCTCACGAACGTGGTGTTCCCCGTCAACATTGCGTTGAGCTGCCTTACGACGGGCCTTATCACATCCAAGATATGGCACCGGTACCGACTCTCTCGTGCGGCTGGGCTGAACGATCATGGCTCCGGCTTGGGGCTCCTCACTGTTATTAGGATAATGGTGGAGAGCACGATGATCTTTACAATTCAACAGGTGGCTCTGTGTATTCTCTACTACCTCAACAGTTCTGCGCAGTGGACTCTCCACGGTACCCTCGTGCCAAGTATGGGTATGTCCTGGCTGTTAGAATTTCAGTCCGATGTCGGCTGATGTTTGGACTTACATAGGTGTCGTATTTGTACTCCTTTCTATTCGAATCCACGAAGCCAAGAAGGCCCCCCAGCCCACTCTTCAGCTACCATGGATGTTAGGTGGCAGCACTTCTACTCCATGGACGACTTCAAACGGAACGAACGAAGGGGCGTTACACACCCCTCATCAGCGGCGGGGCCATCGTCGCACTGTGAGCGACGGGCTCATTTTCGCCTCACCATCCATGTCATCCCCCGAACGTGCCCGTTATCCTACAGCACCCTTCCGTAGCACGATTGATGATGCCGTGGACCTCGAGAGAGGCGATGTGGGACGCGAGAAGTCAGCTGACGACGCTATTTTGCCTGTGAATAACTCATCTCACATCCTCGGGTAGTGTTCGAGATCCCCCAATCTTCCATACCCATACAATTGCTTCCTATCTTGCTCTACCCCCTTCCCTACTCACCTCTGAGTATCCCCCTATAGATAACGACGTAGACTACTCACTAAGCTGGTCTGATCCCGTTGTTGTTAGGTATACGCGCCTCCAGGTAGAGGCTTCGCATAGTCATAGTCGATCCTACAGGGCTTTGACGCCTCTCTATGTCGCTCATTTAATTTCAGAAATCCGTAGCCTTGTTCAGTTCGCCCCACGTGGCCCCGCGTTTCGTTTTCTGAAGGCAGCATCTTTTCAGCGCAGATTAGTTTGACACTGCGGCTCCGTACTCGCTCAAAGTCCATACTGTGGGGTTCAATCGCCTCACCCTCTGTACTGAGGGCATCACCGAGCTTTAACCCAGCGAAAATAATGTGAGGAGACCTACTTGATCGAAGGACGAAGAGCGCAGCTTCCGATTGAGTGAACACCATTTCGTTGATTCTGGAAGGGCATAAGAGATCCGAGACGTCTATAGCCGTGAAAGTGTGTACGTAGAGCGAGCTAAGTCGGAGAGTCGACGTATCTAGAGAGAAGCGAAACAAGCAGATGCGGAACAAAGATGTTAGGTATGTACAGTGCAATAAAGCGATCGGGGATACAAGTTGGGGCCGAGGATCTACAGTAGACAAGAAACCGTATGAAAGAAGCTGGGAAGCGAGGTAAGTAGTACCGGGGAAGAGCGGGATGCAAAGTCAAAGGATACATGCGAGACGGCACTGGCGAGAGTTTGAGATCTACTAAGTCGGCTCTTGTACAAGGGGAGCGGAAGTCATCGAGGTTTTGCAACGACGTAACCGTGAATGTGGGAAATGAAATGCGAAGTGAGTGGGAGAGGGTGCGGTATCTCTTGTGAGAACGAGGACGGGGGTGATTAAGACCGACTCGACGATCCCCTGGGTCTCGTCAACAGCCGCGTGCGCAAGTCCAGCATCCTCCTAAATACACTATCCTCATACGGACAATCATCAGCCCTAATCCGCATCATACCCGGCCACACCGCCTTCCGCTCACTCCCCATCTTACCCTCTAGGATTCTCGCCAACTCGTTATCAAACGCGGGACTCGACGTAACCTCCAGCTCCAGTCCATCCCAGGCCCACATCACCTCTGCAAGGCCTCCTCGACGTAAGGGTATTCCGTGGAGCCTGAGGCGTGTGCAGCGGGGGATGGCGGAGATGTAAGTGCAGTGCTCCAGTTCCAGCTCGTTCGGGCTGAACCGAGCGAGGAGGAACGTGAGTTCGGCGCCTCCAGTCCGGATTACAGTCAACCTCCGAATGTGTATCGGTAGAAACCCATTCCGCTCTGGATACGGTGTACTCGGAAGTGAGAAGCTCTCCACGCCCAACTCCTCCAGCTTCGTCAGACCTATAACGAAGTCGAAGAACATTTCCAGTCTTTCTTCGGTGAGACGCCATGCGGATTCATTCAGGCAGGTGATGGATAGCAACGTGAGGTTTGCGAGGGAGATGTCGAAAGAGGAGCGGGGTTTGAAGGTGAAGAGGCCATCGTAGATAAGGGGTGCGTCGATCTTGAGTGATGTGATGGTGGAGAAGCTTTGTTGAGAATGTGTCCATGGGAGGGTGTGGGGGCGGTGGGAGAGGCAGGTGAGGTGCATTGCGCGTGTGCTGTTCAGGGTCGAGAAGCGAGGGGTGCTGGTGGCAGGGGCGACATGGGATAATAGGAAGACACTCGGGTGAGGAAACCAACCAACCAGAAACAATAGCCCAGACGTACGTTCCTGTATCCTCGGCGAGGCGAACACGACCAGTGCCGGGGTGATAGTGCTGAATGCACCAATATCAGGTTCGCAATCATGGGTAAGGCCCAATGGGACACGTACCACTTCCCACCAAGGTCAGAGAGAAAGTAATAGGAAAAGGGAGGGAGGATATGCGGATAATGAGGTGGGGAGGAGAGGCGGAGGGTGGGAAGATCGAGACACCGAGTTCCATTGGCGTCGTTGACACATCTCGCCCGCTCCTCATTTGCCTCATCGACGCGGGAGGTACAAGCTTTTGCGGGTTGGAAATTCGGGAGGGAGTTAACGCCTCGAGGTCACCCTCATTCCTATTTCGATACCAACCCACCGCTGTATGTCCATCGCTCCCCCATCCGTTCGCCTGTCCATGGTTTGTGGTGCTGGGGTTGAAAGTCGAGAAGGCGTTCGGTTCTAGTTCTATGTGCCTGTAGTGTGGTATAGAAAGCTCAATTGCGCAAGAGGAGCCTGTTGAAGACTCTGTACAAGGGCGAAAGCCCAATCGCCGAGGATCGCGTTATCACAACGTGTTAACATTTTGCGTGATCATACGCCACAGTGGAGTCTCGGGCATTGCGGGGAGGCCTGATAGGATTTCAAGCTGGCCCTTCCAATCACAATGAACAATTCGATGGTTTCCTTGAAATAGTTCCACTTCCCGTCCTCGACCGATATTCACACTCCGCTGGGAACCCTCGGGACAAGGAAGGTAATTCGATGGCCATTCACAGGGCTGGGAGGTAAGGTGCTCTGTGACGAAGGCACAATGTCTAGAAGCGCAAGGAGTAACATCGAATGCGGTCGAGTGGCGAAGTGGCATTGTCGGTTCGGACCTTGAGCCCTCTCGATGCCCAGCTGAGGAGGCTCTCGAATCGGCGTCAATTAAGCGCCCGTCGTTGGGGATCGTGTCTTCTATGCCCTATATTTTCTACTCAGGCTCATATTATGTCGAGGGATTTGGATACTATCGTGTGCCATACTCCCAGTGCATTTGAACTTATACTGCAAATTATTCTTCAAGTTCATTCGCAGCGACGGGCCTCATCTCTTGTGATCAAACGTGTGGGAACCAGATGTGACGGCGACGAGAGGGGCTCGTCATCGCCATCAACGATGAGCAGACTCTGTTCCCGACCTCCACGTCGACATGCTCGCCCTCGCCGAGACGCTTTCACCACGTACCGTCCCTCTCATGAGGATCAGCTCGCTATTCACGACGATACGCGCTCGGTTCTGTCATCTGCCAACCCCAGACCCGCAAGCCCCATGTCCGGATCGATGAGCTCATCGTGGAACATCGACAAGTCTCTGTCGATCGGCAGGAAGAAATACGGGTTCTAGAGGAGCTGGGTTAATGTCTATATCCTCAAGGAGTGCCTTCGAGAGGGGTTCCAGGTGAGATCCTTGCTGTTGGGTGAAGGTTGGCACTGACCGTTGCCTAGTCGCTCGTTTCCAGGGCCTAGAGCCAACGTTGGGGTTGCTATCTATACATTTCTGTATTGACCTTGTTGGTTCGGCTCTCGTTGTGGCTCGTACGACGGCCATTTCCTGTGGAGGTGCGTCCAGAACTGGGCTGAACCTATCTTGTGCTGATGGCTCTCTCGCGTTTCACCTCTCCATTAGGACATCCTTGGACGGCGGCACAAGCTAGAAAGCATCCCATCCTGCCGATAGAATCGCTTGTCAGCGGGACGGGATATCTTTAGAAGGAATATCCGTGTCATGCTCGGCACGAAGGGTGCGTATCCAAGTTCATCATCGGCCCAACCTCGCCTCATGGCCCCTCGCGCAGAAACCGTCGCCGGTTCAACTACTCGCTCTCCTCGCCCTCCTCGTCCCACGTCAAGTACGCTGCCGAGTCCCCCCAGGGTCCGTCGATGAACCGCTCGTAGAACTTCCTCGAAGGCGCCGCCTTCCATGGTTGAGAACAGCATCCACTGCGTACATGTCGATATCCGCGGTGGTCATTTCTCTCTCCAAACAAGGAGTGCCGCCGTTCTTTGAGAAGGACACACGGATCTTGCTCACAAGAACGGCCAACACCGCGACGGTAGGAGGTACGTTTCACGCCTAAGACTAGAACGTGACTAGGCGTCTAACCAGCTTTTCCTCCCTTCAGGCGTTTGATATGGACCCGATATAGCGCTTCTCTGCAGGTTTTCGTTGCCAGCAGTGAGTTGAAGGGGGCTTCCAAAAGAGCTATGGTTTCGAATTCCAACCGGGATGACCTAGTTCTTTTGGTTCCATTTCTTACTCCTACAGTTTTTCGACATCGAGAGTGCCGGGAATCACGGGTACGTCTACCTTCTTCCGCTTTCCGCGTACATCCGAGTCGCTAACTGGCATCCATCCCATCGCAAGATCCTTCGGGTTATCGCACGCCAACGATCGCGGTCTTTGTCACCCATCCCCCTGGCACCAGCATCTGGGCAAGATTCGGAAAAGTAGATGTTATTCATTGTTCTTGGGAACGAGGAATTCCGTCTACTTTTCCTGACTTCCAGCGGTCGCTGGTACGAATGCACTATGGGGGATTGACAGTGGAAACGATACAGATGTATGGTAGACGCTACGGGCCTGTCAACTCGCAAACACAGAGCCCCCAAATTTCGAGCCGGGGTCCAAGCCGGCTAGGTGGCTTGCGATCTCGTATACATACGAGCGATCATTGAGGGTCGCGCAATCGCTGTATGCCTTGATTTTATATACTCATAATACGTGCTGATTATGATACGAACTTCGAAATGTCTCAGTAGCGACAAAAGAGGTTCGCCGACTCGGGTGTTCGTGCTGGCTGGAGTCCTCGGCCCTTCCTACAGCCTGACCAGCTCACCGCGGCATCGGTGCTCGGACGACGAGAAAAGGCGCAGATAATAACGGAGAGGAAACGGGTGAGAAGGGTCGGGACGAAGGGAAGGATTTTCCCACCGAACGCTACATAGAAGACTCATGCCAGGGAGTCCAACCGAACGGTAGCCAGGTTGAAGGAAACGGTCAACGAAAGTGTTGCACTCCCGGAAGTGTAGACCATGGCCGCACTGATATTACATTCCGAACATTCAAGGTCCCCTTAATGAACGTCTTACTCCCTATCCTCGCCAGATATATCCCAGAACCGTTCAATAAGTGAGTGCGGCCTGTATGAAGCATAAAGGGCGTGGGTCAGTCAAGAAATTGAGCTAGAGCCCGGATTCACTCACCCAGGTCTCCATACGCTTTCTTCTGCCCAAAACTTCCGCCCCTCGGGCGCATCCTCGTCATACACGAATCTTACCAACACGAACACACACATCGGTGTGTCACCGTGCAGGAAGATCCCCTCGATCAAGCAATTCCGCACAGGTGACTGCTCAACTTCCTGGCACATCCGCCTTACCCGCTCTTCCCAGCCAAGGTTGAGTTCCTTCCAGCATACGTCGTTATAATCATTCAGCGCGAAGGTCCTTTTGCGAGTGCGACCATCAAAGGTCGGAAAGTAGCAAACAAAGATGTTGCAGTTGGGGTTGTACGGTTGCCGGGAATCGGGTGGCAGAGTGACGTCGGCGCGGACGGCACGCTGAAGGTGGTTGCGTGCAAGTGCTTCGAGGTATAAGACGTAATCGCGGCGATGCTCAAAGTGGGGCCATTGACCATTCTTACGCTGGGCTAAAGTTTGGAAGAAATTGTAGTTAGTCATGATAGCTCGTCATCGAGAGTCCCGAATTCACGAACATTTGTACAGCTTCGCGACAGGTTTGCATTCCTTTGCATGGAGCTGATGCCAGTCGTCCTTCTGGCACGTGCTGGAGCAATAGGTGACACTATGACATTGGGAGCACGTCCTGAAATGCGTATCCACGTCCAGTCCAGGGGTCGATCCGAGTCGATGCTAAAACGCAGCAACGCCGGCTTAGTCGAGAGTCGAAACATCGATGACTGGGACATACCTCGCGATTGCTACACATTCCCGCCGCCACCTGAACTGCCCCTTTGGCGTAGACCTCGATTCTCCTTTCCCCTTCTTCCATGGCGGTGCATATCTTCATAGCAGCCTGCACCACAAGCTCACTTCGTGTTTGAGCCAGGCCCAGTAGAGCACCTAATTCGTCCACTCCGGTGTCGCTGGGGAACGATTTCCGATACCCAGTGAACAGCGAGTATAGGCCCTTCTTGGTTGGTAGCGCTTGTAGGATACTCGGTAATGTCTTCCCGATGAGTGTCTCGAGCTCACATGAGTCTGGGTGAAGGTGAACGAAGCACCGCAGAACCGTGTGCAGAACCCCACCCGTAATTGCGGCTCGTATCGCGGAGATAGCGTTTGGCGTGCGCTCCACGACGATCTTCATGAAGCTCCCAGAAACGGTCTCTGCGACACGCTTCCATATCGCTTGTGCCTCCGCCGAGGTGACCTCCTCAGATCCACTTCTTGACGTCTCTCTGCCAACTCTGTGTTGTTCCAGGTGGTAAGCATGCGCACCCATCGAAAGGATCGAAAGCGCCGACGCGTATTCGAAGACAACGTTGTGCTTGAGACATATCTTCGAAAGTGCTGGCTCGCTGAGGAGATTCAACGATAGGACCGTCAGCATGTCCAAGCTTGTCGCGGCGAGGAGTAGCCTTTCGTTGTCATTTTCTGGCTCTCGTAGTCCCTTGCGCTGGCCGGAGCCAATCTCCGCGATATGCCTTGCGCGAAGCACCAGAGAGGCGATGGTCTTGCCCCTTGTTCGGGGTCGGACTGCGCCCAGATTTGCCACAGCATTGAAATATTCTGGGCTGTTCGGATCACAATTGGCGACCATCGATA
Organism: Coprinellus micaceus; assembly: GCA_951394405.1. Taxonomy (NCBI): domain Eukaryota; kingdom Fungi; phylum Basidiomycota; class Agaricomycetes; order Agaricales; family Psathyrellaceae; genus Coprinellus; species Coprinellus micaceus. The sequence goes on along the minus strand of OX596340.1, from coordinate 48,841 downwards.
GGAGCCAGAGGATAGTACAACCATCACTGTCTGGAGCATAGAAGTATGAACCGTCGTGCGGGTTGGTCTGACACAAGAGGAGGCAGATAAGATCGGTTGTCTGACGGCAGTACAGTAGCTCCTCCTGCCACTCATATAGCTCGTCGATCGCCACGAGAATCGTGAGCGCTCCAGTACAGAAGTCGATGAGGTCGATGAGATCACCATCATCCGGGAGTTTGGAAAAAATGAGGGCAAGGTACGCAAGCCACCGAACAACCCCTGGCCATCGCTCAACGAGGAGTCCCCCATATTTGACTCGAACTTGGACGGCCGTAGGGTTATCGGGCTCGAGGAAAAGGCTCTCGAGGATGACCATGACAGAGCCGAAGGCATCCAGAGCAATAGCCACATCCTCACTGATGTCCTCAACCTGGAGCGATGGAGGGACCTTTTGGGCGTCAAGCTGGTCCAGGAGGCCGCAAATATAGTCCGTATCGTCGTTGCCAACCAAAGCAGCGAAGAGCGGTTCCAAGGCGGCTTCCGTTTTTTCCTCCGCCTCGTCAATAAGCTGTACGTGGAAAAGGAGCGATGGCTCTTAGCCGTTTGGATGTTTTGTCGTGGCTGGGCGCACTCACCCGCTCCAAAAGCACATTTCTTGGTTCTGGCCTGGGCTGACGAGATATGCGACCCCTTAGACGAGGCATAATACGCCTGGGTGATTGGGTAGAGGGCAAGGCGTGAGTGACAGCCGACATCGTTGTCCACACGTTTTTTGAACGACCTTGCGGCAAATACCGAACGGTCCAGGGACGGAGTCCCGTACCGGTCCGAAAGACTCCGTGGAAGTCCCGGAGGTCTTCCTCAGCATTCTGTGACTCGGGCGTATCCTGCTCAGGACCGCCAACGACCAGCGCCGCCAGTAAAAGCCACCACGTTCCTTAATGGGGCGGATCTTATACATACGTTGTCCCCCTTTCAGAGGTTTCATCACGAAGGCTCGGCGAATTTCAGTGGAAGCCCAGGAATGAAAGAATCCTAGGAGGCGGCAGGGTTCAACGACAGCCGCCGGGAGATGATTCGACCGCGAGTTCCACCCTCAATGCTAACACCCAATGATGCTCAACAGATTCATCCAAAGATGTTCCGAAAGCACCCTTCATCTATCGCCCCAAGGCCACACCCATCACAGCCTCCTCTCAAAGAGGAACGGTGGAGTGTTCAACTGCCATTGGGATCGAGTCCATGCCAGCTCCAGTGGAACCTCCCCACTCAAAAAATAGCGAGTTCGTCATGCACTCAGGGAGCGGCGGACGTTCCTAACTGAAATGAGGGATACGCCCTCGACCAAGAGCCCCGACAACGACCTAGGAGATTTACAGGTGAGTGGGAGATGTACACCGGATAATAGGGATCGAGCGTACCTATGTGACAAGCAAATATTGTAAACTTGCGGGTGGTAATTAAACTATAACGCAACATCACTTCTCTTCAAAATGAGCATGCACCCGCGTGCTTCTAGGTCCGAAAGGTAACGTGGCGCACAACCCCTGTTCCATCGTCTCTGGATGGTTTCGTCACCACGAGGCCAAAGCCCGGTGAGGCGGGTCCAACCGGTGGCCAATACACTGACAACACCGCCCAACAGACTGTCGATTGACTCGAGAAATCTCCCAGCAGCGAGTTCCATATCCCACTCCAAAGCAAAGCCTATTTCCCGTTCAAGTGAATGTGGAAAGGGCGGCGCTTTGCAGAGGCGTCATGAAACCTGCTACTGGCAATCAGGAATACTTTCATACTGCTCTTGGAGGACGATAAGGAACAGATGTATGGTGTCGACTTAGCGTGAACGGGATAGTAGACGCTTATAGATAATGATTAGACCCGAAGACGAGATAGTAACAGTTGGACGTACCAATGATCCAAGGAGGAACTTGGGTGTGGCTCTGCTGTTGAGGCGCGAGGTGAAGTTGGCTGTATTAGAGCGTAAAGAAGTGGCTTTATACAGAGGTCCTCGATCAGAAAGCCCCATACGAGGAGACACCAAGCCACGCACGCTCTACACATCGGTTTACCTCCAACGTGTATCGTTGCCCCTTGCTCCACGCACATAAGGAGTCACGCCATCAAACGACCGGCGCATCGAATCTCAGAGCCATACTCGTCGCGAATACAAACGGGTTCACACCGAATATTGCTCTGAGGGTGAGTCATCCCCTTGTTTATCAAGGCGACTCGGGCACGGCGTTCACGTACGGAAGGGAATCCAGGGCAGGGATCTAAGAGAAAGGTGTGGGGCTAGGAGGTAAGTGAGGGAGCTGATCGAAGTGTCCGAGAGTAGGAGGCGTACCTCAGTCCGACAGGTTAGTTCGGTTTGGAGGAGGGTCCAGAGAACTCTGCCTGCGCCTCTCGATACTCAATTTCAGATCGCTTCGGATCCAAGAATAGCCCGAGGACATCTCAAAGACGTCGACCACACCACAAATCAACCTAGGACAGGCCATGCAAGCGGCGTGGTCGTACCAAGAACCCAAGCGTTCGTGAGGCCCTGTTTCGTTCGAGGAAGACCTGCGTGATGTCTTAATCAGTGACTCTGATAGCATAGGACAAGCAGCCTGTTTAATGCTACTTATCAGGTTGATACCATCGAAGAGAGTGCCGTCGGGAGAAGACCAAGTACTGGAATGAGTGGGTGGAGGAAGGCTCGATTGGCACCAACTCGACGGGGTCTTTGGGGAATGAGTTTTGGCGGGAATGTCGAGGATATGGGGTGCTTGGGCTGGCTTCTAGGGATAAGAGCTCATAAGGAGATCCTCTGTCGGTTCTGAACTAGGAAACATACCTCGCCGTCCCCACGCTGACTACCACAGTCTGGATACCCCATCCAGTAACAGCATCTCGTCTCAATGGCTTGCGATTCCGGTGGTGAGATGGAATCGTCCTCCTATGGCGGGGCGTCCGCAGGTCGTCTCAGCAGAGGCTCAGATAATTTACAAGGGACATGGATCGGGTTGTCCCAACCGACCCAACAGCACCACGACGTCCGTCGACGCCCGGGAATCAAGTCCTCAATCCCGAGAAGGATCGATGAGCCAGAGCCGCGAAATCCGAACAGAAGATCGCCAGGTATCTCCCAAATATGACGAGCCAGAGCGTTGGATCTCTCCTGAGAGCGATAAGGTTGACAGGGAACCAAGCGTGGTCACTGGTAGGTACGACCAACCGCCAACGCAAGAGCACATGTAGTCACCCCAATATCCGCAGGGAGGGCAAACGCACTCGCAATTCTCATCTCGAGGGTGCGTTCGCGGTTCATTGGGTGAGGTAGCCAGACGATTAGATCCGTCGAGCGTCCCCCTCAGTCAGCTGGCCTGTCTGCTCGGACGCGTAAAGCTAGGGAATTATCACAGTGCACGACGACCCGAGGGAGTGCAAGAGCGACATGAGGTCGTCTCGACGAGGAGGGCCAGGTGGCGGATGTGGTGGTCAGGGTGAAAGAGCTGATCAACGGCGAATGAGATTGACGGTGTGGGAACTTGCTACAGACAGCGATCAGACAAGTTCGACATTGCCATCAACGATGACCAGCTCTTTCATTACGACCTCCATGTCGACCTCGTCGCCCTAGTCAAGATATTATCGACGGTGTACACACGCAGCGAGGCCCAGCTCGTTTTCCACGCTCGTGAACGCTCGACGAAACCGCATGCAAGCACAGAACTGGGAGAGCCAGGTAGAGACCGATGAGTGCATCGTTCGTCGTCGCCGGGGGTCTGTGAATAAGCAGCGCGGAGGACGCATTTAGGAGGAGAGGCCCGATGATACACTTGCTCGTGTAGGCGGTCGATGGTTATCTAGGTGAGTATCGTTGAATTGGCCGCATGCCATCCTCCGAGTCGTTCTTGACCACGAGTCCTTGTTATTCTTCAGATTCTAGGATGAATCCCTATCTTTCCTAGCTCAGAAGACCTCTGGCTGACGCTTTACTTGGGCTCATGCTGGTTGCATAAGGATGACAGGGTAGGTTCCCTACAGATTCACCGTCGAATCTCTTCTCATTGAACCCCATCCACTCAAGTTGCGGCTTGGCCGTTTACCTCAGAATCGCTCCAATCGCGCTTGAGATGGCCGATCTCCCGCTCGGGCAACTCCCTGCGGAACGTTCGCGTAGTTGAGAACGACCTGAGCTGCGCAGATGTCGATGTCAGTGGAACGGGGAGTGTTGCCGTTCGATGCAAAACGCGTACGGACGTTCCCCACAAGAATAACGACCGCCGCGATACTGGGTAGTGAGTCCCCTTGAGCCTACACTATAACGAGACCGGGCGTCTAACCAGCTTTTCCTCCTTCCAGACGTTCGATATCGACCCCAATATCCTGCTTCTCTGCGGCTCTGCGTCCAGCACCGAGTCAATGAAACTTCCAAAACGGCTCCCCTTTCGAGTTCCGCGAGAATTCGGAAGTGAAGCCGTTTTGCCGTTTATTTCGACCAGGTACTAGATGCTGGCTTTGTGTGGGTGGGTTGATCCGACGGAGGCCGTTGGTTCTTGTTCCTTGCTCATGACAGCGTCGCAAACGTCAGGAATCTTGGGTACGCCTCCGCTTCCCCTACCTTCCACGTACGTTCGAGTCGCTGACTGACGCATATCCCACCGCAGGATCCCTCGCGCTATGGACAACATTCGGAAAGTGGACATGATTAATCGATTTTGAGGACAAGGTATCACCCTTACTTTAGTCACCGAATTGTGCCACGAGGCTGGCATTAATCGTACCTGGGAGAATTTAAGCAACCGGCCTCTTGATCCATCCGTTCCTGAGCCAACGTCGATTACGACCCAAAGCCGTTGCCTCCCGCAGAACGGTGAAACGAACAGGTGGTGAACACGCCGCGTCGTGCGGATTCAATCCCTTGGTCGACGACAGCCTGGCCGCAGTTGAGACCAGTAGTCGCTGCTCGTTTGGTCACAGTAGCTTTTGTTCCTCGTTCTTGTGAACCAAGGCCAATAGCTACTGTGTGGACCGAACAGCCTACTATGCTCGACTATTCGATTCCCAAAGACCCTTCGGGGCCGCCCTTCATGCACCCACTGCTGATGTCTGTCCCACTCCGAGTTCAACGGGCAGTAGATCGTTAGTGTTGTGGTCTGGGTGTGTTCACCCTCGCATCTAGCGTTCCTTTCCCAGCGCTTGCGCGCGTATCTCACCATTTACGCCAGGAGTCGTCTCGGCCCTCCCGTTCCTGCGTCTCCCTCTCATCGTTCTTGGTAGGCTATCGGATCCAGCACACGTTTATCGTTCTGAGGTAGACTGTTATTTTTTGACTCCTCCCTCAAGTCTAGGCGACACTCACTTTACGACGTGCTCGGTCACCTCCAGCACTCAGAGGGCGCCTCTACCTTCCAAGTGCCCCCAAGACGTGATCCCATTTCAAAATTGGTCAGAAAGCTCTTGTGATGAAATCCTCCGTGCTATGAGCATCTCTACCCTTGCGCCGAATCCCGGGTCTTTGGGCTCAGTGGCTCGTGACTCCATGAAGGCGCCGAAAGCGATGCACAGAACGCATAGAAAGCCTCCACGAGGTATTCCATGGAATGTTCCATTTCCACCCGGGCTCTTTCTCCTGTATAGCATCGGAGGTGCAGCGGCCCTTGTAACGAAAACGGGGTCGCCGCCTTTCGTCCCGCCGAGTGGGATAGAGGTGGACTATATCCATTGAGAGCGAACGAGGCTCCATCGGTGCTCATGGTGGCCGCAGGTTCATGGCGCATGCGGAGTGGCCCAGGAAACCATACGTTATCGCAATGCGTGAGGACCCACACATGGGTCTAGAATCAGTCCAGGTTATGTGGTGTAAATTAAATAAGCGCCCGTAATACGATGCAGTGTGCTGTGCATCAGGCACGCAGTCGGATGGGCCTCCAACCGCTATTCTATGCAAATCCGCATCTCAGAAGCAGTTTCTCCAGTTCCCGCCACACGCTGTGCATTGAGGGTGTGGCCTCATATGACGACGAGGCCCGGCTTGTCCTGGAGGTGCCCATGAAAGATGAAGCAAATACGGCGGGCATGAAATGACACCATATAGTGGGGCGCCGCGATAAACTTGTCAGGGCTTAGGGTTACGCCCTGTGGGGGACCGGGCGCATCGTTAAATGAAATCTTCTTTCACAGAACCCAAAGTTCGGTCGCAATAACCTCTCTCTTCTCAATACTCAAAATTGCTCTGCGGGAGAATGCCATCGTGATTCCTTCCCTTCACTCTGCCCACCACCGCTGAACCTGCAATGGAAGACCCTAGGTGTGTTGCCATTCTCTGGCGGGGGTAACTAAGCTAAAGCAGAACCTCGACAGGTTGGCGGAGAGGTGAGCGCTGTCTTTACCAACGTCGATGGCCGTACGGGCGGTTGAGCTCATATCGGCTCGAGGCAGCGTTTCGAGTCCGCAGGCGAGTACGATCACGATGTAAGGATATAGATGTCCGCTACTGACTCGCGTCCACAGATTTGTTAGGCAAGCTAGAGCTCTGCGGTGTGGAGTTCAGACGCCGATTCTATCAGCGGGAAGACCCTGCAGACATATCCAAATCGATTCAATCCTTTCGAAAGGCGGTGGAGCTTACACCACCTGATCATGTCGACCTCCCTAGCCGATTGGGTAACCTTGGCCTATCGCTCATGCTCCAGTTTGAACGTCTGGGACAGCTTCGCGACATTAACGAAGCGGTGACAACACTACAGCATGTAGTAGGCCTCGTTCCTGAAAGCCATCCAGATTTTTTACTCCATGCCGGTACTCTTGGGTCCGCAATGCAGAATCGATCTCAGACGACAGGAGAGCTTTCTGATATCGATGAAGGGATCATGTGGACGAAGAAAGCGGTGGAAATGACACCAGAGGGTCAGCCCGCACTCGCTTCCTGGCTTACCAACCTGGGCAATGCGTTCAACGCTCGCTTTGAACATACGGGAGACCTAAACGACAATGCAGAAGCTATTTCAGCACAGAAGAGAGCAGTCGAACTCGTTCCCGAAAAGGATAGAAAGCTTCCGGCCGCACTAAACTGCCTGGGAGTCTCTTTTCAGACGCGCTTCGAACGTACCGACACCCTGCCGGACATCGACCAGGCGGTCGCTACCCTCGAAAGAGCCGTACGCCTTACCACAGAGGACCATATCGACCTCCCGTCTGTACTCGCAAACCTGGGCGCCTCACTCACCTGCCGCTTTAACCGCCTGGGTCGCCGTTCAGACCTTGCTCAAGGCATCGAAGTGTTGGAAAAGGCGGTCCAACTCACTCCCGATGACCGACCCGAGCTTCCGATCCTTTTGGACAGCCTCTCTTCATCTCTCAAAAGTAGGTTCCAATACACAGAGGATCTGAGCGACATCGACCGGGCAATTTCAACAGCACAGAAGGCGGTTGAGCTTACCGCAGAGGAAAATACGGGTCTCCCGAAATCATACACAACCCTTGGGACTGCCCATCTCTCTCGTTTCGCGAGCACCGCTCAAAGCAACGATCTTGACCAGTCTATCTCGTCATATCGAAAGGCGGCACAACTCACCCCTGAAGATCACGCATCGCTTCCCGAACGGCTGTATAACCTCGGAACGGCTATTCACGTTCGCTGGAAGGCCACCAAAGCGGATTCGGCTCTCATTGAGGCTATCTTAGTGATGAAGGCGTGCGTACAACTCATTTCGGAAACCCACCCGGACTACGCCAGGTTCCTTGTGGGCCACGGGGTCGCGCTCTTTGAGATGACAGGCGACTTCATGCACCTATCTGGAGCGATTTCAGCTGCCCAGCAGGACGTGTACCGCTGTCCAGATGGCCACATATCGCTCCCCGCCAAGCTCTCTAGCCTAGGAGGTGTCTTTCTTTCCCGCTATGAGAACACCGGTGATCATGACGACATCACCGAATCGGTCAGAGCCCTCCGCAGAGCAGTGGAGCTCACAGACCACGATCACCCAAGCCGCTCCATGCTACTTACTGAACTGGGGAGCTCCCTATCCTATTTATTCGAAAGTGAGGGCAATGTCGAATACCTCTCTGAAGCAATCTCACTGCAGAGGGAAGCCATTCGACTTACTCCTTCGCCTCATGCAAACCTCCCCTTCCAACTGGGAAGTCTGAGCACTTCGCTCACTCGGCGTTTCGAGATAAGTTCTGTGCGCCCCGACATCATCGAGGCAATCGAAGTCCAGCAAAGGGCTATCAAACTCACTCCTCCCGATCACGCACGCCTCCCCATTCTATTACAGAACCTTGGCGTCGCTTTCATCCGCCGCTGTGACGGGTCCGACGATCTCGACGGCGTGGATGAAGCAATCGATGCCTTCCGGAGGGCCGTTCGTCTCATTCCGGCCACTCACGTCGAGCTCTGTAGCGTACACAGGAACCTCGGAAATGCCTTACGTCGACGCTACGTCATGAGTAATGACACTGAAGACGCGAAGGAATGCATCGACCACTACAGGTTCGCGTCTACTTTCCAGTTTGCCCCCCCCCATCTCAGGCTGGAAGCTGGGAAGAATTGGACACGCTCGCTGAGGACATATCTCCCTGAATCCCATGAAATTCTCACAGCGTTCGACACTTCCATTGGTCTAGCCGCTCTTCTCGCAGGGATGGAGCAAACCACTCGGCGCCGATACACGTACCTTCAAGAGATGTCGGGCATACCGTTGGACGCTGCGGCGGTCGCTGTCCGCCACGAGCGTCCTGATAAGGCGGTAGAGTGGCTTGAGCAAGGCCGCTGTCTTGTGTGGGGTCAATTGACAGCCCTTCGCACGCCACTTCAAGATCTCGGCCTTCAAGATGAAGCACTGGCGCAAGAGCTCCTGACAGTATCAAAAGCACTGGAGAGCTCGGGTTCCGAGAGTAGGAGCACCCGCCTTGACATGACTATACCCGAGAAGCTGTCCATCGAACATGCCGCTCGAACTCAGATGGAGCTCGCCACCAAGTGGACTAGGCTCCTTGAGAAAGCGAGAGCCATTCCTGGATTCGAAACATTCCTGCAACCTTCTCCGCTCAAGTCCATCTGTCAGGACCTTCCGACCTCGGGCTTTGTTGTTGTGATCAACATAAATGAGGATAGGTGCGATGCGATGGCCCTCTCGTCCGGGCTGGAGAAAGTCCGCCATATTCCTCTGCTCAGTTTCACCTTATCGAAGGCGAAGAAGAGTTGCTTGAACCTCAGAAGGAAATTGAACGCCCAGGGCCTCCGCAAGCGTGAAGACTTGGAGGAGCCAGAAGCGAAGGAACAGGGGGAAGTAGAGGAGTATCCCACGGAAGGGGCAACACACAGAGTTGGCGGTACTTACCGGAGAAGTCGAACGGGCGATCAAGACAACATTCATCAGCTCCTCCGCAGCTTATGGATAGAGGTCGTGCACCCCATTCTCACTACTCTCGATATCTCGGTGAGCATTCTTCCGGATACCACAGCCTTGATGTATGGTCTGACCGTCACCTCATCAGAAATACGACGCATCATCCAAACACCCACGTCCCAGGATATGGTGGTGTCCAACGGGTCCTCTGTCGTTCCTGCCTCTCCATGCAGCTGGAAATTACGCCGGCCTCGAGTGTGAAAGTGCTCTTGACTACGTCGTCTCATCGTACACCCCCACCGTTTCCTCGCTTACCCGGAGAGTGAAAGAAGCTCGTATTACTAGTGCAGACGTCAGCGGACTCTTCCTTACAAACCACCCCAAAGCGCCCGGCTTCCCTGTCATCATGGGAACTGAACGTGAGGTTCGGACAATTTATGATGAGGCTAAAGAAAGTGGAATACAGGCGATGAACGTGGAAGGCGACTCTCTCTCCGTCGAAGACTGCCTGAAGTACATGGAACAGTATAGCTGCATACACCTTGCGTGCCATGCTTCTCAGGATGCCTCTGACCCGCTCCGCAGTCGATTCCGATTCCATAGCGGCATCCTCGACCTCGACGCAATCTCCAAGAAAGATCTCAAGAATGCTGATCTTGCATTCCTTTCGGCCTGCGAGACAAGCACAGGGGCGGAAATGCTTCCGGATGAGGCCGTCCATCTTGCAGCGGGTATGCTCGCAGCAGGATATCGCAGGGTCGTTGCGACGATGTGGTCGATCGGAGATCAACATGCACCGGACGTCGCGATTGACTTCTACAGGTATCTCTGGGGTGCTAGAGAGGAAGGCGGGGGGACCGGGTTTGACGGGTCGCTTTCTGCTCATGCTCTACACCACGCCACGCAGAAACTGAGGCACGAACTCGACAACACCGAGAAGTCGCTCCTTGCTTGGATTCCGTACGTGCACTTTGGCTATTGAGCCATGCATGGCCATTTTCTCGTTCCTTCCATCTCCAAGATCTTTCCTGCTTTGTTTCCCTTATTTCCCTGTCACTATTTCCGCCCATACCTATGCCCGCACCCATCATGTTCTGTTTGTCCGCTTTGATTCCTCGGATTCTTCCGTGATTTTTCGTCATCCTCCCATTGCACTTTTGGTAGATTTATGTCCTTAAAGCTTCTTTTACTACCGACAGGACTCGAGAATCCGCGAGTAGATATTCTTCAACCCTTGACGAGATAGATGTTCGTAGAAATTGGCAGCAAGGCCGACGGTTGTTTAACTCTTCGTCGGTCTAGGTGCAGGCACGCACGAACACGCACAGCTATATCTCGTAAACAAGTATTGTCAAGCTCAAGGAGCCGATAAGGGAGGTCGCAAGCGAGAGCGGAATGTGTGACACTTAAGTCGAAGTCGCTTCCGTGCTTCGTAGAATTCCCAAATTATAACGCATTTCCGTCTCGATGGATAATACTTCTACCCTCGAACAAAGTGTGCACACCAAATGGGAGCGTCCGTGGCCCGTCCCGCATATTACTGACCGTGCGGACCTACTCGGGCACGCTCGCTGGCTGAGGACCCCGGTATAGCGTCGAAAGCGAGGAGTGATGTTGACCCTGGTATCTACATCATCCCCGCATGGCACTCGTCGTCTCTATGTAGGACTCCCCGGACAGCCTCATCGATACCAAAATGACGGTACACCGGTTCGCCGGACGTTGCCCGTGTCATTGGATATCGATCGGATGGTTTCCCAGGAAACCTGTCTTGTGCGCGCTCGAGATTTCCCAGTGCTCTTGAGAACTGGGCTTTTTGGACTGTCTCCGACGATCGAGTACACCTAGGACTGGGTTAAATGACCTCTCCAGGCGTTCGACGTTCAGGCTCCCTCTCGGGATGAATGTCCTGGCCGCACGTCTCCAGGAACGCCCGAACGTACTGGATCCAATCCTTTCGTTGTGTCTGGACTTTCTGCAGTCTACTGAGCGCGATGTAGGGTTCTGGGATGGAGTTGGCGTTAATGGGGTATGTAGGCTCGACATATTCCCTCGAGCGGATGTTAATATCGGCTCACACTTGGACGGGTTGGGTCTCTCCGGGAAATTCTGTCGCTGGTGTTCGGGTTCATCTCGTACTCCAGTTCGCAGCTGCTCGTGGACTGTGCGTTCTCTTGAAGAACTCTTCTCCTTCTCTACCTCTCGTTCGTCCCAGGTATCGGATACGTCATCTCGACATCCGCCTTTCGAATTTGGGTGTGCCCGAACCCGTTGTTGGATCCGAGCTCTGCGCCTCTGCGCCTATCTCTCTTTTATAAACTCGGAAAGCACGGAACGGCGGCTTGGCCGCGTACCTAGTGCTTCCAGTGGGATTGGAATTGAAGAAATGTTGAGGTGGACCATGAGGGCAACGCACGGTTGGCGGTATGAGAAAAATGGTGGAACCGGTTTCTGGGGATTCTTTACATTGCTGTGTGGTGTGCTTCTTTGCTGAGGGGGAGTATGTGGGGAGTACACCACCGCTGCGCGGGTTCTTCAGCCGATGAGCTTCGAATGTGTCGTCGTGGTCGACGTTGCTGTATCGCTATCATCTCGCGTTTCGACGAACGAATAGGCTATTGATGACTCATTGCTCGCTCGCCTCGCCGCTTGGCAGCGAACGAACGCTCGTCACGGTCCTCGATGAAGCGGGATGAAATGTGGGACGGGGGGAGGGGTTTGTGTCAAGGATTTAGAATTGAGTAGAGGTTTTGGATTAGTGCATGTGCGTTGGCTGGTTCAAGCCAGTGCGTCTGTGTGTGGTACTCGCCCCTGTGGTCGCATTCTATCGAACGGTGGACTCCCCTTTGACTACGCTACGCTGCAACTCGATTCCTGCGTTCTTCCGACACCTGTAATCCAAACGCACTCGCGGGGCTATATGTCCCCCTGGGCTCATGCCATCTCGCATCTGGGTATGCGTTAGGTCGTCTCGGTTCCCGGCTAGGGACTCAGCGTCGACGATGCCTCTCGCGATGGTCTCGGAGGACGTGAGAGGAAACATGTTTGTCGTTCCCCGATACATCTCTGCTGATCCTCGACCTCGAACCTCAACACCGACAGTGGCATCGACACAGCGAACACCACGCGTCCGCGCCAGTGGGGGAACTTGCTCACTTTGGACGTACTCAAATTGACAGGCTTCCCGTCGCGTTGAAGTCTCCTGGGTTAACTGCTACTTCGACTTGATTGAACGATCTACGCGGGTGCGGTGGGGTCATGTTCCGTTCTATGTGCCAGGTTCCGTTATTACGATGGAACCTGATTATACGGGTCACGGTAAAACTACGCTTTCCCGTGGATCCCCGCTTTTAATTCTCACTCTTGCTTCGCTTGAATCGGTAAGTTCGGAGAAGAGCTTATAAGTGTTTAGACAACTTCTGAGAAGACTTAGCTGTGCAAAGCCTTACGCTGTGGAGGCTTGGACTAGAGGGATCTCACCCGTTTATGAAATCAAAACATACATTGTACGGCGAGACTGGAACCAGGGTCAGTATCGGATTGGTTTGAATACATACCAGCACAGAATCACTACGGGGGATTTGGACTCCCTAGCACTCCTTAATCATCCTCTACATATCGAGGCATGGAATCCAATGCCCCCACACTTCGCCTAGAGGCTGCAAGCAACGGAGAACTCGCATTTGGGAGGAAAACCCCCTATCCCGGACCTCCCGCACCGGCGACGAAGCGTGACTTGCGCGTGATCTGATGTCGTCATCGATCATCGCCGTGCAGCGAACACCCCTGAGAGCGTCATCGTCCGAGCCTTCAACAGCAACCGCCACCTCGTCCTCATCCTCGGACCTTCGTTCTCGTTGAAATCGGCTCGGGTGTACCTCTGCGTTGGAGAGTGAAGACGATATACGGAGGTTTGAGACAGCCACGGACGCCCAGCGACCCAGCAAGCACCTAAGAAGGCGGCTGATAAGGGGTACGGTGCCGCAGCTCGACGACATAGCACTAGCACAAGCACGAAGTAACTCGCTAGAGTGAACTTGGAGGATACCAGAAGGAACTGAAGTTGAAGGATCTGGGAAGGATATACCACGATGGCGGAGAAGACAAACGCCAACATGCTGTTTGCGAACTTTAACCAGGATTTCTCGTGCGTATTTACCCTTTTCTCCATCGTTCCCCTTCCCGCCGGCCATTTTGCGCTTGAAACCTTTGGACGACCACCCCGAGTCGTCCGTCCTTCCATGTAGTCCGAATATTCGGTCATGGCTAACGAAACGGTTCTGTGGACAGGTGCATCTCGATCGGGACGAAGAGAGGCTACAGCATCACGAACTGCGATCCATTCGGGAGGGTGTACACCATGAGTGCGTAGCTGTATCCTCTCCCCCATCTCTCTTGTGATAGGACTGACGCGGGGACTGCGATGCGGATAGACGACGGACCGCGCTCGATCGTCGAAATGCTGTTCTGTACGTCGCTTATCGCGCTAGTGGGTGCGGCGTCGCCTTCGTCGTCGACGGTGCCGGGGGCTGGTGAGTTTCTCGTCGCTTGTGAGGCTTAACGCGAGGGCTGATCACTTCCATCGTCTCCTCTTCCTCGCCGCCCCACGATCTCGCCCTACCCGCGTCGCCCACCCCGATCTCCCAACACCCACTCCCTCTCTCCCTCTCCCTCTCCCCTCCGCATCCCCTTACACTCCTTCCCACCACCATACCGCAGCCCCCACCCCCTCCTCCTCCCGCCGCAAACTCCAAATCGTCAACACAAAACGCCACTCCACAATCTGCGAGCTCCTCTTCCCCTCCTCCATCCTCGCCGTCAAGATGAACCGCAAGACCCTCGTCATCGTCCTCGAGTCCGAAATCTACGTGTACGACATCTCCAACATGCGCCTCCTGCATGTGATTGAGACGCAGCCGAACCCAGAGGGGGTGTGTGCGCTTAGTCCGGACGTGGAGAGGTCGTACCTCGCGTACCCCGCGCCTGTACCCTCTTCCTCTTCCTCCCACTACTCCTCATCTTCATCCCATTCGCCTTCGGGACCCAACGCCCCCGGTGGAACTGGAGATGTGCTCCTGTTCTCCACGCGCAGCCTCACCGTCGCCAACGCCATCCAAGCGCACAAAACGCCCCTCTCGCACCTCGCCCTCAACCAAAGCGGGACGCTCCTCGCGACCACGTCGGAGAAGGGCACGGTGATTAGGGTGTGGAGCGTCCCTGGCGCGGAGAAGCTGTATCAGTTTAGGAGGGGCGCGAGGGAGGCGAGGATTTATTGTGTGTGTTTTAATGTTGTGGGGACGTTGTTGGCGGTGAGTATGGGATTTGGTTTGCGTTCGTCTTAAGCTTACTACTGGACACGGGCAGGTCAGCTCCGCGCACGGAACGGTGCACATATTCAAGCTCGGCGCGCACAAGTCATCGTCCTCCGCCTCCTACTCGTCCTACTCGTCTTCGTCTTCAAACACGAAGGGCTACATCGAGGCCAACACGAAGGGCTACATCGAAGGTAATACCAAAGGCTACATGGTCGACCCGATGAACAGCGCGAAAGCATACACAGTCGACCCACCCAAGGACAGCCCAAGAAGCCCGCCGGAGAGTTTGGATGGACGGGAGAGTACGCAGTTGGAGGGGGGGTATGATGCGTTTGCGGAGAAGAGGGGAGGTGTCGGGTGAGTTATGAGTTTTGAGGTTTGGGGAAGCTTCACTTCCCTCGCGTGTCTGTGCTTGCGTTTCGCCGTGTTTGGGGTCTTGATTCGTGAGGATTCGAGGCTTTCGGGCGGCTTATGTTCGGCTTTTGATTAGCATCCGGCTTCGGAGCCCCGTTCTTCGTTGGCGTTCGACTTCCTCCCCGTCCTTCGTTCACGCCCTGCTCGCGCCCCCGCCTCTTTCTTCCTGACGTTCGAACCCCCCACCTCCTTTCCCTATTGACATCCAAGTACCCAAGCGCTAACACCCTCGATAGATCTTCGCTAACGCGGCGGTCGCTGCATCTGGGCAAGTCGTTGACGCATTCGGTACGTGGTTAAATTGGGTGGAGGGAGGATTGTATGCTGACTATCGTTTTTATCTTGCTCATTTCATTCGTGTACCTCGGCGATTTCTGTGTTCGTCGCGTTCTCTTTGCGGATGTCACGTGTTCGTCGCGTTCTCCCGGTGGGTGTTCTGTGGTCGTGTACGTCGGCGATCTCTGGGTGTTGACATTGACATGTCTGTTGTACTCGACGTGCCGAACCGTACTGCGGGTGGACGTCCATCCTTCATCCCGTGCCGTTCACACCTGTTCCTCACCTGTATGGTCTCGTCGTCTTCGGCGTGTCCGTGTCGTACTCGAATGCCCCTTCGATTCATTCATTCGACTCTTGCTCGTATCACCATACCTATTCGTCTACCCATCCGTTTTGTCCATCCTTTCTCATTCCCTCTGCCCGTTTTACTTGTTTATTCCGTCACTCTTTATCTCGCTCTCGTCCTCGCCGTCGGTGCTGCGCATGCCGTACCTCTCGCCGCTTCATCTCCCCGATTGGTCATTTCATTCTTCTTCGCCATTCTCTCTTATGTCTTCTTCCCTGGATTCCCATGCTTCTCCGTTCTCCTTCGCCCGCCCTTTCCTTCCCTCCACCTCCCTCTCCACCTCCCTCTCCACCAACCTAACGAATCGGTTCGCACGAACAGGTAGGCTCCTACCTCCCCACGTCGATGAAAGAGATGTGGGACCCCCAACGCGACTTTGCGAGTCTCACGCTGCCGAGTGGGGGGGTGAGGACGGTTGTTGGGTTGAGTTCGTGAGTCGTCTTTCTGTCTTTGGTCTCTCCCTGTTTGAGTCCCCGTCGCCTGGCGCTGGGTCATATTTTTCGTTCTTGGTTTGGGTAATCCATCTTCGCGCATCGTTCGGGTATCTTCTTTTCGTGTTTGGTTTCCGTTTTGCTACGCTCCGTTCGGTTTGGTGTGTTGTTTGTTTGCTGCATTCGGAGTGGCGTCTCGATCACGGCGGGTTTGGTTTCGTTGTCGGTTGGTTCCTTCTTTGGAGGTCCGGGCCTGGTTCCCGTTTCCCGTCCCCCTCCCCGCATTCGCGGCCCCGTTCGCGGGCTGGCAATGGTGTCGAGTTCGGAGGAAGAGCGTGGGGAGGACGAGGGAAGGACGGTTGGAGGATGTCGCCGTCGGCGTGTTTGATGGGTTGTTGACTGCGTCTCGTCGGGGGGATAGAGTGGTGAGGTGGTGACGGAGTGGCGTGGGACGTTGGGTACAGTGACGAGGCGCGGTATGGAATCCTGGGATTTGAATCGAGGCACGTCCGGTTCTTATTTTCGATGCTGGTTCGGGTGGGCCTTCATTCCCTTTGTGGACTCGGGGCGGTGACATCGTGGGGGTGTACCTTCCTCGTCTCTTCGCGACTTTGATGTTTCATTCTTCGCTTTGATCGTTTTCCCATTGTCCCCGTCTCGGACGGTACCCTCTTTTTCATCTTTCCCGTCTTCCCCAAATTCTAGACCCCTCTCCGCCTTCCTAGTTTCCTCGGGTTTGGTTGTCGTTTGGTTTCGTCTTTGTGTTCCGGCCCTGATTCCCGTTGGCCGTACATCCCCCTCGCCATGTTGGGGTCTCCTTTCGATCGAGGGGTGTTTCGCGGGCCGGCTTTGGTGTCGGGTTCGAAGGGCGAGCGAAGGAGGACGGGGTCGTCGGGGCGTTGGACGGGTGACCGATCTGGCGACGGGGGGAGGTAGAGTGAGGAGGGGGTGGAATGGAATGGAACGTTGGATCTGAATCGAGACGCGTTCGGTTCTTATTTTCGACGTCGACTCGAGCGGTTCCTACCCCACATTGAGCAGTCGGGGTAACGTCGACGGGGTTGTGGACCTTCCTGCTCTCTTCGCCTCTTTGATGTTTCACGCTTCGATTTGCTCGGCTCTCTGTACTCCGTCTCTCGGAGGATATACTCCTTTTCGTTGAACCCGTCCCTTCTTTCCTAAAATTTCGAATCCTTCCTTTCTGCCTAATCCTCCGTACTATTCCCTCTCCCTCATGCCGATCGAACCCCCACTAACCCACCCTCTCCCTTCTCTTTTCTCGCTAGAACGATGCCGCACGTCATGGTTATCTCGTCGGAAGGATACCTCTACCTGTACAGTATCGATTTGGAGAACGGAGGCGAGTGCGGGTTGGTTAAGCAGTATAGGTGCGTGTGCGTTTGATTTGAGAAGTGTGTGTCGGGGTATGGGGTTTCGAGGGGGCGATTTGGTTCGAGTCGAGTGGGTCGACGGTCGGCCTTCGGCGGAGTTTGTACCCCCGCGCTGCGTTGAGCGGGGGTGGACGGATTGTGCTCGATCTTTTCCAATCGAGATCCTGATCTCATTCCACCCCGTATCTCGAGACTCCGGTTCGCCTACACTCGTGTTTTATTTCGCTCATTGCCTTGAGGCCGAATTCGCTGACGTCCATTGTTCCACAGCCTTCTCGGTTCGGTAGACGTTGACCCAGCAGGAGAGGTTCCGGATGCTGCACCCGGGAAGTCGTAGGATCCGGGAGGGTAGAGCGATTCAGAGTGTAGGGAGGGGGGTATGATACCTGGTTTGTGGGCCCGGGAAGCGTTCACAGATCGAGAGTCGAGGAGGGGGAGAACTTGGAGTTGGGAAGTGTCGCAGGAAGGGAGGTCACTGTATGGATTTATTAGCGTGTTATGTCCTCATGTTCTTTATCTTTTTTGAGGTGTTTCCCTCAACCTTCATCGATTTGTACCAGTACCCAGGACGGAGGGTCTCATTTCTGTGACCCTTGGTGCGTGCACTTTGTTCGAGGTTAGAGGTATCCTTCGTCTCGACGGGTATGCGTTGTGACCCGGGAGGTCTACGACGCATGGAAGTACCTTCGAATTTAAGCGTCTCGCATCCCATTCATGATCTCACTTTTCTCACTTGGGCTGATCAGACTCTTGAGCTTGTTTCTGCGAGTATAGCTGCGCGTGTTGTTGTGTCTCGAGCAAGACCGACGATGGGATACTAGGCAACGGCCTGCCTTACTGATATTTGACACCGGTGTTCGTCTCGCTGAGAGTCGAAGAATGTCAACTCCCGGAACCTCGAGTCCTGTGGGGAGTTTGAGGACATAAGTGTACCTGGATTCATTTCTCGCTATCCTGGCGGCCCCTTTACCTAAGTCGTGCTGAACGTCTTGAGGTTCACTGACGCAACAAGTCGGGGCGAGGTTCGAATACTACTTGAAACCCGTGGGCTTCTCCGAGGGCACGGAAGGACATCGCTCCCTACCCCTTATCCTCGACCCCAATTCCCATAAAACGTCATCGGATGTGAGACGAACGATACCAACCCCGGAAACGAGGGTCGGCAGTCACAAATCGCGTCCCAATGACAGTGACGAGGTAGCGGGCGGCCTAGAGGAGAGGTTAAACTCACTGCTGTAAAGGGACGAGGTCGCACTCTCGTTAACGAGTCCCTCCTCCCATCCCTCCGTCGTCTTACCACAGCCGTGTCATGGTATCTCTACGGCGTCAATTCGAATACATTCAATGAAAGCGACAGGGCAGACCTTACACTCCAAGGTGCGTCGTGCCTAGTGTGGGCGTTTGGATTTCAAATTTCGCCTCCTAGGTCGTTCGGATGCCAAACCATGGTTTCAGGTGCTGGTTTGATGGTTCCTGATCAATTCCCAGACCTTACGGGACTGCCAAATCCATTGACCTGGTCGGTCGGTTCCCGACCGAGGGGTGCTTTGATACCGCTCGTCGCTGTGATGACGACGGCAAATACCCCGACCTCGCCGTTTCGAACAGCGATCACAGCGACAGTGTAGTTAAAACTGGGTTAGTCCTGGAGATGAGAGAGAGGGGAGCTTGGGTTTCCTGATGCTAGGAAACGAGCGCCGTCGCTGTGGGCAACGATGAGCAGTGTTGATTTCCAAATTTCCCCGACGACCATGTCCGCTCCGCCGAAGTTCCCGTTGAGGACGTGTCATAATTTGGTGAGGTATGGGAATTGATTACAGTTCCATGAAACCAGCACCAGAAACCATGGTTTAGCATCCGAACGAGCTCTTATCTATTTCATTCGTTGAGTGGCGACTGTGACAGTAGCGCCTAGTGCGGGCACATACGTGCCCACAGTCCTTCGAGTCCAGCGGAGTTTGAGCTGTACCTTGACGGGGGACGACGACGATCGACTACCCGTCGTAGATGCGACAAGAGACGTCGACTGTCTCGTCCTGTCGACTGTGGGCTATATCTCGACGATCCTTTTGAGTTTAATCCTCCAGCGCGTTTCGCTGACCAGCGTGGTGCAGAATCCGAACTTGCTCGGGTCACCTTTCTCCACGAAATCCTCCTTCCTTCCGTCCCCTAACCACCTCTAGCCCGGACAATGCTATAAACACCTGGAGCGCAAAAACGCGAGAACTGACACGCTCAACTTCAACCGCCTTGCACATCTCCGTCTGGAGGGGTCGACGCCGTCGACTGGCGGCGTTATTCACAGTGCTTAAACCTCTAATTCCCGTTCGATACGCGACCGGCCCTCTCGTATACAGCTCAAGCCTCCAGGTATACCTTATAACACCGTTCGCTCCTCGCCCCCCTCATCTAAATAAGTCCCTTCATGTTTCCAATCCCGTCGTTCTGGGCGTATCAAATCCACCTCGCGATCCGGCTCGTACCCCAGCTCTCCGATCCAACCCCGTCGACTAGACCACGGCCCCAGGCGCTCGCTTTTGGAATGGAGGCATTGATTGTGTCTTCCGGTGGCCGGCTATGGACCCTGTGTTCCCGCCGTTTGGATATGGAAGATCCCGTGCGACGACGACCTTGAGGGGAACGAATCTCTCGAGCAGTTGTGGCGATTTTGAGCGGAGTGAACTACGCGAAGCTTGAGGAGGTGTAACTCTTGGCTCTGGAGATGGGACGCTTGGTATTTGTAGTGATATGGGCATGACGGAGGTGAGTACGAAGCGTTCGTTTGACTTGATGTTTGCCCATTTCTGTGTTGCTATCGTCCACCTGCCTTCCACGCCCTTCTCCACTTCATCCATTCTTTTCCTCGCATCTCGAACTTCCCTACACTCCTCCGCTCGTTCGGTACCTCTAGTAGATATCGCTGAATTGTCTCCGACCGTGCCTAGCACGCTCCCTGGTTTCCTTAGTCCTCATTTTTATTCCCTCGTCCCCCGTTTCAATTAATTTCGACCACCCCTCTCGTATCAATTCAGTTCCGCAAACCTCCGATACGCGTAGACTGACGCATTCTATTCGCAGTACACGGCCCGCTCGTCACCTTCACCCGAGGGACCATGAAGTTGTGGAGCCTTGATACTCCGTTTGCGGGGACGAGAGTGACCCTCGCTCGATTCCGTTCATCAGCGAGTGGGTGCCTCGTCGTCTACGAGTCGTTCGATTCTTGCGAAACTGCGCTTTTCGTTAGGGTACCTCTGGCATTCGACGCGGAGAAGAGGTTGCAGTTAGCCATCGAGTCTTCCTGTCGGTTTCGGTCGTACGCCGATCTGACGCGAGGAAAATACTTCGATTCCAAACCGACATCTCTTCGAACCTATGCACTCTCGGTTCCACCCAGGACCATAGTCATCCTCCGCGTAACCCACCTCCGAATAATATCCCTTCTCACCCTCGCTTGAGTCGGTGGCTCTTATATCCTTACCTCTCGCCTGGACGGACCAACGCTTTCTTCGCGAGTTCCCGTTCCCAGTGCGTTCAAGCCGAGTACGTCGAGACGCGTCTGGTGGGGCGAAAGAGGGAGAGTTTGAATTGTCGGAGAGGTGGGTTTGGTTGTGTCGTTTCGAGTAGGGCTCCACCCACTGTCTGTTATGGTTATGGGTGGTTTTCTCAGCAGTGAATCGAACATACCGAACTCCGCTAATATGCTCGAGATACTCCGCGAACGGTATGGGCGGAACTGTGAGGCCTTCGCACCGGACTCGAGAAGTGGGATCCCTCACTCGGTGGGGTTCGTGTGTGGTTTGGGAAGTCGACACTTTGAAGCGAGGCGGCTGTGATTGGGCGATGAGAGAAGTGCGGCGGAGGATGGTTGTTCACCTGGCCGAGCAGGAGACAAATGTGTTGCGGAAGGGGAGAAGAGCGGGACGAGGAGATCCTACATGGTGAAGTGTGACACCGGAGTGAGATTTTCTCGGACACCTTGGACGGCGGAGATTCCTTTTTCTGGCAGATGCGGAGTGAGATCGACGATACGCGTCGGCGTTATGCTTCTGGACTTGCCCTCGAGGAGACCTTCGACGTGGTACGGCTCCCTTCGAGAAGTTGGTTCGATAGTAGAACGGATGGATTACTCGTCTAAGCAAGGTGCGTGTCGAGGGGATTGGATATGCATGGAGGGTTGTAGGAGAGGACGGAAGACCTCAGTGCGTTTCTCGCAAATACCGCGTCGACTCGGGGTGACGACCGTTTGGAAGGACTTGGAAGTTCCTGGCAAGTATCAGTGTGATACGTTCGTCAATTGGGCCAGAGGATACGGGGAAGGCCTTTGAGAGAGGATTTGCAGAAGATTGGGGTGCAATAAATCCGAAGACTCTCGCCAAAGGGTTGGGAGTCACCTAAACGGCAAATCAGGTGAACGAGTTGAGATCTCCGAAGGACGTGGCCCACAAGAAAGGAAGTGCGATTAGCCAATGCCTAGCTTGAATTTGAGCGCGGCACCCCTACAGGGCGGAAGGACATACCAGAAGCTGTAGGTAGATATACCATGGTGGGGTTTACGTGTATTAGGACGCGGCGTACACCTCGATTGACCTCCCCTTGCTTAGGGTGAGCGTGAGGTCTCTCGCTCCCTTGAGCCCATGAGATAGGAGTGCGTTTCGGTCGTACGGAGTTGCCTATGAGTAGTATCCCGTTCGTACTGAAATTCCCATGTACAGTATGCGAAGGTATGTATATGTATGGATGTGCACGATGGGCCAGGTGCAGAGAAGGAGCGAGGGAGAGAGAACCCCCGCACGAAGACGTGAGACAACGAACGAACGAACGAACGTGCGCACACATGGGGACGGGCGCTTAAATAACCAGAAGCGGTGTGAGGCCTCGACGCCGTCCAGGTCCGTCCTCCGGGTATATGGACCTCGGATGAACTCGGTGATGTGCGATGAAGGATCGATAGGGGTCTTTCAGTACTAGTCGACGACTGAGATACAGTGAGGGAGGGTCCGTGTTACCTGCTGCGAGCAGTAGGAAGTCTTCCTGGAAATACCTCGCCTCCACCGGCGATAGGTAAGTGGGAGATCAGCGATGCGCTGGGTTAGGCGCTCTCCACTTTCCCTATCCATTTCACACTCGTTTTCAGTCCGAGGACTCAAGATCGCGTAAAGGTGTCGTGAGTGAGATGTTTCGAGGACATCTTCTAGTCTTGTTTTGTTGTTTCGAGGAGCCTTCTAGTCTGGCGATGTACTTGTCACTCGCGAGTGACAATCGCGGGCTGTGCGGTGAGGTGCTCGCTCTGGTTTCTAACTGAGCTTGCGCGCATCGCTGCTTACCATCCTCACTTCAATTACCCCGCTCACCTCCTCGCTGTACGTTGCGAGTTAGGCGCCTACTCGACTGTAGTATGGAACCTCGACCCTGGTGCTTGAAACTCCGCCGGCAATTTCCAGATCCACATTTGGAACAACCCGGTTCCAGCCTTCTCTTAGACCTCGACCACCACCACCTCTCCTAGACCTCATCTTCGCGTGCTTCCTCGAATCTGTAACGGGGAAATTCGATTAACGCAAAATCGTGTGTTGGTTTCTGTCTCCAAGGCCCGGAACAGGGTCGATCGTTGCGATATCGATTGGTACGACGGCCATCGATAAGTACTCATCCTTGCCGCCGTGCTACAGGACCCTTGCCTATGTACTACTGGGTTGAACCCAGTCTGTGTCTACTAGACCACCCGGATTCTCGTCTCGCAAGGGCTGTTCTGCATCACAGTCCAATGCGTCGGAAGCTAGGCAACGAACTTGGCTTCGATGAGCGTTCTCGCGTTTCTGCTCCGTTCTATCGTCCTCGCTGTCTGGCTCTGCAGGTACACCTTTACATTTGGATCGGCACCCCAAACGCATCTCGGCGGGTACCGAGGATGGGTTCTATGATACCGTCCATTAATTTGGTGATTTGCATAGCATGCAGTCGAGACTGCTTGCTCCCTTTTGGCAGAACCTCTCTACGTTGACCCGGACTCAAAGTCACCCACCCGCCCAAGCTAGGCTGTGGAACGACACCCTTGACAGGGCTGGCGGCGGGACGACCACTGCGACAGCGACGGCCCGAGACCGCAGGTAAGCGGGGGCGCAGTAGGGGATGATTACTTTCTTCCAACCGCGGCACTCGATAACTCGCTAGCATGATCCCCACCTTATTCTCCCCCACCTGCACCTGCGTAGCTCACTCGCGTGCTGCAAGGCTCCTTTACGGGAATGTCCAGGCGTTCAGAGTGGTTTATTCCCGGGCACTGGGGAGGGGGTATGCTGGGTCGTCGACAACTAGCCTGCTGGTGCCGTCTCTCCTTCACTCGTCGTCTCCCTGGATGGCTTCATCGATACCAAAGTCGTGGTAGGACTTTTCTCTGTCGCGTTTTGCAGTGTCCCTGGCCCGGTCTTGCACTCACGAGATCGCCCACTGAGTCTTGGAACTGCGTGGCTTCCCTCTCCACGGTGATCCGCTCTACATATAGCCTTGCGCGGACTCAACTCGAGGAAGGAGGTACCCTGCGGCTATCTTCATCGATAGGACGACCCATGCCGCACCTCCAGGAACACCACGAATCCGATACTCTCGTTGTGTCTCGACCTTCGTTGGTGTGTTGAGCGCGGCGTAGTATTTCGGCGTTTGGTCGGTGCTACTGGGTAGTGCGCGCCTGAGATCGTCCTTGACGAAGCGGTTCGTATTATCTCGCACCTGGATGTGTTGGATCGATCCGAGAAATTCTATCGGCGGAGTTTGGGTTCACCTTGTGCAACGGCTCGCGTCCACCCATAGAGTCTGGACTGCGCGTTCTCTTGATCAACGCCTCTTCCTCTGACCCTCGTTCGGGGGGTGCTATCGGATACATCACCTCGAGATCCACCTTTCGAAATTGGATCTACCCGAACCCGTCGTTGGATCTGGCTCTCCACCTCCTTGCGTAGGTCTTCGATCATCTCTGAAAGTAGGGAGCGACGGCTTGTCGTATCTCGTGCTTTCCTAAGATTAAGATCGCCAGATAGGGTGATGGCTCAGGCGAAGCATGGTCGGTCGGTCTTGGATGGACAGTGAAATTATTCATCGCGGTGGCATATGCGTTCTCGACGAGTCTCTCTTGGCTGGTGTACATGTCAGCCACCCCGTTAAATTCGTTGTATTCCAGCTCTCCACCTCCGCGTGTCGGGCTTCGATCAACTCGGGCAGCGCGGAACGGCGGCTTGCCGTATCTAGCGCTTCCAGTGGGATTTGGACCCCCTATAAGTGAGGTGGACTACTCAGGGACAGTACGGTTTGCGGGTGTCGGAAGGATGGAAGAACTGGTTCGTAGGGATTCCTTACGTTTCTGCGTGGTGTGGTTCTTTGCTATTTGGGGCGAATATGTGGGGAGGACACATTCACCGCAGGACCTCCCAGTCTAAACGCGAGTACTTGATGACCCCTCGTCGTCTCGCGTTTTTAAACCACGCATGCTAGCTGATTCTAGGTCGTCGATTCGATTGTCGGCCTCAAATGGATACAAAGGCACAGCCAAATCGGCGTTTCATTTGTCTCCCTTCGACCATTCGTTTGCCCGTTACCTCCTCCCATCTCCCCAGCACTGCACAAGCATACGAGCCTTCGTTATTATGCTCGAAATACTCTGCGAACGGTGGACAGAACCGGGAGGCCTTGGTACCGAACTCGAGAAGTGGGATTACTCGCTCGGTGAGCTCCGTGTGCGATTTGGGGAGTCGTCGCTCCAAAACGGCGCCGTGTTGGAAGATCGAACTGATCGAACCCTTGAAAGGGTGGGGTTGGCGGATGGGAGAGGACGGATTAGTCGTCTGAGCAAGGTGCGTGCCGAGGCGATTGTATTATATAGGGAAGGTTGTAGGCGGGAACGAAAGAGCTCAGCGTCTCTCTCGCACGTAGCTCGTATCCATAATACGCTTGCATAGCCCCGATAAAGTGCCGCGTAGACGCGGGGTGACGTACCGTTCAGAAGGACTACGTTAGTAGTGCGGTATGTATCTATTTCTGTATCTGTTTCTAATGTTTGGTGGGACTCATTCGTCGATCGGGGAAGAGGATACAGAGAAGAAATGTAAGACTGGGGCGTTGTAGGTCTGATGACCCTTGTCAAACAGGTGAAGAATCTTATCCGCTGAATGATGATTGGGGCTGGTGAGGTCGGGAACCGGAACACCACATCCGGGCTGAGCAGTCCAGACTCGCGATTTGGTTGTGATGTAGGGTGTACGAGGGTAAATGGATGTACGAACAGGGCAACCGCCGGACCGTCGAATATCAAGCCGATGGTGCAATTTCCTCTGGGCCTTGGTGAACGTTCGTTCCACCTGGAGCCGACGTACGCATTCGGTGCCCTCCACGTATACGGGTCGCGTAGAGCCTTTTCTTCCGATTTTAAATTCAATTGGTCCCTTCCTCCCACCCTGCTCCAGTTCATGGGGACATACACTCTGATTCAGTATACCGCAGGGCTCCGAACAGAGCCTGTAGCTTCGACCGGTTCCTAGCTCACGTAGTTGACACTCGAGTTACAGCACGGTATGGTATCCAGCTCACGCTTTGCATGGGTCTTCGAGTGCCAGTACAACGCATGCGTTTATCACCCTCCGTCCTGGGACTGTGCGGTGACTTCTCCTAGGCGAACCTCGCACGCGTCTTCGAGTGTTCAAGTCACGCCTGTATATTTGTGTGACTTCGCCATCAATGTATAGTGACGGATCGGGCTGGGTAGTGAATGCATACGTAGGTTCCAATGCATCGTTTACCGGCTAAGTACTATCTTGGGTGGATATGCTGGGGATGGCGTGAGCATTTCGAGTCGACGGACAACGCCTGTGAGCAGACAAGGAGGGAACTCGCAGTCAGTTCAGACGTTTGTTCCAGCTTTACAGCGCGAGGTCGGTATATATTTACAGAGGTCTAACCTGCTGTGAAGGGACGTCGCGGAATTTCCTTCGTACGGGTCTCCTCGTACTTTGCGTCCTGATATCAGTGTACAATGTTTGCGATCTGGAATCTCAGGATTAGGTGGGGACAGTCGGGTTCAATTGATCGTGTACATCGCAATTAAAGTCACCACATACCTTGAGGCTCGCCCTCGGCGTGTGATGTTCGCACAAGTACGTGAACGCGTTGGTGTTCTGTGCATCTAAACCACGGATCAAGAACTGTTTGAACGTTAGGCGCCTTACGCGGAGTGTATTCGTTGTGTGCGGGGAACCCGCGGTACATCGACCTCTGTATGGGCGGTACGCACTCGAACTGGTTCACCCTGTGTTAGTCACCGACGATATCCGTGGTATGATGCATTCTGAGGACTTTGAGCAGCGCAAGATGAAATTGTGGTCGACTTGAGTTTGATATGGCCTGGAGGCCTCGGACGTAGATTTCCGTCTTGACTTTGTATATGGAAGATGGCACGGAGATGTGGGTTGTGTAGATCGAGGTTCGACGAAGGGATTCGAGTTAGCATCGAGCCGCCTACCGCGCTACGAACTTCCAGAGCGCGACATTGCTGCAAGCCGCAAGGACATACGAGCAGGTGTAGGTAGATAGATAGACCATGGCAGGGTATACACACAGAGAACGTGTAACGCGTCTCGACCTGTATTACTTGACTTCATTTTGGGTGGGCGGGGGCGCTCTGGTATTTCTCACCGCGAAATTCGATTCGGTAGGGAGGTGTTATCGGTCGTGCGGGCCTTCCGACGTACAGCGTTTCGTTGAGCGCAGCGTTTGGTTCGTACAGTATCTGGTTCGTTGTACGGAGTTTCGTACCTACAGTATAATATGTAAGCGTAAGTGTGGTACGATTGGATATCTGCGATGGAAAAGAGACCGGGGGATAGAAACCCTGCATGGAGAGGTGGTATGACGAACGAACGTGCGCACGCGTGGGGATGGGCGCTTACAGAAGTAGAAGTGGTGTGGGGGTCTCGACGCCTTGAGGTCCTTTGGGTATATGGTCGTCGGATGGAGTTCGAACTCGTCGTTTGTGCGATGGAGGATTTATTGAGGGTCTTTCAGTATTACAAGTTGGGGAGTGATATCAGTGAGCGGGGGTACGAAGTGCGTTGTGAGCGGTCTTCTTGGAGATACCTCGCCTCATCCACCCATCGACCACTCGCGAGAAAGTGATCAGCGACGCACTTGTTCAGGCGCTCTCCACTTTCCATATCCATCTCCCACTTGCCTTGCGCCTGACTCGAACTCGTGGAAGGTCATCGTAAGTGAGATGTTTCGAGGAGACCTTCTAGTCTCGTTTCGTTGTCGCTCGGGACCTTCTAGTGTGGTCACGTACATTGTCGCGGGTGACAATTTGGTGACAATCGCGGGTTGTACGGTGAAACGCTCGACCTCATTCTGACTGAGCACTGTGCTCGAGGCTCGTACCTGCGGTCCTCCTCACCTCACTTCCTGACGCGCCTCGTTGAAGTGCGTTTACGAGTTAAGCGCCCACGTATCCTCGAGGACAGCGCGGTGTGAATGCGTCAATCGAGACGAGGACAAAGATCTCTTTTCACAGCCCTCACACCAGTGGGGACAAGACGGAGTAAGAACGCACGATGCGGGGAAGGGCAAGCTCCGTGCCGGCCGGCTCGGCAGATGAATGTGGGGAAGTATACCCGCGTGCCGCGTGCCGAGAATCCGTTCGAGCTCTGTGTCCTTGTTCTCCGTGTACCCTTCCTTCCTTCCATTCCGATTCTGTTCGCTCTACTTACGGCTGTTTTCGTTTGTTCGAACAACGTTCGATTTCATTATGTCTCTTTCGTCTGTGTCCCCCGCAGAGATGGATCTAAGAATAGAACTGGCGGCTAACCGGGATTAAGGCACCGAGTGACGGGAAATTGATCAGGTGGTCTTGGCGTGTAACCCCATGCATCTCGGTTCTGGACGACCGTCGTCGTCGTCGTGCGCAGGTTGCTCTGGACCGTCATCATCATCTCATCTCGTTTCGTTTCGTCCTTGTCGTTCTCCCTTTCCCCGTCGCAGCTTTCGAGGGAGTACCTGAAATTCGAGGATAGGAAGACGCTAGGAAGACGAAGAGAGGAATTGGACAGGGGCTGGAAGGATCTATTGCGGAAAAGAGACGCTGGGGTATACCGAGAGGAAGGCAAAGATACCGCGAATCCTGCACATGGAAACATTCTGAAGGGAACATCCAAGGTGCGTAGTCCGTCGTCGTCGTCGTTAACCACCTTCCCTCCGCGCATCCATCATTGATACTTACCTCGCTCTTTCTAGGGATTTCACACACGTTTTTCTCTTTCGACCTTCATTCAAGTTCTTCTTCGACGTTCGAGGGTTTCTGTGGAGGAGTTCTGTCGTCGTCGTCGCCCCTCTTCCTCAAGTCTTCTTCCTTCAACCTTCACCATCCGAGCTGAGCTCGCCCTTCCCCTTCCCTTCCCTTCTCCCTTCCCTTCACATCGACTCGACTCGACTCGAACGCCCCTCGACGGCATACCAAACCCATACCGAGTACCGAATACCGATCCCGACCCCCGACGTAGCGGCGATTCCACGCCGTCTCGACATAATCAAGCAAGCACTCAAAACAAGTGTTACGACATCCACCGCTCCTTCCTTTCCCCCGCCATCGACGACGACGCTGCGCAACGAATAGACGCCCACGTTCATTCATTCATTCGGTTCTTCCCTTCATCCATCCATCTCCGTCGACACTTCAGCATCGACGCATTTCATTCGACTGGCACCTTCATCCCCTCTTCGTCGACTCCGCAACCGGCACACTCGTCCCATCGTAAACGACCATGCTAAGTTCAGAATCCCGCCCACCCCCACCTAGCACGAACGCCGTAGCGTCGACCTCAAGACTCCCGCTCGAAGACTACGTACGGAGGAAGTACGACGCCCGCCATTTCCCCCTCACTCCTCGTTCCCCTCTTTCCGCCTTCGACTCTTCGGATGAATCGAGATCCGCCCACGCCGAGCAAGACGACACTGGGGACCGCCGGCGGAACGACGTAGGGAGTAACGGGGCGAGGACAAGGGTAGAGGGAAGGAACGATGTAGGGAGTAACGGAGCTCGGTGGAAGGGTAAAGCTCGGGCGGTCTCCCCTCCATCTTCTCCGCCCCACTCTTCCTCCCCCCAAAACCAAACACCCGCCCTCGACCGCCGTTCCCCCTCTCCACCTTCCCTTGACGCTCGACAGCCTATGGAGAGGGCGAATGGGGTGAGCGCTTCGTCCCCGCTGCCGGATTCGAGGGGGGGGCCACTGGAACGAAGGGGAGAACCAAAAGGCGAACTGCGCTGGGTCGAGCCGGTCACCCAAGACGAGCTGGAGGGTAGGGAGGCGATGCAGAGGGCGAACCGAGGGTCGACGGACCACGATACGGAGGAGGTGCGGAACGAGACGCCGGGGTTCGACCGTCGGGAGCCTATGGAACGCGCCAACGGGATGTCCCAGACGCCCGCATTCGACTCTCGATCTTCCTCCACTGACCTCGACGTTCGAGAAGCTCAAGTGGAAGGAAGGGCGGATGGGGATTATGGACGGCAGAAGCATCAACAGCGGAGAGGGGACGGGGGTGAGTTGGGGAGGAGAGGGGGAGGGAGTGAGGTGGGGAGGAGAGGGGATGGGGATTATGGGAGGGAGAGGCATAGGAGTGATGAAGGGATGGACGTGGAGAGGAGGGCGGAAGGGAGTGGAGGGAACGACGGGGTCGTGCTTGAGATGAGGATGGTCGGGGGTGGGGTGTTTGATGTGTGAGTACTCCTTCTCTTTGTTCGATTTCGAAAGGTTTTCTTTCCTATGCCTATGTCTATGCCTTTTTCGGCGTACCCCCTTTCGTTTCTTTGTTCCTTGGGCTTTCGCCGCTCGGTTTCTTGAGTCGTCGCTCGAGTTCCGTTCGTTCGAGTTTGGACCCGTTACTCCGCCGTTCGAGACGGGTTCGTGGGAGGCGAGGGTTGGCGGTTCGGCTTCGGTGGTGGATTGGTGAGGTGAGACGGACGTTTTGGCCTTGGTTCGGGATTCGGATTCGAGAGGTGGGGGCGGGGATGGGTCGTTTCTTTCCTTCCGTATCATCGTTTTGGTCCTGCTCCTACGTCGATTCGGTCCTGTTCCTATGTCGTTTCGTGGTCTTCCGCCGGCGCCTATTCTTTCGGTTTCTGACAGTCCTCGGTGTGGACTCGTCATCGTTATGTTTCGGGGAGGGGTCCTTTCTCTTCCCTACCACCTCGGCTTTCGTTTCGGTCCCGAGTGCATGACGAGATTCGCCCTTCGTGCACGTTCCCACCTCTAGTCTCGCGGCGAGACACCGCGATCTTACGCGTTTCCTCCTCTTTCCCCTTCGGCTTCCCCTTCTCACTTTCCTTGGCTCTCCGTCTGCCCCCGAGTGTAGCGAGCACGGCGCTCGCTCGTTGTCCAGGTTCTCGCCTCTAGTCTCAAGACCTAACGCGTTTCCTCCTTTCCCGTCGACTTTCCTTTTTCATTTCCCTTGGCCCCCCGTTCGCCCCGCCTCGTTCTCCGGGCGAGTACTTCCTTGGCGGGAACCCTCTCCCCGTGCGTCTACGGCCGAGCTCCTTATTCCGTTCCATTTCGTTTTCGTCTACCTTTACCGGCTTCTTTCATTCCAGCCTCTTCTCCCGCCCGCCGAGAGTCTTCAGTTACTAGAGCCATGCTTCGGTCGTGTGAGCGCCGCGTGCAAGGTATAGGCTTTACCTCGTCGATCCGTCGATCCGGTTGGTCTACCTTTGTTCGAGGGAGTGGCGATCCGTGAGCTTTATCTTTGTTTAACTTGCATGGATGCTTGGCGTTGATTCGGTTCGGCGATTCGTTCATATCCACTTCCTCTGGGCGTTCGACGTGGGGACTTCGTTTCCTTCCTTCCTTCCTTCGTTTCCTTCGCGTTTTGCCTTCCTTGTTTTAGTTTCCTTCCCTTTCAACCCTCTCCGTTTACCCGTCGTGTTAAACGCGAACTAACGCCCCTTCCCTCCCAGCGCCTACGTCCTCCCCATCACCGTCGGCCGGCGGACCCAGCAGACGTTCTCCGTCCAAGTCGATACGGGGTCTTCGGATCTATGGATTGCGTCCTCGTCGTGCTCAACGGCGCCGTGTAACCAAGTGAGCAAGAGGTATAACACGGCGCAGTCGGGCTCGACGGATACGGGGCAGTCGTTTGCGATTGGTAAGTTCTTCGTTTTCTTTAGATTCGGTACCGTTCGAGAACGAGGGTTCGGCTTCGTACCTTCGTGTATGAGGGAGCGCGGGGTTTCGATCCCTCCGTGCCTCGTCGTACTTGAGGGTGGAGTACCTTGCTGTCTGACCACGCTCTCGACCGGCGTACGAACTGCGGTGGCGAAGAGGACTGGGGATGAACGAGAACGCTAACGAACCTTCGCGTAGATTATATTCAAGGACACGTTGACGGACCTGTGGTGTGGGATCGGCTGAACGTGGGCGGGTATGAAGTTGAAAATCAGGCTATTGGTGCGTATGCTCTTTGTGGTCATCATTCTGAAGCGCTCGCTGACTTACGTGCTGTTATCTCTCTTCCTCCCGACCTCGTCCCCCCGTTGGCCTTCCTCCACGCACCATCTCTCCACCCCGTCTCTTCCCCCTTTCCATCCCCCGATCCCTCCGATCCCTCCGATCCTTTCCTTCCGCCGACCTTCGGCCCATCGTCTCCCCATCACGCAGCCGCCGGCGCCAACATCCTCGCCGAACCACTGTCCTCTGATTTCGCCGGCATCCTCGGGCTCGCCCTTCCTCTCAACAGCGTCATCGCACAGGCGCTTCCTCCCGTGACGACGAACGACCCCGATGGGGCCGCGTGGGCGAGTAATTTGTTCGGTATTACGCCTTATACGAACGCGCCTATGTCGAGGTGAGTAGAATTATCTTTATTTACAGCTACGGGAAGTCTAATAAGGGTCTAGGTTCATCGGCATGCTCCTCGAACGCCCCGGAAGCGACCGCATCCCCTCCCTCCTCGGAATCGGGCGACACCCTTCCCTCGTCGAGTCGCGCGTGCGCTCCACCGACCTCGGGGGCACGGGCGGCGAGCACGGGGGCGTCGAGTACTCGACCCTCGTCTCCGAGCGCACGGGTACGTTGTTCTGGAAGACGAGTGTAAGGGCGGTGACGGTGTATGTGAACGGGGAGGAAAGGGATGTGGATTTGGGGAGGGGCGTGATGGGGAGTGTGTTTCCGAGCGCGGTGTTGGATAGTGGGGTTCCGTTGATTTTGGCAAGTGGGAGGATTGCGAATGCGGTTTGGGGGGCGGTCGGGGTTAGTCCGAGTGCGGATGGCTATTGTGAGTTGACTTTCTTTTGTGTGGTTTCTTCCTACCTTCACTTTGAATCATTTCGATTTTCTTCGTTCGACTCGTTGCTAACGCTCCTTCTTTTCTACTAGATTACATTCCCTGCACGACCCCACTCAACATGACGATCACGCTCGACGATCGCACGCCGATATCCCTCCACCCGCTCGACCTCACTGCCCCGCCGGAGTCTTCGAATTCGCCGGGCAGTACGAGTGCCGACGCGATGTGTGTCGGGCTGATTCAGTCTGCGGACGCTCACGTACGTTCCTCTTCGTCGTTTCTACCTCTCGTTTATCTTTCTCATCCTTCCCCCTCGTTCCGCCGGTTCCCTTCGTACTTCGGCTACCCTGCTCTCCCTATACTTCGTGCCCCCCTCTACGCCCGAAACCCGCTGACGCTCGCCTTTAGCTCGGCCATCCCAACGCCATTGGCGACATGATTCTCGGCGTGCCGTTCCTCCGGAACGTCTACAGCGTCATGGCCTACGCCAATCCCAACGCCGACGGTACCTTCGAACGCCCATGGCCGGAAGGCGCTACGGGAGAGGAGGAAGAAGGCACAGGAAACTCGACGACGACACCGCGGACGGGGAACGTTATGCCCCGTCTTGGGCTCATGGCGATGACTGACCCCACGATCGCATTGGAGGAGTTCAGGACGGTGAGAGTGTTGAACCGGCCGATCACCAACAGCACGAACGTCAACGGGAGCTCGGGGAGTGGTGGGTCGAAGGGCGGCGGTGGAAGCGGGAAGGGCCTGAGTGTGGGTATCATTGTCTTGGTTGCGCTCATCGGGTTCTTCGCGGCGTGTTTCATTCTCTTCGGGATTCGGTGGTGGCTGATACGACGGAAGTACGGGAAGGGAGGTTTGAGCAGTGCGCCGGGGAGTGGGAGGAATACGCCATTGCCTTGGTACGCTGGTTTGGGTGGCGGGGGTGGAGGTGGGAATGGGAATAGCGAGAGGGGCGGAGGGGGGAATGAGAGTAGTGTGGGGTTGAGTACGGATCCGGGGAGGGAGAGCGATGAGGTGAAGTTGGCGAAGATCCTGGGTGCGGGGAGCCTTGGAGGGTTGGGCGGGGGTGGGTATGTTGCGGCGAAGGTGTTGAGTAATGAGCGCGAGAAGGAGAAGGAGAGGGATAGGATGACGTACCCGCCCAGACCGAGCGAGAGCAACACGCTTGTCGTTGAGAGGGCTGAGAGGACGAGAGGGAAAGGAGAAGAGGACGAGGGGAAGAGGATCAGTGAGGGCAGTGTGTACTCGGTCGGATCGGCGAGAGGTGTGGAGGGAACATTCGCCCCCGTCGCGTCGACGTCCACGTCGGCCTTAGTTCATGCGAACAGCAAGTCGGTGTCGACGTTTAGGAACTCGGAGGAGGAAGACAGGGACAGAAGAGATACCGCGGCGATGGCTTGGCCGGCGGATACGGCTACTCTAGCGAGTAAGGCGTCGAGGGCTAGGATGAGGGAGGATAATGGCGAGAGGGTGAGGAATGATAGTTCGACGCTGGGGAGCGGGAGGTACGATGATGAAGAGGTACCCCCGTTGCCAAGTTCGACTCCCCTCTTACTCGATCGAGCTCGTTCACCTCGACGACCGAGCGGCGAAGGATTGAGGACGAGTGGAGTTGGCCAGGACGACATGCTGAGTACGTCCGTCGACTCGTACTATGCCTCGGCGTCGCCATTAGCACCACTACTGAGTCAGTCCCAGCTTCCCTTCAGTCATCGACATTCGCAGTCCCAGTCCACGCGTCATTCGAGAGTGGGAAGCCATCAGCAACACCGACCAGCCCCCTCGTTCCCCCCTTCAAGAAAAGGTCGGTCGCACGACTCCACCACGACGTTCGCGTCTCCCCTACCCTCGAGTACGCTGGGTGATTTCAACGAGGTGAACGGGGGATATGGACATCGGTCCAGTCGGAGCGTACCGGGTTGGAACACGGACTCGATGGCGAGTTTCTACGCTCCGTCGCTAGCGGGAGTGGGGGACATTGTGCCGCCGATTCCGGTGAGGGTGAGTGAGGGAGGTGGGGAGGTGAGAGGGGTGTTGAGTGTGAGCGCGGGTGGTGGGAAGGGTAGTAGGGTGAGTAGAGATGAGGATGGGAGTGAGTGGGTGGGTGTTGCGTTGTGAGTTTGAGAGGAGAGGAGGCGTTGCGGTGAGGTTTCGTGAAGGACTTGTGTTTTCCTTTTTCAGTTCTATGCTTTTGTTTTTCGATCTCGTGGATCTCACCGCACCCTCGCTCACTCATTCTCTTTCTGACGTTTCGTCGTCGCTGTTGTGGTTTCGTTTTTGTCTGTATCATGCTGACGTCGTCGCACATTCATTTCACCTATTGCTTACTTACATCGGACTTACTTTTATTCTCGACTTACCTACCTTCTCATGTGCACTCCGTACCTGCTACTTCTCGATTCCCTCTCTTTCGTACCGCGGATAGCATTCCTATATATCTTACTGGCGGATACAGCACCTGTATCCAGCCAACGTGTTATGAGTTTCGGCCAAACGTGTTATGAGTTCGGTGGGCGTTCATAACAGGTTGGCCTCCGACCCGTCAAATGATGCGTGTTTTGTCCGTTATGAGGGCTGGAACCTCATAGCCATATACATTTCAGGTGTTATGGCCCGTCAAATCTCATAACAACATCCAACGGGGCTGTTATGCACCACACATTCTCATAACGATGTCCGACCGGGGTGTTATGCTTCATAAAATCTCATAACAGGCTCCAACTGGGTGTTATGCCTCACGAATTCTCATAACTACATCCAACTGGGGTGTTATACCCTGTGGAATATCATACCACGATCCACCCAGGCCTCCATATTTGTCTTAGAATTGTTCAACATGTTATGAGTCCAGTTGGCGTTCATAACAGATTCTGAGTGTGTTCGGGCAAAACACACTCAGATTCAATGTTGCCGATGGAGAAGTTGACCCTTCAAGTGCTTCATATTTGTTGGGAGTTTGTTGCAATTTTCAGAGGTGTTATCGCACATCGAATCTCATAACAACATCCAGGTGGGCTGTTATGGCTGTAGAATCTCATAGCGACATCCGGTCAGGGTGTTGTTGCCTGTGAAATGTCATAGCGAGATACAATTACAGTGTTATGGTCCACACAATGTCAAAGTGATCTTATGTGAGATTTGGTCAATGTGTTATGAGTTCAGCGTGGATTCATAACAGGCTTCAACTGAGTTTGGCCCAAATACACTTTGAATCCATGTACACTCTCATTGTGCATCGACCACCCTGCTTACTTCTACACTTAAAGTACCGTCGGGTAGCCACTAATCACAGCTTTCGAACGCACACTTAAACGTTACAAGCGGCCTCTCCGTTCACACACCAAGAATATTTTATTGGTCCACCTGATTGTACTATATGGGATAGGATGTGCGAAGCTCAACTGTGCGTCTCCCATGGTGACGATTACCATGCGTGTAGTACATCTGGGTTTCTGTCATTCAGAGCTACATAACAAATGCCTGTGAGTATGAATCAGCCACCTAGTTAGTGTGCTACACTTGTTGCAGTGGGAAAATATGCGATCCAGCGTTGCAGAGCACTGGCGGCGCGTACCATCTCGCATGTGGTATCCCCGTGTAGGTGACGACAAAGGCTTCCGAACGCATTCTTGCAAACCCCGTTCGCTCCTCTCGTCGGTGCCCTATGCTTGTTCCATGTGGCCAGCATGCGAGGCTATACAGCATACCATCGAAGAGGTGCATCGCTGTGTGTGTGGTACGGCCGTGTACCTATCATTGAGGGCTTTTCAACGACAGGCGCTGCGTGCGTATCGGCCAACTCTACGATGTGCAACACTAGTTTTAATGACTTAACCTATCATTTGACATTGTGCAGTTATTTTATCTCACATCCATGACACGTACTGGCACGTATTTTATATCATGTGGTGGCTATTAATTTCAGCTTTCAAATGCATATAAAGATGTGACAAACAGATTCCCCATCCTGTCACTATCAGTAATTCAGTGTTATCTCGCAACAGATAGTGCTGTGGAACATTTGCAACAGGTGTCTTCCATTCAAGCAGAGGGAAAGAGCAAATGTCTTTGCAAATGCCGCGATAGTGGCACCATACAACTATATCAGGTTTCATACATGGCTGAAGCGGTGTACAGATGATACTTAAAATCTGACATGTATTTACATTTCAGTTGTTTGGTTGTCTTTGGTATCAACTGTACAGTTTATGGTTGGTTGGTCCTATTTGGTGATATATATACAACTGGGGCTGACAAGGTATCATCGCACAGCTCTTGACCTTGAACCACCACCATGTCTTTTGCCTGCACCAAGCCCTGCCGTCAGACCTTTGAATCTCTTGTGCTTCTTTCAAATCACAAAAGGTTGTGTGCAGTAAGTATATATGAACTATTATGCTGCCACAAAACCTCACAATCCCTAGGTTGCCAGTCTCTCTGTCTTGTTCAGCGATCCAGAGACTGAGGTGAGTCAACTTGTTATGGTTGCCAACCAGCATCATAACAAGTTACAGTCACCAACCAACTCACCCAAGGGGCCCACAAAGCGCCATGAGAAATCAAATTCCCCTTTCGATTCAGAGATTGAGGTATGCTAACTCGTTATGGTTGCCAGTCAGCATCATAACACATTGCAGTCACCAACCAACTCACCCAAGGGGCCCATGAAGCGCCATGAGAAATCGAATTCCCCTTTCAATTCAGAGATCGAGGTACGCTAACTCGTTATGGTTGCCAGTCAGCATCATAACACATTCCAGTCACCAATGAAATCACCTGTTGTGCCCACCAAACAGGCTGCAAAATCCACATCGCCCTGTGGTACAGAGGTTGAGGTAAGCCAACTTGTTATGGTTGCCACCCAGCATCATAACACATTGTAGGACATGGACACCTCTGAGATCAAGCATAAGACATTGGAAGAACCTTCTCAGGAGCCTGCAGCCATGGACACTGAACCAATTGATCTTGAAGCAGAACCCGAGGCGGATATCATTCGCAATGAGGAGCTGGTGAGATTCCTTGACACACCTATTTCTGAACGACCACCTAATAATGCGAAAGGTCTACACGCCGCTTCCAAAGCAGATGGTTACATCTACATCTCTGCAGAAGCTGGGCTTGGAAGTGAACACGCTGCTGTCACTCTTCAGCTGTGTAAAGTGTCAGCGGCTATATCATTCGAAGAACATTGCCGACCATCTCAGTGGAGAACACTCAATTCGTGCCAGCTCAAAGGTCAAGAAGGCTCTCCAGAAAATAATTGATGAGCTGGGTATCGAAGCCACATACCCCACCCTTGATAACGCCAAAGATGGCTTATACGATGAGTTTGGTGGTGTCAAGATGACGAAGGAATATGGGTGTCCCGAATGCTTTACAAGTGGATCACACTCCTATCTGGAAAAGCATATGCGGAAGAACAAGCACACAACCAAGTCTCAAAAGCCACTAGAAGATGTGTACACCCAGACCCTCAATAAAGGTTTCAACAGGACTAAGTTACGGGTAACACCATTACGCTTGGATGAAGACAGGGCCGCATCAGTTAGTGAAGCTGCAGAAATATGGAAACACATCGCTCAGGAAGCCTTTGACAATGTCACGGAAAAGACAAGATCAACACCAAATGCACGCTATATCAGCCCATGGCTCATGCGAACCGGGTGGCATAAGATCACCGAAAATCGCAACACAGATGAACTTCGTGCCCTTGTGGCTCTTCCGTCCAAAAATGAAGAGTATGATTGGGTCCATGACTTGACCCTCACGTACCTGGAGGACGCCTCTAAGCTTGTCAAAAAAACCAGTGTGCAGACACTCCAGAAACTGAACAGCAGCAATGGTGACCACGAGTAAGTAGTCCACCTCTCAAGCTGTTGGTTATGTTTTCTGATAGTTCTCCAGATGGAATCATGTGCCGTTCCACTTGCATCACCAGCATACAGAAACAATCAAGGCGTATGCTCGACCTACTGCGCATTTAGTTGCTGCGTTGCTACGCAAGAGCTCAGAAACATTTTCTTTCCCATCCACAGCTGCACTCGATTCCAGCCTAGATGTCTTGCGTGAGCAGCAAAGTCTCTCCGCACTGCATGGTGTGTTCACCAATCTTTGGCTGTGCGAGTGGCCGTCCACAGTCATTGGCACGTTCTTGGATCCAACCACTGTCTTCTTGGGTCTCTTCACAATCAAAGAAGGAGGTCAATTCGCTCACCCCAAGGATGTGACGGGAACTATTGCAAAGCTGTCACGGGCAATCCAACTGACTGTGCTCACGGAATTGCACAACAGGCTGGAGAGCGACGCCACCCACACAGAACGAACTGAGCTTGCTGCACTTCAGCAATATATCAGCAGTCACCAGACTACAACTTTCAGTGATCTATTCGGTCTCCAGAAGTATGCAACCACAATCGCACTCTCCACACTCAGCTTTCCAAAGATCATCTTCCCAAACCGCAAGGATGGCGACTTCACTGTGGTCCTCTTTGAAGGGCGCCGTGTAACAGTCAAGAATTTGCAGGACATTTTCCAGCTGTTGCAGGACAAGGCAATAGAACTGTGGGAGAAGCACATCCTTCTGGGTCTCAAGCTACATGTCATTTATGGTGTGCTTGGCGACAATCTGACTTCAACAGAGCCAGGGTATTGCTTCCTTGATGACCCCAACAACCCATTCAAACAGCACATGGGCGACCTTAGTGCTCACGTCTTGGAGTCGGAAGCCCTCTTCAAGGAGTTCATGGTCAAGTCCAGTTCGGGAGAATGGATAATCAATGTTCACCGAGCACGTATGTGGCTACAGAAGCTGGCTGAGCTGGAACTCTTGCTCCTGTTGGGTACTGAAATGAAGAGTGGTGCACCGATACGCATGACTGAATTGGTGTCAACACTCATGCGTAACCGCAATACACGCACACGAAACATCATGGGTATTGGAAAGCAAGTCACACTCATACGCCAGTATAGCAAGAACTCAAACAACCAACAGCTCGAACAAATGACTCCCCATGGCCTGAGCGGATTCGAGACCGACATGTTGATCCAGGTCCATACATTTGCGCGGCCCTTTGCAGTGGTTCGTCACCTTCACTCTGTGTTAATATATGTTCATTGACATTCTTTCAGTTTCTAGCGAAATATGTGTGGCCTGACCAGCCAGAAATTGCGATGCAGTATCATGAGATGCTGTTCATGGACCTTGGGAGGGAGTTTGACGCAAGCTGGGTCAGCAAACGTATGGGTGCATTGACTGCAGTGATCCTTGGGTGGATCATGACAATCAACCCTTATCGCCACATCAACATTGCCTTCAAGAAGCATCTCTGCAAGGGCGCCATTGACTGGCAGCTCGAACAAGAAGTCATGAGCGTGATCCATGCGCAGCAAAGTGGGCACTCTTCAGCCACTGAAAATAGAGTGTATGGCCTCGACAGGGACAGTCTGGCTGGCATATCGGAAGATATGATCACGTTGTATCTGGATGCAAGTGCAATGTACCAGCAAGCACTTGGAATACCCGCAAGTGGTGCTTCGCAGCCCTATTGGAATGTCCGAATGCAAGACTTCACCCCTACCCAGCCTTCACAACCCACAATTGTCGCACCGATTGGCATCGCACAAACAGCGAATATCACAGCTGGTCTTGTAGCAGCAGACTTGACTGGGTTGAACGACATGATGAAGTTCCTGCATTCATTCCGTGCCGAAACAGCTGCAGCTCAGGGCGCAATGATGGAAAAAATCAACACTTTAACTACAGAGGTTGCAGAACTTAAAGGTAGAAGCTAGATCAATCATTTCAGAAGAAACATGGACTGATATTCATGCAGCAGTACAGCAAGGCCAACTGTCACAACCTGTTATGGTGGCAGGTGGCAGCCATAACAACTTTGGTGTTGTAGCAGAAGACTCACAGCCCATGGATATAGAAGATGTTGTCACAGACCCCACTCCATCACCCATCCTGCACAGCGGATCTCCTGCGAATTGGCTTTTGACGCCAACATTACCCAAGGAAATTCCTGTGACACGACCCGCAGTCGTTAACAGGGTGATCCAAAGGGTGAACGCAGTGGCTGGCCCCAGCACTGTTAGACGCATGGTGTCTGTTCCCCTTGAAGATCGTGCACCTGGCCGAAAGTCACTCCTCGCAGCCTTGAAGAGACTGTATGGCCCATTCGCACACTGGCGAACTACAACTCAGCGCTTAGCCTTGGAGGAGCTCATGAAATTGGAAACCGATGTTATTGTTGCACTCCCAACTGGAGTGGGAAAAACAGCAGTAGCCGTGTTGCCGTCCCTGGTGGAAGATGCGGTTACAGTAGTGATGATTCCCTTGACTTCATTAATGGAGGACTGGAAGAGGCGCCTAACTGAGCACAAGATACCTTTCGAGCACTTCAAAGGTGCAGCACACCCAACATTGGTCGGAAACACCAACATCATCCTGGTCTCCTGCGACGTCGCACGCCATGGGTCCTGGAGGAAGGCGATCACTGCACTGCATGCACGGAGACCAGTCGCACGTTTTGTTTTGGATGAAGCCCACTACTACTTTACCGACGTTGACTTCCGCAAAGAGGCACTCCAGCACCCATACCAATTGCGTGAAGTCTTCCCATGCCAAATCGTTCTCATGTCTGCAACGCTACCTCCACCTGCTCGCACATGGTTAGCCAAGGAGTTCCTTCTTTCCAACCCAACCACAATTGCCTCATCGTGTCACCGTCCTGAATTGCGGTACATTACTCACCCGCAACAT
Source organism: Coprinellus micaceus (assembly GCA_951394405.1). NCBI lineage: Eukaryota > Fungi > Basidiomycota > Agaricomycetes > Agaricales > Psathyrellaceae > Coprinellus > Coprinellus micaceus. Next base: position 7,254 of record OX596340.1, on the reverse strand, counting down.
GTCAACATGAACTCAGTAGCTGCAGCGATAAATGCGGTGCTTGTGAAATGCCAGCAGAAGTTGAAGTGGCAACCTGACGACCGCTACCTGATATTCGCTACAGGCTTGCCCAAGGGCAAAGACATCGCAGACAAGCTCGGCCTTGACTTCTACCATGCCAATTCCAACAAGATGCCAATCCAAGATGATGAGAGGCAAAAACGCATGAACGACTGGCGTGATGGGACACAGACGGGGCTCGTGTGCAGCAGTGCGCTGGGTGCAGGCAATGACTATCCACATGTCAGACTCACTATTCATGTTGGTACACCACCTGACATGGTGATATACAACCAGCAATCAGGACGAGCTGGAAGGGATGGTCGGGAAGCTTGGTGTGTGATGTTTCCAATGGGTCGAGCAATAGGAGGTGGTGGGAGTACTGGCCATCTGCTTGGGGCCACAGAACTATCAATGATGGTGCACAAGGACAAGCGGTGGCCTGTGTCCTGTACACGCTACAGTACCAGTGGCGTCATGGATGGAGATTGCAAGCACTGCATTGAGCTGGGTGTTGACTATGTACTCTGCAATATGTGCGAACTGTGTGAGTATTCCCATCTGGTATTGGCTTGTTGGACAAGACACTGACGTGACGTGCAGACCTAATCGAGAACCCTGCGATCACTCAACGTCCATCTCAACTCCAACTCGTCATGGACGCTGGTCTGGATGTCGATCTTTACGTGGAATCCCCACCACCTGGACCAACTCTCAAACGCAAGCTTGAAAACAGCTTTGGCGGAAGCACGCAAGGTGCACTGAAGCTAAACACACAGGCAAGGGCATTAAAACTGTCTGGCCTCGAAACCTATACCACAATCCTCAACCAGATCACACCAACCACCTGTGGGTCATGTTTCGTCTTTGGGACCTTCGCAGAACACAGTCCCTTCCATTGCCCACTCGACTTTTCCCAAGAAACATTCCTGCAAATACGGGACGGTATCGAATATCCAACAGGATTCTCTGGACCATGCTACACTTGCCACATCCATTCGTTTGGTGGAAACACACTTCATCCAGTGATGGAGCGAAACAAGATCACGTGCGATAAACGTGACTTCATGCTTCCCATGCTCACAGCATTGTGGGAACACCAGGAACATCGCAAGGCCATGTCGAAGCATTTTGAAAAGGAGTGGACAGACTTGGAAGACTTCATTGCATGGCTTGGCATCCCAGTTCCTGTCCACCGCACAGCAAGTATGGCAATATTAGCATGGTGGTCAGAATTCTCTCGCATTTAAGTGTACATACCTAGATATTGTTGATAACATTGTGCATGCCAATGTGACCAAGTATTCCCTTGCCCTGCACTGTCTCCAGTTATATGAAACACACCAATAAGGTGAAATACAGAGAGGCATACCTGTTATGAGTGCCAAGTGGCGTCATAACAGGTTGCACATTCACAAGGCAACACAGTGTGCTGATTTTGCGACGTTGCACTGTGCTTTGACGATTTATCCGTTCCGTACATGTATGGGCTCGTCACGTAGCGACTGTCTACACCTTCCGAACGCATGCATGGGTGTGACGTGCCAGTTTGGCGTTCCTGCACTACGAGTACTTTTGTGCTCCACCAGAGAGGACTATGAAGGAAGGCATATGCGAACCTTGACTGTGCCTCTCCAAAATCGTGAAATTCCTTGTGAATGAAATTCTTGGGTAGCTGGAAGTTAGGGCTACGCAACGAATATCTTTGTGCATCAATCGGTCACCTCAGTGGTGTGCTATGTGTGTTGCAGTGGAAAACAGTGCAATCCAGCACTCCAGGTCAGTGTCAGAGTGTAGTGTTTCGCATGTGGTACCGCCGTGTAGCTGAAGATTGCCGCTTTCATATGACTCCCAGCGAGTCCCATTCTGCCCATTCATTGGCGCTTGACGACGGTTCGATTGGTCCAGAATGAGAGACTTTGCAACATTGTGTCGACACAATGCATTGCTCTACATCAGGTATATACGTACAGCCAGAACAAAGGGCTTCGCAACAATGCCCTGTGCGTGATGGTCAGCGTCCCCTACAATGCACAATGCTGTTTTTAATGACCTAACACACTGTCTGACGTTGCGAACCCAGTTTATTGTGCGTCCTCAACCCGTGCGAATATGTATCATACGCCATCTTGTAGAGATTGACGGTAGCTTCCAAACGAACTCTTGCACGTGTCATACGACATGATCGTTGCATCTCTACATGTGTCCTGATGGTACACCGTGCGTTGCAGTCCTGCAACGCACCACAAGCATTGAGGGCAAAATATCTGGTACTATAGTGTAGCGAACGACGACGGCTTTCGAACGAGGGCTTGCTGGGCTCAATTAATGTATTTGGCAGCGCGTTAGGTCAGTGACAGTGCTTCCATGCACCATTATAGAGAAACAATCGAACTCGAAACCTAGTCAACCTGTTATGGATTCAATATGCATTCATAACATATTCTGGATTTGCTTGGATGCAATACATGTGCAACACATGTAGTATAGTCGTGTACCCACCAACAGTACCTTTTGAACCAATACCTGGTTGTGATAAAGGGTTTTCCCCTCACCACACTACACAATGTGCCAGCCAGTACTACTGTATTGCATACCATGTGCGAAGCTCACCTATGCGCCCCCTGTGGAATCGAATACCATGTGTGTGGTACGTCCACGTAGCTATGAATCAGGGCTACATAACGTGTACTTTCGCGTATGAATCGGCCACTTTGTTGGCATCCTATACTTGTTGCAGTAGTAAAATGTGCGATCCAGCCGTTCAAAGCAACGGCGGAGCGTACCGTCTCACATGTAGTATCGCCGTGTAGCGACGGGTCAGGGTGTTCGAAGGTATGCTGACATGCGACGTTCGGCGCTAACGTCGGCGCTCTATGCACGTCCACATATCCAGGAGGCGAGGCTGCACAGGATGGTATCGAACGTTCGCACCGTGTTACCTGTGGTACCACTAGGTACCTACGCTCTAGGGCTTTCGAACGATACCTGCCGTGAGTTGTACGGCGTCCGCTGCGATGTACAACGATGTTTTTAATGAGCTAACACACTGTGACTCTGCGAAGTCGTTTCAAAGCGCGCCGTGGTCGCGGACTGGTACGTGTGCTATGTCTACTTGTAGCTATGAGCGGCAGCTTGCGAACGAACCGTTGCGCGTGTTATGCGGTGTACTCTGTGGCGCGTAACATGCGTACCGATGCTCCACAATGCGACGCAGTACTGCGATCGATCGGCCGCACCGAACACAATGTATGTCGTATCACCGTGTAGCGTTCAACGAAGGCTTCCTAACGACCCCCTGCTGGAGTCAATCGGCCAACTCGGTGGTGCACTGGGTCAATGCCGGCGCTTCCCTACACACATTTAACAGTTCCACCCAGTACCAATACATAGCACACCATGTGCGAAGCTCGACTCTGGGCCTCCCATCGCATCGAATGCAATGTGCGTGGTACGTCCACGTAGCCATGGATCAGGGCTACATAACGAGTACCTGCGCGTATGAATTTGTCCCCTCGTCAGAATGCTAGCCTTGTTACAGTGGGGAAATATGCGATCCAACGTTGCGGAACACTGGCGGCGCGTACAATGTCGCATGTGGTATCGTCGTGTAGCCGTTAACGGCAGCTCTCGAACGCATTCTTACGAACGCCGTTCGGTGCTATCGTCAGTGCACTACGTCCATTCGATGTATCCAGGATGCGAGGCTACACAGCACACCATCGAAGACGTTTATTGCTCTATGTGCGGTACCGCTACGCAGGTATTGCTGAGGGCTTTTCAACAATATGTGCAGCGTGCGTTTCGGCCAACTCTACGACGTGCAACGCCAGTTTTAACGACTTCACATGACATTTGACATTGCGAAGTTATTTTATCCCGCTTACCCGACGCGTACAGGCCCGTATTTTATATCATCTTGTAGCCATTAATCGCAGCTTCCAAACGAGCCCCTGAAGGTGACATGCAGCCTAGCTGTGAATGATTACATGTGTGTCAATGGTATACAGTGATGCAGTACTACACTACCATGACAAGTTGTGAGGAGCCTCTTGACAGACCTCAGGTACCATCCACCAGTCAAGCAGGTTACTTCAAGTGGAAACTTGTTATGATGGTACTCGGCGGTCATAACAGGTTGAGTAACTATGTGCTAGGATGTACAAGACCAATCTGCATCGACTACTCAACCGATTTGCATGTGTGTGGGTTCGTCGGGTAGCCTCGTATCGTAGCTTTCCAACGCACATTTACGCGCGACGAGAGGCTCGATATTCGCTTCGCCATAAATATTTCGTTGTCTCAGCCTACAGAACTATATATAAATGGGGGTGCGAATCGCAATTTAAAGTCACCCACTTAGCCGAACACCACGTATCTGGTATCTACAGGTAGCCGTTGACTAGGGCTACAAGAGGAATATTCACGCACGGAAATCGGACGGTTCACAGGCATGCTACACTGGCCGCAGTGGTAGATTGTGCGATCGAGCGTTGCATGTCAGCGCCGGCGCTTAACGTCGCGCACGTGGTATCGACGTGTAGCTGTCGGCGGCCGCTTCCGAACGAGGCCCTGCCGGTCTCAATCGGGCAACTCGGGGACGCTCTAGGTCAGTGTGGCCGTTGGGTGGCCAGGTGGTCTGGCTGTCCGGCTCTCTGGCATGCTGGTGTTTCTCCCAGTCTGGTGGTGTGGCTGTAAGAGCACCTGAAAGACTCCTATGGCTGTAACTATGCGAGGACTGCACCGATTGACATGCGGTGAGCTGCGCCAGAGAGAGCGCGTCGACGACGCCGTCCAGACGAGCCCGCATGCGAGCCCATCGACGATGTCCTCGCAGAGCTACACCAGAAACACCACCTGAGGCAATCTGTCTGGTGTAACTCTGAGAGTACACCGCCGATTGACACGCGGTAAGCTGCGTCAGAGAAAGCGCATCGACGACGCCGTTCTGACGAGCCCGCATGCGAGCCCATCGACGATGTCCTTGCAGAGCTACAACAGAAACACTGCCTCATAACAGGTTTAACCTGAGTTTGGCCCAAACACACTTTGAATCCATGTACACTCTCATTGCGCCTCGACCACCTTACCGATTTCTACATGTAAGGTATCGTCGGGTAGCCATTAACCACAGCTTTCGAACGCACACTTATGCGTTACGAACGAACTCTCCGTTCCTGCACCAAGAATATTTCATTGGTCCAGCAGATTGTACTATAGGGGACAGGATGTGCGAAGCTCAACTGTGCGTCTCCCACGGCGACGAATACCATGTGTGTGGTACGTCCGGGTAGCCATTATTCGGCACTACACAACGAGTACCTGCGTGCATGAATCGGCCACCTCGTCAGTGCGCTACGCTTATTGCAGTGGGGAAATATGCGATCCAGCGTTGCAGAACACTGGCTGGGCGTACCATGTCGCATGTGGTATCCACGTGTAGCTGACAATAGCGGCTTTCGAACGCATTCTTGCGAACGCCGTTCGGTGCTATCGTCGGTGCACTACGCCCGTTTAATGTATCCAGGATGCGAGGCTATACAGCATAGCATCGAAGAGGTGCATCGGTCTGTATGTGGTACCGCCACGCAGCTATTGTTGAGGGCTTTCGAACGACAGGCGCCGCGTGCTTTTCGGCCAACTCTACGATGTGCAACGCGAGTTTTAACGACTTAAACTACAATTTGACATTGCGACGTTAATTTATGCCACTTCCCCGACGCGTACCGGCACGTATTCTATATCATCTTATAGCTATTAATCGCAGCTTCCAAATGAGCCGCTGCGTGTGACATGCGGCATAGCCGTTGAATTAATACATGTGTGTCAATGCCGTACAGTGTGATACAGTACTGCACTACCATGACAGGCTGTGAGGAGCCTCTTGACACACCCCTTGTACCATCCAAGCAAGTTACTTGGAGTGGAAACTTGTTATGATGGTACTCGGCGGTCATAACAGGTTGTGTATCCAGGTGGTAGGATGTATAAGACCACTCTGCATCGACTACTCAACCGATTTGCGTGTGTGTGAGCTCGCCGGGTAGCCTCATATGATAGCTTTCGAACGCATATTTAAGCGTGACGAGGAGTCACATATTCGCTTCGCCATAAATATTTCGTTGTCTCAGCCTACAGAACTATATATAAATGGGGGTGCGAATCGCAATTTAAAGTCACCCACTTAGCCGAACACCACGTATCTGGTATCTACAGGTAGCCGTTAACTAGGGCTACAAGAGGAATATTCACGCACGGAAATCGGTGAACTCCCTGTTATGCTATACCTGTCGCAGTGGATCACTGTGCGATCGAGCGTTGCATCACACCGCCGGCGCCAAATGCCTCGCACGTGGTATCGACGTGTAGCCATAAACGGCGGCTTCCGAACGACCCCCTGCCGGTCTCAATCGGGCGACTCGGTGACACTCTAGGTCAGTGCCGGTGGTTACCATGGCTTGACAGATACGTGATGGACCGCAGAGGACTATCGGTGGCACTAGATGACGCGTGGGTGGTATCTACACGTACACGTCACCGCCGGCTATCCAACGAATACTCAACCACGAGAATCGGCCGAGCGGCGGGCGCTGCAGGGCAGATTTCGTCGCAACTACCCAGGAAGTACGCTATTGGCTACAGTGCGTGGACTACGGCGTTTTGAAAGGCGGTCAATGCATCGATAAATAGGTACAAAAAACGCGCTTCGAACGAACGCCTTTGCAGGACATTCGGCGCGCTCGTCGTTGCTATGCAGTGCAATCTCTCTCACGGAGTACCACCTGTCCGACGCACGACAGTGTGTCATCGGTGGCAGTTGGTGACACGTGTACGGTATCCACGGGTAACCGTTGTTGCCAGCTCACTAACGAGTACTAACACGCAACGCTCGGTGGTGTCGTGGATGCTCTACGTGAAGTTTCGTGAAAACGGGGATTTTCGGGTATGCGAAGTACTGTAGCGTGCGAGGGAGGGTGTACTGTGCCGGCGGAGGTATACCATGTTGTAGCGCTCGTTCACCGCTCCCGAACTGGGCTCGTTCGGGAGCGGTGAACTTAGGGGGGTTAGGGTTAGGGTTAGGGTTAGGGTTAGGGTTAGGGTTAGGGTTAGGGTTAGGGTTAGGGTTAGGGTTAGGGTTAGGGTTAGGGTTAGGGTTAGGGTTAGGGTTAGGGTTAGGGTTAGGGTTAGGGTTAGGGTTAGGGTTAGGGTTAGGGT